>JAKGUB010000341.1:15665000-16365000 GCA_026261675.1 Hippocampus mohnikei | reverse complement strand
GGCCGCAGCACGGCTGTAAAAATAGGACTTAATGACAGACGAAGCGGAGGGAATACACAGCATACATCACAGTTGGAGCGTGAAATGTCTCGCGGCGTCACACAGTTTCCTACAAAGTAGATTTTAAACATCTCATTGGGTGACACCGTCACGTGTCTCACCTCAGTCAGCAAGAAAGCCAAATTGTTAGTTTTAGACAGTAAGACTCAAGATTTATTGTCGTAAGAAACACAAGCGTACTATGACGCTAATTGTTCAACTACTAGTGGTTGTACAGACTTGTCGATTTGACTTTACGACTCCACAATAGTGTTTCGAGTCGGGTTGAACAATTAATCGAATTCAAATCGATGTCACAATGTAGAAAGCAGTTTTCAAATTGCAAAGGCTGCAATTCTGAAGGAAAAAAGGAAAAAATTAAATTCTGCTTCATTTTGGTCAGTCGGTAGGTTTTATTTTATTTATATATATATATATATGTATATGTATATATATATATATATATATATATATACATACCGTATTTTCACGACCATAAGGCGCCATTAAAAGTCTTAAATTTTCTCCAAAGTGGACAGGACGCCTTATAATGCGGGGCGTCTAGTGTCTGAGCCGAGTTCCAAATCCTGACTGAGAGCCGACACGCTGTTTATATAGAGAAAAGGCGGAAGTGGGCGTGAACAGGCATGCGGGAAAGCAGCCAGCCAATCAGTGAAGGGTAGGCGTGTAAGTGGCCCGCGAGTGTGACCAGGCGTGTGGGAAAGCAGCCGGCCAATCAGTGAAGGGTGGGCGTGTAAGTGGCCGTGAGTGAGGACGTGAGAGAGGCCAGCCATGCGGGAAAGCAGCCGGCCAATCAGTGAAGGGTGGGCGTGCCACATGGCAATGAGAGTGACGAGAGGGAACCCGGCGTTTTTTATGGACTACCGGTACTGCAAATGCCCAATTGTTCAATTCGGATACAGAAGATGAGGACTTTGATGGATTTCTGGGTGATGATTGATCGAAAAACGTAAGTACATTGTAAGATGTCGAAATAAAGTACAACCGATCTCAGTTTTGCTTCCGTTGCCTTTTTAAAAACGTGTTTTTAGCATGTCTTAGCATGCTACGCTATGCTTCAAGCTAACGTGTTTTTAGCGTGCGTACATGCATGCCGTATGTTTAAACTGGCGTATGTTTTACCACCCCTGGCTGCGCCCAATAATACAGTGCGTTTTGTGTATGTGTAAAATACAGAAATAGCACCCGTTACTCAGACTGCGCCCTACAACACGGCAGTATCCTTGCTGCTTGAATGGTCGTTAAAATCCACTGCATGATGGTCCCTCTTCCAGCACCTCATCCTCTGTTCCCCATTGTCTGAGACATTCTCTGAGTACATCATCCGTTGGAGCCTTCTCCTTGATGTATTCATGGAGCTTGGATGTTTCATCCTGGACAGTGGCTCCTACACTCACTAGTCCCCGGCCTCCTTCCTTTCGGCTTGCGACAGTCTCAGGGTGCTGGATTTGGGATGGAACCCTCCATGCATGGTTAGGAGCTGGTCTTAACATCCGTGGTCTGAATCTCTTCCTTTGGCCACCTGATTACTCCTGCAGGGTATCTGATCACTGGCAGGGCATAGCTGTTTATTGCCCGGTCTTATTCTTGCCATTGAGCTGGCTTCTTAGGACTTGCCTCACCCTCTGGAGGTATTTGGCCGTAGCCGCTTTCCTTGTTGCCAGTTCGAGGTTGCCATTGGCTTGTGGTATACCGAGGTACTTGTAGCTGTCCTCAATGTCTGCTATTGTTCCTTCAGGAGTGAGACCCCTTCAGTGCGGACTACCTTTCCTCTCTTAGTCACCATCCGACTACATTTCTCAAGCCCGAATGACATCCCGATGTCGCTGCTGTAGATCCTGGTTGTGTGGGTCAGGGAGTCTATGTCCCTTTCGCTCTTAGCATACAGCTTTATGTCATCCATGTAGAGGAGGTGACTGATCGTAGCTCCATTTTTGAGGCGGTATCCGTAGCCTGTCTTGGTGATTACTTGGCTTAGGGGGTTCAGTCCTATAAAGAACAGCAGTGGGGAGAGTGCATCACCTTGGTATATGCCACATTTGATGGACACTTGGGTAAGTGGCTTGCCATTGGCTTCAAGTGTGGTTTTCCACATCCTCATCGAGTTCGCAACGAAGGCTCTTAGGGTCCTGTTCACCTTATACAACTCCAAGCGTTCAGTGATCCATGTATGTGGCATCGAGTCGTAGGCTTTCTTGTAATCAATCCAGGCTGTGCACAGGTTGGTATGTCGGGACCTGCAGTCTTGTGCGACTGTTCTGTCAACCAGGAGCTGATGTTTGGCTCCTCTGGTATCTCTACCAATGCCCTTCTGTGCTTCGCTCATGTATTGATCCATGTGTCCACTTATCTTAGCCGCAATGATGCCTGACATGAGCTTCCATGTTGTGGAGAGACAGGTTATTGGCCGATAGTTGGATGGGACTGTACCCTTTGAGGGATCCTTCATGATCAGGATCGTTCGCCCTTCAGTTAGCCATCCTGGGTGAGTCCCATCCTTCAGCAACTGGTTCATTTGTGTTGCTAGGCGCTCATGGAGTGCTTTGAGTTTCTTTAGCCAGTAGGTGTGTACCATGTCCGGGCCTGGTGCTGTCCAGTTTTTCATATCTGAGACTCTTTCCTGTATGTCGGCCTTTTCATCACACCTCTCTGGGCCTCCGTCAATTGACTCACATCTTTCCGAGCCTCCTTGATCTTAGCCTCCAACCGTCTTTTCCATGGTGGGTAACGTGTCTCATAGTTGCTCTGATAGCCAAGGATTTCTAGGATCACTGATGCTGAAGCGTATATCAGCTCATTGGTTTCGGTGATCGTTGTGGTAGGAATCGCCCTCAGTGCTGCATTCACACTTTCCATGAGACTTTCAGGTGGTACTTCACATAGCCGTTGTAATCGGTTTCTAGGTTGCCCAGCTTTCATCCTCGCCATGATCTTAGCTTTCAGGTCAGTTGCTGCCTTGCTCAGCATTTCATTCATTGGGGCTGGCCTCCCAATCTCATCATCTGCATTCATTGGGGCTTGCCTCCCAATCTCTGGTATGACCTCCTCCTCTGATCTGGCAGCCTGGGGCCCTTCACCATGGAACCTGCGTTGTACCTCATCAATCTCAAGTTGTGACAGCAATTGCCGTTTGTGGATGTTGGAACACTGAGTTACTAGTTGTTTCGTGGTCAACCGTGACTGTGGGTTTCGAAGTAACCATTCAGCCTGCATTCTCTGCATGTAACCCCTCTGACTAGGGTTGCTTGAGTAGTAGCATTCCAACAGAGCCATGTTATCGCATCTCGCCCATCTCCGCTTTGTTCCAGTAGCCCATTTTTCATCAAGGTGCTCTGGTTCCCCAGCACCTGACGCAGACCTTGTTTGGCCGGGCGACGCCTGAGCCGGCATGTCATTCATTTTATTGTCTCTCATCATTGTATGAGGTAGGCATTAGCGTGAAGGATCTTGCCCAAGGACCCACACTGGATATATATATATATATATATATATATATATATATATATATATATATATATATATATATATATATATATATATATATATATATATAGAGAGAGAGAGAGAGAGAGAGAGAGAGAGAGAGAGAGAGAGAGAGAGAGAGAGAGAGAGAGAGAGAGAGAGAGAGAGAGAGAGAGAGAGAGAGAGAGAGAGATATATATATATATATATATATATATATATATATATATATAATAATGAATCCTTCCAGTATCTGAAAATGCTTATCCTCAGGAGAGTCGCTAGCGTGCTAGACCCTATTCCAGCTGTCTTTGGGGAGTAGATTGGGTACACCCTGAATTGGTTGCCAGCCAATTGCAAGGCACATACGAGGTATGATCACTTGCTGCAACAAAAGAGTGTGCTTAATAAAATTGGTGCTTTAATTGATTTAAATTGACCCAGTTTTGCGACCCAGAACAGGAGTATTAAAAAAGCAAGACTCGAGCAGGAAGTTGAACACTTTTCAGCCCACATCATCAAAGTAGGAGAGCAGTGACAACCCGTTCAGAAATCTGTGTAGCCTCAGTAAAGCCCCTACAGCATTTTATTTAATATTCTGAAATATACAGTATTCATAATTCTTTTTCTCAGCTCCACTATGTATCAGTCAAGCCGCCCTTTAGCCCCGGGAGAGAAAAAAAAATCATGGAGCCGTGCTTGAAGGAGAGGGGGAATTTTCCACCGCATACAAAGAAGTCAGAGATTTTTGCATCCATCCATCCATTTTCTAATCTATATCACTTATCCTTGCTAGAAATATTGCAAATTCCCACCATGCAGAAACCATTTGGCCAAGCTATGCAACTGTTACCTGGCTGTGTCAGCAGCAATCACATCGAGCGAGACTATTTTTTTTTAACTTCATCCGGAAATACCATCATCACAACGGAGCAGGCAAATACTTCACCTTGCCCATATTGATGTATGTTTTGCGTGGTGCATGACAATAAAGATTATAGCAAAGTATACCCTCTTCCCCCTTAGTATTTTAAATTATAGCACTGTACCCCACCCCCCAAATATATATATATATATATATATATATATATATATATATATATATATATATATATATATATATATACATATATATATCAATGTAGTCATCCATGACCAGTCGACGTCGACCCAACCTTTATCACATTAGTGTCGACTTAAAGAACCTGAATTTGTGCAACCCCTAACACCTACCTTACAAGTCATTGTTATTCCTTCACTCTATTAAATACACAAGCAATCATAATTGTTCTGCAATCTAGTGGGAACTAATACAAGCATTGGACTTTGAAGCCTGCCTTGACACTATGTCATGTCTTAAAACAATACATACTTTTGATGAATTGAAAACCCATAATGGGTGTGCAACTTTAACCAACACCTCCAATCAAGTCACATTGACGGGACTGTAGGTGGCTCACTCCGGGGTTTGCATACTTTTTCAATCTTACACTGTCAATGCTTACATGGTGTGACCAAAGGAAAACACACAAGAAAATATACATTTGTTTGTGAGTTAATACTTAAAGCAGACCGTTTTTAACTATTGTTTTCACCTGGAGGAAGGTCTGAACGCATGACCTATTTATGTAAAAATCCAGGTCATTCCAAAGGGTTCACATACATTTTATTGGGTCAATACACTTGCTGGCCACAAAATTACGCCCTCAGTCTATAAAGCAAATCATTCATGAAGCAATATAATGTAATGGAAAATACCTACTAGACGGGTTTCGGTATGATGCAGGGCAATTTTATACCACTACAAACTACATCCACAATAATAACCATTATATGAATTTAACATTTCCCTCACAGAGTCATTGTACAATTCAGTCTTTATATTCTGGTACTTGATATCCTTAAATTATGTACCTAGGGAATTGAGACAATTCCAATTCAGATTGTTGGTCATTTACATGACTACCACAATCCAAGTACATTATGAGCATCAAAGACATGTTATGTGTGAAACAGCATCATGCCCCCCCCCCAAAAAAAAGAACGATCGTAGGGACAAACATTGTTTTACTTGACGAGGTCATCAACTAACTGACTTCACCCTATTTATAGCATTTCAACATGGGCAAATCCTGCAAGACAGCTAAGTAGCTGTCTAGCAAGCTAGCTCGTAACCCAACCCTGCATGTGCCAGCTGTTATCAAATACAAATCTGCCAATTTAATAACACAGAAGCTAAAACAAATGTGTGTGGATATACTGTGCCCTTCTTTTAAGGCTTACTGGACAACAAAAGGCCCACTCCCCAACAGGAAATAAGACATACTGTTCTGGTGCTCAAAACAGGACCCAGTTACGTAAACCTTATGCTTCTTTTCCCTTGCAGATAACTTTTGGCAGCATTCAAACACTCTGAAGGACATTTTAATGGGAATGAAGAGCCTACAGAGTAACATAAAGTACACCGTCCAAGTAAAATAGTGGACACAATAGAAGAGAATAGTAGTGTTAGGGAAGAGGTCATAATAGTTGACCCAATAGTTACATCCTAAATAAAGACAATCAACAGAAACTTGGGACTCCAAGAAACCAGAGGAGACGACAGAGACGTGATCATCAAGTGAGCAAGCAGTGACGCAATCACCATGAGAATACAATAGGAAGCTGACGGCACAAAGGAAAACATCGGGAGTGCTGGGAAACGCATACACGCACACACACGTAGCCAGCCAGCCAGCCAGCCAGCACACGTAATTACAGACTGGGCCTTAGAAAACCAGGAAGGAACTATCCGTTTGGCCTGATAAGCAAACACGGTGCCAACGGGCTCCGTCCATCAACATGAAGGTCACAGAAGGTACCAGTGTTATTTTATCTCAGCTCTGTTATCAGGCGAGTGTCAAGACAACTACAGGGGGTGTCTCATGAATATAGTATGTTTTATTTTAATAAATGAAGGGAACACACAGAAGCACGAATCAGTAGACACAGAGAGGCTCTCGGTTTACAACAGTCCCGAAATACGTGACGAAAGGCACGCAATGAACTATTGTGGTGCCTTGTCTTTTAATTTGTTCCATAACCATTTTCATAGTGTAACCCCCCCCCAAAAAAAAAAAACATTCAAATGAATCGAAATGCAATTACCGGTAATTGGTTCAAGCCCCCCCAAAAAATACAACTAAACATCAGTCAACAGCATTGTACTTTATACAAACATACAGAAATAACTTAACTAAATAGAATGTAACAAGTAAAGCATCATGCTTTAATGTCCAGTCACACTGTGTTGCTTATTTTGGGTATACGTAATTCGACCTATGGTATTTTGCATTTTGTGCTAGCATTAAAGTGGACTTTCCCAAGGCAAATTATGTGGTTTGGTTGTATCCACAATGTGTAATTCTCTTTTTATCTTTGGACAGTAAACTTTATCTGGAAGCGGTAATACATCCAGGATCTTGTGAGAAAGCACTTGGCCTCTTTTTTTTGAAGAATTGTTTGCTACTGCCAACCTGCTGCTTGTTGTGAAGTTCGCTATCACCATCTATCCAAAGTTCATGTGTAACTGACACCTGCCCTCAAGATTTTCTGCTGTTATTTCCTGTAGATGGCAGGAGATCGAGGCAAAACACTACTCTTCATTTCGACACAGCTCAGGCCTGACTAAATGAAGCTCTCCCCACCCTCACTTCAACATAGTTCCCGGGCACCAGGATGCCATAAGATGACGCCAAGGACCAAACAGTTACAGGATAATGAGAGTAAATGCTAGGTCCGTTGGGAATCTTTTATGTGAACTTCCATAGCAGTAAAGGGGGGCAACGGTGCAACCGTTTGCCAATAATAGACGACTTTATCAGTCAACAATGATTTGAGGCCGGCTCAGAATAGACAAGTGGTTATTGGGTTGCAACACGTGGCGTATAAAAGCTATCTACAAGACAGCATGTAAACAAGATACAAACATTGGACAAAGTTCAACTTGTTGGCAGGCAACTGTTCACCTGCAATCAACAGCAAGTCTATTTTCTCAAAATAAATCCTTAATGTGTCAGTTCATGGCAATCATATTTTATTACACATGTCAAGCATATCATTTTATTTACAATAATAATAATGATTATATAATGTCATATTTTTTCTGGCCTATAGAAAGAATCCCATGGAGGACTGAAAGTTCTTCTTTTGTAAAGGACGACTTTATTTGTCCGATATTGTGACGAGAACATTTTTTTGTTTGTTTTGTAGGCCTTTCATTTCACTGTTCCATCAATCTTTTCAATCATTTTTTTTTGTGTGAAAGTAACTCAAAACTATTTCATTATCATCCAGAGACAATCATTTTAATATACAGTGGAGATCAAAAATCTACACGCCAGTGTTCAAATGTCAGATTTTATGACACAGTTCCATGAGAGTGTGCACATTTATGCAACATTAGCTGAGTTGTTTTTAAATCCCCTCTCAAAGTGTGAAAATATGAATAAAGTTTTTAAATGTTTTATTTTAGTCTCGTTTTCTTCATCTACAAAAACAAATTTGATCAGGGTGTGTAGACTTTTTTTACCTAATGTGCCAGAAGATAATGTGGTTTATTCAACAGTGGTGATCATAACTATGCAACGTTTGGCACCATTTTTTTTCAGCTTTGTTTGTTTGTTTGGTTGATATATTTTTTTTTCTTTTTGTACACAAGTCCATTTTGGTGACATGCAGTGAGCAAGGAAGGAAACATTGCAGGGCGGAAGGAGACGGTTTACACCACTTCCCTGGCAGTAACAAGCACAAGCTTTCACTCACGATCACTTGATTGCGCCACATGAAACACATTGTGTGACTGCATTCATCCACTTCACCCACAGCATGACCGGTGTCTTCAATACTCAAATTTTAGGATTCGTTTACTTGTCACTCCTGCCCTTTTGATTCATGCAAGTGGATGCCTTTGTAGTTTTATTGAGCTGTTTGTCATTTTCATTCACACGTGGATAAAAGTTTCAAAAGCCGTAAAGCTGGTCTTGTCAAAATAAAAATCACAAGACAGGCATAACAAAGTGCAGTCTAGGTGGTTCCTTGTAAAAGTTTCACTTCTACATTCCATCAGCACTATATTTTCTTTTTGTTGGGGGTGGGGGGTTCTCTTCTGTAATGTAAATGTAAACTAAATTGTTGTTACGGCAGTTTCTAGTTCTACAAGATCTCTTTGTCGCTTTTTTTTTACAAGTTTTGCATACATTAATTTTGCTCCGAGCAAGTAGTGTACTAAAAAGAGGAAGGATGTAAATCAGAGGAAAAACAGTCAAGTAATCACGAAGCATGTGCAGAACATAAGCCCGGCAGCCATTTGGCAGAAATAAATGCCATTAAATAATGGCAGACGGCTATTATAATAACATTTAATGGACCCTAACTTTCTTTTGAATGACTGGAGGAAATGCCATAAATACTGTGGTAGCAGCTGAATGGTTATGGACACAGGAGGTGATCGTGTCCAAGAGTAAATCACACGGGCTGTTGGACAGGGTTTGGATTCCAGCATTTCTGCTGTGGAATGAATCAAAAATAAGGCCAATGGAAGACTTTTGCAGTAAACACAAAATTAGTGCTTGACAAAGCGATAGGTTGCTCAACATATGATGCCTTATCTTGCACAAAATGTGAATCATTCCAGACAGAAAATGCGGGGCCGCTGACTGAGTATTACGACACAACCAATGCAGGGTTACATTTAAAAAAACATTTTGTTCAAGGCCTTATCAAAGATTCCAGCACGGGTATGGATGGAAACCAGAAGCCGAGGTTTTCTAGCCTCCGAGAACAGGTGAATTGTGTGTTGATCAGAGGCAACGGTGGCAGGTATGATGGATAGATGGATGGAATGAAATGAAATTATTTTAGCAAATTATTGTTTGATTAATTGCCAGCACATGTCAGGAAAAGCCTATTAGAAAAGTGGAAAATTAGTGGGGTTCATGAGAGGCACGTTAAATGGGGACAGGTGTGTCCTGATTCCAACTTAGCATTAGTGTGATAAATAAACATTTATTTAAAATAATTGGTTTATTAACTGTCAGGAAATTCCAGAAATAGCCTACTAGAACATCTAAACTTAATTAAGGGTTGGTTAATCAGATGGACTTTGAATGGTACATTCATTTTGTCATCTTGACGACAGCACAACATGACCTGTGGTTACCGTGAGGGAGTTTTGCAAGCACTTTAGCTGGATTTTGACCTCACATCTTGTCACTTCATTGGGTTAGCTGACAGAGTAGCTTGTCAACATCACACCTTTCTTTGGAGACTAGTGTGTGGATGCCAGCACCACCACTACTGACAGGGTGAGAGGTGCTACTGTGCGGATGATGTAAAAACTGCTCAAATACTGGGCAGACAATGCATTAATTTGTACAGAAAGTTATCGCTTATATCCAGCTTCAGGTCCATGTACTAGTACACTCGACATCACTACTAGGACAGTTCCACACACTAGTAGAATGATTGCCTTACTAGACATTAGGTCCACCGTAGTATGGCAATTCGGGACGCCATTAGAACAACTTTGGCATACTGTTAGTTGGACAACTAAATGATGCTGCTAGTGAGGCAAACAGGCACTACAGTACTGTAAAGTTGACATACAAGTAACATGTGGTTGTCCTACTTGAATGCCAAAGTTGTCCTACTAGTAAGGACAAAGTGTCTGTCTACTAGTACATGAACGCCTCAATTTTGATATTAATGATATTAAATAAATGCTCAAGCGGGTTTCCATAGATAGCAACATGCTTTAAAAAACTAATAATGCATAAATAAATAAATAAATAAAAGGTGGACACAAGAGTTTGTCCAGTTTTCACTGAACTCGTAGAGAGGCGATTTACGGCACATAACCACCTCAGCAGAAAAAATGGAAGGAGAATTAACATTTTTTTAATCGGGAAGCCGTGACCCACCCACAGACCGACAATGACAATAAATCAATAAACGTCTTACCACGGTCAAGTGTAGATGTTTTCATTCCAGCAGGATGGGAATTACCTGTTGCTGCTGATGAAACCTTGAGAAAAGTTCAACAACAAAGTCAGGTGTCTCACGCTCGGCGGTCCAATGACGTGAACACAATACACACTACGAGTAAAAAAGGCAACTTCACTCGTGGGTGTTTCGTGCTGGACGTCAGCCGGTGTGTGAGGGCGGCGCTCGGACGTGGACACATCCCACAGCTGCCGCCTCTGGCCGGGATAGCTCAGCTGTCTCTCCACGGGAGACCGCGTCTTCGTTCAAATTGAATTAGACTGTCTCAACGCCAAACTGAATATGAGCAACAGACAGGTCTTTGAGCACATCATTAACTGCACGGAGAGTATACTAATTATACGAATTCGTACACCTGACCGGTCTTTGAACGCATCCTCAAACCAGTTCATATCAGAGCAATCGGAACGATTATGATGTTTAAATGACTTTCGTGCGACACATGGCGCCAGCTCGCTTTTATTAACACTTTCGATACGTGACACATTCCTAGCATATCAGCAAGAGCGGCCCGGTCGGCGGCAGTAGCACGCGGAAGACAGTACAGTAGTTCAATCAAGCGTGGACGCCAACAAATGAGACGTCTCACCATCTAGCGGTCAGACTGTGAAAAACAACAGCGGATGGCAGCGTTGTGTTGTAAATAGCACCATCTGGTGGGAACTAGAAACAGTACAGGAACAATTTTCGTTCCCTTATTTGTCTATACAGGTAGTGGCCCGGTGGACCAGTGGGCCGTCGACCTCACAGTGCAGAGGTCATGGGTTCGATCCCGGCTCCGGCCTTCCTGTGTGGAGTTTGCATGTTCTCCCCGGGCCTGCGTGGTACTCCGGTTTCCTCCCACATTCCAAAAACATGCAACCGGTCCAGGGTGTCCCCTGTCCACTGATGATAAGCGGATCGGAAAATGGATGGATGGAGAGAGAGAGAGAGAGAGAGAGAGAGAGAGAGAGAGAAAAATAAGAACAAAAAAATACAAATAGAAAAATATTGAGAGGTGTTTCTAGTATTGAAAAAGTAGTTTAATTTTTTTTTAACATCTGCCATTGTGCTTTTGTCACGCTATGGGTCTCTATGATATCGTCTACGTTCACTAAAAAATTGCAAAACAAGATATTGATCAGGAAGTGCACGATGCAGCATTTCAATGCAGTATCATGTGACGCAGTGGAGGTTTAGCATCAAGCCCTGCCCTCTTCTTCCTCCTCCGAGTGCAGCAGCCTCATACTCGTGATGAAGATGCGGCTGAGTGCAAACATGCAAGCCGTCCTTCTACTTTTAACTTTGCTGGTGCCCTGCAATGGCATCCTGCCCGATTTGGTGCATCCAGGAATCCACCTCATCTTGGGCAGTTCTATGCAGGAGGATGAGCGCGCAATTATGCAAGTGGAGAAACTGGCGGAGGACCAGCAGCGAAGGCATCCACATAAAGTAAGGAAAAAATGACATAGCATGTGAATGCATGGTGGGTTTTATGTGTCCTAAAGATATGATGTGATGTTACTTTGTCTCTGTCATGTCTCCTTTCACACAGGAGACAACCATTGCTACAGCAATTATGCAGTCAACTGAGGAGGACAACCATATTGACACTGTGAGTACTTCATGTTCATGTTTATACATGGGTGCATTTAAAAAAATAATTTGGTGGATGTAGTTTGACCTCAAATATGGAAACACAAGATCAGCTACATGATAGAATGAAGCATTCAAAGTTGTGAATGTGTCTGTTTTAGGGTTGCGTCACCACTGTGGATTGTGGGAAGGAGAGGTACTGTCTGCACGATAAGCACAATTCCAAATGTCAACCTTGCAAAGGCACCGACATGGTGAGTGAAGCGGGCCCGACGATTTCAACTGGTGTGCTTGTGGGCGCTTTGTCAACATTGTTGGAGAATAGAATGAAAAAAATGTATCCTTGTCAGTCGACGCTTTTGCTATTGGTGGTATGTTTGAAATTGACCTCCAGTGTGCCTGACTGAGAGTATAGAATCGACAGACTACACAAAACCCAACCCGTGAAGACAATTTATAACAACCAAACATGTATGATGACATGGAAATTAAATTATATTAAAATGATATGTCACAATTGAGAGCATGAGTAGGACGACTGTCTTACTTTCCTTTAAGTTCTCTGAGCATTTATTCAATATCAGTCCATGCACTAGGAATTTGTTTTTCCCTCCGAGTATGAAAACTCAGTACACTAGTAGGATGCCATATGAGAATTGAGTGAAATTGCGCATTCACTACATTAGGTGGCAGTGGCACTCTGTCATTCAGATTTGTCATTCAGATTTGTCATTCAGATTTGTCATTCAGATTTGTCATTCAGATTTGTGTGTGTGTGTGTGTGTGTGTGTGTGTTTATTTCAGTTCAGTTGATGCACTTCAAATCTTTTCTCTGACAGACTAAAAAAATGCTAATGTTTGTATGTAAGCTGATCCATATTTCTTTTTTTGTTAACCATGATACAATGTTATGTAGAAGTATACTTTTAACAATACTGTATTATAGACAAATGATGGTATTATTGTCATGGAGAATTGTGAGGGCACAACATGTTTTCTTCCAAAGGAAGGGCGTTGGAGAAAATAACTATGCACTGCACTAGTTGTGTACGCCGAGTTGTGTTATTGTTGAGGACATTACTCTTGAACTAGATATCAAGAATATGGGCTATGGTATTACGAGTACACTCTTCGTCGTCACAAGTAAAACAATTCAGCGCATGATGAGAGCACACTAGACATTTTTTTTTCATTACTGCATGACATTTCTGTACATTAGAGTGCCAACTTTGCCACACTAGTAGGACAACTACATGCTAGTAGTGACGAAAAAGTACTAGTGGGCATTTTTGATGCTGGTAACAGGGTTCAGGAGGCTACTAGTGCATGCTACACTTCCTAGTTGGGCCTAGTAGTAAGTGCAGCACAGTAGTGAACCAGTAAGGTCATACTGCATACTAGGATGCTTGTGTGTGATTGCAGTCCTGCACTGAGGATGAGGAGTGCTGCGGTGTCCAGTTGTGTGTTTGGGGCCAGTGCAGTCCAAATGCAACCAAAGGACAAGCCGGCAACACGTGTCAGCATCAGGCACACTGCAGCCTGGACCTCTGCTGCGCCTTCCACGCAGGTGACGCTCACTCAAGAGTTAGTTGTGTCCAAACCCCGATCCTGCCTGTTTTAGATGTCTCCCTCTTCCAACGAATCTATCTGAAATGATCAGGATCGTTATCAGGTGGACATAATTCAAGATTACATACCACTGAAAGACTCACATACACTACTGAAACGCTCTCAGACTACTGAATTATTTTGCTTACATGACTGAAACACTCTCACACACTATTATTTTGATAGTGCTCTCATTCCATACACACTACCGAAACTCTCATACACACAACTGAAAATACTGTCGGTCATCATACATAGTACTGAAGCACTGTGATCCAACAGAAACCCTGTCACACTGTAATCCTACTGAAATACACTCGTAAAATATACAAAAATACACGTTTCAGTTGTGTAGCGTGTATGAGAGCATTTCAGTTGTGTGCATGAAAGTGTTTTAGCGATGACTGTAAGAGCATTTTAATAGTGTGGTGTTTCAGTTGTGAAATTTGTTTTGCTTGTGGCCATGAGAGCATTTCAATAGTGTGAGAAATTTTCAGCGAGCGTTATGAGAGCATTTCAGTAGTGTGAATGAGAGCGTTTCTGTATCGTGCATAAAGCATTTCAGTGGTATGAAAGAGCATTTCAGTAGCATGCATTGAACGTTTCCAGTAGTGGGTGAGCATTTCAGTTGAATTTAAGTAATGTGTGAAAGACAATTTCAGTAGTTTATGGAAGCATTTCACTGGTATGTGACTGTTTCAGTTGTGTGTGTGAAGGCTTTCAATAGTATGAGAGGGAGCTTTTCAGTAGTGTATGAGAATGTTAGTACTGCATGCAAAATCTTTTCCTCCCCTCTCACACACAATATTGAAACAAAACATGCTGTACAATACACTTTAAATGTGCATTTTTTTTGTACGTGTGTTTGTCGTGCGTGCGAGCCTTTCAATAGTGGGTGAGAGGATCTACTGATTTACATCCCTGACAGCTCCTCATAAAGCATGTACAGTATTGATGTTGTTATATGTTGTGTTCAGCCCTCCTCTTCCCAGTCTGCTCCGCAAAACCAATTGACCGCGAGCAATGTTTTCCTACCTCCAACCACTTGATTGAGGAAGAGGCACCCAGAAAACATTGTCCTTGTGCTGGCGACCTCCACTGCCAGCACACGGGGTGAGCATCCATACATTCATGGCAAAATTGTGTTCCATTCATTTTGTGTGTAACTTTTGGCTTCAGTTTTTGATATACGGTATTGTATACATTTAATTTTATACTATTTTCACTAAAGGTTGCTGATAATATATATTTTGATAATGCAAAAAAAAAGTCTATACTGAAGAGACCCTTTCAAGAGAAAATGTAAGCAGTTTCAGTAACATGGTGATCCCCTTTGAAGAACACCAGCCCCCCGATTATTATCATTTTAAAAACAGCTTCACGATTCACGTAGTTTGTATTGCTTTGGTGCTATCTATAGGTCATAGGGGGTACATGATTTCAATAACGGTAATTTTAAAATTCGCCATCCCATCAGTTTTATTAAGCATATGTCGGTCGTCATTAGGGTTGTGGGTGAGCTGACTTTAGGCGAGAGGCGGGGTACAGCCTGGACTGGTTGCCGGCCCATCCCCATTCACACCTATGGAATGAATTTAGTGTTCTCCAAGTAACATAAGATGCAATTTAATCTCGGTGCATGTTTTGGTCACAGCAAGGGCTGCAATGGAGGTAACGCATTGAAAGTGAATTGGAAGTCAAGCTGTGGAATTTGCAAAATATTACAAGTTGGCCACTTCCATGAGATTGCAATTGATTTCTCTCCCCTCTGCCAGACGGGGATCCATGTGCCTTAAATTGGTGGACTCGAGCGAAGAGGATCTGACAGACAGCCTGTACTCAGCCATAGACTACATCCTCTAAAATGCTTCATTCACATCGCAATATTTCTCCTTGGACCCCAAGAAACTGCTCAATTCCGATATGCAAATATCACAAAGCTACACAATATGGAATTTTTTAAAAAGTGAAAAGTTTTTACAGCGCAGTCCTCATCATCAGGTCCATGAAGTGTTTGTAGCCTTGCTTGAACTATGCACTAAAGCTTCATACTCTACACTGTAAGACCAATAAAATTGTACTGCACGCTGTTTGGAAATGCAGTCATTTTCCCCACAGAATGTAATCACCAGAGCATACAGTATACTGTACCCCAGTAGAGTAGTAAAACCAGGAAAGACAAATGATTCATGCACATAAGTAGCCTACTGTTTGTTGACATCAGGAATGAGTGAGGCCATTTGTGTATGTATTAATACTCACCAATTCTTAGCTGTACAACCAATTAGTAACATCCATCAATTTATTTTTTTCTAAAATGAATCACCTTGAGAGGCAAGTCCTAAATAAAGACTTTAGTACCATGCACTTGTGCAATGCAAGGCAAGCTAACAACCAGAATGCAAACAATTGTTGAAAAAATATTTTAGAATGTCAACACGATTCAAGTACTGTATTGCTGTACGCCAATGGGATTGGATTTGTGCATGTATCCCACAACACATCATAAATTTGAATATTTTGAAGTTTTGATCAAAGTTAAGGCCCGGGGACAGATCCAGCCCACTGCACAACTTTGTTGTTCACAAAGACAATTCGAGTGGGCTTCATCATGTGCCTTGCCCTTTCTTTTTTCTTCACTTTTAACAGATATTACAAAAAGTGTTTTTGTTTGGGGTTTCAAGGCTGCTGCTGTCTTCCCTGTCACTTGTGCATCTTTTCCGACCATGTGTTCCCATTCCTCTTATCGTTTGTGTACTTTGTTCATGTACTTTGATATAGCGCATGGTGAGAATGCAGCTTTGTTTTTGCAATTTCTTTTTGAGACCTTTTCTCCTTACGGGCAGTATCAATGACGGTTTTTTTGCAGAGGTGGGCATTACATGAGAACTAATGGAGGATCCATCAATCCGTCACTGACTGACGCCTGTTTTGCTGAGGAGTGTCAAACGCTCCGCCTGTGTCGTAAAGGTTTATCAAAGGAAGAATTCCATGAGTTTTTAGACTAGTGTAAATATATTTTCTTTAAATTGTGGAGAGCTCAAAAAAAGGGTTTGTTTTAAAAATCCTGGTGATGGACCACATGCGGTGATTTCAGTTCAGAGTTCCACCACACACTGAAAGCAATTGAACCAAACAGGTGCAAAAAAAAAAACTCTTTGTAAAAATTCAATGGCAGACTCACCCGCCGCATGTCATTTGACCTTGGCGTGTGTGCAGAGTCGCTGCAGGGGCAAAACTGTTCCACACAACCTGACTATTTCTTTTTTTAACTACAAACTTGGGCGTGATTGTCAAGGAAGAAGTTATACAACTAAAATGATAGGAAAGTAGCGACATAAAAGGAGATTGGATATTTTAGAGGCTGTTGGTTCCATACAGTTACTGTACTTGTGTATTTCCAAGACAGAGACGCTCCACGTCGCGCTTTCTCATTCACAGATCAGCTACAGATAAGGCACCGTAAATTATGGTTGTGAAAGCTCACATGAAATGATGTGATTGCGCAACACTGTTTAGCAGCAATTCAAGTTTTAAATCACAGCAAAAGCAGTGACCGATGATTAGCGACTCATGAAAACTAGTCGCTGATCCCGTGTACACTGGTCGCTTTCAGCTGTGACGCTTGGTGTGAGGCAAAAGTTGGAAGTTGTCTAGTTTTGAGAAAGAAAGACTGAGGTTATGAAATAAAGCATTTTAATTAAATTCTAAAATGTTCTCAAACTATTTTCACACAGGATTTGAATCTCAAAAGAAACACCAACAGAGGAAACAAAAAAAAAACCCCAAAGAATTTTCATTTTTACAGTGAACAGCTGGTGGCAGCATCAGAAGCTCGGCAGGCCGTGACACAGGCGGCCTGGTGAACTTTCTCCACCCTCTGGTGTCCATCAATCAAGTAGCAGTGGGTTTAAGCGCCATCTCCACCTCATGCCCGCGGCTGAAAAATCCCAATGAGGGAGCTCCCATCCTCTCTCAGTATGTCACACGCAAGGGATAAGAAAAAGAAATCCAGGAAACATTAAGAAAGACAACACGTAGGCAGACGTGTGTGCGTATAGTTGCCACAAATGATTATAATCGGAGGAAAACAATTTACAAAAACAAGACTGTTGTTATGATGATCATCTTTGCTGGATTTTTCCCAAGTGGAGAACTGCAGAGCGCAATCGGACGAAATCTGGTGCAGGTGATCACGTGCGAAAAAGCTCAGCTGAAGAGCAAACCTGTGACTCAACAGCATTCCCGCAGTCGAGCGGCATTCAACGTCATGATGCTTCACTTCCGAGAGCTTGCAGATCAACTGAGAGATGCATCACCGAGAGAATTCATTTTTGGTGTCACCTAGGCTGGCTTTGATAGAATTCAAAGGAAGGTGAGCAATGGAAGATGATAAGCAGAGCTGTGAGCACGTAACAATCACCAAGGAAGCGGTACAATCGAGACGGACCGAACAAGCAGAAGAAGACTGACTGAATACGCTCAAAGCTTGAGCATATCCAGAGCTTTACGCCCATTCGTCTAAACAGTGTTTGATTCATTTTCCATGTCAGAAATAGCGTCTCGGATTCCCTTTAAACTTGACAGTACAACACAATCTAACAGTGCACAATGGGGTTTCCCAGCTCAGAGTGGAGGGTGAGAGAGCATTTCAACCTCACAACGTCGCTCGATGTTCAAGTCTTTTTCGGACCGCTCACCTACATTGAGTCCCAGAGAGTGTCCGGAAGATCCCAATGACACAGGGAGAGGATGCGGGGCTCAGTCTTGCCCTGGATCCTTGGCTGGCCCCCATCTAGGTAGATCTTGAGGGCCTTCTCTTTTCGCGGCGAGTAGATGACCCGATGTCCAGTCTTGAGCAGGCGACTGCTTTCCTTCTTCATGAGTTCACTGCGTTCATCTTCTGATAGCTCCATTAGTTCCTCGGTGCTATCTCTGCAGGAACGCCCAAGAAATTCCAAATAATGCATGCAGATAATTACAGTTATCCTGAGAGAAAATATAATTGTAGCAAAAGTGATTCCCAAATGTTTTTTTAAAGTAGCCCCTGGAACAGCCTCTTCTCATCTCTCCCTCTTTTTAACAGACTCGTATGTCAAATATAGCTTAAGTTTTTGTTAGTAAAATTTTGTTGAACTTCTTTCCTTGCAATTCTTAACATTTTGTTTTATCATAAACAGAATATCAAGAAAAGTAATTAACACTATTAAGTTGTGCCTCTTAACATATACGCGACGCTCACACTAAAACCTTTTCAGCTAACTAGAGGATAGTCGAGAAAGGTTTTTCTTTTTTATTACTGCGCCAGTTTGTTCTTGACAGTTAGCTTAGCAGCTATTCATCAGCTATTTAATAATGATTTTGATTTTTTTCATAATACGGTGTTTGTATGACATCAAATATCCAAATAAAAGTGTACATTGATGATTGAGTTTGACAATGTAAAATGGTTTTTTGTGCTGATTATACTTGTGCTTGCACATTTTGGGGAAATATGACGGATGACTGAATGGGGATCATCTCATTTTTTTTTTTTTCTATATTTTAATTAACTGATTGTGTTATTTGGAGATTCCTTATTAGTTTGGTTTAAATCCCATTTAAAATAAATCTTTTTTCCCCTGATCACTTTTTCTTTGAAGTATATTACACATTTAACAAAAATTCTGCCATGGTGACTAAACTTAGAAGCCCAAATGCAAATGGTCTATTTCTCCCAAATTTGGGGTCCAAGATTTTCCTCCAAATCTGGAATAATCTCCACATGTAATCTAATTAATTTGAGCATTGATGTGAAAAGTGTCAATCCTTCTTGTTTAGAGCTCCTACCTGTAGAAGACTACGGCCCCATCATCACAGATGTACAGGGGCCACATGTTTAATGCCGACACCTTGGGGTTCCAATCCAAATCCTGATGGATCTCCAGCACAGAAATGTCACAGGGAAACGTTCCTCGACCCTGCAGACAGCGCACGCAAGGAACCTCGGTAAGAAAACAGGCCAAGAGAGAACAGGGTTTCGGAGGAAGCATCTCACAAACCTTTGCAAACTCCAGCTTATCAAGATGAATATCACTAATTTCACTGAGCTGCAATGACAAAAAAACAACAACACAAAAACCTACGTTAGACATTTACATGTAGTAGGATGGTCGCGACAATCCAAAATGTGCGAGAATCAGTGCGTCAAATGAATTTAGCAGCAGGACAAACAGTACCTTCTCCTTGAGTTCCTCAACATTGCTGCTCTCCAGAATCACTTCCTGGAAGGAACCCAGCTTCATGGTGGACGGGCTCCACCTGCGGGTCAGGACAGCCAGCTGCGACATGGACTTCATCTTCTCGGGTTCTGAAAATGTGTTCAAAGGGCACTTCAGTGCTTTTGCTGCTGCAACTTTATGAGATTATTCACATTGGCTTCCTAGCAAACACCAGGTTGTACAGTGCTGTGCAGTAGTTGTTTATATATTACCAAGACTGGCATGCAAATGGTTATGGTAAACGCAACTCAAAGAGCAAGTCACTCTTTTAAGTACTTTTTCCAGCGGCAGCATGCTAGCGGGCATTAGCGAGTTAGCACGGGTGAAAACGTGAATATTGTGCCAGTTTCCGCACCAAACAAACTATGTTGAGTCATGCAAAACAACTTTGGATTGAATTACGCTACTCCTGTGTTGAAAAATAATATTATATTATACATATATATAATTAAAATGATGGATTACATGGCAGACTAACTTCCCTGCACCCACAACCCGAAAAAAATAAAATAAAATTCACTAAAGTAGTTTTGTGTTACTAACTAAACTCAAATGTAGTTGTGGGATTTTTATACTGTATATCCACATTGGGATTCCATGACCCAGCACCAACCCCGCAAAGCCAAAAACAAGCACTATCTAATCCATCTAAAAGGTAACTCCTGAGCATCAGGCAACGGTTCCAATATTTTTGCTCACTTGAAAAGTGGGCGGGTTCAAACAAAAGGTGCTCTGTCCTGAGTTTAACATTTAGTTGTAAATGCAATGAAACAAAAATTGGAATTCTGAATTGTTTTCTCATATTTATCGTTTGATCTGAAATCGAGATGTTTTCGGTACACAACAAAAACTAAGGAATTGACCGTGTCGTTCCAATACTATTGGAGGCGACTGGATGCATTTCAGTGACAGAGAATTTTAACTTTGGTCACTGGCGATTCAAGTCTTGAATTGGAGCAAAACCAGTGGCCGACTGTGAGCCACTGGTGAAAAAAAAATGTGGCTGGACAGTTGAGTCACTCTGTGCGGTGAAGCAAATCGTGCAAAACAATTACCAGTGAGGATTTCCAGGAAAACCTCCCAGTTGGAGGAGATGCTGATGTCTTCTTCATAAACATGGTAGTCCAGAAATACTGTACCCGGATTCTTCCATGTCTTTTTCCTGAGACGCACCCTGAACATGAAACAATACATTTGTTTGGCATGCGTGTACATCTCCTCATACATGTGCGGCCTTACCGGTCAATGCTGAGGTCAAGCTTGCACTGCTCTCTCAAGACAGGGAGCAGCTCCTCTTTCGACTGTCTGACAGTCATCCCCTTTGCAAACACCGTGTCGACAAGAAACTTGCAGGGCTATACGACACACGCGAGAGACAATAATTAGAGCTCTACTTGCTTGCAACAGCATTTTTTTGGTTCTAATTCTCACCTCTTGTTCATTTACTAGCAGTTGATACACTTTTACTCGGTATTCACCCTTTTTCAGGGCTCTCCCAAGCCGAATGGTTATCTGAAGGATGCAATAGAGTTCAACGCGTTAATGGAATGCAACTGAGTGCAATCAATTCTGTAAATGGATCCTGACCTTGTTGTCGTCAGAGAATGACGACAGCGTTTCGTTGAGCCGTACGCTCTCAAATTCCTGGTTGTTGGCGTAAACCCGAAACACTTTAAACTGGGCCGAGGTGACGCCGACATACGGCTCCAGATTGTGTTTGAAAGCTGCCAACGTTATCCTCTTGTCCACGTGAACCACTAAACCTGTGGAACAGCACAGGAAACAACTCAACGCGGGCTCGCTCTTCTCCCGAAAACACAAAGTGTTGTCCAGAGAATCCAAAAATCCATTGTAAACTTCCTTTTAAAAATTTCGTTTCAGAAGCGAAGCCATCAAGCATTTGACAGCTGAGGCTTTGCAGTTTGGCAAACCACGCAGTGGAAGCTGTGCTACCACCACCATTGATGAAATGGCTTAACTCCTAAGAGCAGGCATTTGCATAAACGGAGTGAAAGTCTATCCAGAGGGCTGCACTGCATCGCACCATCAATGAACATTTGATTCAGCTCTTCCAAGGCGATAAAACTTTACCCATCAGGTTGTCAAAGTCTTCAAGTGGAAGATTGTTGTGTGAAAATATGTGAATCACTCCTCCACCATGCCCAAAACACCCGTCAGTGCTTGGAAAACTAATAGTTCAGCGAAAAGCCTAGCTTTCATCTCTCTGATCAGGACATAAGGGTCAAATTTGAAGAAAATGAAGCCCAGCAGAAACTAGTGAGCATAAATAAGACTCTCCAGAGCTGGATGTTTGGTGTGCAATGACACTGGGTTGGGTTGACCCTTTGATGTATCAGAGACACGACCACCAACACTTCAGACACATTCCTCAAACTACTTCAAATAGTGGGGACAGAAAAAGCGATGCTCCAATGTGAATTGGCAAACCCCGAGAAGGAGAATCATATGCTTACAAAAACGGCAAAGCCCATGCTGTCAAATGCTATAGGCTCCAAATACGTCTGAATGACAGCTAAATGTGTATCGTGACTCTCTTTGTCTGCTCAGAATCAGCAATATTACACAGTCGTTGAAGACATTTTCATGTTGTCTTATAGCTAGTGTAGTATTTCCTTTCATTTAGGATTGTTACCTTGTTTTATAACTCCAGGGCTATGAAGAGAGCAAAGCAATTTCACAGTGACAACAGATCAAACTGAAAAGATCATTCCAAACTACCTATTTGCCCTCAGTAATGATGTCAGATAAGGCACCAAACTTTTGTTCCCCACGTTTACGACCAACATGTGGACCTATCAATAAAGCATGCACAGACTAAATTGGTTACTAGGCATCAGACACTGCACCGCCTCTAATCAACGGAATGGAATCAAATATAGACAGTATGTTTAACATAGATGTGTGTGCGCTTCATGTCTTGGCCATCTCTGTGCCAAGGAACTATGTTGAAGTAAATCAAGGAGCTTCATTTAGACTAAAGTAGCTCTTTGCCACCATTTTGTGGCATTTTTCGTAACTATAAAGCTTTTTTGGGGGAAGGGGGCAACTACTCAAGAAGAAATAAGAAAGATGACTACTTGAACAGAATAGGTTCTTTTAACTTAATCATGAATAGAGAGTTCATACATTTTTGTGAATTGCAGGCCGAGTCATCCTGGAAATAAGGTTCTGTCCTGAAGTACAAGAACCGGGCTTCCGATTTAGCCTTCCCGTTGTCGTCATACTCGCTGTCCGTCCCTGAGTCTTCCTCCGCAGTGTCCCAGGTCTCTTTCTTGCCCTCGTGGGCTTTGGAGCGACGGCTACTAGTGATGCTGTGCGAGTCCAAGCCATTGGCCAGCTGGATTGGACCATTGTCTGCATTGCACAGCGTGTCACTACTGTGACTCGAGCTCAGGATGTCGCTGTCCACTGAGCTGGTGCTGCGGTCATTGTTTACCTCAGAGTCCGAGCGCTCCTCGCAGGCAAAGTGGCTTTCTGTGTCACATGGGACACTGACCCTGCGCCCGGCCGTGCCCCAGATCCGGTTTTCGAGGTCTCTGTTGTCTGCGGCTACGCAGGGTGAATTTGAGTCCACCTCCTGGCTCAGGGATTCGATATGTTCAAAGTAACTGGTGTCAGAGGTTTTCTGGCTGTCGCTGGTGCTGGATCTTTGCTGCTGTTGCAGAGACAGGTTCTTTAACTTCTCTGTGCTCTCCTCAAGGATAGCCTCCACTGATTTCCTGTTGCCTTTTGACCCTTCAAAGGGCACATCCGAGTCACTGCCAAGCTTTTGGCAAATAGTTCTGCTGCCCAAAGTGCCAGGAGACTGTTCAGGTAGCAAGATGAGTAGTCGAATAGTATTCCCGTGGCGATCCAAAAGCTTCCACAGCAGCGAGTCAGTGAATGCGACCTGATGATCAGCGGCCTCTGAACTCTCCACAAAAATCTAACAGAAAACACAAAGTAATAGATAGGGTGAGAGATTTGAATCCAGGTTTTATTTACCAAAATGCCCCCCAATAACATAATGTGATCTTATAAGCCAGAATTTAATTGAATATACAGACTTTGTTACTTCTGAAGAAACCTTCCGCTTTCAGTGTCTTGTTTGGAACATACAGGAGACGCAGGTCATTGTAGCAACGCTCCAGAACAACGCGCATTGTTTCTGCTGAGAGACTTGTAGCCTGAAGGGAAATACATAAGAGGTTTAGAACTGTCAGAAATCTGTTTGTTTCAGGGAACACTTTTGGGCTCTGATTAGACTAGGGCTGCATAGTTTTAGAATTGACCATTCTACCCATTATCTCATCGTTTAATCAAATAAAAATTGAAAATGATCTTTAAAATATGCACATGAGGTGCTTGTACTACTGTTCTTCATTTGGGGTCACCATCCTCACATTTCAAACGATAAAATTTGTCAATTTGAGTGTTTGAGGCTTTATAAAGACGCGGCCTGGCCTGGTGAATGACATGGGACTCAGAGAATGAATTTGTAGAATTTGCTGTTATTGGGTGGCTGTTAACTAAATCAGTCTGCAAGTTAGTTAAATTCATGGAGTTCCGCTGTGGCCGTAAGCAGCGTGTGTAAGCATGTGCCTATTACATGTTTATTTTGTTACCATTTGTTACCATTGGCACCGCCCTACCCACTCTTGAGGACTTGCACACCGCAAGAATCAAGACAAGGGCACGGAAAATTCTCCTGGATCTCCCGCACCCTGCCCACCACCTTTTCCAGCTACTCCTCTCAGGCAGGCGCTACAGATCCATGCGCACCAAATCCAGCAGACACTTAAACAGCTTCTTCCCTCTAGCCATTAACTCCCTAAACAGTCACTGACGTAGTCACTCTTCTTGTACAACAAATACTGCTACTGGTCACTCTAAAATGGTTTAATGATTTTCTGCACCAACTGTACAAACTGTCATAGTATTGTATTCTACCACTTATCACTTTAGCTCTGCTTGATACTTTGCACATTGTCTAACAGTTGTCACTGGGTGGTACCACCGCACTACGGTTCACTTACATTACGAAATGTCCTTCCATACCGCTTGGTCATGTCCTTGTTTATGATGATACTAATGCAGCGTGTTATACCGGAGACAAATTCCTTGTGTGTTCTACATACTTGGCCAATAAAGATGATTCTGATTTAAGACAGTGATTGAAAGTACACTGGCAGTGTCTATGATTAACCACTTGTTCTGAATTGACTCCAACTAGCAGAGGTAGGCTATACTAAATAAGTTTACATTGCTACCTATTGTTGTTGATTGGAGACATGCTGTAGTTGTACATAAGTAAATTCTGCTTTGACACACATTGCACTTTGTTTTTTTTTTTTTAAAGTGTGAAATGATCCCAAACTTTGGACATTCTATTATGTTATCTTTGTAGCTGGCTCGCTGCGCACACACCAACTAATTTCTACATGGAGTGGTGAGTGACTATACAGAGACAATAATCCATGTAGAAAAGTAAAGCATCAATGCAGAGATTTTTTTGTACCGTATTTTCACAACCATAAGATGCACATAAAAGTCTTTTTTTTCCAAAATGGACAGGGCGCCTAATAATGCGGGTCGCCTTGTGTATGCACCGAGTTCCAGAACCTGTTAATGCTGTTGTGTGACTTCGATGAGGGGTCCGCTTGACTGAATGATGCTGTGCCGACACGTTGCTTATACTGTATAGAGGAAAGGTGGACATAACTAACAAAACTACGCCCCCAGTAGGTGTAAATGGTGCCGGTACGTGCATTGTGCAAAATAACATCCCAAAAATGACACCTATGAAGAGACACACTTACAAAGCACAGTTTAAACTGCAAGCTATCAGTTAGGTGGAGGAACATGGGATTCGAGCAGCCACGACATAATTCAAGATCGACTAATAGATGGTGCTTTTGTAGTGCAAGCGAATTCAATTTTGCTCCCGCAAAATTAAAAACATACACTTGCATGCATGCAAGCATATTTTTAAAGCTAGCGTTATGTTTTACCATGCCTGCATCCAATAATACAATGCGCCTTGTGTATGTGTTAAATACAGAAATAGCACCTGAAACTGACACTACGCCTTTTAATACGGTATGCCGTATGGTCGTGAAAATACGGTAATCAAATTATTCTACTTATTCAATTAGTTGTTTCAGCCCTAGGACAGAAGTAATAGAGAAGAAAAGTGAACCTGTGCAATAAGTTGCTTGAATTCAGTGATGGTCTGGTTCAGGTAAGCCCGAACACTGATGGGAGGGGCGACAGTTTCGGTTCTCAGATCCACAACATGAACCTTCACCATCACCTCTGTGGTAAAACAGCATCCCATGCACACATGGAAACAGGGGACAAGCAAAATGCAATTCTCTTTAGGTACTATGCCATGGTCATATTTTCTGTACACAATTATTTGAATACACTACGGTTCAAAAGTTTGAAGTCACTAAGAATTTGGGGGGGAAGGGGGAAGCATGAGTATACAGTGGATATAGAAAGTCGATATACCCTTGTTCAAACACCTGTATTTTAATGGCATAAAAGAAAAAGATGGCCCAAGACCAACAAATCATTTATAAATATTTTTTCACCATTATGAAGACCCATACCCAGGACTTGGTTTCATCGGACTTTAAAACATATTCCAACATGCATTTGTGTCTTTTTGAAATGGCATCATGTGAATATGAATATCAGGGCTTCATTAAAAAAAAAAAAAAAAAAAAAAAAATTTTTAAATCAACCACAGTGTAGTGATGTTTAAAAAAACTGCATATGCTTTCAAGGGGTATTTTTAAACAGTACGTTTTTCGGTGTTGTTCATAAAATCTACAAAAAGTGGGTCAAGACTTTGCAACAATAGGGAAATGCCAGAGTGACAAGAATTGAGAACCACTGGGCGAGACAATGTTAATGTGGCAAAAAAACAAAACAAAACGGTGCATTTCTTTTTTTTTTTAAATAAATAATGACACTTCTACGCAGCTCTCCAATTTCTGAACAGTATTGCATATTTATATACAAAGATGTGGTCCCCCACCCCCTTCACAAAAAACATGAAATCGTCTCGGCAACCCAAAACCTTTGAAAGATAGTGTGTCGGTAGTAGTAGGCTACTCACCTCCAGGTTTGTAAGGCAGGAACGTTTGCTCTGGCCGGCGGGTCTCCAGCAGCAAGTCAAACATGTAAGAGGACTTGACCCCTCCGAGGAGAAGGCCCATGGGCGTGTCCTCTTCGCCCTCATAGGAGCGCTCCAGGTACTCGTGGAACTCATCATACTTCACCAGGCGACAGCAGTCCAAGGGGACCGTTTCCTCCAGCTCCATCAGCTGAAATTCAATACATGATCAGGTTGATCTGAGTTCATCACCTTGTGCATTTCAAGGACTGTATCCACAAACAAACCTTGTAGGCCATTTCTGTTGCTTCCGTAAGAGTTTTGTCCTTGTGCACCTCCAGCTTGCTCTCTACCATGGTCTTCGAAGGGTGCATGCAGAAAAGCTTGATCTAAAGTAAAGAATACGAGTGATCGATAAAACAAATACAGAAGTTATATGCAGACAGAAGAGCAGTTATTGAACCAAGCCGGTGTATCCGTTTGTTCACCTTGCAAGTGTTTCGCTCGATTTCTCGCTGTCTCTTCTCCTGCTCTTCCGACTCTTTCTCCTTTTCAACCAAACTCTTTAAGTGCTCTGGGAAGTCATCCACAGCTAAATACTCTTCAGACAAGAGACATGTATAGCAATGATTCAAAGGCAATGACGACCACTGGCATTAACACAGCACATTAGACTATAGTTGATGCATTTCAGACGAGACTACAAGTTATAGGCTGGAAGCTTCATTCAAGAATTTAGACACCAAGCCTCGAAGATCAGAAATAAAGAGCAGTGGAAACAATGCTTCTATGTTTTAATGAGGAAAAATCCAAGTATAAGTTACACCACAATATTGTGACTTTTTCATCATCAATCATTTAAGCCACACCAGTCTGACAGAACACACGTACTAACAATAAAAGCAATCTTCACTCTTCAGCCACATACCTTAGTGAAAGTGTGGGTGTAACTACATTAGTTCTTGACGGGTTTCTTTTCATATGGACTGAATAACAACTGCTTTGCTCTGGTGACTTATTTTTCACTTTTATTCCAATAGCCTGACTGCACTCAAAGGGTGAGAAGAGTTAGCATTTCTCCCTTCACCTGACACACTGCTCTCATATGAATGCTCACGGTGAGTTGCATGACAAGCTGTATTCATTAATTAGCATTTTATCACATTGTGATACTAATTGTTCAACCCCAATTGCTTCTCTGACATCTCATTTAATGATAGACTAGCATTTAGTTTAGCTTGAAATCTCGTTACTGTTACTGCAAGCAAGTAAATGGTTAACACATTTCACTGCTAACATAAATCACTGTAAATGAAAACCTTTCTTACTTGCATTCCTTGAGGGATCTTTCAATCTATAAATCAGCATATAAGCATTCGTAGAGCTGTTGGAGAAAAAAAACCCATGCATATTAAGGAAATTCCTATTCATTTCGTGTGCAGGTGTACAGAATAAAAACTAAAGCACGCTAGCGACAATATACAAAACCAACCTTGCAAAGGCACTGGAATAATATCCCCTGCTCCCTGAGGACCCCCCGTAAGTCTTTCTGATATCCTCCGGTGTGATCTATCCAAAAAGTAAAATGCATCAACAAGGAATAAAGAGATAAGACAGTGCTGATGATCACTTGTTGAGAAAAAGAACACAGGGGACATTTGAACTTGTGACAATGAAGCTCTCGTCTTCATCCTGAGTATGCGAGAGCTGCCAGTGGTTGATACTGACCTTGCTAACATGCTGGTCATTGAAACTGTACCACTGGCCATCGGTGAAGGATTTGATGCAGGCGTAGTAGTGCCCGCCTGCGGCACTTCCCGAATGGACCATGACGGAGAACAGCTCAAAGCTCGGCAAACTCTGACAAAAAGTGTTGGAAAATGTTTTTGCTCAGACAAGAGCAATGAGCAATAATGACTGCAATGACCAAGTATGATAAAAAGGAAAAAATATATTCTTGTAGTTTGCTTTTGTGTAATACAACTATCACTAACCGCAGTGTTTGACTGCACAGTTTATTGACACTCCCAGTTAAAATTTACAGTAAAACTACCATCATCAAGATAATTACACTTTGTACACTTATGAAAACACATGGATTTGTCTTGCAAAAGTCTGCTAGCTTAATGTTAACACAAAGGGAAACACAACTGGCTAAAAAAAATAGTAGTACAACCTTTTAAGAACAAGTAGTTGCACACAAATTGTGCAGCAACAGACAGAAAGATGATATAACAATACTCAGATACATATATTCTTTCTAGTCTGACATTAATTATATGATTGCTGCTAGTATGGTGTTCTTTCGACGCATTATCTGCATGTGTGCATGACACTCAACTCAACTCAACTGTATTTATGAGCACTTTCAAACACCCATCACTGCACACAAAGTGCTGTACATGGAGCAACTAACATATACAACAGTAAAGCAATAAATCAGTAACAAAGACCGCACAGCAAAACCAAGATCAAATCTGAGTCATGCTGAGTCAAATGCTGCCCGCTTGGAGGCCAAGGTTACCTCCCACTTCGGTGGAATATGATTCTGCTATACACAGCATAATCAGAAATGCTCTATTTGAGTGAAATGTATTTTATGCAGGGCTTGAAAGTGTGACCATTGTGCTCGCAAATGCCTGAGTTTTTTTTTCACTGTGTGCTCGTAACAATTAATCCAGTGGCGCAAGCGCGCTGGAAATTTTTAATGCCGCTACCGGTGCATACAGCTAAGGTGCTCCAATTCTGTATTCTGGTGCCCTCTGGATAGAAATAAAATTATCGGTCGGTTTAAAAAAAGAAAAAAGGAGGGGTTGGGGCGAACAACTCTGTGTTGATGCGACCAGCACCAGTGATGCCAGTCCAAAAGTTAGTGTAGAGCCTCCTATGTTCAATACGGTATCAGCAACTACTCAAAGTTAAATACCTGTACCGCTATTCAGTCTGATTTCGGTGCATCCTGAGTCGAAATTAATTCTTCTTAAAAGCAAAAAGTTTCAAATTAAAACAGTGGTCTTGGGCATGCAATTTTTTGTCCACAAATGAATCTAGCGTCATTTTCTTACAACAATTTACATTTGTCAAGCAAATACCTTTGGCTTCAACACCCTCTCTGCGCTGGCAGTGCTGTCCAGGCAAATGCCTTCATCCACACAATCGTCAGTGGAGAAATCGTTGCTCATCTGGTCACTGTGGCAACTGCCTTCATTCTCTGCTCCACTATCGGTGCAGCTTTCTGTCTGAGGTGACTTCTACAGGTGTCATTTAAACAGACCACAACAGAAAAGATTTTAATTGAAACGTGGCCAAGTGCTCAACTCTACTAATCATGATTGACGTGAGAAAAATCAGTGCTGGTTACAAAAGTAGGCTATGGCCTGTGAATCATCCACATAAGCGTTCCTACCACTCCTGCTCTCACCTCATCCTCGACATCAATGAATGGACTCATGTCAAGTTCCTCTGGGAAAGTCATGCTATCATTGAGCTTAATGCGATGCATAGTGGTATAGTCAAAATCAAATCGCTTCAGCTGCAGCGTCAGCAGGTAAGGAAAATGCAGAAACCTCAAACCCTGTAACGAAATAGGTACGGTTGAGGAATAACTGAATTCTCAGGCGAGTGGCTCTTCTGCATTCTGCATACAGATTGTGCAAACTCATTCACAGTGAGCTCACCTTCCGGGCATCACATTTCTTTTTGCAGCGTTCGCAGAAGTACTGGTTGGGCCCATCTAGAGTTTCCGGCTGAATGAAAGCCTGCAATGCCTCCTCCTGGAGCAACAAAATCAAATTCGGGTTTAAAATGTATTCAAATGAGCGCCCCTGTGACACCAATATGTGAAATGGGGAATGAAGAGGAAAACATACCACACTGCCATAGGCCTGACTGGCCCCAAAGGGTCTTATTACAAGAGGGATATCCAGGTAAGTATCAATCCTCCAGCTCTCGTAGCCACACTCCAGACAGCGTACGTAATCTTTGAGCTTTCCTTGGTACAGCTGATTGATCAGGTCAGCCTGAAGAAAGTCATGCAGCAAGGCCTTCACTGACATGATTCATGGTGAAAGGCCAACTCGCAAAGAATTTGAAGAGACAGTCATGATATAAAAGCCATTGACTTTTCATATTCTTAACATTTGGTTTATGACAGGAACATTCACACGGAAGCAACTCTTCCATGAATCCTGTAGTGTTGTTAGATGTCAGCATGGCAATTTTGCATTTCACTGGTGTACCAAGTTTAGAAGGATTCTTTCACCATTCTTCAATTTTACACAAGAGGTGGTAATATCTCTGGTTCGCTTGTTTGTCAAAAATTGGCACCACCAGCCACAGCAGCTGCCATATAATGTAACAGCAACTGATATGGAGATGTGAAGTACGATATTATTTCCTGAATATCAAAAGCAAAACATTTAAAATGGAAAACAATAATGTGGGTGATGCTTTGTCCCAAATTGCATGCAGAGTAATTTTCTTACAATTCACCTTTGTCAAACAAATACTTTTGGCTCCAACACCCTCTCTGTGTTGTTTCATTTGTTCCATTTCATTTGTTTCACACTTATTTGTTAATATTCGATGACCACATACGGTACATGCTGAACTCAGCATGCAAATACAAGCAGAACAATGACTACATCCATACTGCAGCTAAGGAAATTGTATTTTTTCCCATTTAGTTCATTATGGTGTTTAGAACAGACAAGAAAGGTTTCCTTGCTCATCATTGACAATGACAGCACCGTGCTGCTTTACAACGGAGTTGAAACAACAGATTTCAAAAGTTAATCTAAAATGCATCTCAATTGAAACAAACTGACACTTGAGTGAGTAGTGCGAGGCCAAGGCTACAGTTGCTGCTTTTAAGGCTATTTTGTAAAGCTGGTTTAAAAGGTGGAGAAGAGTGTTTTATTTTAAGGCTGTATCTCACTGAGCGTTTGTAAGTGTGTGCGCTGCTAGCAAGGCTTGTCTGTTGTTTTCATCGTCAGGGTTCGTCCAAGGTCACAAACGGTTGCAAAGAGTTCGTTCAAGGTCACAAACGGTTGCAAAGACGTCGGCCAACAATTTTAATGGTCTCAACAGTTTTCCTTGTCCCACAGAAACCCTGAACATGTTCAGAATTTGATGGCAAAAAGAACAAACGTTTGTAACCATTAAGATTTGGGAATGCCTGACCAACATCTTTGCAACTCTTTACAATGTTGAATTCGCCCCCCACCTCCCAAAAAAAGATACACAAATAATCTACTTGCAAACCTTTGCCGCTCAGTGAGATATGGGCTTTAGGGTTATTTGACATTTCTACTTTACTTGACTGAAAAATAAATAATAGCAAATTTCGTTTTAAAGAATGGCTATAAAATCGGGACTGAGCCATCCATGTTGGCCTTCAAACCTAATTCAGCCTTGCCGTAATTCTCATGATATGTATAACATTACACATTTCCATGCAACTTTGGAGAGTATCGAAGCTGAGACAACCTTAAGTCATATTTCTTGTGCGAGTATACTGTACTGTATATCTTGTCTCACTTGTAATCTGCTTTGCGACGGCAGGGTCAGAAAAAAATAAATCTCCCACAGGATATTTAGTAAGTTGCATTACTTTCAATGATGGGCAATCACATGCGTATTTGTCTCATGTGCAGGCATGTGGTCTGCACAGACAGAGGCCGAAGTGTTCGCAATCCTGCCCAGTCAATGATCTTTTAAAAAAAAGTGTTAAATCCTACTTGTAATTCCCCTTTACTCACTAAAGCCTTTTGTTTTATTTGTGATGTGGAGCTGATTTTTTGTTTGTGCTTTCTCCCACCTGTTCGGTCTGCTTCCACTTTTGCTCCAGGGCATCGAACATGACCCTGCAAAGTTCTTGCACATCATGTTGTTGCCAAGCTGGGATAAAATAGAAATTAAAAAAGGATAAATGGCATGACATGTGATGTTTCCCCCACAAACAGCATTATTCTAGCCATGGGAGAGGTTAAAAAATTTACCTTCACTACTGTCCCATCCAAAGCTGCGCGTCACATCGGTGGTCTCTATGGCACGTTTCTTGCTTGTCTGGAGAAGAACAAACAGTCTTTGCAGCTGGTAGGGAATGCTTGTGACTGGGTCCTCTTCGGATTCCTCAAACTCCCAGCTGAAGTGGGCAACAATTGCAAATGTTTTGAAAGTTCACTGAAAAAGCAAACTCTTCATATGGCTTGAATACAGTATTTCCCCGTTATAATCTTGATTCATCATTCACGTCAAGAGGCACCGCCTCCTTAGGACATTGTTTTCTATACAGTGCGCTTTTTTGGGGGCTTCAAATTTAAGTGTACAATGTGTTTGTGTTAATAAGTTCAAATGTGTTTTAAATGTGTGGATGGAGTAATACTATGGAAAAAACAAGTGTCCAGTCTCTCTATATTATGGATTTTCACTCATTCCACTTATTGTGTAACCTGTAACCGTATCACTTGTGATAAACGTGCTCACTGCATATCTTAACTTACTTGTACAGTGCATTTCTGAACTCCGGGGTCATGAACAGTGTTTGTAAGAGACTGTTCAAATAACAGGTCATTGCTTGGTTGACCAAACCCACGTAACCTAGAGTGGTGGAGAGAGCGAACTAAGAAGACAGCACAGGTTGTACAAAAACATGACACATTTTCCATGTGACAACAACTCACCCGTCTCAGATTTGTTGAGGATGGAGGTGTAAGAGTAAGAGGGGCTACGGCAGTCGCCACTGCAGCCAACGGTACTGTCTCTGGGAAGGGGCCCAATGAATCGCTCCTGGGAGCCATCATCCAGCCCACTGCTATCTGCTGCTCCTGACTCATCCTAAATGCAAGGCCATACAGCGAAACAAACTTACATTTTTGTAGTAAGGTAAAGACACAATCTCTTGTGAGTTCTCCATTAACATTCTGCCAAAACAACTTCTGAACCTGATCCAATGACAAGCACTGATCAAAACACACGCCCTACAGGTATACACAGTAAACACTGGGCATGATGGTTGTATTACGTTGTTCACCTCTCATTCTACCTGATGTACCCATCCCACTAATCCTGCCTGAGTCATCAAAGACTCATGAAACCACATGACAAACTTCTATTTCTCCTGAGTCCAGCTTTAAACTCACGAGCTACCTGAAAAGCCAAGCATAAGCATTTCGTTTAATTATCTATGCACCACTCACCGAAGCCACTTGTGGTTGTTCTCCATCTTTGTCTGTTAGCTGAAGGAAATTCCTCTTACCGCCAGGCTCAAACCCAGAATCCAGAAGTGACACTTCTCCGCTGTGCTCTAGGGGTGTCTGGATTGTACAACAGGGGAGGAATATTCAAATATCAGTCTTAGACACTCGCTAAAATGTTGTTGTTTTTTTCACTGCATGGGGTTTTATTCCATATTTATTGTTGTGAGTAAATGCCAAAAGGTGGGTAGGTCTGTCACAAATCATTATTTTGCTAGTTGAGCAGTCACTGATAGTAGTCGCAATTAATCGACTAATCGGATCATATGTAAATCACAGCAAGCAGCTGCTGCTCTATAAAAATTGTTCACTTATAACTGTATAGGGGAAGTCAAGTCAGATAAAAAAATAGGGATGCTCCGATCAATCACCCAATATTTATGATCGTTCTGCTAAGGGAGTGAGTTCTCCCTGTGTGCTTCTTTACTATGAGAATTGCTTACATGTATCTTGATGAAACAAGTATAGAGGTTCGGATTTTACATGCCATTATTTTTCTTAACCAGCAATGCACATTGTATCGCCATTGGCATTGAAGAATTAACATGGATGTCTCTATTTCACACACAATGTAAAGTGTTTGTTAAAATTAAAAGAAGAATAAAAACAGTAACAAATGTTAGCGTTTAATATATCACCACATTCAACTACTGGTAGCAGAAACACATATGACAAGGATTAACGTCCTCATAACTTTATTCATTAGGTGTATTACGCCACGCAATGCACTCTGGGAAACGAGAAAGAGATTCAGATTGGGCAGCGGTTGCTGTCTGGACTTTATTTTTTTATTTATTTTTTAATCCAGGTATTTACGGTGTAGCAGACTATATGACATGACGTCAAGTCAGACTTCTTCGCAAATTCTTATTTTTAAGAATAAAAGGATAGAAATGTCATAAATATGTTTTAAAATCAGATTAATCAATTACCGTAAATTCCGGACTATAAGCCGCTACTTTTTCCCCAAACTTTCAACCCTGCGGCTTATTCAGTGATGCGGCCAATATGTGTAAAACGATCCCAGAGCAATGAATTTGCGAGACGAACAGGCCGCCATGAATCGCTTGTAGTTAACCAATCGCTGGGCCATATACAATCGAGCTAAGACTTCCCCGAACAAATATTGCTTCCAGTGATCTTATTAGTTGAAGCTTTCATACACGTCCAATCGCAGGGCTGTTTACAATCGGAAAATGGAAAGACTGATCGGGAGAGCTCGTGAAAACTTGACGATAAGGTACCTGACCCCCCCTAAAATTTTCTCAACAGATTTAGACGATTCACAAAAATGATCAATTTAAGAAATAAAACGGATTTCTGTGTATCCGCGGAAAATTGCCATCCCTGTAAGTATCGGGATCTGCAACTTCAAACCTTGATTGTAACATCCCTACTTTATAATAACATGTTCTATGCGGCCCCACAAGTCTAAACACGGTATTCTGATTAATATTGGGTTTGTGGAATATGATCCTGATAGCATCACTCTGTTCCGTAGTAAACTTAAAAGAGCAAACACACACACTTTCTTCCCAATGGCTGTGCTGGGGATGAGCAAGCAGAGAGAGCTGCAGTGGAAACATAGCGCAGCTTAATCCACTGACCTACTCAGTGAGATAACAACAGGCACAGAACCTAAGGCTTTGGTGTGGGTCAACAGCAGGATTAGCTTGGGCTCCTTTAAGAAAAGGGGCCAGTATGTACACAAAAGAGCACAGACTGCCCTCCTCCTGTATGATTCGACATCAGCAAACACGAGCAATCACATTGGGCAAAAACTACGTTGACTTTGTACAAGTGAACAATGGTATGTTCAAATCCACTATTGAATGACATTTTTCGGCCATGTGTTATTTTCAAATATTACATTACTATCAGACTTCCCAAAGTTCAGATATAGCACAGCCTCAAGGGAACAGATGTCACAAGACCATGTCGCAGTAAATCGGACTTGTAAAACCACAACAGAAATCGCTTTAATTGGGTGGTGTGGAGTTAGGAGAATTCCCCAACCATGTCTTGGGTGTTTCCCCAGGCCAATTCAAAGGAGCCATTGACATATCCTGCTTTGTGGGCAACATCTTCATAGAGTTTGGAGAGGGCGGTGGACGCTGGCAGTTTGAAGGTCAACCTCGCGTTGACCGTCTTGGCACAGGTGATGTCCTGGATTATACACAGCACTCTGGGCTCCTCTGCGGCTTCTTGGATCTGCAACATCACAATGGGAAGACCGTCAGCGTGACTAAATGGTCGGTCCTAATCTGAATTTCCTGTTTTTATACTCTGTTAAAAGCTGAGGAAAGTTTGAACTTTATTTATTGTGCAATGCTTATTCAACATGACACAGAACACACCTCACGCCATGCCGTGTTACAGATCACAATACAAGTTGAGCGACATTTCTGAAAAACATGCAGCAGGTTTTCCAGCCAGATTCAAATGAGCCCTTGGCACAGAGATGACAGTTTTGAAGCTTGGAATATTTGACTTCACTCTCCGTTTGCATGTTACTTGCTATTGCTGAGGTTTTCCAGAGGTCTAAAATATTAGACTTTACACAGATCTGATGGGCTAGATTGCTTGAGCAGATATTTTGTACTTTACGCACAATCGATGGATGACATCACTGATCAAATCCACAAAAGAAGACATTACAGCAAGTGCATTCTCGTTCGCACATGCACACGCACACACACACACACACACACACACACACACACACACACACACACACACACACACACACACACACACACACAGTGGTACCTCTACTTACAAACGTCTTTTCATACGAAATCTTCAAGTTATGAAACGCCTCAACAGGAAAATATTGCCTCTTGTTACGAAAGAAATTTCAAGATACGAAAGCTAAAAATACAAGATGGGCTGCTACTCGGAGCTCCAACTTTCCTGAACGCAACATACTTATAGCTACTCTGCGATTGGCTATTCCTGAACATCATCCTGGTATCCCATTGGCTAAGAGGGGCCTCTACCATATGTGTCTGTGTGCCGATAGACGGAGGTGTGTTTATGCAGCGTCTTCGTCATTCGCCTTTTGGGCCATGAGGTGTTTCGATTGTTTTACAAAAATGTGAATCTACAGAAAAAGTGTTCACCAGTCGGGCGATCACTCACTCTGCTGATGTTTGCTTTGAATATTTTCTAAGGATTGTTAAAAGCCGACAAAAGCAGACATCATTTGCTTAATTCTTTGCAAAATGTCAGGCAAAAAACAACTTCTAAGAGAAAACATGAACTACAGAGGGCAAAAAAACCATGAAGACGCAGTTAAAAAAGTTAAATGACCACCATTTTTATTCTTTACTGTTCTTTGTTTTTTTAAATTATGCACAACCCTCATTTATTGTGTAAAAATGGATGTCAGTTGTATGGGAATTTTGGCTATTCGTGGGCTGAGCCAGTCCTAATCCCCGTAAATAGTGAGGATTGACTGTACAGTTAACAAGTTGTTTCAATAGATTGATGCATCCTCTGATCAGATATCGGTCTTTTTAAACTCTGTGATCGACTCCAAAATATTGATTGTCCAAAGCCTTTAAAATATGGGTTATGATTTCATGTTTTAAGAACCACAGTCCACGTGTACATGGCGAAAAAAGAAAAAAAATCAGAACTTCCTGGTAGATGAAAGATGACAAAGATGGACAGACGGTCATTTCATTTGAGGAGGAAGTTACATTTAACCCTAAATGACTTAAATTACTTGATTTAGACAGTTAAATCCAGCAGAAACACTGGAAAATATTTCCCTTGGCCTTTGCAGCAGTATGCATACGTTTACTGGAAACTAACCAACCGCCACATACAAAAACACAAGCACATACATTCAGGGTGTCAAACTATTCAGATGGCGGCGGGACAAAAATGTCACCATTTGAGAAAACTTCACATCCACACTCAATTTTGTTTACATTCTCAAATATCAAACTGGGCAAGATGCAAATGGTACAAGTACAAAAAAGGAATGTTTTTTTTTAAACATTGAACATTGATTGATACTTTGTTTAAAAAGTAGGGGAAACACTTTGGCCACCAACCCTCTCCGTCTCAGACTATCGTGTTCAAGCAAGGTGGTAGAGAGGAGCTACAGGAAGTGACGCCATCATGATGCACAGCTCACATCATTCGCAAGCATACTGTTTGCTCACACTAGAGTAGGATGAAGATGACACACATGAGTGGAATGTAGAGGCAACTACGTAAGCGTTTCTGCAGGAAATATTTTCAAATATTAGAGCTCAGGTGACATGCAAAAGTTCATCTCTGTTTGGTTGCAAATTTGTTTAACTGCTACCCAAGAGGCTCAAGACTCAGAAGTGAGTGCTTTCCTACACATTTAACCCAATAACTTTGCTCAAAGGAATCAACTTACATTACAAAATAGTCAGGTAAAAATGCAAATGCTTAAAGAAATGTCTTGAGTAGTGTCGTAAGTTTGGCTTGAGAGTAGAACAACTGAAGTCTTAATATGTGGACAAGCGGCAATTACACCAACAGGATGCGAAAATGGAAATTACTATGGGCTTGGTTGAGCCCTTGCAACTTGAACAGCTTCCTCTCTTCTGCGGGAATGACTCAATCTCTGTTCTCCTTCCAAAGGTGTGTCCCAAAACCTTAGTCCATATTAAATTTGATTTTTAAAGTAATAATGTCAAGAAACCAGTAATAATGTGCTTCAACTCGAGAATTGGTCTTTTAATGTATTTCTATTCGTTTCAAACTCTCTAAATCCTAATTCAAATTATTACTGTCCACATGCGACCACATACAACTAGCTACCAACATGCTGACGACCAGAGTTCAAAGCACTGCACTCGCAAACGCAAGGCAAGGCTACCAGGGTAATCCTCTTCATCTCCTCAAAAAGACTGTCTGCAACTCCAAAACATACCCTAATAATATGGAACATAAACATGGATGACTTATACAAAGCATGTGTAGTCAGACTGGTGCATACGAGACTCATGTTTGTGAAAAAAAAAAGGTGACTCGAAGTAGTAACGGCATTGATCTTCACGTCTTTCATGATTTTGCAAAATGCGTATCGTAATCGTGGCACAATGCGAGCGCCGTGTTCTATAAAGGGCGCTGCAGCTGACAACACACAAGTGTATTACGAGATTAAAGGTTATTTTTGCCATGGATATAATCACTGGGTGTCAACATGACACACACACACACACACACAGCACAAACCACCTTTTATTTTGGTTAATTACAACTATACCTCATTCAAAAGGCAGTAAAGAATATTAACAGGCATAGCAAAAAATGATAATTGAAAAAAATTGAGCAAAATGCTAAAAATACAGAAAAGCAAACAAACTACATAATGAAAGTGAATAATACTTGGGCATAGACATATTCTAGTTGACATTTGCCAATGATAGCAGAAAATTCAATGAAAACAACAGTACAGCAACTCTACATTCAAATATCTAAAGAGGGACTAAAATAACCCCAATAACAGATTTGGACCTGCACGTGGGACACATTGCAAAATCTGATGTTGGCTGGTCACGTTCCATTTGTAGTAACGTCATTCTACTGCTGTTTAAATTGCATCAGACATTAGAGCAAGAACAGGTTTCAGGTTTCCATTGGGTTAAAATTTCAAAGAAAAAAATCAAAATAGATTGTTTATGTTTTCTGCAAGTTGTTTTGTGCCTAATCCTGTGCATAAATCAAACATAGCTTTGTCAAATTATCATAAATATTGAAGAAAAAAAAACTTGAAGCTTTTGTTATTAGATCCACAGCTCTGTTGCTGTTTTATCTTTCAGGGATTTTTCACCCTCCTGGGTTTAACTCTGGCTTTTTAGATTAATTTTCTGAATTAGTGGCTGGCTTGGTGACTCAGAGAGATAATATAATAATAATGGGTGAGTTTAATATACATATGAATCTCCCGACAGAACCACTTACCGTGGCGTTTCAGACATTAGATACTTTTGGTTTCACGCAGATAATAGACGAAGAGACCCATAAAAATGGTAACATGAAAGAGTCGGTACTTACCTGGGGGTTAGGCATAGAAAAATAAGTAGTGTGTTTCCGGTAACATGAAATTTCAGCATAGGGTCGGTAGGTCGGACAAAGTTTTTTTTTTTAATCTTTTTTTCTCCCTCCCTCCCCGATCAAAAACGTAAACAAAATAAACATAAAACAAGGAGACATTGAAACCAGTGCCGGATGCTCGTCTATCAAAGAGGGGAAGCTCAAATTTGGCCGACATCATAAAATGTGCCCGTTTATTTATACGTGAATTCTACTCTAGCTCCTTTCCTTTTCAAGAAAATGATCTGTTATCCTGTCATACCAACAAGGCGTCTTTTCCCGGTACGTAATTAGTGTCCTACAACTACAGGAACTACAATAAAACCCAGCAGAAATAAAAGAATTTGTCGCTAGTTGTTTGTTTACAACAAAGAGTGTCGCTAAAATGATTAGAAGTCTCCAGCTCAACTCGGAACAGAATGCGAGTTGAAAAAATTCTCGCACGGATGTCTACACTAAAAGCTCGGTGATTGGCTCATTTCAATGTCAATCGAACTGGCACACAGGCTCAGACAGATCATCCAATCTGATGCAGAAAAGCCTGGCGTCCGGTACCCTCCCACTGCCATCCAGTCCCAGAGACGTCGAGCCTCCGTGGGCGGGACAAAAAGCAGCTTGTTTCCAATGACTCGTCTCCGTTCAACGCATTGGGACAACCTACCCTGAACTCACTACCGTTTAAAGCACAGCGAAGCTGCGGGATGAATGAGAAGGGAGTCGCGTCGTAACCAGTAAGAAGAAGCTGATTCGGAACAAAAGTTGAGCACGTTGTAGCGCATATTTAGTCAATGACATGTACACACAATGAAATTTACATTCATATATTTGATCACTTATTCTTTGACATTTTAGGGAAGCCGAGCTTCCCTTGCAGTCCGAGCAATCACCACTGATTGAAACCCCGCTCGGCGAGAGAGTTGGGTACCCAGCGGCTGGGTGTTACAGCCATCTCGTTACCTCTGCGTCCCGCGTCCGAGACGGCCCATGGTGGTCGTCAAATAGTTCGTTGAATCTTTTCGATACAGCAGTGGATGCTATTTTCTTAATATTATGATGCGAGCATGCGACTGCAACACACAAAACGCGGTTTAAACTGTTGTCGGAGATCGTGGCCGCCGCCATGATTCAATGTTGTTGACAGACGACAGGGCAAATGACGGCGCACGCTCAATGTGAATATCGCGAGAGTTTGCACCAATGTAAACGCTCTAAATTCATCTTTCCTTTTATTTACAATTTTGTCTGTGGTTTTATTGTTCTTGTTTTGATTGTAAAGCGTCCTTGAGTGTTTTGAAAGGTGCGTATAAATGAAATGTACGATTATTATTATTATTACACAAAAATGTAGAAGGTTTGAAAAAAATGCCGACCGTAAAGTTTTTTTTCGAGGTAGAAATTCTCGGTCGGTCGGGTTACCGGAAACACACTACTTTTTTTTCTACGCCTAATACCTTAGTTTAAACTAAGTGCTGTAATATATATATACTGTCTGCAAACATGGATGCAAACAATAGAAAGAAGTCAAATAGAGCAGAATAAACAATTCTAAGGACAGAATTAGGTAGTAAGCAGCTACATTTACCCAGTTACAATTAATTGTCTAAGAAGTTTCAATGCAATATACTGGTACTTTATTCTGTTGAGTGTTTTTGTTTAGGAGAAACGCTACTTTTATTCCGTCACGGGGAGCTGAATTCGGCTCTGTACTTTTATTTGGTTCATCAGAGCGACTTGAGCCACGTGTGCTGTCACGTGACAATCCAACCAAAACAACTAGCGATGTTTGACTCCATTTCAAATATTAAACAGAGCCAAGAAGTTAGACATTCACATACAGTTTCTGTGGCTCGACACAGAAACATCATTTTTCATGCATGGCAGAAACAAAAGCATGGAGGACTCGCAGTCGCAAGCAACAGAACGCCCATCACCTCACATTCATTCACTCAAGGTTGACCTTACACTAGAGATGTCCCGACGACACTTTTTTTTTATCACACGAGTCCAAATCCGAGTCCTTGGTTTTAAATATCTGCCAATAAAGATTCCCAACTGATACTTAGACATTGCATTAAGAAAAAAAGAGCATGCATGAGATCTTTCTAAAATTAATACAGGAATATATTTGTATATGTTATGTGAGGTTTTATATACAAGGTACCCATTGAGTCTCTTTACAATTATTAAAGATTATTACAAGGGCAATTGATAAGACATCTTAACCAGATTTGTTTCATTCTAATTAGTGTTTATTAACATTTGTTTTAACATTAATTTTTTTGTGTTTCAGATGTGTTTCAAACCTGCCATCGGGACAATATTTACATGCTCGCGTCATTGAAAGTGATGGCGGCGTGAGTGATGTCTCACCAACGTTTGCTTTGTCAATGGGGTCGTGCATTTTGCTCAACTTGGCAAGAGTGTCATGAGTGTGTTGCTCAGCTTCTTTTCTTTAGCGGTAGTGGCGCTTGTGGAGTCGCAAAGTCACCATCCTTCAAATGTTTAGTAGCGCGACAGAAGTGTCAGCAAATTGTTTTCCACAGCGACCATTTTCAAGCACATCTGACAATGTTTTTTGGACCAAACTGCCGAATCATTTCCATGCTTGGGACGTGGTCTCATCCATATTTTAAAAAATGTTGTGTTGCCTTGGCTACTGCCATGGAGTGATGTGACTGAATCCTGGCCACTGATTTGCAGAATCAAGACTTAATAATAATGCATCAGTTTGCATGGCACTGTTTTGGACACTCAAAGACGATTCACAGTGTATACATTGTTCATACACTCACACATTCACGCTCTGGCGGTGGCTGCACAACATAGTTTTCCACAGCTACCCTGTGGCAGGTTGACGGAAACGGGGCTGCCAGTATACAGTATGTGCCTACGGCCCCTTTCACAACACAACCAAATATTAACACCCAGCTGTAAACGAGGGTGAGTGACTCTGGAGGCGGGTGAAGTGTTTTGCCCAAGTACACAATGACACATAACCCAAACAGCTCGGGATTCGAACAACCAACCCTTCGGTTACAACCGAAGTTTCACATTCCTATTTTATATTTCTGTCTATTTGACATTCACAATCTGATTCTAAATAAGTAAATCTGAAATTTCTGACCGCTTACTCTATACGTGGGTATTCCCCCCTCAAACGCAAACATGCAATTTATGAGGACTGCTGACAATGTCTTCTACATATAGCTTTCTTTTTTTGGAAAGTTGTAGATTCTTCTTCTCTTCTGTTAGGTAATTATATGGAGGACTACTTTTAACTTTCATTGAGTATTTTTTTTCCCAAGAGTGACAGTACTCTTCAGAATATTTTACCCCACGTCTGGCTAAAGAACAGCTGATCGCGCTCAATCGAGGCTGCAGAATCGCTTTGGGAGATACTTTGATCGAGCAAAATTCATTCCAGATCACGTCTGGGTGTTCTATCCTGAGGAGGACTGCTGTCATTTTTCCAAAATGAGACTGTCTTGTTCATCTGACACACCTTGGCGAACACATTGCGAAAACTTAATCTCAAAACAAGCCGCAACATGACAATAAGAGATCCTGCGCTGTTTTAAAAGTACCGAATTGCACTTCTACAATTTTTATGTAACGCTTCAAACGATTAGTAAAGTAATTACAGTATGTTGCCAATGTTTGAACTTATCCGTCGACATAAGCTAATCAGCGAGCTACTGCGACTTGTAAATTGATTAACAGTACTGTATTTGTGAATATCGTGTCAGCTAAAAACGTCGTAGCTATTACACGGTGCTGTACTTATTTTAAGCATTGAAATGACACCAAAGCTGCCGTTTAGTTACACGAACTTACTTTGTCTTCAGTGTAGTGCTGCTAACGCCAATGTTAACTTAGCCATGTCACGATAGGCCGTCCAAGTCATGTTGAGAGGCTAACAGCTAGCAGCTAAGTTAGCCTCTAAACAACAACCAACCTCCCTTTAACACCTTAAAGCGTTCACATCACACGCATGTATTTTTGCAGTCTAGGCGTAAAGTAAGGATGACAACTTAATTGTGCGATCCGGTCTGGGTCTTGGATCGACTCACCTCTTTGCATACGAACTGGTTCTCCTCGCTGGGCACCATTTCCATTTGTGCGACACTTTAGACAAGCCGAACCTGGACAAGGATGTCAGCGAAAGAACTTTGCACACGTCAGCTGCAGCATGGTTAACGTCCTGTTGTTTTGACTTTTCCCAAGCCTGTAGAGCCGAGTCACACTTGTCCGAACTTGTAAGTTTATCAAAGTGGTATGAAGCGCTTTTCCACTCCCCAAAGCGTCAGCAGCGCTATTGAGAAAAATGGCCGGTGTGCTCCTGAGCCAGAGTTCGTTCAGACACTGTTGACGTCACGCGAGTGTGCGTGACGTACTAATGGGTCGCCTTTGATGTTTCAACTGTACCTCTCCTTTGTACTACATTTAATGTTAAAGATTTTGTGTTTATACATACAATAATACTAATAATAATAATCAGGAATTTCATGACTTGTCAAACGGTGAATTCAACTGTATATCTTCAATTTCGCCACTAGGCAGCGCAACTGCACTCTGGCTGTGATTTTATCCCCAGAAGAGCTGAATCCTGTACAATCAGGGGTCTGCAACCTGCGGCTCAGGAGCCACATCTGGCTGTTTCATCACTGTGTTGGCTTGGAAAATAAATAGCAAGTATCTAATTTTGAATTACTCTTTAGTTTTTCAAATGCTCTTTGAAATTTGAAAATTATAGTGCTCTTGTAACATTAAAATAACTGTTTGGATAATTTGACTTTGGCTTTAATTTCATACATACGAGAATGACTTAAATTTCCGATTTAATTTAAAAGTAAGCTCCAATTTAGCATATTTTTTCAGAGTTTAAAATATTATTGATACATGCAGAGATAAAACTTTGTGTTGCCCGAAGCAATTCATTGATTTTATAATTGTAGTGACTCTTTGTTCCTTCATAGTTCAGTTACTAAGCAGTTGCTGTTGTTCTTTTATGCTTTGGTACTTTATTCTGTCATATAGGATTGAGGCGGCCCGGTAGCCCAGTGGTTAGCACGTCGGCTTCACAGTGCAGAGGTACCGGGTTCGATTCCAGCTCCGGCCTCCCTGTGTGGAGTTTGCATGTTCTCCCCGGGCTTGCGTGGGTTTTCTCCGGGTGCTCCGGTTTCCTCCCACATTCCAAAGACATGCATGGCAGGATGATTGGCACTCTAAATTGTCCCCAAGTGTGAGTGTGAGCGTGGTTGGTTGTTCGTCTCTGTGTGCCCTGCGATTGGCTGGCAACCGATTCAGGGTGTCCCCTGCCTACTGCCCGAAGACAGCTGGGATAGGCTCCAGCATCCCCCGTGACCCTAGTGAGGATCAAGCGGTTCGGAAGATGAATGAATATAGGATTGATGTCTCACATTATTTAAACTCGGATTACATCGATCTTTCTCCCAGTCAAAAGTGTCAGCTCTCTTCTGTGTGTTCTGCATCCACTCTGCTCTCTGCAGTTACTTTGTATTTTTGTAAAGACTTTTACCTCTCAACCTCCATGTCATGTCCACTCATGGAAGCAAATACCGCTCCTCACATGACAGAAAGTGCTACTGTATATAACTAAAAATGTATTGTTAGGTGTTAGGCGGCCCGGTAGTCCAGTGGTTAGCACGTCGACTTCACAGTGCAGAGGTGCCGGGTTCAATTCCAGCTCCGGCCTTCCTGTGTGGAGTTTGCATGTTCTCCCCGGGCCTGCGTGGGTTTTCTCCGGGCACTCCGGTTTCCTCCCACATTCCAAAAACATGCATGGCAGGCTGATTGAACACTCTAAATTGTCCCTAGGTGTGAATATGAGCGTGGTTGGTTGTTCGTCTCTGTGTGCCCTGCGATTGGCTGGCAACCGATTCAGGGTGTCCCCCGCCTACTGCCCGAAGACAGCTGGGATAGGCTCCCAGCACCCCCCGCGACCCTAGTGAGGATCAAGCGGTTCGGAAAATGGATGGATGGATGGATGTTAGGTGTATGCTGTATATATGCGGTGTTATCGGGACTTTCAATGTCAAAAGCTTTTGTGATGCTCCTTTTTTTCTTCTTGAATTTCTTTGGATCATCGCAGGATGTTTGTTTCTTGAGATCTTGTAGCCTACTTCACTTTATCTGACATTCTTTTTATGATCTCTCAATTCAACAAATATGGTGCTAGGGTGTTGCCTGTGAAGGGTGGGGGCAATTACTTTTTCACATAGAGCCAGATAGGTTTTAATTTTTTGCCTCCGTGGTAAATCATAATTTAGACACTGTTTTGTATTTCCCTGGGTTGTCTCTGTGTGATATAAAATTTGGTTTGATGAACTGAAACCTTTGTGTGTGATACATATGCAAAGAACACAGCAATCAGGAAGGGGGCAAAATTTTTTTCACGGTGCTGTATCTGATGTACTCACAAGATACATGCTTTATTCTGTTTTATGAATCGCAACAGGTGGATACACAGGTTTATTTTACCTCGTGCCATCTTATACGAGAGCATTGAATTGTTCTGTCAGTGCACATTAGTGATGGGCAAATGAAGCTTTTGTGAAGCATTGAACTACTTTGGCCAATTGTTTTGAAAATGGGTTCATTACTTGGAGCATCAGTTACAATGATCTCTGCTAATGGAAAAGGAGATTGCAGTGGTTTAAAACATCTTTGATTTGAAAAATCTTTGACGCGCAACCAAAGACTGAATATAATGTTCTATTCACAAATAGAGATGAATGTGTGCATTGTGTTATTGATGAAAGACTTCTGGGAAGAAATGCCATACTTTGTAGTTCAGCTGTACTTGTGTTATGGCAGGTGGTGCTTACGTGTGATGGCAAACACTCAAAAAGTTATTTTTTAATCCTCTCAGTTTCTCCAACTTGACTCAAGGCTGTATTATCTGTATAAACGTTTAAGAAATATATTTCAGGCTAATTAGGTGATCAACAAACAAACATCGAGTAACAGACATGTATGTGAACTTAGAATACACTGAGCATACACTTTCGGTGGCAAGTTAATTATTGTTTTGACTCCTGGCATTCTTTGTGGGCCTCGATGGTTTCCAACCACTGAGTACAATAAATAATTAATGTTTTCTTGCACTGATGTAAATACAGTGGTAAGGAAGCAGTAAAAACACCAGAAGTGAATTGGTATGTACATTTATTGTACATGCAATATGTGTGTTTTACATTTGCCGATTGAATGCTGGATAAAGATGCTGCAGATAAATGGTGATCAATGAATATTGGTATTACACGCATCCTGAGCAGTACAGCCATAGAGAGGTCAACAGCTTTGCACACCTTCATAAACTGGATCAATGGAAAGGCAAATAGGTTGCATGAGGGATTACTGTGAATGGTATGAAAAGGTTGCATGAAGTATTACTATGAACGGTACGAAAAGATTTTCAACCATTACAGCAAATGTCAATTGAACACTTTATTGCTAAAGTAATTTATGTTTTGAGTTGTTAGAACATGAGATAAACATCTGGAATTAAAAGAATTGTACACTTCAATAGGTTGATCGACAGACATTCTTCATAAACAATACTTCACCACATCAGAGGTCCTATCCAATTTGTAATAATTTCCACATTTTTAATAACAAATAGTGTAACGTAATAATGTATTTCCACAAATGTGCCATTTCTATAAGATTATTATTTACTCAACTGCAGATATGGGGAAAGTAAGGATGCCTTTATTTGTCCCCACAACACAAACATGTTGGAGTGATTAAAGGGCAACCACAGATATATATTTTTTATCTTTAAAAAAAAAACAATTACAAAATCACAAGCATTGTCATGGAACAAATTAAAATCGTAGGGTCAGGCCACTTAGATTTTTCCCATTAAAAAGAGTGTCTTAGCTGTCTAGTTGTCTTAGCCACTATTTGAGGAAATACAGGACTGTACTATCTTTCAGTTTCATCCATTGACCAACAAAGGAGAGCCAGACATGTGGCCTTTAGGGAATAACATATTCACAAATGTACTTTTTCAAACTGCGACACACCTCGTCGTACCATTTGCCCTGAGCGGCCACTGAAAGAGACACACAGCTCTCCCGCTTGCTTCCCGTGGGCTGCTTCTTGGAGCGGTCCCAGTTGAGATAGCTGACAGGTTGACTATTGACGTCAACGTACTGGCCTTCTTTCACTATGTCGGCTACGCCGATCCAGAAGTCCTTGGAACCTGGAGAACTCCTCTTGGCATAATCTCGAAGGTCATTGTTCTCCATGGCATCTCGCGGCGTCGCAAGAGTTCCTCCTTGGGCGATGCAGTCTTCGTTCGCCTCATGGTAGTGTTTGGGTTCCTCAATGGTGAGATAGCACTTCCTGTGAACTTTGATGCCACGGAGGCAAACTGAGAACAGAGACGATGTGTTTCAACGTTCATTTCAAATGATACCACCTAGAGAATATACTCCTGGGTACCTGTAACGTGGTGAGGCTCACGGCTGATGAGGCACTGACATTAAGTCAGATTTTCAAATGTATTAAACATAACGAAGCAAAAATAGTGGTTTAAAGTTAAATACAACTGAGCTGCAGTTGATGAAAATGATTTGCTCTTTGCAAGTTAAGTAAATAAAATATAAAGCTGTTGAACTGTTGTCTAAAAAAGAACAGAATCACTAGGACGAGCCCAGAGACATTATTTTTGGGTGAGTGTTACCTGTCTGCAAGGCCTGCATCTCTTTTAGCAAATTCACCTCCCGCCACAACTTCTCAAGCTGGCCCTTGACATCATCATCCTCTGCAGCTCCTCATATAAGAAGGAAATATTATGTAAAGTCAATGTGAGCACACGGTTGACATTGTGCCTGATGAGTGTGCATGGTTACCCGTTGCTCGAGCTGACACGGCCTTCCTGATGCGAGGCGGGCGTCCGGAGATGGAGTGAAGCAAAGAGAGGCACAGGACGACAAAAGCGGGAAGGCCCAGACGTGCCATTTTGAAGGCCGCGCACAGTACTACACCTTGTGCTCCCGTGAAACGGCTCAATAAGTCTGAGGACGGCGCAGCACATAGTAGCTCTCTATGTGCTGTTCTGGAAGTTGCCACTGCATTGGCCAACATGGTGTTTTTTTTCCAAACATGGGGAGGAGGTAAGGGAGGTATTGGCGTGCAGGGACAAATAATGTCTTCCTTGTGTTGAAATTTGGGAGAAATATTGACTTGGGACACGGTGCAGTGAGCACTGTGTCCTTTCATTTGACAAACTGGAAACATCATTAACTGTTTGGTACTTCCTTTCGCTGCCATATTTCGATGTGCAAGGTCTGCTTTTGACAAGTAACACATGTCTAAAATGAGTCTCCTTCAAGCTAGGACCACCCCTGTTTTATGTTTAATTCAATCTATCCTTCAAAAAAACAGCTATATGTAAAGATTTCTTAATTGCATTTTGTTTTTACAATATGCTGTACGTTGCTTTACCCTTTCCTGCTGGTTCACTTAAAAGTTCCCTCTGTGGATCATCAAGGGTTTACTTAATTTCATCCTATTTTATTGACATACAGCTACACAGTGAAAAAACAGCTCTACATTACGCCAGGTATAATTTTTGATACATCTCTTGAACTGGCTTTAATTGTGTACTTACACTGAACATTATGGCAATTGAGTATATACTGTACTGGGCATAATTTGAATTGATACTGATGCGCACTTTTCATCTTTTTTTTAGCCATCCTTTTCATTTACACTAGCGTTTCTCCTCATTGGGGTCACTGAGCAAGCTGGAGAGTATTCTAGCTGACTTTGGATGCAGCCCAGACTGGTCGACAGTCAATCAAGGAACATATAAACAAACAGTCATTCATAATCACATTACAGACGATTTGGAATTTTCAATTCAGTGAACCTAATGCATGTTTTTGGACTGTGGGAGGAAACCAGACTGCGTACTTGAATAAAAATGACCGAGTCCGTCTCAACAGTGGAATATACATAAGAGCATCCAGACAACCATGCTACAATTGTATTTCTTTTCTTAAAATGACAACTTTCTCAGTTGGCTACTTTGCAGCTCCATTTATTTTCATGTAAACAAAGTCCACAATGAAAGATTGCAAGACTGGACAGAAGTAGTCAACCACAGGTAAGAAACAAAGAAAACACTGAATACTGTACTTCCCCCCCACCCAATTAATTATGACAATACGTGAACACAAACATACGCACACATACCAAACAAAGCATGCAACTTTTCCTTTTCTCTTACAAACATAAATATCATATCTATTTCTACTCAATACTGATATGGATTTTGAAAGAGACTACCTCCAGTACATTAAACACATTTCTTACATATAGAGAGGTAATTTGTATCATAAACAATATTTCCTTTCTATGTTAGATTTAATTTCAATGAGCTGATGGAATCTTCAACAGCTTGTTTTCAATGAGCTGGCACTTGAGAAAATACATCCGGTCGTGTGAAAAGCAATTCAAGTTTTATGTTAGGCAAATTTAGGAAGATTACATACTTCGTCTCAATAAGTCACCAAGGTGGTTGTGGTATTCCCTGCATTTGATGGCATTTCTAATTTTGACGGGTTATGTTTATTCTAAAAATAAGCAATCTCTCAGGGCATGTTTATTTTGAGGCACCAGAAAGTAAATACAGTAACTTTGGTCAGACAAGTAATAAAAACTCTTCCCAACTTGCAGTCTGACTGAAGAAATCATCATCGTTCTCTGAGATATTTTTACAGACATTCGGATATATTTTCGTGTCTCCTATTTATTGTGGTGTCTTTTCAAATACAATTCTTGCTGGATCCCACTTTTTTTTTAAAAGCATTTCCTTTTATGTTACCAGGTAACAAAACTCAAGTGGATAAAAGTTGGGTCACAAATCAGATTTTCATCAATCCAATTGCTGTGTAAATATATTAAGATATCTCTAAATGTCATTCCCAGTGCGTAACGTGATTAGTTACGCACTGGCTGACTTTTCACGGTGCTGTATCTGATGTACTCACAAGACTTTTAATCCTCCGGATACAGATAAATTTGTTTTCTTGGTAGCCTGACATTAAGGGAAAACATTTCAAGTATCAAACACAAGGCACATGTGATCCCATAATACAATGAGGTTGGCACCTACAGGGATGCTTCAAAATAACGCTTGGCATTTATGCATTTCTACCACCACTATGTCCTCATCTGTCATCACTAAGTACAAGGGAGGATTTTTTTAACCATATTTTTTGTTGAATTGATTGACTTTATATTCTAAAATTGACTATTTGTTCGTCAGCAAGGTTAAGGTCATATTAATCTATGTTATGAATTAAATTCACTAGATTGTTGCAAAACTAGAAAACAAAACAAACACACAAAAAACGAGGCACTTTGTCCTTTACACATGCATAAAAGTGAGCAGGTCCTTTTCTAGACTTTCAATTGCAAGTAACAGCAGGAAACGAGCAAGATGAATACTTACATGAGTACATTACATGCACAAACACTGCACAACTCTCTCAGCGTGATCCTAAAAGGTGAACCCGTAGGGGACGTCTCATGGCATTTTAGGTTAGTACTAATGGATAAAAGGCATGCGCTCTTTGCTGTCATTGTCCCCCTCAGGCTCCTCTTCTTCCTCCCCTGCTTCACTGGTCTCAGTGCTGTCACTGGCCATCTGATGGGGGGGGAAGGGGAGGAAAGGATTTATTGGTCCATCGGTGACCCGATAGCAAAGTACGCACTCAACACAAAAGTACACTGACACACACATTTAGAATACAATGCTTCTACATTTGAAACATAATGAGGATTTGACCTCCTATTACTAATCAATTGTTGAAGTGTATGATTTTTGGGGCATTTTTTATGGGGGGGGGCATTCATTATTTGTTGGTTGTACAGTATACAAACAGTACACAGTGGTACCTCGACTTGTTTAATACCACTCTCAGTTCAGGTTTACTGTCTACTAACTGTTTACTGAACATGAAAAGGAAGAGATAAATTAACCTGTTGCAGGTTTTAAAAGAGTCACATGATTTTTTTTTTCATGAAAGTCGTCCAGCTTACTGCCAACACGAAATGCAAAGCGCCACAGAAGGGCAAAAAAAACGAGCATCCATGTTACGATGTTATATCCTTTTAAACAGCAAATATTTGAACATATACAGCGCGGCAACAAATTTGAAAACAAACAAGACATGCAAATATATTCCTTAGTCTCTGCAAAGATTGACTTATACTACAGTCGACCCCCACATCCTCATGGTTCACCACGGATTTGTATATTCATACATTTTTTCTCAATATTTTTTCATATTGGGGGGGGGTTCAAACGTTTTAATGTTATACAGTAGAATAACATAATTCGTCATCAAAACTCTCCTCTGATTTTCGAGAAAAATGTATATTGAATATTTATCATTCCTTTTTATGTGAAGAATTTGGGGAGTTAAAAAAATAATTCACATGAGCATCAATTATATTATTATTATTATTCGGTTTTTGCTTTTTGGTTTTTTTTTGCTATTCACAGGCTGGCCCCATCCGTATCCCCCAAAAATGGGGGTTGACTGCACTACACCGAGTAACTGTGAGCATCTGAATCGCTTAAAATCCGAATGTACATATCTTACTTCACCCTGGTGTGAAACGCACAATGCATAATTCTTAGGGCACAAACTGTTTAATTTGTTACATTCTAATTCATTCTGTTGAGATTTAGCATATTTGTATAAATAACTCTTTTTTCTCATTAAAAATATGCTACAAAAACTTTTGTCTCTGGTGGACTGAAATGTATTCATGACATTCCCATTCACTTCCAAGGGGGTAAGATGATTTGAGAGATGAGTGTTTTGAGTTACCAGCGTGGTCGAGGAATGAATTAAACTCATGAGTCAAGGTACCACTGTATAATAAACTACATTTCTGAAGACTTATGTGCATCGGATAAGTAGATATGTAAATACATCAACATATCAGTTGTTAAATGTTCTGTAAAGTGCTTTGTTACATCTTTAGCTGTTGTGAAAGTGCTATATAAATAAAAACGTGTTGTAGTGTATTGTGCTATAAGAATGAGTTATAAGTGAGAAATTGATCTTACCAAGGGAGTAGGCGACTTCTCGACATCCAGAATGAGTTTTCCAATATTGCCTCTGTCGTGAATTCTCTGCATGGCCTCCTTAACCTGACAAAAAAAGTAAATGTCAATGTGTGTTGTTGTTTTCATAAAATGTAGTGGATGTAGCTAGTCATCATCTGTAATGTAATCAATAAAGCCACACAGCCAACTGTAAGAATATTTATCAATATGGTTCAAAGTAAAAACAAATAAATGTGCAGTGCTACAGTAGGAAACGTATATCTATAAAAGCAGTGTGTAGACCCTGAATTGGAACATTACCTCTAATGATAGGAATAACATTAATCCTCTCATATTATTTATAGTCCAGAAAAGTACCAGTTAGTGATGTGGGGGTCACCATGGCAATGACCGAGACACATTTCTCTTTATTAGGGCAAATCTACCATTTGAATGGTTTTCAAGATTTATATTCTCTGGTAAAATTGTGAAATGTTGGATCAAAGTTGTGTTTACTTTGCTGTTAAAATCAATGAGGGGAAAAATTCACATAGGATACATCTTTTTAATCTCTTTAGTGGGACATAACTGAATGTCTGCCTTTGTTTGGAAGTATTTGGGTCTCATAGATTCATTTGTTGAAGATAGCACCGGCCAAGAGTGAAAATAGGCTAAAAACGTTGCCTCATGCATTGTTGCAAGGTAGAATATTCAGAGGAATTTTTTTTTTTAATTCAGAATTTCTGATGAAAGTTGACAACCGTAAAAAAACAAAAACAAAAAAAAACCCAAGTTACGCAGTTTCCGGTCGCATGCAATAACGCACGCAGCTTTTCATTACGGCAGCAAGAAAAGGTTACCATCGTCAACACAGACACAATCAGGCTGTAAATTTTCCTTCCAGGCATATGAGGCCCTGACAATGCATCCCACACCATCCTCCCCCTGCTCCCTGACAAAGCACCCCCACCCCACCCACCCGCTCAAAGAATGGTCACCGCATTTTGCCAAGGTTTAACAGCTTCAACAAAACAAATTTCGACCATGAAAAAGCCTTCTTTATGTATACTTTGACTCCTTATTGCTGCTGAACCAAGAAATCCATCTCTGAAACGTTCACGCTGAAGAGAATGTGAGGGATTACATTTCATGAAAAAAAAAGACTTAATTTATTTTTTAATTTATTATTTATCATTGTTAGAGTATGTGGTGCATAATGTACATCCAATAATTGGAGTTGGGAGGGCAAGTGGGTATACTGTACGATGGAGAGACGGGATACTGAGCGTATTTCTGGCAGTGTGAGGCAAAGATGTTTTCGGTCCAGCAACTCGTGATTTGGGATGAAGTGAATGATGTGTAGTTGATTGGTTTTCGCGTGGGAGCGAAGTAATTGTGCAGCAGAAAGATTCACAACCTACCCACCGTCTGTGGGAGAACGTCCGTAGCTGACGGCATCCCACACGAAATGCAGAGTGACATCAGCCAATTTGCTGTCCATGATGTGTACAGCGGTATTTTTATGAGGGGAGGTAAAAATAAAGAACCAAAATTGTTTTTGTACACCCTCGAGTCAGCACGCACTTTTCACCAATTAGGTGCCTTTCATTAACCCCAAATGAATCTTGAATTAAAAGCAGAAGCCTGGGGGGTTTGAGATAACAGTGACTAATACTTGGCCAGGCGACAGCCCACATTAAAGGTTTTGAAATGATTTCGACTGGTCAATATTTTTCTAGCACAAAAACCTGCCATTTGACTTGGAGTGTGTGGAATTTTTATGCTGTACTCTACATTTGAAAATATTCACTGCTTTTTGTTATGGGGTTGTGCAGTGGTTCACGAAGCTTATTTTGTGTAATCCATGCCCGAGTCGAGAACCTTTGACTGGCGGCTAGTCCAGGATGCCCTAATAGCCTCATGATTAGTGGCATTGATTGATGTTTTACAACAGAACTCTGCAATTTGATTATGACTCTTACCTCCTCCAGAGCCCAAAGAGAATCGACCACTGGCTTGATCTTCTTTTGGTCGTAGAGGCATAAGAGTTTGTCCATCGCCGATTTCACCAAACTGGATCCTCCCTGCCTGAAGAGGAGGTTGGGCAACGAAAATCCTGCCATGACTTTGTTCTCCTCATACAGTTTAATCGGGTTCACCTTCTCCACCTGCCACCACTTGGAAGAAATAACATCACGTGTCAGAGAGATACCATTCAGTTGAGAATTGAGGGTTTCATTTGTGATGGTTTTAAGGGGCAGTCCGCTTTCAAATGACGATGACAAACGGAATTTGTGACTCACAGATTTTGCAAAGCTGAAGAAACTCTTTGTCTCCCCAGTTACCATGTTCGATGCGCCTGAAAAAACAGAAATAAAAGGATTGTTGTGTGCTATGCAAATGGCTGGGCAAAGGTGACTGGACAATAACAAGCAAAGCATGAAGGCTGAAGAGGGGGAGGACCAATTGGCACCTCTAGAATTCAGGGTCCGTGCAAGCATGCCTTTGCAATATAACTAGCACTAATCGTTAATTGGCTGGTAATTGCGCTGGTTAATACATGAGGTTTGACAAGAATTAAAGTGATTAACAGGGGCTGGATAAGAGGCTCAGCTGTGACTGGGAATATCTTTTATTCCCAGGATATGTTTTATGTATGGAGCATAACTAATTCAAGCTCAGACAGGTGAGAGTCGACCAGGGTTTTCATCCAAACAACAAGTTAACAACTACTCCTTTCACCAAGAGTGTAAACTTCAGTTTGCCCCCCCCTATAATGAATAAAACAATGAGACAGAACAATAAGGATGCACATCTCTCTAATAAAAGATGATTTGATAAGTTTCGATACATGGGATTGCGATACAATTCAAGGGACAGTTCATCAAGTGTTTTGACTCGATTCAGTTCGATTTAGCGGGATTACGATTCGTGCACAGCCCTAGTTATGGCTGGTAACCATTCAGGGTGTACCCTACCTACTCCTGAAGATAAGCGGATCAGATGATGGATGGATGACTAAAGTATTGTTTTTTCTGTTTTTAATACATTTTCCTGTATTTAAGCTCAGGGTGATATTGAAAGTGTCCATAATGTTACAGAGGCTTACAATGACAAGTATACTTTTTACAGGCCAGTTCTTACCATAGAGAATGTACGTTCCCAGTGGCCTCAGCAGACTGAGGCCTTTGCCTGTGTTTTCCCCACATAGACAGTCCAACACAATGTCGACTCCCTCTGGAGATAACCTAAAACAGAAGGAAAGCTAAGGTTCACTAGGGGGAGAGGAAATAATGAAGTCATCATCAAATGTATAACAATAAGGATAGATTGTCTAAATTAAAACAGTATCTAAATTAAATATTAAATGGAAATGCATTGAATTTAAAAGTTCAACATAGCTGAACTGTCCGTGGGCAGTGATTCTTGTAAGAGTCTACAAGAGGTGCTCATAATACCACACTTTGACGATCACAACAGGGTTGCATTCTGTTCTATGTTAATCACAACCACACGTGATCAATAGCCCAAAATGAACATGATTAAAAGCAGGGCTATAAAATGATGAAAGGCATGCCTGTCTCCTAAATTCCTTAAATTCTGCTTTAAGACCTGGACACCTAAAGTCCTTGGTGGTCTTGTGATTCCCTTTTGTAAAGACATACGCATTTGATTGTACTTAGGTCTTGATCCTGGGTGGAATGTGTGGTGCAGGGGGATGAAAGGCAAAATTAATCCACGACTACTCTTGATACACAGGCAGCAAGCATGAAATAATAGGTCATTGCAACTTCAACCTACCGGTATACTGTATACTATTACATCTATATACAGTACCTGTGTTTAGGTATATGATTGTATTAACGGAAAAAAATGTATGTATTGGAACAAACTGTGAAATAATCCCTCAATTTCAAAATCCAGGCTATCATGAATCGGCCCCTGATTGGCTCAATTGCAGACCTCCACTGCGTTACTGGGATAAGTCTTTTGTTGCCATAGGTACCATGACGACAGACCACTCGACAGGTGAAGTCCATGCTATCACAAAAAGCAGCCAATTCCTGATAGTTTTGAAAATATCACAAATACGGGTCTCATATTAAGATGCTGTAATCCAACTTACTTTTTGACTTCTGGTATGTAATCACTGTTTCGATCAAAGAGATGAGTCACAGAATCTCTGATAGCGGAGTGTTTCAAACTTGAGGCGATCCCAAAGACGATTACATTAGGTACAGTGGAGCACAGCTGAGCCACAGCTTGACCCTGAAGAGAAAAATGACATGTGCAACTGTTGATCAGCATCTTCCAGTGTTAATGCACGAGCAGAATGCACAATTCCATATGAAATCACTTTCATCCATTTTATACGGACTGGTTTATTTCTCAATAGCTTGTAATTGGTAGCATCCTTTGGAACCCTGCAGTGACTGGGTTAATGAACATTTCATCCATCCGCTTATCCTCACAAGGGTCGTACATGTCTGACATCAATTGGAGGAAATTTTATGACCTTTATGAATCAACAATTAAAGAATACAATGACTTACCACAGCACCCCCAGCTGAGTGCACCAGCACCGACATCCCCTCTCTGAGTTTGGCGATCTCAAAGAGCATCATGTAGGCAGCGACGAAGTTCAGGGCAAATGCGCCGGCCTCCGCAAAAGTCATGTCATCTGGCATTTTGTAGACAAACTCCTCTGGTGTGCAGACAACTTCTGCCCAGGCATTGTAGTTAGCAAAAGCCATTACACGGTCTCCTATCTGAGAGAAATACGTCGCATACAGAGATGGCAAAAGTACTAAATTGTGGATTTAAAGACCCTGAAAAAGTGAATGCAGAGATTTGTTTCTAAATACATTATGGAAGTTTGAAGATAAGTGCTGAATACATGTGCAAAGACTGAGAACTACGTAGTATTCAATTGTGAAAATGTGGCATTGGACTGTTTTCAACCATTTCAGTTTTCCTGATGTTTTGTAGGTGTGGCTGTTGTTGTTGCTGGTGAGCAACCTCCAACTGGGTCCCAAAGCGGCTACTAAAGCCTCAGCGACCCGGGTACCTGCAGACCCAGTTGTCGGCTGTTGACTGGGAACTGTTCGTAGCCCGAAGCCACGCCCAACACCGCTTGGAGCTCATTCCCGAGTTGGGCTGTAAGTGTGGCTAAAACTGTGTCCAGTTAGGCATCAACGGTTACCGGGTGCAATTGTGATTTTTTTTTCATCAAAATTTACAGCCAGTGCATGAACACAAGCTTTGTACCATCATGGACACTTTAGTGTGCCTCGTTGTCACATGGTGGAAAAACTCTGCCACAACCCGGTGGAGTCATCGGAGGCTTTAAGCGGCTATATTTTCGTGACTCAAACATGTGGTTACTGTATGTCGAGACATAAGAAAGACATAAGACAATTAATGCCTCAGCATCTCAATTAATCAAGATCGCAACTCCAATTGACTTGACCTTTCTGAGTTTTTTACGTCATGTCATCATTAGTCGTCGTCAGTAGAATGTCCAGATATTTTTCAAATGTAGGGATTTCAAGTAAAAGGTCATGGGTGAAACTCAAGTATAAATAGTACAAAATACAGGTACCTGATAATTGTATTTATGCACAGTACAAGCACATGCATTTTGTTTGTGCAGACAGGCAATGCATGTATACTCGATGTACTGTGCACTAATGAATTGAATAAACTTTATACTCTGGCCATATTTGTGTATTCCTGGCAGTTTGACGTACCTCAAATCTTTCTGTGCTTTCTCCCACAGACTCCACAATCCCACAGCATTCGAAGCCAGGAACAAGAGGGGGTTTAGGAGGACTATCAATAGTCCCCTGACGTACCATCAAATCCAGGAAGTTTAAACCACTGAAAAAATCCAATACATTGCATAACTGTGATAAATAATCATAGTTTCATAGTGGAGTCAGGTTATTTTTCTTCAATCAACGAACTCTATGCAATGAACAGAATGTTTAATGCTCAAATAATTGACTCTTCAGTTATTATAGGAGGTAGTCCAATGCCCGAGTGGTTAGCACATCTTCTGTCTCCCAATTCTGAGTTTATGAGTTAAAATCTTATCTTATTATGGCTCCCCCAGAGATTAAAAAAAATTATTAGTTTTAATTGACGCAGGTATTCATTACGGATAGTGATATCACTTTTTCCAGAACGAGTGCGAGGACAAGGATTCAAATCTGAATACTGTACAGTACTTGTCATTCGAGAACTGCTTCTTAATAATGCATTATGTTTTGCAATTCTGATGTTTTAAAAAGTGTTTTATTTTTATAAAATATTGTTCAAAAACATACTTTTCTTAGAAATGGGACAAGTAGTACTCAAAAATAAAATTTTTCGAGCAACAACTTATCATAACTGACATTTATCATCCAATTGCATGCTTTTCTAACAGTCTTGCAGCTTGGCACTTTAAATGTAGCCTGTAACATGAGGTACAGTATGTCAGTTAAATGATGTCTCATCCTGAACACTAGGTAGCACTGTGTAAAAGGAGTACATGCAGTATATAAGTGACAAAGAAAAATGAAGACTCCGCGAATATACAGAATATGGCTGTGATATGACTATTTTAAACCAGCAAGAAATATAATATTTGAGAGATTTGTCTTTGGAACCTGCAAGCAAGATGAGGGGGAGCCCATTGATTCATTCATAACTAAACTGAGGGAGAAGGCTGCCTCCTGCGAGTACGGACAACTCAAAGAGGAATTAATTCGAGACAGACTGGTGCTGGGGTGAGTGATGAAAGTGTACGCCGCCGTCTACTCAGACAGAAAGATCTCACACTAGCATCAGCCATAGAGATATGCAGAGCTGCAGAGATGACAGACATCAGGATACAAGCAATCACACAGGACAGGTCACTAGAGACAGTGCATGCAACAGAGGGCGTCGTCCACGAGCCCCACCCGGGCAAGAACGCTCGGACAGATCTCAAAATCAGACCACGACCACAGCCGAGAGCACTACATGCAGATTTTGTGGCAACACGCACAGGCGCGACGCGACTTTTGCCCAGCATTCGAAAGAACTGTCGGAGCTGTGGGACTGCAAATCACTTTGCAAAGGTGTGCATGAAGAAGGGTCAAGCTACAAGACACCTACACGCTGCAGATGGGGAAGTAGGCACTGACACGTCTAGCACAGAGGCCCACATATACACAGCAGAGAGCATAGGGGCAGTGCAGGGTCGTGGAAAGAAATGGTTTGCTAATATACAAATGAATGGAGGTTTTCAGAGATGCCAGTTAGACTCAGGGGCAACATGTGATGTGATGAGCATAAAGGATATGAGGAGGCTTGCTCCGGAGGCAAAGCTATTACCAAGTCAGACCAGGTTGGTACTGTATTCAGGCCAGTCCATGCAATCTATTGGCATATTCCAGACAGACTGTGTAGTGAGGGAAAAGCCCACAAATTAAAGTTTGAGATTGTGAGAAGCGGACAGAGACCCCTACTGTCAGGTGAAACTAGTGAGCGCTTGGGTTTAATGCAGTTCACCATCCCTGAAGAGCTTCTGAGGGTAGAACACAGCAGCTCAGAGTCATTAACCAGGCAGCATCTCGTGCGTACATACAACGATGTTTTTAATGATCCTGTTGAGTCACTCCCAGGGATGTTCATTTTGAGCTAGATATAAAAGTGACCCCAGTACAGGCTTCCCACGCAACGTCCCAGTGGCTCTCAGAGATGCTGTTAAGGCTCAGTTAGACAAATATGAAAGAGATGGCCATTTAACTTCAGTGTCAGAGCCCACTGAATGGATTAGTAATATGGTTATTGTCAAGCAGCCAGAGAAGTTGAGGATTTGTATTGACCCTAAGTCACTAAATCAGGCTCTAAAGAGATCTCACTACATTATGCCGACACTTGAGGATGTATTATACAAGTTGCCTGGGGCCTGCATTTTTACCCTAGTAGATGCGCGAGATGCCTTTCTACAGTGCAGATTAGATGAGGCTAGTAGCTATACCACTACTTTCTGGACGCCATGGGGCAGAAAGCGGTGGTTAAAGCTGCCATTTGGTGTGTCTGTGGCCCCAGAGATTTACCAGCGTAAACAGCATGAACTACTCGCAGGACTAAGTGGAGTGGAGCCTATAGCAGATGACATATTGGTTGTTGGGTGTGGAGGACAGATGAGATAGCCACACAGGACCACGACGCAAAGCTCATTGCGCTCATGCAAAGGTGCAGGGAGGTGAAGTTGCGACTCAGTCTAAAGAAACTGCAGTTCAGGGTCAGAGAGGTCAGGTTTCATGGGCACATCCTTACAGCAGAATACCTCTGTGTGTACAAAATAAAGTGAGTAAAATTAAATATAAAACTGCGTCTTGTGAATACTACAAGTTATAAATGAAACTGTGACAGGATGGGTGAAGTGATACTTTATCACACCATTCTGAGGACTTAATCAATGCAGATTTTCTTTGCCTTAAGTTTCAGTAATTGGTATCGGCAGCCTCGGCAGCCTCCAATAGTACCCGATACCTAAGATAGACGTAAAACTGGTGTCAGTACTCGCCTACTCAGTATGATGCAATTCAACACCCCTGCATCTACACAACCAATAACAAACTTATTGCTACATGAATACCATCAAGTGAACATTATTATCGTTGTAAAGAAATGGTGATACTCTGTTGAGCCTCATTAAATCGTGCAAGTGTACAATGTTGTGATATGTTCATGTCGTTATCGGTGGTCGCATGTTTCCCATGATGATCATGTTTATGCACTTGTTATGGGCAATGAGTCATGGGCTCTGAATGCAAGGCCACATTCATCATTCATGCTCTCTCTGAATACAAAAGATTACAATTGTATTTTTCCAGACTTTGTCACCAGTTAGTCTACAAAAGCCAACTGCAACAGTTCCGATAAAAAATATTCATGGTTGAACGGGATTTAAATGGGTTTCAAAACGTCAGTTTGCTGTCTATTGATGGCCAACATTGGGGGGAAAGACCTGTGGCTTCCACTGCGATAGTAATACTGTACTCCATTGATATGATGTGTAGACCAGTGATTTAAAAAAACAATAATAATAAGAATGGAAATACAGTATAGCAGTGATAAGGTGGTCATATTTACCATGCCTTAACGCGGATCTTCACTTCACCACGTTGAGGCTCGGGTATCATCTTCTTGGTCACTCGGAGTTTGTTGAGCCCTCCAAAGCTTGACAACATCACCGCCCGCATCTCTTTCACATTCCCGGAAGATTCCCCGCTTTCCGGTTTCTTCCCCGTGCCTCTCTCTATCATGCACTCGGTTTCCTCGGTCATATCTGCTCCCTCTTGAGCCATGTCGGAGCCCGGCTGTGTGCGTCTTTCCGCGCCTCTTCACGGCTCACTGACGTGCTTTGCAGCCTGCAATCGTGGCGTTGTGCACGGCAGCCCGGCCTCACTCAACCCGTCGTGCGATCCTCCCATCCACTCACTCATGCTTGTTCAAACCCGGATGATCACGACGTTGTTGTTATCATCATCATCTCAGCTCGTGGTTGAGCTCCATTAATTAGTCATTTCAATGAACTGGGCGTAATTAGCAGTGCGTGTGTTCGCTTGAGTGTCCAGTGCGCCATCTGCTGGAAAAGACGCAATCTGCAGTTTCTTGGAACTCATAAATCACCCTTGCGGCCAGTCATTTAACAATTGTGACGCCCTCAGGGAAACTTGGAAAGCAAATACGATGCCCACATCCTCAACACTGCATTGATTGTATGCGGACCGTCATGGACATAATTCAAGATTACCTCTTGTAACCAAAATTATCTTATACAGTACACACACGATACAGAAATCCTTCCTTTCACACATCAGACTGAAATCTGTTAGTCTGATGTCATGAAATATGCATTACAATAAAACTCACTTTATAAAGAGTCAAAACCATTCTCTTAAGGCTAATTATTAATTAAAATATATTTTAAATCATTTTGATTAGCCAAATGTCATTTTATATACTTACACGGTTATGGTATAGAATGTTATGTGTAATAAATAATGAAAACAGTGTTACTTGTGTTCAACTGCTTTAAATTGTAAAGTACACAAAAGTAAAGATAATAAGCAAACATTGAACTAATCGGTCAGTCCCTATAAATCATACTAGAACTTTAATGTATACATTGACTCACATCCACAGGCAAAATGGCAATACGATATTACATTACTTTCATAAATATCTTCACCACTCATGGGAGAGTCTATCAAGCAAAATCTGACATTTTGTGCGTATGCAGCCCTCTTCCTTTTTTTTCAAAGTAGGGACTGTGATATTTTTCATAAGAATGTGCCTACTTAAGATATTTGTATGCAATTCACATTTATACATAATTAGCTCAACAATACCAACTATGACAGTGACTAGGTTTACAGGCCGTCAATATTCGGGTGAAGGTCAACATTCTGGTTTCTGAAACATAACCCGTTTACATGTATGAGCAGAAAGTTATTGTGTACATGGTTACTGTGATCAATTGAGACAGCTTCATCAAAATTGCGACACACGGATAACGTAACGATGTAAATAGACGTCATTTCTGTTTCTTACTTTCTACCATCAATAAAAGACATTACTGTATATTCCTTTCGTTCACTATGCTAATAAAGCAGCTGACTTGGCACTGTGGCACATTTCGCCATGTTTGTTTACATCCGTTTGTGTATTTCCACAGGGTTGTGCGCCACACACAATGCATACACATTCATGGTTTTGTGGATATTCAGGTTTTGGCAGGCATTTACATCCCTTTGCATCGCGGAAATATTGCTAACAATCCGGTTTCGAGAAGGTCATTGACTACCTGTAAACATAGTCACTTTTAATTTGTAGGCTATATTATGAACATTGATTGGAGTCATGTTTTTGCTTCTGTGGAATTACTGTTTTGGAATATCTGTGAATATTCTTAGTCCATGCATTCCTTGAATCTCATCCTTCAGGGCCTGTGGAAGACAACAGGGGTATTTTAGATAGACAACATTTAACATCTTTCTAAACAACATCATCTTTATGACAGACACACACAACAGACAATAACAGTCCATACAGTGGTTGAATCTTTAAATCCCGCCTCAAAACTCACTTGTATTCTTTGGCGTTTGACTCAGCATGACCCAAATTATGATCTTAGTTCTACTGTTTGGTGCTCTCTACTGTCTTTGATACTGATTTGTTGTTTTGCTTTACTGTTGTATATGTTAGTTGCTCCATGTACAGCACTTTGTGGGCAGCGATGGCTGTTTGAAAGTGCTCTATAAATACATTTGAGTTGAGTTGAGTTGAGAATCTGGATGCTTTTTGAATTGACTGGTGTACCCAATAACTTGTCTGATAAATATATAATAATAGACGACAAGCTGAACTAACCGTTACAATTGTTACCTGATTGACGAGCTGGTGTTGCTGAACAGTTCTCTTTCCGCTGAACTCACTAGACTCTATGTGAACTTCATACATGGCCCCACAGCCGCCTGGACACAAGATCACATTAAAATATGTCACCAAAAAACAAATAATCATGTCAAATACAGATACCTGAAAAGTCTGCTTTGGTACAGTAACGGTACTTTGTACGGTACACCATTGGTATGCATAAAAAAATTAACAAAAATGTAAAGCAGTTTCACATTATGTGGATTTAACTTGTGCTTAATTTTCCTATTGTATTCCTCCACCATTGTATTTATTACTATAGCTATTTCTGGCGCATTTAAATTGTATATGATTTTAATTTAAATGTCGCGTTTAATTAAAAATACACGTCATTAGATTATTATGAAGGATTTTAATGTACATACCAGATATATCTACAACTTTTAGCGATGACGCGAGTGGGAACTTTTCCTTCAGTACATTCGCGATGCGGATCTCCCCCTCAGTTTGCGTGGAAAGACATCTCCACGCTTGCCCACGGATGGCAGTCTGTGGACGCAGAGGGGAAAGTTAGCAAACACCAAGCATTGCTATCCTGGATGCAGCCTCTAACCTTCTTAAGTTTGACATCTCAATTACCTGATTTCTGAAAAGAATCCGAAGTGCAGCTATGGCAGCGCTTGTTCCCTTACAAACAAACATCGTCTTAATTTGATGTGTATTTATTGACGAGCTAAGTAAGAATTATTTATGAATACATCTAACTTGTCCTATCACAAGCGTCTCCTTAATATGACGTCACACATCCGGGTATGTTTTTAGTGTATTCGTTGATTCGTAAGCGTGTGTGCGCGCGCGTGTCAATGTGTTGTGTAATTAGGCTTAAGTAACGCGAAACCAGTGCGAATGAAAGCTACTCTGGTTAGCTGTTGCACTTGCAAGTATTATTTAAAATACATGTATATATATATTCGTTCACTGGGGCACCATTTTGTGGTTAATACATTCTTTATTAAGACTGCAATGGTTACCTGTTGTCTATCCACTTGAAAAAAAAAGATGTCCTTGTACTCATTGAAAACATAATCAACCAGAACGGTAACAAACGCGTTTCGTTGGCATGTAAGTTTTATTAGACACAACAACGTTTCCTTCCTATTAATTGTATTTAGGATGATTTTGGCTCCCACAGCTTTTATTAAAGAATATTAAAATAAATGCAGAACAGTCAATATATCTGTTTCATCCGCAGATCAATTTTTTATGGTAAGTCAGCTTGCTTATTTTTCAAAATGCACTGCTGTTGTTATTAAAGCTATTAAGTTGTTGCACTAGATCTGAAATAATTAATTGAAAAAGAAGTCTTGATCTAGACACTTTCATCATAAGGCTGGGCAGGTAAACTTTACAGTTTACAGTAAACACTGTCGGTCTCCACAGCAAAAGATCCACAAGACAGATAAGTGCCGACTGCTTTTGAAGGTAAAATCAATATTCTGTAGCTGGTCAGAATGACAAGCTTATCTCTCCCTGCAGGTTGTAGAGCCATTAATGGGTGTTGACTGTTGGCTTTTTGTCTCCTTTCAAAACAGTCCTCCGTTTTGTTTGTGCTCAGGAGTTATATGCACAGCACAAAGCCAAGCACCCATTGAGTAAATTATACTTATGTCAGAAATGACTCGAAAGAGCAGGCCTTTGTCAGAGATACTGACGTCATTGTCCTTTAAAGTCATGTTGTTACCACATTGAGTGCAAGTGATGTGCAGGTGCACAAAGATGGACCATGCTGCTTTTGCGGTCCCGTCTTTATTTTTTCTCTTTTTCAGCTTGACTTGCTTTGTGGCCGGAGAACCAGACGCTGTCTCTTGTCCCGAATACCAAGAGAGCTTTGATGGCTCCTGCTATGAGTTTGTGGGTCTGCAGCGTCCTTTCCTTGGTGCCCAGAAATGGTGCGAGAGAGGAGGAGGACATCTAGCCTTCATCTTGAACGACGACACGCAGAAGTTCCTTCAGACGCACCTCGATCCAAAGAAGGACTGGTGGCTCGGACTGGCGCCTGCTGCGCCAAACCTTACTCTGGACACTGCTGCCACACAGGGTGAGAGGTCATGCCACATAAACCTCATCAGATGATACATATAAATGTAGCTTTGTGGACCACACTTCTCTTTTTGGAAAGTTTATATGGATTGGAGGGTTACTTTAACCTGTAAAAATGCCCATTAATGCTTTGGAAATATGATCCTTTATTTCTCCCACAGTGGGTAAACACACAATAGAGCTACTGTGGTTTAAATATTGTGAATATCTAGTTCATCTTTAAATGCCTTGGGTCATGATGAGGACTGAACAGGAAAATAGTTCATACTGTAGCATATCATTACAGTGGTGCCTTGCGCCTTGCCAGACGAGTGACCCAACTTCTTAGCTTTTTGAGATATGAATTCCCTTTTGGCAGATTTGTTTTTGCAATGAAAATAATTGACTATTATTTAGAGGAATTGACATGAACCATTATTCCTTTAAGCAGGTTACCATGGTCATTGAGGCATAATTGAATTTATCTGTTGACACACACCCAGAACATACAGTACAACCCCGAAGGAGCCTGCAATAGTTTCTCATTTACATTGCCTTATTACTGTCAAGTTCTGTGATTTACAACTTCCTGTTTATATCTGTAGACAGAACATGAGTCATGATCAAAAATGCGTTCTACAGTATGTCCTTCTGCTGTGTTGTTGTTTCGAGCCACAAAATGTTCCTTTCAGATGAGCAAACATGAGGTGTTTTTAAATCAAGTGGAATAATGAATGTGATTTTGTCCCTCCCTTCTGTGTCATCAATACTAGTTTCTCTGGCATGGCTTAATGGCTCAGATGTCAGTTACGATAACTGGGCAAGCAAGCCTGATGCGCAAGCCGCCTGTGGACATATCCTGAAAAAGTCAGGCTTCCGTTGGGTAGCGTCGGAAAATTGTACTCAGGAACTTAGCTTCATCTGCCAGTTTGGTAAAAAAGAAAAACAACTCATCCACAATTAATGGTGTTTTTGATTATGTTTCACTCAACTCTCTCTCTCTCTCTCTCTCTCTGTATAATATGTATATGTATAAATTTTGGGGTGTTCAGAATCTAGGAGATCTTTTGCATGTGATGGCCAAAACGTCACATTGCAGTGCGGCTCTGGTCAGGTCATAGATATAGACCATAGTTTCTATGGTCGAAAAACAATTCACTACTGCCGGACCAAACTCGCCACCACACCTTCAGCTCTTCAGGATGAGTGCACTTGGACAGATGTAGCAGCCTCTGTAAAAGGTATTTGTATTGTAAAGTATAAATAAATGCTCATTCTCTGCATAATGTTACTGTGGTCTTCAACTTTTTTTTTGTGACATAGTGTTCAGTGTTTGTCTAACTTTTTAGTGCTATATATTTGCATGTAGAACTATTTTTTTTCAAACATTTATTTACATACAATTTTGATTAGACTTTAATGCGCAATGCATTTTACTTCAACCATTATTTAAGTACAGCTTTTTTTGTTTTCCTATATTAAAGCGCGTTGTTATTGTTGAAACTGTATCATGTTACAGATGCTTTCAATAAAATTAAACACCTACATTTTTCTTCGGACTAAAACCTCTGTCTTGTTTTTGATGAACACATGGGTCTGTCCCGTGTTTTGATTTGTATTTTTATGTCTTTTCCGTCACGCCACCACAAATGGAACAATGTTATAACCGTAAAACCGCAGCTGGAACGGCATAAGAAAGGGTTATGGTGCTCAGTAAAACATCAGGAATATAATTAATGAAATAGTTTGCGGTTGGTACAAATTCCATCCATCCATTCGCTGTTCCGCTTGTTCTCATCTGGGTTAAAAGTATTACCTAAGGGGAAATCAGTTTTGAAGTGATTCAGTGTCAGGAATAGATTGTGATTAAATCGTTCTTTTGTGTCGTTCCAGGCAGTTGCCATGGACTGCAGGCCTGCCAAGCGCCAGCAGACGCCAAATCTTACGGTGAACCCTGTCCTCTCTTAGGAAGTTACTTGTCTGTGGAATACCGCTGCAAAGATGGTCAGATATACTCCTTCAACTTCTCCAGTCCAATAGAAGTTGCATAAGAATTATGAAATCCTCACGCGCCTAGAATCTATCTCATAATTTTGGAAATGATGACTGAAATGTATATTCAGTAATCTGATATCTTCACAGGTCTCCACTTGCTGATGAGTAAATTGGCGGCAGTGTTTGATAATGTCACTCTCAATATCAAGTGGCTTCTTCAACCTTATGAGGGTAACCTTACATGCGCGCTGAATGCTGGCGATGGCTACACGATTGATTCCATCACCCCAGAAGAGTGAGCTCTTATTTGCTTTATAGTATGTGAGATACACACCGACCAGTCACAGCTCTATGACCACTCTTATATAAATATCCAATGTCAGTGCTGAACACCAGATACTGCTGGTGTCAGGTGGAATCCTGGCTTCTCTCACAGTCAATCAAAATGGAGCATCATGACCTACGCGGAGGCAGTTCTCACATCGTTCAAGTGGTCATAACGTTGTGACTGCTCAGTTCCGCAATCTCCCTGCACAGTTGCCTTATTAAACTTGCGTTACTCTTTCTGAAAGATTGGAAACCACAGTGATGCACACATTCAAAACGCCTGGACTTTTCGTGGTCACAGTGGAGTGTTCCACCAGCGACTGGCATGTGACAGCTCAAAAATCCATCAGCATTCAGGAGCCGGTGGGTCAATTTGGAGATATCAAGTGCTATAGCATCAACACGTCAGAAGATGGCACTAACTGCAGCCTGCTCTACGTCGGAGGGCCTGTTGATGTTCAGGTCACAGTGGAGACCGGTAAGGATTATTAAACTGCTGGTTAACCATATCCTAATGTTCAATAGCACTGAATGAGCAAGTGTTCTCTGTTCCAAATAGGTACAAACGTTAGTTACGTACTCCAACATAAGGACCTTCTACTTGCAAACTCCTCTGCTGACCGAGGGATCACACCCCACAACATTACACTGAATGCAAGTGCAGTGGAGCAGCTCAGTCATGGCTGTAACAACCTGACTTTGACCGCCTCCAACAACGTCACGAGCCAAATCGTGTCCACCCAATTTGAACTGTGTTTGCTGGAACCTGTGGAGGGCCTGCAAGCCTCAGTGATAGCAGAGGACGATCGGTGTCCCGACTCCAGCGACCTCATTATTGGTGTCTCGCTGGAACGTGGAGCCCCCGTGCAGCTTCTCTTTACACTGACTGTCAATAATGTCACTCATTTGGAGACCAGAAACATGCTCAATGGAAGCTTACAAATGTATACCTTTGGCAGGCCAGTTGAAGGTACCGTATTGCAACTTAATTGCATGATTCAGCATTGATTCACATTGTGCATGTTGAAAGCCTCAGAATAACTTTATTTTTATTTCTTTCTTTTTGTATGTAGGATCATTTCAATTGAATGTGCAAGCTGCGAATGCTTTGTCAACCTCTGATTTGAATGTCAGCCTAGAGAGCACATTCCTGGCTTGCGAGAATCACTCTGACTCTGAAAACATGGTATGTACGGCACAATTTCAGCATAGAAATGAATGAATGGTAGGATTTTGAGTATTTTGTTAACCTCTGTTGTCATACACAAACTTGCCCCGCATTATCACCTTTTCTATTGAGTTCCTTAATTACAATAGCTGAATCATAAACTTTGTTTTCCCAAAGATAACAATGCTCAGTTTGATTGACTTTGTCAGACAAGATTTTAGGTTGTGGTTTTAGTTCAAATGCCAGGTTTTTGTGATGGAAAATGTCATTGAAAAAAATAGTTACAAAATAATTTCCATCTGTGACCTACAACGTGTCCAACTGAAACATTTTTAGACGGTAAGTGAAAGTAATTGAAAAAATATGATGTTCTTGTAGGCTTCCCTGCTGGATTGTTTTGTTTTTGTTTTTGTTTTGTTTTTTTGCTTTCTAGCAGAAGCCTGTTTTTATTTATTTTTTTCTGATATTGACTTTTTGGAACGGTTCATAAATCGCTCCACCAGCTGAAGAAAAACATCCCCAAAGCATTTTGCTGTCTTCACTTGTATTCTTTTGGATGATGGGCAGTGTTGTATCCATTCAGGATTTAGGCCAACACGTTGAACCTTGTTTTCATCAGACCGAAACACAGTTTCCCCACATGTGCTTGCGAGATTTTGTTCAGGTGCAATGAAAATGGTTCTTTTTTTTTTTTTAATCAAAAACCTGGCCTTTGAACAGACATGTATAGACTTTTTATGTCCACTGTATTGTGAAACCATCCAAAATTAGGAACAGCACATCTGCAACCACTGCAATCTGTGGGTAGTGAAGGCTCTGTTGTTGTTACAAAACGTTTTGTTTTTTTTTCATTTTCAGATGACTGGCAAGTCTTATGACTTGAAAGTAATTTCCACTCCAGAGTCTGTAGTTGACTACACTAAGAATGTCACCCTAAGCATTAATGGAAGTGTGTCATTGCCCAGCAAAGGACTCGAATTTAAGTGGAAATGTAGTAAGTGCCATTGTTCCCCTTTCTGGAAAAGTTTAGCAACATGAATGCTTCAAGCCACTGTGCTACATGTGCAAAGTCTGGCCGTAAGCGTCGCACTACGTTGTTTAAATTAGGTAATAAAATAAAATAAATATCTAAAGTAAATTGAATAATATATTCATTTTTATTCATCTCATAAAATCATTTGGTTATTTCTGTTTTAAAATGAAAAATGTATTTATAAAATGAACCATTTCGAGATGTTTTATTTTTAAGAATTAATTTTAATAATAACTGCAATTAATAATTCACATTGATCCCTCCATGCAGTAGGCGAGCCGCTTATCCTCAAGAGCGTCACATGTGTGCTAGAACCCATCCCAGCTGTCTTTGGGGTACACCCTGAACTGGTTGCCAGCCAGTCACGGATAATTTGCATGAATTATGATTTTATCTTTAAAATAAATTGTTTTACTTATTTTAAGGTGACACTTTTGGGCCCTCTCTCTGACTTGGAGATCAAATATGGCCTTTGAGCAACAAGTTTGCCCACGCTATACACGTATGGTCATCAAGTTCGGCTTGAATTGTCAATAGCATTGTTTTTTGTGGTTTTTTGCTTACATAGAAATATGATACCGAAAAAGTTGTTGCTTGAACTTAAAGTTAATTCCTGACATTATCTCTATATCGTGAATGACACTTGTCTTGCTTCTCTTTCTTCCCATGCAGGAGGAGACTGCAAATGCAAAAACAAACAAATGACACTACTCACTTGATTGACAAGCAGTGCCTTCCGAATCCATTTGAGATGGCCGTCTACACCGTGACTGTCAAGAAAACAGCCTGGTTTAGGAAATGGGTCAAACTAGCTTCTGCTTCCAAGTGTATCACTGTTGCTCAAGAGGAATTAAAAAATGTCTCCATTAGGTACAACCAAACATTCCGTTATTCTTTGTTTAATTTGGATGTGGACTTGTATTGTTTTTTTCTTTGTGCCCGTTTTAAGCATAATTGGAAGATATTACCCTTGAAATTAATATTTTACTCTTGGGTTACTCCAAATACAGTTGTGATAATTGCACTTCAATTGATGCGAACGACCCTGTAAAACTGAGGCTGAGCTGTGTAGCAAGTTGCCCAGATGTGGACTGGTACATGGAGGATCTAAAACCACTCAAGGCAAGTCGGAATCTGCCACTTTAGTCGGTTTTTAACATTACTCTGTTGAATGACCACTGTCAAAAGCATTTTTTCTACTTTTCCGAGCAGGACGACCTCGAAACCTGTTACTCACAAGAAGGAAGAAGGCCGCTGATGAAGAAGCAAGAAGGCAACTCGGAATTTCTTGTAAACAGCAAAGAGCTGAAATATTCGAGGGACAATTTGCTTAACATCACCGTGATTGCTCAAGGTGTGGTTTGAAACTCATCTTTTGACTGCATTGTCAGAAATAGGCTCACAGTGTACGGTAGGAGTCACTTTCTTTCCCTTAATTAAAGCACAATATAAACTACACAGGAATAATTATTCTACTTCAAGGTGAACGGTTTTGTCGTTGAAAAATAAAATACAGTATCAATTCCAGAGGAAACGATGAGGCATTAGGTCGAGCCTTAAAACCTGAAGAATAGCTTTGTGTGACTTTATTTTTTGTGTACGTTTGTGAAACTATGCTTCTTTACCAAACCAGGGAAATCGGAGCAAGGTTATGCCAGGTACACTCTACCCATACCGGATCCAGAACCAACTGTCACCCCCTCACACCCGACGTGCAGCATCTTTCCATTATCAGGCACTGTACTGGACTCATTCGATATCACCTGCCAAGCTAGTTCTTTCTGTTCTTCAGGCTGCCTTTATTGCTTCAAGACAGACACAGGTGAGAACATGCAACTTAGCTGTGTGGTGTGTACAATTGTGGATTCAAATGAATAACAAACCAATCTGCTCATTTGTCTTAAAGGCAGACATCTGCGTTGCAGTAATAAAGAATTTGTGAAATCTATCTTATTGCCCGTCGGAGACGAAAAGAACAACTACAATTTGTCTATTGTGATAACTGTGAAAAATGAATATACAGAAGTGACCACGATGGTCCACACTCAGGTAAACACACATGACAAGAAATGGAAAGATAGAATGGCACACAGAATAAATGGACAAACCTATCTTGACTTATGTAAACCTTCTTCATGGGAAAAAAAGCTTTTCTATCTTTCTATATTTCTCAAAGGTACGGAAAAATAACTCCAGTGGTTCCGTGGACACACTCCAGTCAGTTCTAGAAGATACTGTCTCCCAGTTGGAACAAGATGGTCTTCTCTCCGGTGAGGCCCTTAGCCAAATCGTTACCTCTGTAGCAGATATGCTCAACACCGAAGCCGATGAGGATCAGAAGGACGCAAGGACGAAGGTATGTTGGAAGGCGAGCATTGTGTCCTCAAACGGTTGAACCCCGTTGATATCTCCGCATCCTTCCTTGACTTCAGCTCAGAGAGCAGATGCTGACCAAAATGACAACGGTGCTGCTGGACTCCCCATCAAACACCAGTTATGAGGTTCAAGTGACAGCTAGAGCCGTAGCCGAACTCACGCAGCGCTCAGATGAGCTCAGTCCAGCTGCGCAGGTGCTGCTCAAATTTAAATTGTTCAGCTTTGACAAAGGAATGCATCCTCTGTACTATTTAAGTCTGTTCAACTCAATTTGTTTCTCTGTTTCCACTTAAGGAAGAAGCAAGCTCACTCTTGGTTGACCTGAGCTCTTCCCTCAACATTATCAGTGTTAATCAGGATGGGAGTGGTGATGATGGAGGAGTTGTGGACGGAGCTGCACCAATAGTTGAAGCTGCCAGTAATATTTTGAATGCTCCGTCCAACGTAAGAGTAAACTGCCATTGCTGCGTTTGGTTCTTATCATTTTCTAAAGTATCAACTAAATATCATGTTCTCCTCAGGAAAAAGTTTCCACTTCCCTTCTGACTGGGATGGGTAACGTGCAGAATGCCTTGCTGAATCATAAAAAGCTGAACGGAGATCCTATCATCATTGACTCGAATCAGATCAGTGTGTATGTAAACAGGTAAGAGCTGATTGTCCTTAACACACACACACACACACACACACACACACACACACACACACACACACACACACACACACACACACACACACACACACACAGCTTGTAGCTGAAACTGCAAGTACGTTTGGGTTTCTGCAGAGTGTCTCCGGAAAGTATGCAAATGCAGGATATAAACATCCAGAGGAGCAGCGCTTCTAGATTTTCCTTTCCGACGCTGCCTTCTGATGTTTTCTCACCAGATGAGCCTGTGGATGTCAGAGTAAGTGAATGCCATTTTGTGGAGCGCATCTCAACAATTGCTTTTAAATCTGCATTACAATGCTAATAATTTTTGCACTATAAAATTGCTGTTTGTAATGTCTCACAGATGATGAGTTTTGAAAAGAACCCATACTCTTGGAAAGGTGGAAACATTTCGGGAACTGTGGGATCTGTCTCTCTCACAAGACCGAACGGCACTGTCATCCCCATCAAGAATCTCCCTGAAGAGATTGAGGTAGCACAAATAAACAACATTCAAAATTCTATACATCTGTAAGAGAGTCCACACTAATTCATTTTTGCGTTGCTGGGGTCTTCAGATTCTCCTGCCCAGGCCGGACGTTGGGCAGGAGAACAGCACAGTTCTGGACCTGGCCAATTTCAGCACATTAATAATTGACGTTCCCTCGCCTGATGTTACACTGGTGCTGAAAATGGAGCCTTCTGAAAACATTACTTTCATCTTACTTCTGGGGCACAAGAATTATCCAACAATTGAGCATTATGTGGCCAAAACTCAAATGCCTCTCGAGAACGTCAAGGAAGGTATGCACAAACCTATTTTATGACATTTTACATTTTTAATCCAAATATTCAGTTTTCCGGAAGTAAACAAATCCATTTGGCAGACCGGCTGACAGAGGGAAACCCTAATTATGATGTGGCCCTCAGCAATATTGAGTTTGACACCCCTGTCCTTGGATTTGTAAACATATGAGAACAACTGCATATTTTCATGTTGCCATTCAATAGTTCCCACATCATCCTGCATGGGTGATTTTCTCTCATGATGCTGCAGGATGACTGACTGTATGTGTGTCGTAGTTATCAGTATTTCATTAATGTCATTTACCACAGAGGAAAAATATACCTGGGTCCTCAGTCCTAAAGACAGAACAGGAGATTCTGGTGTGCACTTCCTCGTCTTGAAGCCCAAAGTCGAGCCAGGCGTCAAATCAGTGAATACCACAGTCAGTATTGTAACCATCGCTGCCCAGTGCAAATACTGGGATGAAGAAGAGTCGTCTTGGAGTGAAGATGGCTGCAGGGTAAGTGTAAACACCTTTGATTCAGGTGACTTGAAAAGCCTTCCCCCCGCAGCTGATTTTCCTTTCTTCTTTCAACAGGTTGGCCCACTCACGACACCTTTGCTTACTCAGTGTCTGTGTAATCACTTAACTTTCTTCGGCAGCTCTTTCTTTGTCATGCCAAACCTAGTGGACGTGTCACGCACCGCGGAGCTTTTCGCCACTTTCTTTAACAATCCCGTGGTTGTGTGTTTTGTGGGGGCCATTTTCTGCACTTATCTTCTCGTGGTTGTATGGGCGCGCAGAAAAGACATCCAGGACTCAGCTAAGGTAAACCTTGAAAAAAATAAAACATCGGTCTACACACTCTTGTTGAAATGCCAGGTTTTAGTCAAGAAAAGCCTACTAGAACAACTGAACATTATTTGGGGTGATCAGAGGCACTTTAAATGGTGATAGGTGTGTACTGTCTCCCATTTAACATGAGTTTGAATGTGAGTAGATAATTCTGAACACAGCCACATTCTAACGGGGTGTGCGCACTTTATCACAAACATCTCAGATGATTATGTTTCATTTGAATTCGCCTCTTGGAAAGATTTAATATTTTTTCCAAGTGTGTTGTACAGATTTTACCTCACACTAAAGTTGGAAAGCTTTTTAAAATGATTTGTCATCTTTTTTTTTTTTTCTTATATCATATAACGCGGCATTTGAAGAGCGGTGTGTAAACTTTTTATATCCACTACTTAAGTACGATAAATTGCACTTGACTTACCGGTACTTAAGTCCCCATAAGCTCCAGTTTCTTCTGTAAGGAATATGAAAAAATCACTTTAAAATGTTGGATATTTATTGCTGTAAAGCAGAATTTCAACCATCAAAAGTCGGGAAACGGGTGTCAAGCCAAAAGGGTGTCGATATGTTCCCACATTGTAAAAGACATTTGTTAAGTACGTTACAGAATATTTGGCACTACCTATCCAATAACAAGACATAATACAGCTAAAGGTTTTTCATGAACCGTGAATCCTTCCTTATATTGTGCGTACTAACTTAAAGGTCAAGATAACAGTGCTTGAAGATAACGACCCTCTGGCAGAATACTGCTACATGCTGACAATCGGCACAGGGCATCGCCATGGTGCTTCCACCTCCTCACAGGTCAGTCACATGCTCCTGTCCTTGTTGATTGGCAATGGGAATCGTTGTGTCGCAAACTATTACATCGATTTCCAGGTGACGATAACCCTGCTGGGAACAGAGGGGGAAAGTGAGCCCCACCACCTGACCGATCTCGAGAAACCTCTGTTTGAAAGGGGCGCAGAGGACGTATTTCTCTTGACCACTCACTTTTCCCTTGGAGAGCTGCAAAGCGTCAGGCTGTGGCACGACAACTCGGGCGCGCACCCTGCATGGTACAGCATTCAGATGATGGCTTCACTCTGTGCTGTTAAATGCAGAGGCACATTTGGTACCTGGGCCTTCAGTGGGGACTCAAACCAGCTCTTAATACCACCACTAATCTTGTCATAGTTCTGGAAACTATCAACACTATTCAAAAATGGTAGATAACAATACCGCTGACAACATTTAGAGATTTGTGTGGCTAGTCGAAGCAAACAATCAGAAAATGGAAATATATTGACGTTAATGAAGGCTGGGCAACTGGTCATCTGAGGTCATTTTGCTGTCTCATCGATTAAATAAACAGTCCCATTCCTAACATAGTTTTGATTCACATGGGCCAGCACTATTGATTTTGAAGGCCCTGACAAGATTAGATTGATGGCAGAACTTTGACCTTAGAATCTGAAAAAAATTCTAGCATCCACGCACATTACTGGAAGCAGTGCAACCTTGAGAAATGCTATGAACTAAAGAGAAATGAATCCTGCCCGCAGGTATGTCAACAAAGTCATGGTGCAAGATCTGGAGAGTGGCCAGAAGTGGCACTTTCTCTGTAATTCCTGGCTTGCTGTGGACGTGGGAGAGTGCAACCTCGATAAGGTTTTCCCAGTGGCCACTGAGGAGGATCTGAAGAGATTTAGGTCGGAGCAGCTAACCGTGTGATCTTGATACATCATCCACAAATAAAATGGTGACCATCTCCGTTTTATCACCCTTGATCCATTTTCCCCCTTCCAGCAATCTGTTCTTCATGAAGACAGCTAAGGATTTCCGTGATGGACACATCTGGTTCTCGGTCATCAGTCGACCACCATGCAGCACCTTCACTCGTGTGCAGCGAGTGTCCTGCTGCTTTTCCTTGTTGCTCTGCACCATGTTGACTAGCATCATGTTTTGGGGCATCCCCATGGACCCCTCAGAGCAGACCATGGACCTGGGTATGATCTGATTGTAATTTAACCAAAGTTTTTCATGGTTAGCGTTTCGACAGGTTTCTCGCCAATACAATCAGCTGTTGTGTGTGTGGTTGCAGGTCACATCGAATTCACCTGGCAGCAGGTCATGATTGGAATTCAAAGTTCAATCATCATGTTTCCTATCAATCTCCTCATTGTGAGCATCTTCCGAAACACTCGGCCTCGAGAAAAATCTCAGAAATCGGACAAGACCAAGCAGGGGAAGAAAGTTCGGGTATCTCCCACACAGACGTCTTCCCCTCAGAAAGAACAGAAAGACATCACACCAGACACGGTGCTGAAGGTGGGCAAACATTTCCCATCAGTCAATTGTTCTATAGTCCGACTTTTTCACTTTTTAAGAGGAATGTGGCATTCAGCAATGTATTTAATGAACTGGAGAGAACTCCAGGTTAAGAGTAGAATGGCACTCAGTACATTGCAAACCTGGACCAAAGCGAACCATCCTCAACATTTCTGCCCTGCTTTTGGATTGGAAATGCCCTTGGTGATAGTGTTCCACTCCAGCTCCGTGCTGCGTATCACAAAGTTGGTGTAACCACCCACAGCATTCCTTTTATCACCGCAGCTCTATCAATTTGATCTTGTGGTTCACTGCCCTCCTAATTCTCAGTGCAACTGAACGATAGCAGCGGAAAGTGAAAATAAATGTGGCCTGAAGGCACCAAAGATGTGAATGTAACAAAGTTTGGATTTACATTTATAGAGGTAAAAATCCACACATGCGAGGTCAGAACTAGTCATGAAGAAACTTTTCTTGGTTTCTCCACCAGGATATAAAAAGAATAGCCCAGTCACTTTCAAAGGCCATGAAGAGTCCCCTGCCTTATTTGGAGCTTCGACCCGGTCACCAGACTGATATCAACACCCTTTTGTCTCTGGTGGAAGACATCATCAGGCAGCAAAACCGAATTTCCTCTGACTTTTACAAAGATACCGCCAAAAGAGAACGCTCCATCCTTAGTTTAGGGGCAGTCGATCTTCAAGGTAATCCATTTTATATGAAAATAATGTTGTCGGGTTTTGCTTCAATGCAATCATGTTTTTGTAAAACACAAATATGATCACATCTTTGATTACAAACTTCCAATGTGTAGAAAAGAGTGTTTGGGGCAGTCCAGAGAGGACCTCAGACGGGGTTCAGAAGAAGAGCAACAACAGCAGGTATCTATACAGGCAGCTGCGTCATGTTGAGAAGAAGCTGGGTTTCCTGGGATCCTCTCGATTCCAAAACCCAGACAGCTACAACAAAGCCATGCAGCAAGTCCAGGGGATGAAGAATCTGCTCGAGTTTCACCTACCGTCACACAGCCTAGATGGAGAACAATCGGACCGTAGTTCCAGTCCAGAAGAGAACGCTAACAAGGGCACTGCCAAGAGATGCTGCCAAGGTGGGCTGCCATGGTGGTTTGTCTTTGTAGGTTGGATATTGGTGATAGCAACCAGCGGTGTGTCTGGATACTTTACCATGATGTATGGGCTGACCTATGGGAAAGATCGTTCTATAAGCTGGCTAATCTCCATGGTGGTGTCCTTCTTTGAAAGTTTGTTCATCACACAACCTCTTAAGGTAAGGACAGTAAAATAGTCATTTATATGTGTTGTATATATATGAAAACAAGGTCTGATGTGTTTTGAAAATTAAATTCTGCCATAAAATTATATGAGAAATTGAATGTATTCTCCCTTTAAAATAACTAAACATACAGCCATTTATGTCTTAACTGCTTGCAACACTCCAAAGGGAAAATGTCCAAACTGGGCCTAAAGTGTCAATATTTTGTGTGACCTGTCTTTTTTATACATCCAGTATCTCAAAAGGGCAACACCCAGTGCTGAAAAATAATGCCCCCCCCCCCACACACACACACATCCACATCCACATTTTCACCCAGGAGTGTACTCCCTTTTGTTGCTAGTGGTTTGAACATTAATGGCTGTGTGTTGAAGTATTTTGAGAGAACATTAAGTTTACACTATTATACGAACCGTACACTGACTACTTCATATTATAGCATCATGTCATTTCTTCAGTGTCCCACAGAAAGATATAATAGATTATAGACAACAATGTGAGAAGTGTACTCACTTTCATGAGATAAGGCAATCGAATATCTGTTACAGGTTCTTGGCTTTGCTGCTTTCTTTGCTCTTGTTCTGAAGAAGGTGGATCAGGAAGAATATGGAGAGCCTCAGATTGATGAGAGCATGAAGAATTATGGTATCTTGTTGGTGGATTTCATTTGTGTTGAACTGCTTTATGCACACATAGAAGACTAAGCACATGATTTGAATGTGATGCTCAGATGATCCTGATGGGGTGCGAGCAGCACGGAGAGACAGCACGTGCAGTTTCTACCAGCCGCCGCCTCCAACAGACATAGAGAAGATGAGGAACAACATGATTAAAGAGCAGAAAGTCTTTGGTCTCATCAGGGAGATTCTGGGTAGGAACACACACTACTTTGCTGTATAAAATATAGCTATATAAGATATAAAACATGGCTGTGCAATATGCCATTATAATGTAAGGTACATTGGTGCCTTTAGGTGCAAGCCGTCATTCTTCAGATTATTATTATTTTTCTTTTTTTTTTGCTTTGACTTGCAAGCAAAAATTTGAGCTGAAACGTAAAAGGTATTCCATACATTGTTCATTTAAATGGAGAAAGATTATTTGAAAAATGTATTTGAGTTACAAGCGTGGTCACGGAACAGTTTTAACTCGTATCTCAAGGCACTAATGTCTTCGCTTGCCATGCAGCCTACATGGGATTCATGTGGATGTTGCTCCTGGTGGCGTATGGACAAAGGGATCCCAACGCGTACTTCCTGACCCAGCACATTCGCCAGAGCTTTAGCAAAGGCATCTCTGACACGATGAGCATACAAGATGTGTTCAACTGGGCAAACACAACTCTGCTCAGCAACTTGTTTGGAGAACACCCAGGTGATTTAAATAAAATAATAATAAATAAAAATACATTTCGGGGATGAATCTGAAATGCACTGTAACAGCGATACTCAGGGTGGTACAAGTACCATTAATGATATGCGTGCAACCTCGATTGATATGCAAGAGAATCACTGACTTACACACCAATAGAGTACATTTACAGCATTTAAAACTCAAAACACGATACTAAAGCACGATACTGGATAGTCACTAAATCTGTGATATGGTTTTTGAATATTGTGACATCGATATTGGAATGAAGCTTGTAGCTATGTATACAGATATAGCAATTTTTTTTTTGTACACTTAGGCCTAGAACATTACTGTATTTTAATGGTGTGTTCATTATGGTGGTACTTGGATTACTGTACCAAAGTATGATAGGCGGAACTTAGTGTAAAAAGTCGGAGAACCGCCAGTGGAACCTTTGAACTAAACTTTTGAATGTGTGTCAAATTTTTAAGTCATTTAGTACTTTTTGCACAACTTGATGTTTTTCTTCGAAAAGACCAAACATAGTCAAGATCCAAGAATCGGCCAATACATTTCCAAGAATGTCCAATTCTATGCCTTTCTGTGACTCTTTAAAGTTTCAAAGTTTCTCCGTATCACTGTTGCAACCTGATGACACGCTAAACTCACTTTCTTCGGAAAACATCTTTGAAGCCTCAGAGTGGCGAGGTGCTGTCAAATCAATTGTTAGGTGTCGTCTTGGTCTGATGACATCAAAATGTGAAGAGCATGATCAGGAGAACATTTTAAATACAATGTTCCGCACATTGGCGAACAGCAAGTTGTAGGGAAAAAGTACTGACACTGAATACTTTTAGTGAAGGTCAAATCAAGCTCACCTGTAAAGGTTATAGTGCCTTGCAGCTCCATTCTGAAAGTTAATCCCCTACATTTTCTAAGTAGTGTATCTCATCCTAGTCTTCAAAGGGCAAAAAAAAAAACCCTACAGAATTGTTGTAAATGCTCTGACTAATTGCGGTTTTGTTCTTGTTGCTGGTCTCAGGTTTCATCACAGATGGTAACTCAAAGCTGGTGGGTAACGCTCGTCTCCGCCAGCTGAGGGTACAGAAAAACTCTTGCCGCGTGGCGCGTCGCATGCAACATGCTGTGCATGACTGCCACTCTCTGTACTCGTGGGAGTCCGAGGACATGGGCTCCTACAGTCCAGGCTGGAGTTTCTCTGAGCCTGATAATACGTCAGAGAACCTACCCAGTCCCTGGAAGTACCAATCCCAGGGTAAATTGAGGGCCTACCCCATCTGGGGAAGCATGGTCCTCTACAGGGGAGGAGGCTTTGTGGTGGATCTCGGACCAGATTTAGAAAATTCCAGCAGGTTGTTTCCAGCTATACTTTGGGTCTTGTTACCATCATGTACTATTTATAATCAAATGTGTACTCCCACCAGATCTCTTCAGTATCTCTATGAAAACCGCTGGTTCGATGCACACACCCAAGCAATCTTTGTTGAGTTCACCGTGTACAATGCCAACGTCAACCTCTTCTGTATTGTCACACTCCTGCTAGAGACCACAGCTCTAGGTAAAGTATCACAGATGCGCGAAGAAACAGAAATTTCAAGCCTTCGTTTTTAATGCCTGTCTGTTTAACGTCAGGGGCTTTCCAGTTCCGTAGTGAGCTCCAAAACGTTCGTCTATACCAATCGACAGGGGGGCTGCACATTTTTGTCATGGCCTCCGAAGCCATCTACTTCCTCTTCATTCTATATTACATGTTTGTTCAGGTATGTATATTGACCATGTATTTGCAATAATTATGCATTTTTATTATGGTTGAGTGAAGTGGAAAAAAAAGGAGATAGAATGCCGACGATGTACTTCCAGCCGCTTAGTGAACAAGACAAACATCGAACCTCATGAATACAAAATGAATTGAAGATATTTAAATTCACGATTTGAGTTGCAAGCTTGGTCATGGAACAAATTGCATTCGCAAGGCAAGGTTTCACTGTCTTTCACATGTGCCGGCAGGCAAAGCTGATGAAGCAACACAAATGGGCTTATTTCAAGAGTAAATTGAATATACTGGAGCTGGCGATCATACTTCTCAGTTGGAGCGCACTGTCCGTCTTTATCAAGAGGACTCTGCTGGGGAAGCGAGACATGGAGTACTACCAGAATCACAAAGACCAGTAAGTTATACACATTGTGAAACACGGGGCACGCACTTATCTTCGAATGTAACAAATACGATGGCTCGCAACGTGTTTGGAAATTAGGGTTCTGTGGAAGTTTAAAGATGTCAGGAGGGAGGGGAGGGGGGGTTGTCACTATATTACGGAATCGTAATGGTACCACCCCAGAAAAAAAGGTCAAATATCAGGTTATAATGTGATGAATTTCACATTTTAACATGAGAAGTACGGTTTCCAATTTTAGCAAAACAAAATGAAGTGGACTCGGTTCAGGTCAGCAGTAGAGGTGTTTGTATCTTCTTTTTGAATCTTAAACCTTTTTAAACACTTGAGCTTGCTTTTTTTTAAACTGTATCATTTTAGGGGAGCAGCATAGTTACCGAGCAAATAACTTCGATTTGTAAGACACTAAAACGACTCTACCAGTAACCTGAAGCGGAAGTCAAACTTACCACAAGTTATCCCATAAGTTTCACATTTTATAATTGTCACGTTGCGCACAAAGCAGGAAAAGGGACTGCTTCGTACGCAACAGAGCAAACGTGAATAAGTGGATCCCCGAAGTAGCAGACACTGATCAGGCTTTTGTCACAAAATAATATTTATTATAAACACAAAACTCCGCCTAATAAAAAACAGAAAACGCTGGTAAAAACGAGAACCAGGAAATAATGTAACGTGAAAAACAAAGCGCTTGCAAAAAACAGCAAGGAAAGGATAAGACACTTTCTTCTTAAAGTGGTGATGTGCTCCGCGGGTTGAATCGCTGAAGCGTGTGTCGAGTAATCATGATGAGTGGTTCATGAATGGGGAGCCGAAGCGCGTGTTGATGACGTAAGTGTTGACGTTTGAAGCCCAGGCGAAGGGGGTGTACCACGTGCCTGATTCGGGAAATGATGCGATCGGTTCGACTGTGGTTCGAAATAAAAGCGACAAAGAAACGCTATGGATTCCCCTTTATACCAACTTGCTATCACATAACTATGCACCCCTGCTTCATCAGTAACATATGAAAGACTTTGTTCAAAATCAGGTGAAATTCTCTGCAAGAAAGAAACCGCCTGAGTCCAAAAACTTTAGATAAAATAGTTTTTAAATAAAAACGAAAAAGCACTTTATTTTACCTCCTTATTTCACATTTTCACTTGTTGCACAGGCACAAACATAGACAAAGTAAAACCGAACAATTCATGTAAAAACACTCCACAAATACATATGTGTTCAGAGCATGGTTTACACCCCACCATTTTATTGCATGCACCAAGCATGTTATACATTTTCCTGTCCACACGATGGCGTAGTCGAGGAAATGATTCATCTTGAAGCCCCGAATCGTGTGTGAAGTATTTCCCTGCAGGGCTTCACTGCTTTATGGGGCTTCATTTTGCCATCACTACCGAGCATGGGCAATAGCAGTGGCACGGCATGCAATACTCCGGCAATGAGTAGACAGCCGGAGCGCCTAGATAAAGCAGGTGTAATCACTGACAAATAGGCAGCAGGTGTGTAGGCAGAAGAAATGAACGCCTGCCACCTGCTGCCCATTACGGAACATGACAATAATGATACGTTTCACAATTTTCATTTTATTTTAAATAACCATCACATTCTACTGTGCTTAAATTTTAAAGTGATATGTTTTAACACAATAAATTTAATGTTCAAACATGAAACATATTGCGTTAAATTTCCCCAGTGTGGGACAAATAAAGGATATTATCTTAAAGAATAACAATATAAGGTGACACGTTTTAAAATTATCATATCAAAATGTGAAACGTATCACTTAAAACATAATAAGTTCTCACTTTACCTCGGGTTCGGGTCACTGTCGGAGTCCTTTTTGTGTCTTACAAATCAAACATATTAGTTATGTAACTATGCTATTCTTCTCTAATACTGTAAAAAAATATAAAATAAATAAGGCTGGGTGCTAAAAAAGAAAACACGCTTTGCCAGTGACCTAAACTGGAAGGAATTGCTTTGTTTTGTTTTGCCAGATGCAAAAGTAAAACTTCCAGGGACATTTATCACATTATACCGTGATAGTGAACATTTTTTGGGGCGGCGGGGGTTAATACGCTTCTGTCATAATCTAACATAACTTTAATTATAAATAGTGAAATATTACTGCATCGCTTCCAGATTCGCCAGTTTCCACGAGACAGCCAAGGCTGATGCAGTCCTGGGCTATCTGATTGCCTTCCTGGTGCTACTGGCCACAGTCAAACTGTGGCACCTGCTGAGACTCAACCCTAAGCTGCACATGATCACAGCAACACTCCAGCGAGCCTGGACTGATATCTCCGGCTTCCTGGTGGTCATGACCATCATGTTTCTGGCCTACTCAATTGCTGTGAGCAGTTTCCCACACTGCAAGAGATTATGTTTTTCTTTCTAAGCTGTTGATATTCTGTGAACAACGTCCTCCAAAAATCACATCATAATAATAATAATATTGCCTAGATGTTTTGAAAATATCTCCCCTAAGGGTTTTGAGAACCATTATGACATCAGAGCTTTTTGGTAGGATAGTCAGTGATTTGATCACGTGGTGAGGCCAGAATATAATTGTTAGTGAATTGCTCTTCTGTTGATGATGTTGGCTTTTATTTCCTGGCAGGAAAGTACAATATATTTAGTCAGAAATTGGCAGTGCTAGAAGACATCATTACAACATGTAGCATGCACAAAGTATAGGTTTACAGAGTGGTTGCAAAAATAGGTAAAGTTATTAATGAGGGAGAAATATTACACACAATCATCATTAGATACAACTAATTTTCTGCTTGAATTGCTTTGACACAGAGGTTTTGTGATCAGTTTCTTGGTATACTGACAAATTTACACATGTCATCAATAATGTGTGATTCTCTTTATTATACAGTGCTTAACCTTTGACTTGGCATGCCATTGTTATCTGACAAGAAAAGTTATCAGAAGAGCTTAGTATACAACTGTATATTGTACCTACTTTTGCACTCCTTTCTATTAGGAGTGCACACTTATTCTAATTATTAATCTATATCGGCAGCCATTATTATATGAACGTGATCATTATCACCGATGTTTACATTTAAAATGCTGCCTGTCAGTTCAGACGCTTTCTCAACCAGCAGTCAGCCAATCACCAGGGAGAGAACACATGGTTAAGGCTTCAAACTGTCCAAATAACAAGTGACATCATAGCATATTTGTTCAGCATCCCTTTGTAAATGTTTACATTCTTCTGCAAGTTTCGTTATTTTTAATCATCATTTATTCCAAGATTAAATCAAATGTTGAGTTTTATTTTGCACTGAAAACTGCATATTTATTCAAAAGTAGTGTGGAAAATACAGATGTTGACTAATTCTGATGTCAAATCATGGTCAGTCTTGCAGCCCTACCCTGTATATAAAGTTTTCAATCTGTTTTTCAGTCCAACCTGATGTATGGGTGGAAGCTGTACTCCTATCGCACTCTATTTGATGCTGCTCAGACTATGGTCAGCCTGCAGCTGGGCATCTTTAACTATGATGAGGTAAACATTGGGCTCTTTCAATTTTAAAATCCTCAGATTGTGTCATATGATAGCTGCATCTTAACATCATTACGTAATTGTAATGACATTGTAATAACATCCTTATATTCCTTCTTGTATCTGAAAGATTCTTAATTACAACCCAATCCTGGGTGCCTTCCTCATCGGCTCCTGTATCGTGTTTATGACGTTTGTGGTGCTCAACCTCTTCATCTCTGTCATCCTTGTGGCCTTCAGTCAAGAACAGATTCATCACAAGGTAACTGTGTATTGACCGTTTTTTCTTCTTTATGAAAAATTGCGAAAACAGTCAAACACTTTGTCGCAAGTACATTTATCCCAAAAGTTACTTGAATGAAGTAAATGTAGCTCTGTGATTGTGATTCACTGCAGCCATCCGAGGAGGAAGAGATTGTGGACATGATGATGATGAAACTTTCCAGCCTATTCGGAATCAAATCCAAGACTAAGCAAGGTGACGATGGCCAGACTGAGAAGGCCCAACTTATATGTGCTTCGAAGAATGAAATCGCTACAATTTCGCCAGGGCGGATTGACTAGGACTCTTATGTTCTACTTTAGTCAAATCTATTATTCTACTTAATATGCTCGAACACCCTGTGTGCTTTGTTGCCGTTGTTGCTTTTCACGGTTTGCTTCATTCTGTGCCATTGCGATGTTGACTGCATGTCAGGGCCCGTGTTAAGTGCATTATTTATGAACTATATTCTTCAAATATGTCCAGATATTGAAGCACTGCTTTTAAGATGTCGCGACTGTATTTTTAAAGTCAACTTTGGCAATGATTGTGACTCTCTTGTGTAGAGGAGTGTTTGCTTCAAGTGCAACATCAGTGTGACCGCTGTTATGATATTCTCTTAACTGTTAAATGTGGCACTTCTTCAGGAAAATATATTCGCCAATAATCGAAAAGCTTAATTGTGCAACACCCAAAAAAAAGTGGCAGCTGAAAATAGATTAAAACCTATACATTTAAGCAACTTAGTGTTTATTTTAACGGTATTATGCTTGAATTGTGCATTCAAATTAATGTGTTAGGGTCTGGACAGATACAACATTAATGAACGAAACTGATATGTTGTTGGGTGCGCTGGAAGCTGTTAAAAAAAAAACATGAAGCATGAATCATGCAAGTCATTGTCGAAACGCTATTCAAGAGAATGATACCATCATTTTGAAGTTAGTAAATTAATTGGGTAAATTAAGTAAATATAGGACTACATATTCCCAACCCAATGTAAAGTAAATTGTGGATACTGATGGACACTGATGACATCATTACAAAAGGAAAGGAAGAATTAAGAAAAACAATATTATATGCAAATGATAAGCTAGCACTCAAGTTTTTGCTTTTCAGTGATTCTTGAAGTGTCTCTTTTCCTTTGTGGTACTAAAAGAATCATTTTTAGGTACAGTTAAATAATTTTAACATTTAATTTGCAATTAATTGATGTTCGTCATATTGGTAGTGTTTGGAGCAGTCCTCATTATTTAGGTGGTACTTGCTTTGTTCCTGTGCATTTGATTCAATTACAAAACATCATAAATAATCTGCAGTGCCTATTCTTCGAGTGACATGATTTATCCGAACGTAGAACTCTTTTGCAAGGTATACAAAATGAAATAAGAAGCACATTCACCTGACTTGTGTGTATTATTAAGAGTCCTGCCTACATTTTTGCATTTGTATGTGTGCCTATTTTGCAATATTTGGTGTTACACTGCGGATCAGTAAAATGGTAAAAAACAAAACGACTATGCTTTTTGAATTATGTGTTTAACTGACTGGGTAATCTCGCCACTGGTGAGACCTGTGCAGTCAAAAAGATTCACAATTATTTGCCATTGTGTAGATTGAAATGTTAACGTGTCCATATCGCAGTATCGGCATGTCCTGTAGACTATTCATGAGAAAAACTGCCGTGTTAAATATCACTAGATTTTATGATCTATATAACCAGCATCTCTGGTGAGTACGATGTATTTTACTTTGTGTTCATGTTTTTCTCATGTTATTCGTTTTTGTTAGGGCAAACACACGCAATAAATTAATCTGTATTAAAAGAAACACCTTTACTGGTAAGTTTATTTTCAACAAATGTTTTGCTTTTATAAATTTGGCTTATGCTAAAATAAAGGCAAATGAACCCTGAATTATTCTGAAAGTTTATCTTATACTTCAGTTAGACTCGTTAACGTACCAAACAAGATTCGCAATCTTTTAAGGGTTCATAAGAACAACTTCACAAAATCTACCCTACAAATGTGGCATAAAAATAAATCAGTAAATCAGATTACAACATTAATGCTAACAAATCTGTGGCTTTATCATTTCCATTTTTCATATTTCATTAAACAATATGTAAAAATGTGGACTGCACTTCTTAAGCACTGGACTTGCATCGGAAAAGTATTCACAGTGTTTCAGTCTCATAACCAAATATAACACATTATTTATTCCTCCATATTCTACAAACACCACCCCATAATGACAATTCAAATGTATTTAAAAATAATAATCAGACATCACATATATGTACATGTCTTATGATGATGTCTTATTATTATTTTTAAGTATTCACAGTTTTTGCTCTATTCTGTGTTGATGCACATGTGACGTTAAGGCCTTCAGTCTTGAAGAAGATGATGCCACAAGCTTGGCACACACAAAGTATTTTGGGGCAGTTTTGACCATTCCTCCTTGCAGCACCTCCCAAACTCCATCAGGTTGGATGGAGAGCATCGCTGCATAGCCATTTTCAGAGCTCTCCAGAGATGTTCGATCAGATTCAAGTCTGGGCTCTGGCTCCGGCCACTCATTCACACTCACAGAGTTGTCCTGAAGCCACTCCTCTTTTGTCTTGTGCTCAGAGTCATTGTCCTGTTCCAAAGGTAAACCTCCCCAGTCTAATGTCCTGGCCGCTCTGAAGCAGGTCTCGGTGCATTGCTACATTCATCTTTCAATCCTGACTGGTTTCCCAGTTCCCACTGCTGAAAATCATCATTTATGATGCTGGCATCACAGTGGTTCACTGTAGGGATAGGGGGTCAGGTGATGAACAGTGCCTGGTTTCCTCCAAAAATGACGCCTGGCATTCACGCCAAAGAGTTTTTGAGTCTTTGTCTCATCAGACCAGAGAATTTTCTTTTTCATGATCTGAGAGTCCTTCGGGTGCCTTTTGGCAAATTCCTGGCAGGTTGCCTTATATAGACAGGTCTGTGCTTTTTCAAACAATTTGCAATCATCTGAATTTACCGTAGGTGGACTCCAATTAAGCTTTTAGGCACATCTCATGGATGATCAGTGGAAGCATGATGCGCCTGAAGGCAATTTTGAGCTTTGTGGCAAAGGCTGTGAAGACATTTGTGCATGTGATTTCTTTGCTGCTGTTGGTGGGTTTTTAAAAAATAAATTAGTAAACATTTCCAAAACACTATTTTTACATTGTCACTAATGTGTGGAGTGTGTCGAATTTTGAGGAAAATTGTAATTATTCTGTTTTGAATGAGGCTGTCACTAAACAAAATGTGGGGAAAGTAAACTGTTGTGAATACTGTCCAGACACACTGTATTCAAACACTACAAAAATAAATTGTTGGGTGACGATGTACGCCACTAGCATTAGAGTTTAATGTTGGCACTATTTTGTGTGGAGGGATACCATGTTCTGGGGTGTATGTAAATAAAGGGGGTGGAGCTTCCCTGCAGTTCGCTTCTGGCAGTGAAGGTGCACTGTGGCACGCCAGGTGTTTAGCGACTCAGTGATAGCGACCACACAAAGAAAAATAAGAATCGTCTCCTGTCTTGTGCTTGAACCGAGTGTAGTCACCAGCAATGATGCCTACACATGAACAGCGAGGACTTCCGCAGCAGAAGGATCAACAGGTTATGGGCCCAGGTGGGTTCCAGGCACAGCGGCGCTCCATGGGAGAGGATTACCGCCGCGATTTGACGGAGATGAGGCCCGCTATCACATCTGGGAGGCGAGGTTCCTAGCATACTTGAAAACCATCGGGCTAAAAGATGCTATCCTCGGGTGTGATGTAGCTACGGGATCCAGCGAACAGGCCGCAACAGAAACCGTGTGGAAAAACGAACTGGCATATGCTGAACTCTGCGGCTGCTTGGATGATAAAACACTGACACTCATCCTGTATGAAGCACCAGAAGATGGTAAGAAAAGTCTGGAAATATTGAGACGCCATTTTGAGTCCAAGAAAAGCCGCGAATTGTCGGGCTGTACACAGAGCTAACCAATATGCTAATGGATAACGAGGAGCTAGCGGGCTATCTAGCACGTGTCGAGAAGCTAGTGGCCGCGCTACAAAGAGCTAAAGAGAACCTAAGCGATGCACTATTGGTGGCTATGGTGTTGAAAGGACTCACTGATGAGTACAACCCATTTTCTGTGCATGTGACTCAAACGAGGGAAGTGTTAACCTTTGCTGAATTCAAGACTAGGCTGAGAAGTTTTGAATGCACCCTCGCTACCGAAGCAGGCCCAGACCAGATGAAGTAATGACCGCCAAGTCATTCAAGCCGAAGCCCAAAGAAAAAGACAAGAAATACGTCTTCAATGGAGAATGCTTTATTTGTGAGAAAGTGGGGCATAAAGCAAGAGACTGCACGAGTAAGGATAAGAAACCACACAAGCGAACGACAAAAGCTGATAACAATAAAGTGGCTACAGTTATGGACGATTCGGAAAAAGTTTTCCGTGGCAGAGACCAAGCCAAATCTTCGAGGAAGAAGAAGAAACATTATTGCTCGGGTGAGTGAATGGCGACCCAAGGAGCGCAGCAATATGGACTACTCGTGGACAGCGGTGCTTCTGCCCACATAATCACCGACAAGACCGCATTCATCCGATTTGATGAAAGTTTCCGCCTAAAGATCACATCATGCAGCTGGCTGATGGAAGACGGATCACGGAAGTGTCGAGAAGAAGGGGACGCGCAAATCAAGCTGGCCGACAGCAGTGGACGAGTAGTGAGTGTCAAGCTCACAAATGCTCTCCTCATCCCAGAATACCCGCAGAATATCCTTTCTGTGGATGCAGCAACCGAAAGGAGCGAAGTTCAACTTTGCGAAGAATGACAACAAAATGATTCTTTCAGATGGGACAATATGCAAGATGATTGTAAAGGACCGAATGTACTATCTTGACATTGTCACAGAAAATTCTGAATGCAGTGAGGACTCCTGCAATGCATCTTTAGACATGAAAACATGGCATGAGATAATGGGCCATTGTAACTATGGTGATATTGCTAAGCTTGAAGCTGTGGTAGAAGGTATGAAAATTAGTAACAAAACTAGACCTAACCAGTGTGAAACCTGTATTCAAGGAAATTCACCCAGAATAGAAACAGGAAAAGTGATGTGAAAGCTAAAGAGCCATTAGGGCTGGTACATACAGATCTAGGTGGGCCTATTGACCCAGAGTCATTCGACGGGTACAAATATGCCATCACTTTTACTGATGACTTTTCTGGAGCTGTTTTTGTATACTTTCTCAGGAACAAAAACATGGCAGTCGAGGCTACAAAGCAGTTCTTGGCAGACACAGCACCATATGGTAAAGTGAAGCGAATGAGATCGGATAATGGGACAGAGTTTGTTTCAAAAGAGTATCAATCTCTACTTGAGATAATATGATAAAACATGAGAGATCAGCGCCCTACTCCCCATATCAAAATGGGACAGCAGAGAGGAACTGGCGCACATTGTTTGAGATGGTCAGGTGTATGCTGATAGAATCAGGCTTACCCAAAGAGCTATGGCCATATGCAGCCAGAACAGCAGCAGTTATACGGAACAGATGTTACTGCGAAAGAACAGGGAGACTCCTTATTTCCTTTTCACAGGAAAAGACCAGATTTGTCAAAAATTAAAAAGTTTGGTTCAGAATGCATGGTGTATGAGCAAAACAGGAGAAAGCTAGATCCAAAGGGCAAAAGGGGATCTTTGTTGGTTTTGACCGTCATTCACCTGCTTATTTGATTTATTTTCCAGAGACAAACAAGGTTCAGAAACACAGACTGGTCCACTTCATCACAAAGACCGTGACTGAGAGTGAGACGAGACCGAGAAGACCCAACTGGAGGACCACTATGTAGAGTGGGTAACTATGCCTAAAGCAAGTCAGTTACAGACGGAATATGTAGGAAAAGATTCTGACACTGAACCAGAGCTTAAACCTGACTGCGACACGGACTCAACCAATGGTAATGAGACTCCTCGTACTTCTGGTAGAGAAAGGAAGACACCAAAATATTTAGAGGATTATGAATGTGTGATAAAAGGCAATGAGATCACAATTGATTACTGCTATAGAGCAACAGTGGGATTGCCACAAACATTCTACGAGGCAATGGCATCGCCAAAGTCAGAAAAAGTGGAGAAAGGCGATGATAGATGAGATTACTTCTTTTAAAGAGAACGACACTTTCACCCTTGTGCCATTACCGGAGGGTAGACAGACAGTGGGGGGAAGGTGGGTGTATGCTTTAAGGAGGATGACAAAGGCAATGAAACATATAAAGCGAGATATGTAGCCAAAGGGTACAGTCAGAGAGAAGGACTTGACTATTCTGAGACATTTTCGCGACCGCTAATCTGACATCACTGCGACTACTGATGCAGCTTGCTGCACAGTATGAGTTGCTGTTAAACCAAATGGACGTGAAGGCAGCATACTTACATGCACCTATTGACTGCGAACTATACATGGATCAACCTGAAGGTTTTTGTGTGAAACAAAGGGATGGTGTACAACTTGTGTGTAAGTTAAACAAATCCATATATGGCCTCAAACAGTCTGGGAGAAATTGGAACATGATGCTTCATGAGTTTTTACTTGCGAACGAGTTTGTACAGAGTCAAGCAGACCACTGTATTTACACCAAAATGTCTGACAAAGAAAAAGAAATTTTGTTAGTGTGGGTCGATGATATCATTGTGGCTGCCAGCAATGAGAGGTGTTTATGCGAGATCAAAGAAACTCAAGAGTAAGTTTAGGATGAAAGATCTCGGATGCCTCACTCATTTCATTGGGATTGATTTCAAGCAAAATGTGGGCTCAATCACATTGAACCAATCCAGATATATTGAGAAAATATTGGAAAGGTTTGGCATGTCTGAATGCAAAGCAAGAGCCACTCCAAGTGAAATCAAATGTGACCTGGCTCCAGAGGGGACAAAACCGATCAGAGGAAATATAGAGCAATGCTGGGCAGCCTCATATACATCATGACCTGCACTAGACCTGATATTAGCTGGATTGTGAGTAGACTATCTCAGTATATGTCTGATCCAAGAGAAAAGCACTTGACAGCATTAAAACATGTGTATAGGTACTTAAAAGGAACTAAGAACCAAGTGCTATGTTACAAAAAGAGTGACGCACAATTAGAGTTGGTAGGCTACTCCGATGCCGACTGGGCAAATGATAAAGAGGACAGAAAGAGCACCACAGGCTATTGCTTTAGTCTGTCACAAGGGGTGCTATTGTCTCATGGAAGACAAAGAAACAACAGACAGTTGCACTTTCAACTTGTGAGGCTGAATATGTTGCACTGGCGGCTACCATTCAGGAGGCACTATATCTTACACAAGTTTTGAAAGACTTCCATCCAGGATTTGAACAATCCACGAAGATATTCGAGGACAATCAGGAACGATACACCTTGCGAAGAATCCAGTGTATCGCCAAAGGAGCAAGCATGTGGACATTAAATACCATTTCATCAGGTCCAATGTTTTGCTGAAAAGAATTGTTTTGATGTATTGTCCAACAGATAGTATGGTAGCAGACGTGTTTACTAAATCTGCTACAAGGGCAAAAATTGAAAAGTTTAGACCCTATATGTTTGGTAACTAATGCAATGTTAGTGTACGTGGCGCCATCGAGTGGGGGTGTTGGGTGACGATGTACGCCACTAGCATTAGAGTTTAATGTTGGCACTATTTTGTGTGGAGGGATACCATGTTCTGGGGTGTATGTAAATAAAGGGGGTGGAGCTTCCCTGCAGTTCGCTTCTGGCAGTGAAGGTGCACTGTGGCACGCCAGGTGTTTAGCGACTCAGTGATAGCGACCACACAAAGAAAAATAAGAATCGTCTCCTGTCTTGTGCTTCGAACCGAGTGTAGTCACCAGCAATGATGCCTACACATGAACAGCGAGGGACTTCCGCAGCAGAAGGATCAACATAAATAAATAAATAAATAAATAAATAACTCAAGTGCAGCATATTTTTCAATAGTGCGGCATTTGTGATTTTACTACCATTAAATTGCAATGTTGATTTGAATTCGATTCATTGATCATCAGCCCTAGATTTTATGTATTATTTTGTAACATGACGACGTGATATTGGTGGTACTAATATTAGGTCCCCACTGAAGGCACAGGTCCGAAATCCACGATTCAAAACAGTCAAGGTTGAGCAACAAACCGCCCGAGATTGCGCAAGTGTTCTTAATCAAGTGTCCAACGCTTGCTGGTGGTGCGACTTATTGCGTCACCTGCGTGGGCGTGGCTCTCGGTGCCACTGGCACTGGGTAGCTGGTGGCTTGGGAGGGCGGACTGAGGAGGGCGGAGACGAGGCTGACGACGTGGGTGTGAGAGACAAAGTGAGAACAGACAGAATACAAACATTGGACACGTTTGGCGAGCTGGACGTACGTGGCCACAAGTTTGGAGGCCCCCCTCCTTCCCCGTCTCACTTTTTCCTCGCGCCAACCGTCAGCGGACAGAGTAGCTGTGACGTCACGCTTTTGCCCAACGTTGCCCGGCGTCCGCCCTCTGGAGGGATTGCGATGCCCTCTGACTTTGTCGCGCTTTTCAGCGGGGAGCTCGACCTCCATTTGCCCGGATCATTTTCCTCCAAAGGTAACAACTCTCGTGACGCTTAGTGTGGTGTTTGTTTTTGGCTTGATACCTGAAGTGGCAAGCCCACCTCACACCGGTCAAACCAGTTTAGGGTTATTTGACTGAAAACCAAGGGAGTTCGGACACGGGTTGACCCATAAACATAAGCGTGTGATCGGCGCGGAGGCCTAAACAAGCCCTCAGGTAGGTTGGTGTAAGACACTTCACAACACGTAAAGTAACACGACTGTCTGAAGTAATAAGGTATTTTCCAATATTGCATTTTACAAGGACAACTACTAGTGGGTTGATGTGAACAAATTCAAATCAACTTGGCATTGTAGTAGAATGCACATTTTAAATCGCGAAGGCTGTAAGTTTGGTGAAAGACAACACAGGTCAAATTGATAACATTGCAGATTTGTTTCCATTATTGTTGAGATCAAATTTATGATTGACTGACTTATGTTGACACCACGTATGTCTGGTAAAATTGTTTTTGGTGGTAGTGAACGCTTTAAAAGACTGTAAGTCAAAGTGTTTAATAAGTTAATCACTCTAATTGAAACAGAGAAATTATATTTTTTCATATAATTTTATTGTTTGTTTGCCTTTATTTTAGTGGAATGTGAACCTATTCGATGAATTTCAATGTTAAGCTGCACTTATTTGACATCTGCTCAGGTACCACGACTGAATCTCTACTTTTGTGATGGGTCTGCAACCATACTGAGCGGCTCCTTGATTGATCCTCAAAAAACGATTTTGTTTTTGTTCTATTTTTGCAAAATTTCATGATCACAATTTTGCTTTTACAAGTCCAAAATGCTGATTGACATAAAACTGGAAAAATCTAAAATATGAAAAAATACTGGTAAAAAAAGAAAATTAATATGTGAATATGCGGCGTACAACTGTAGTTTTAAATTGTAATATCTCCAATCATCACTCAATGGAAGACATGTCTTGTTGCACATCTTTTACTGCCTTATGCTACTGGAGAGTAGGCCAAATAATTTCTTTGCGGCTTTGGAATGATATGCCAGACATAGTACCCCAATATTGTCCTAAATTTATGCTGTCCTTCAATGGTAATTTTTATGCAAGGGAGCCCTTTGCAATGGAAGAACAATTGCAGAATGCGGTTATTTTGTTATTTAAATCCTTTGTTTTTAATTTAGGATAGTCGATACGTGATTCATGCGTTGAACAATGTATTATAATAAAAGACAATTTAAGAGCACATGTTTTATCCACATTTAAAATAGAATTTTTGTCATACACCTGATAAGGAAGTGCGAGGTCCGGTCTGGCCACCCAATATCACTGGTGAAAAATTGTGGCCTCCTCCAGCATTTGAGCAGACCATCCTTGCTGTATTTGTTCACAAGTAGAATGTTATGTTACTAGTTGTACTTTCAACACACAGCTGTCAACTCTGATAGTAAAATGCAGTTATCCTACAAAAAATGCTTAAAGTACATGTACAACACTATGCAAAATAATGTGTTCTTTGTCCTCACTAATAAAATTAAGTCAGCACACAAGTAGGAGCAACTTGGGCACGCTAGTCGAGCAATTATGTTTTACAAGCTACTTTTTTTTCTTGCTCTACTTCCTTCTGCTGTACGATATTTCTGCACACTAGTAGGGAAACTTTGGTAAACTAGGAGGACACCTGCATATTACTAGTGAGGCAAAACAGTGCACTAGTAGTGAAGTGCTACTAAAAAAGTGCTAAATGTTAACTCATTGAATCACAAATTGGACAAGTAGCTAACAGTTGTCAATTGGTGAACATATATGCCTCACTCGAAGTAATGAGTAGTTGTCCTATAAAATGAAAACTGTTTGCTACTAATACTATGCATGATAAAGTTGGACTAGTTAATCTAGCACTTGAAGCCAGACACACTCAAAAGTCACAAATATTACAGAATGTAATACGATGAAGGCAACCCCAAGTGGACAACAATAATACCAGACCCTCACATGGAACTTTCGTTGTTTAATAATGCAAGATCATTTTTTATCAGATTTAAATGATAGGCTATTCGGTAGGATAATCGATTCTAAAAATATTCAAAGTTGCTGCAGCATCACTTCCGAGTAACATCATTTTTTTTCCACTACCAGGGTAAAATAATTTGGGATTTTTGTCGTAGTTATTTTTCTTTTTCATTTTAAGTGAGGTTTTTCAAATTCTGTTTCTATGTATGTGTGTGTGTGTGTGTGTGTGTGTGTGTGTGTGTGTGTATATATATATATATATATATATATATATATATATATATATATATATATATATATATATATATGAATGAATGAATGCTTTGTTTTAGTTTTATTCATTTTATTTCACAGGTCACAAAAAGTAATTTGTAATCAAGTAAAGTAAACTGCAATTTCCAAATAACTGTTTGACTTTCCTTCTTTCTTACGGCCATACAGTAATCCTAACAAGAATGCATTTAAAATCAATTCCGAACACTTGAAATTAATTGACAAAGATGAGAACAAAGTACATTTTTTGCTATATTTATACATAGTTGGATTTAGTTTTTAAAAACATAAAATGTACTTTCAATTAGTCATTGTTTCTCTTTTTTTTAAAACATTTTTATCTCATTTACCTATATTCTTCAATTTTAACTGTAGTTTATTTCGTTCACTTTTGTTAACTACAGTACAACCACCTTTCCCACTACAAATGCCACCTTGGCCTACTATTATGCAATTCAGCACAACTACTAATACTACTATGCGTGAATAATAGCGCATGTGTCATGCCCTAGTAACCACCTGGATCCTACTGGTGGCACTAAAATACCCACTAGTGGTTTTGCCTTCCCATGAAGACAAAGAGTGTGCGAGTACATGGCTAAATGTCAAATGCTTTACGGCAAGCAGTTGTTGTACGACGATGTAAATTGCATTTCCGCTACAGTTACAGTGAATACAGTGAATAACTTTTAACCCTTCTTAGATGCCATGCCACGCTTATTTCCCATAATTAAGTTCTTATTACCCAGATGAATGCCAAGTATTCTGCACAGCGGGCTCCTTACCGACCCTAAATGGTGGCGTTTTGCTCCTAAAATTTGAGATAGGGCAAGAAAATATTCATTTAAGACCTCTTCCACAGTCAATGTTAAAGCATCACAGCTTTCCGTGTGTTCTGTGAAGTTCGTGATTGCAAAAGCAACTATCTCTTTTAAATAGTTTTCTTGTATTGACACCCAACCAAAGGCTGGTCAATCATTAAAGGTCTGGCTGCGCAGTGCGTGTGTAAACCCTGTCTTAAATCACTAGATTAATATTGACACTGCTGCGTTAAGCAAACTCACAGGCATGCGCTTCAAAATACTTGATTTCCTAGAAAAGTTATTATCTGGTGTTGCAGGGGGTGGGAAAAAAATAATTGGGCTAAATCCATCAGATTTTTCCTGACGCTTTTTAATGATTCTCTATTCCTGCCATCAGTTTGAAAAGCAATCAGAATTTAGTTTGCTTTGGAAACGATGTCCAATGTATGACACTGCGGTCTGCTTCGACAAACATGACTGTGCAGTGTGCGCTCGTCTAAACAGACCGGCAGGTGAAAGTGATATGGGCCTAAACTGACTCCATTCGGGGCATCTGCTGACAGTGTTGGACTTTTTCCTGTCAAGGACATTTCACTGACTGAGATCTTCACATACACACATTTGTATTTTCTCAGCGAGTCAGAAAGAGATTTGTCCTTCAGTGAAATGCATGGCTTTAATTCGTACCAGCCATGTTTTATGTCAAAGAAAGTAGTGGGCATTGTTCACCATTGCTACCTTCTTTTGAATGCCATTGATGTAATCATTGACTTTAAACAAACCCTAATAAAAAGGCAAATCTTGTTCAGGTCAAAATATGACCTGCTCTGGTATTTACTGCACACTTGTGACTTGGTTTCAGCTCTGCGTTTTAATATACGAGTGGTTTAACCTGTTGTGGACATGCTTGGACAATGTGTACTATACAAAGGATCTTTTAAGGTCGTACACAGTTCCTTTGCGGGATGCTAATCCACCTTGGATTCTGTTAGAGGGCTAGCACAAGACAGGAAAATTTTCCAATGTCTTTTTTTTATTTTCCTTTTTTGTTTTAAAGAGCTAATATTGGCCAATGAAATTGGCTGGATGATTAATTGTTCTGGCCTTATTTTTTATGATTGTGAGAAGCCAAAATTGAAATCATGTTTCTATTCCAAATGGGGTCACAGATCCAATCATAAATTGATCTACCACAGTGCTTTTTAGATTAGAGGGGGCATATGCAACATACAGGTAATATGCCCCCTACCCCAGAAAAAAATCCCCTTTCAAGAACATATTTACATTCTTAATAGCTGCGCAAATGTAAAACATTAACCACGGTAAAACAAAAACAAAAAACACCCATAAATTTACTAATGAATGAGTAAGGCCTTCATGCCTCCAAATTTTGAACATTAACTGTCACACATGGAAATGGAAGGACATCTGTTTTTTTTTTTTTAACGGATATTTTTCCAGGAAATTTTAATTGGTTTCCAAATCGTGCAGCATTTCATTTGTCAGGTTCCACTGTAGAAGTGTATCTAATGTTATAAAACGTGTTTTATTGCAACTAAATTAGGCCACCAGACTGCAATTTCAGCTGGTGGTCAGGGATTCTGCCTTCAGCGTTGCCCATTTTCTCCAGCCCACCAGCTGCATGATATTTTTAAGAAATTTGTTGTTTTGGCAAATAATCATATTATTTTCCTTAATTTGAACATCATTCAGTTGGATGGAAAGTATTGTTTTGGAGCTAACTGCCCCTGTGTGTTTATTGTGTTGGATCCGTATCAATCCCTGCTGCTCGGTTCAAGGTCGTTGAGTTGTGTTTTATGTCATTCGTAACCAACCCCCGTGTAGGCTAGCATGTACATTTTCAGTGTTCTCGACTTTCTGTCCAACATGGATGAAATCTTCCCATCATGTCATTTGCCAATCGGCTGCAAAAAACCCAGAGCGGCTGTGAGATCTAACATCGCAGCTTTGCATTTCCCTCCGCAGCAAGATGCATCTGACGTCATGAAATATTAAGTGAGGGCAATATTGGCCGTCGAGGCTCTTTCCGTTGCCAGAGGAGAGGTTGCAGTTAAGGTGTATTCGCTTCGCTGCAGTCTAATATTCCTGTCCCGAAGTAAACCCTCATTTCGAGGCGTTGTCGTGCTGTGGAGACTAAGTGAGAATAGTGGAGGCTCATCTTGTGCTTTCTTGAAACGATCAAGATACAATACAAACACTGTTGAATCAAAGTTTCCAGCAGAACTTTCCCAATCATAGATTTATTTTTCTGAACATTTCCCACCCTGTTGAATGTAATTGGAGAAAAGTGAATTTGAAATACAATTAGAGTGAAGATGTCTCAAAAGTGAAAAAAAAAAAGAATAATCACTGTGAAAGCGCAACACAAGTTCGGGTTGGACGATTAAAAAGGCTGAATTGGTTTTGTTGGTCACAATTTTAGTTTTTTTCCCCCCTCTCTCTTTAAAAACGGAGACAGGTTCATTTTGGATGGGAGCTTTCATTCATGTTATATTCACTCACCATAATGTTGTATAATCATTCCAAAGGGATAGTTTTATATTAACCTTTTCATGCACCCTATAACCTGATCACATAATAATCTGTCCACTGTTGTAACCGCTGTCCCTGAAAGGGTTAAAATCTATTAAGGATGGTGTTTATTTTGTTAATTTGCTTTTTATTTTCATGGAAGGAGAAAAAAAGCAATTCAACTTGGAAATCAGATTTCTTTTTCCCCAAAGCTGATCTGAGATGTTATTTTACGGCCATATCGCGATGCCTTCACACAGACTTGTACTAAAACACAGGAAAGATAGATAATGAAATGGCATGATATTGAGCCAGATGATTGTTCATTGTTTTTTCTTTTTCCTGCTCAACCTCATTTTTACACACATTTGAGGTCATATTTAATTTTGGTAGACCAGTTGATTTGCAGTGATTTGGAAAAAAAAAACAATCTTGAATGAGAATACATAAAATGCTTGTTAGGCAAAGAGACTCCTCTGTTTGTAAAACACTGTCTTAGAACATTGATAGTTGCTGTAAAATCTCAATGTAAAGGACACCACTTAAGAAGATTTATGTTGACTTAAGATGTCTTCCGGGACACGAGTTGTATAGCGAGATATTTCATCATGTGCTAAGATATGGGATGCCTAACGGTGGTATTGATAGCTGCCATATTTCAATCCCCCTGTCAACTGGCAGCCAAGCGAGATGTGATCTAACAGCCCTGTGGGCATCGCAGTGCAAATCGTAACAGTTGAAATTAGAGTGATGTTAAGTGCTATTGTTGACTTGTGAGGCGATAACCATCATCAAGATAATCCTGTTTCTGTTTTGAAAAGCCAAAGGGTCAGGGTGTGTACTGTCCCACCTTTGATATACAAAATTTAGGAGGTCGCAGGATTGGTGTCTGCAAAGAGGCGCGTACTTTGTGTAGGAAAAACCTCATAGTAAACCACCCATCCATTTTCTAATCTGCTTATCCTCACAAGGATCTTGGGCCTGCTGGAGCCTAACCCAGCTGTCTGTCAGTAGGCGGGGGACACACTGAACCGGTTGCCAGCCAATCGCTGGGCACACAGAGACGAACAACCATCCGCGCTCACACTCACACCTAAGGACAATTTAGAGTGTTCAATCATGCATGTTTTTGGAATGTGGGAGGAAACCGGAGTACCCGGAGAAAACCCACGCAGGCACGGGGAGAACATGCAAACTCCACACAGGAGGGCCGGAGCCGGAATCGAACCGTGCACCTCTGTACCGTGAGGTGGGCATGCTAACCAATCGACCACCGTGCCGCCCTTCACTGTAAACCACCAACCAAAAATAGCCAAAAAAGTATGCGTTGTGGGCAACACAAAGCTGACACATACCGAGCCGTAAACCGTGAGTACCAAACTGAGAACTAAACCAAACCGTGGATTTTATGAGCCGTTTCATGACTATTGCTCTCCGTCTGTAAGTCTGCTTACTTTGCAGCTGCCAGCCTGGGGACTCATAGGATACAGGCTAATTGAGAACTTGGACTCGTGATTCATATTCCAGTGCCAATATTTGAATCATTAATCCGAATGATTCGCTCTTGACTAGCTCAAGAGCGTGTCAACGCGGACAAAAGCCACGTCTGTAAACACATTCTAGTTAACAACAACGATATTTTTAAAAATTGTCTTCAAGCTGTGGGTTACAATCTAGAGCCAACTTGGTGGTTGGACATAAATAAGTGCAGAAGAGGACAGATGGATGTTACGAAAGCAAATTCCGAATGTGCACCCACAATAACAATTGGGAACCAACAATTCATGCAATGCCTTCTCTTTGCTGTTTTGCACACTGTTACGTTGTAGACAATTCGACAAGCTTCAAACCTGAAGCTGCTCGCACAGGCAAACATGTACTATAGCTCTTGCAATGCTGGGAAATGAAAATGAATAAAGGCCATTAAACATTGAAATGATAATAAAAGCCGAAATTTGAACTGAGCCACAATTTTGGAAATGTGTTTGTTGGAAGCAGGGATCTACACTAACTTCTGCACGCGTAGCAGTGGTGCAACTAACCTTTTCAGTTGGTCACAGCAGCACAGACTTGGTCACACCCTTTTTTGGGGCGGTACAGCATGACCATATTTGCTGATGTGTTAGTTGTCTCACTTGGCATACCGTAGTTTCATATGATTGACAGTGACCAAGCATACATTTGCAAAATATTTTATTGTAATACAGTAATAACGTAGTTTGCAACGAGCAGCGGCTGACAAAACAGGACAGTTATTGTACAGAACTTTAAAAGAAGACAAAAAAAGGAAACAATCCTACGGAAAAAAACGTAAAAATCTGTAAAAAGCAGTGAAATAATCCCTGACAGCTGAAGAACTATTTCTAATGTCTTCAATAACTCACACACACATAGAGTTTGAACATTTTTTGAACAAGAAAATAATTCATTTTAGGACTTAACAGTTTTAGGACACAGAAATATTTGTTATAATTTAAGCCATAAAGGAGCATCACATCTCATAGAATTTTTAACGTTTGCCATCCCAACCACGAGACTGGAGGAAGGAAGCATCGTGGTTTGATCAGGTTGTGCAACATAAGATGGGCTATTGATTGCAGTGAAGTAAAATAGCAAAGTGATTCCCCCGATTCTTCTTGATATATGTCAGCTTATGTCACCACAAGGGTTGAGTGTATTACAAACGGTTATACAAATATTCAATCACAAGCACCTGCCTCCTACATGGCGCGAGTGATCGAAAAATCAGCCCCCAACACACATTAAAAAATAGTTTCCGCGTTTTGAGATAGCAATCGCTGAATATAAGTTAATTGTTCGAGACCCAACCAGCCACACACACACATACATTGTGGTAGTAGAGGGCAATCCCCGCTGCCAAAATGCGGTGCAGGTCGTAGGTGGCTCAGTGGATGGGAGCAAGCTGAACTGGAAGCTGTCCATTATAAAGCAAATAGTTCCAGTTCAATTCGATGACCGCCAACATGGCAAAATACACATCTAGACGTGGATATTTATTTATTTATTTTACTTGACACACGTTCCGTCTTCTGTATGCAGTCTTCCAGACGGACACCGAGTTGGAGCAACTTCGCTGTATGTGCCAGTAGAAGCATTAAAACATGCACTTGCGCTGTGCGTCCGGATGAATTTTTTTTTTTTTTTTTACCAGCACACACTAAAAAAATATATAGAAAAATGTGAGCATGTTGGGCTCTCTGTCGAGCTCTGGTTGTAAATCACTGGTTTGTTTATTTATTTATTTATAGCGGATTTTTGAAATGCACATTTGTTTTGGTTGGACAAGCTTCAATTGTTGGGGCACTTTTGATTGTAGTGAGAGGAACAACAAGCAGAAGTCACAAGTACGTGATTTTATATCTGCATAGCAGTATTTCACATACTGGTGTCATTTCTTTTCAGGTTGGCAGCATAAGGACTGGGACAATTTGTCTTGGGACACAGTGGATGCTATGCAGGAGTTTTGTTTTTAAAGAACTGTATTTTACTTTGAAAGGAATAATCTATTAATGCACAACATTTTGTTACAACTGTTTTTTTAAGTTCCCTCGAAATAAGATTTCGTGAGAGACCAAGACAATTGCCTTGACTGGGGCGGCCCGGTGGTTGACTGTTCAACACACAGTGCAGAAGTGGCAGGGTTCCTTCCTGTGTGGAGTTTGCATCTTCTCCCCGTGCCTGCGTGGGTTTTCTCTGGGTACTCCGGTTTCCTTCCACATTCCAAAATCATGCTTGACTCTAAATTGTCCATCGGTGTAAGTGTGGGTGCAGATGATTGTTTCTCTATATATGCCCTGCGATTGGGTGGCAATCGTTTCAGGGTGTTCCCCGCCTACCGCCCGAAGACATCTGGGATAGGCTTCAACATGCCCCCCCCTGACCCTTGTGAGGATAAGCGCATCAGAAAATGGATGGATAGCGTTGACTGATGCCATGCGAGAAACAAGCCTGAGTCACTTTGACCTCTGTTCCCTATCATTTGATTGTACACTGAACCCTCGTTCTTTCGCTGTTCAGTTATTGCGGATTCACTCAATCACCGATTTTCATTTGTGACCATAATTTCATCTATTGCACAGTTTTACCTCTTTTGCGTACGTTTTTTGCTATTTTGCTTCCTTCTAAGTCAGCCCAATAATTTTACAAACACAGCCAATGCTCTGAACCGATCGGCAGCTCGTGCTTAAACTGTTTCCATCGGAACTGCCTGACGCACTGGCACATCGTCTCCCCAGTTGGAGCGCCTAGAGCCCGCACCGGCACTCGATTTTTGGTGCACTCTGAATAACCGAACGGCACATTTCAACGATGCTTTGAGTTTTGGAACGGTTAGAGTGAAGTAGTGCACACCCGGCCTATTTTCAAACACGTCCTAGAGCTTGTTGCCCCTAAAAATCTCGTTCCCCCATCGTGGGTGCGTTTTGAAATACGCACCAAGCGTGCTGCTTCACTCTGACTCTTCAGAAACTTAGAACGTCATTCAAATGTGCTGTTCAGTTATTCAGAGTGCCCCCCAAAAACTTAGCCCAGATAGTAAACAGACGCGTGAAGAAATAATGATCAGAGCACACTCTGCCTCTGACAGCAAACAAAGGACGCTGTAACGTCTCGAAACATTGGCAAATAACTACGTTAAATGTTTTGTTAATGTGTCTTAAAACAGTTTTCCCTAACTAGAATCCGGCGTCGCATTGTAGCCAAAGGTATAATCCTGGTGGATTAATTTGCTTTTTACATCCTTGTTGTTGTTGTGCAAAGCAAAAAATAAGCTGTGATTACTATTTGCACCTGAAATGCTTCTTCTTTGTCATTTTTAAGAAAAGGGAGAAGAAGACAACGTGTCAACAAAAAAGAAGCAGCAGCAACAACAAGGATTTAAAAGGTGCATTAAAACACCAGGATAGTACCTTTAGCTCCAATGCGACGCAGGAGTCTAATTACTTAAGGTAAGCCATTTTAGGCTAGGAACCCCCCCCCGTCCTTGTCCGCTGCCAAGTCATGCACAGCTCACATCAATTTATGAATGAAGTCGAGAGCTTGGTATTTATTCTTCATTTTACATTTTCAAGGTACAACAAGTGTTTAGGAGCGCGAGAACTGCGTTTGGGGCCATTTTTCCTTGTCCACATAAAAATGTGTGACTCCTCGGTCTTAACTTGATTTCAACTGCTCAGGAAAGCCAGAGCAAAAGAGACAGTCGCAGTGATACGACAGCCTCATGCAAGTCACCTATTTGTGTCAAGGAGGCCTAATATAACAGGATCAAGATGTACAGTACAAGCATGGAATTTAACCATAAAACAGTACCACAAAGGATTGTGTAACTTGATTATTTATGGAATCACATGAATCCTTGTAAAAATACAGAAAATATATATTCTTAAACAGTGTATCGAGTCGATATTTTTAGCCATGCGGTTGTCCCTAAAAGATGATTTGAGGGGAGATTTTTCAAACGTTGATACTCGGTCCTGATTCTTCAGTTACATTTGTTCAGTGGTTCTCAACCTTTTTCCAATGTACCCCCTTGAACTATTTTTTCAGCCCCCCCCCCAAAAAAAGCAATACTGTAATTAAAAAAACGTTTTTTTTCAATAAACCTCATGTCAACACTGAATATTGCATTGTTGCCTTGAACTGAGTGTTTTTGCATTTACTGGGACATTATAGTGAGACTTTAAAAAAAATGTATTGTTTATTTTATTTTTTATTTTTTTTACGTGGATGCTACTTTTTCAAATCTCATGTACCCCCTGAAGTGCCTTCACGTACCACCAGGTGTACGCGTACCCCCATTTGATAACAACTGAATTCGATTATTCAATTTTGTTTCCTCACGACAGTGCATTCAACTTTTCCGGTGAACTGTGTTGCTATGGAGCCCCTGGCAGCCATCATGTAGGCTTGGCTGTAAACATTTCAGGGTTGTTGCACAAGCTTTGCTGCAGACACCAGCGCCAATATATTGACACAGCGATATTAACTTTGTGTCCAATTTGCAAATTAGACAAGATCCAAAAGATAAATCTATATCTTTAAAAAAAAAAAAAATGCCGATAGCTATCGTTCTGCTTGACAGAATTCTGCTAACCTGTTGGGCAAGTTGAAGTTGAAGTTTAAGAAGAGATGTGGTTCCATAATTGTAGTGAACAAGTCTGGGGAGAGAGCGAGAGGTAGGTGGAGTGGAGGAGGGGTTTTAATCATCCCCCAAAAATACGTGCCACGCCCTAGTTGTCGGGGCTAGTAAGAGCAAGCAGCAGGAATGTGAACGGAATGAGTGGGAGTGTAAAAGTCCTGCCAGTCACATGGTGAGTGTTACCTTTTTTTTTTTTTTTGCTTCATCCCGCACCTCTTACCATAACACAACAAGACACAAGGTGCGATTATCAAATAATGACTAGCAATACTTCCATGTGATATTCTGTGTTAACACTACTTGCACCGAAGTGCATCGTGAACTATTCTACTTAAAGCCAACAGAAGGCATATACCTGATTTTCCTCACAAGGACAACAAGCCCATTAGTGAACATGTGAACCTGTTAAGTGAGTATAATCCTCGTGATGAAGATCATAGACAGTATTGGTCCAGTGTGGTCAGAAGTGTGCATCACTACGACTAAATTCAAGTGGTGTTGTTTGTACACTTGGCGTGAAAGGGTGAGTGTTTTTGTCATGCGCAAATGAAGAATTGCGCTCTGTCTGCTTACAAGGAAACACATTTCAGCAGTTTTCACGCTCTCAAAACAACCTGGGCCTGTGGAAACACTTTGAACAGTCCAGCCAGTGATGCGAGACCAGCGAGTGGAGGGAAGTGTACATATTTTCTGCCTGTGCGGTTGGCAATGTGTTTACAGGAAGGGCTGCCCACTTGGAGCACATGTTTCTGCATGTGCAGTCTGCGAGTGAGCCCCGAGAAGACTGGAGCTATAAACAAAGATCGAAACTCGGGGAGAATGTTTTTGTGTAGGAGGTGGCAGGTATTGGAGCTCGGGAAGTAGGCGGCACTGCCACATTCGATCCCAGAGTATGCTGAATGAAGTTCAGAATTAAGCCCCCTTTCTGGGAATCAGCATTCCCTGCTCATCTACTCTGAGCTCCAAGAGACTAGAGGGCTTTGGGAATGATTTCAGTATTTCCCGAGTTTGGGTTCTGTATACGGCGAGAGCTAACAATGGGAGGGTTAAGTGTCTGACCAAACCTTATGGCTCATCTGCAACTAATTAAAGCTAACAGTCGGGAAGGAAGAGAGTCGGGCAACTTTAATGGCTGCTCTATGTTCATAGAATAATATTTGGATGATGAATCAGGCTACTAGTAAATGTGTTGATCCAAGGAATGGAGTGGACAGGGAAAAGTGTTGGACAGCCCTGTGTTGTGTTAAGATCTGTTTTTGTTCATGCGCCTCAGTTGCTTTGACATTTTGATATGCGTTTGATATCATTTCACTGGACTGAAGTGGACATCCCTAAACTCCTTATTATTTTAGCTCTCTGTAACATATTGTTTTAGAAAGGTTTGCTTATGTTAACTAGAATGGATAACACTCACTTGAGCTCAGAACAGCGTCACAGTTGAACAATCCTAATTTGGGGCAGCGGTTCAATTCTGTTTAGTTTTTTTTTTTTTTTTTAACCACCATGGGTCCACTGTATTAAAACTTAACACTTGGCTGTGTGACAGAATAAAAACATGAATTTACCCAAACTCAAACAGGATATACATTTTGCCAAGAGAACTGGGTAAAACTGATCAAATCGGAAAATAATATACCTGTAGTTGATTATTGAGTGTGTTGTGCTTGAATGTGCTCATAGGTTAAATCCCCCTCATACATCTTTTGTATCCCCCAGAATTAGTGGATGACCTTCTGTCCGGAGAGCTGCAGTTTTGTTCCACCATCGAGAAGAACCCATTAGCCATGAGCCAAACCAGTGGTGGAGAATCCGGGACCCCTTCAGCTGCTATAGCTTCAGGTAGGATCATGATTTTTTTTTTTCCTCCTTTGAGTAGGATAGATTGCGCCCAATCCCACAAAAGACAAGTAACTACTTTTTACTATCTTTATTTCATCATCTCATGCACTATATAAAAAACAACAACAAAAACCCACCCAAAAAACAAACAAAACACTTTTTTTCTGCCAGTATGGCAAAGTTTTAAATTTAATGCTTTGATTTCAGGCTGTGTTTAAAATCATTCTCTTACCTCCTAATCGGTGTACTGTAAAGGTAATATTATACAGTGATCCACAGTGAACTCCCCCATATTCACCCTTCAGCTTTCACCAGTTTGCTTATTTGCAGATTTGTTTTTGGAAGCTCTCCTCTGTTATTTATCTTTTGAAAAGGATTCGTGCCACCTGGTAAAATCTTTTTTTTTTTTAGGTACAATTCATTGATAGTGTTTGTTCACCTGTGTTTGTCATGTCCTGTTTTGTTGGCACTTCTTGAATGCATCTCATGCACTTTCTTGCCTGATGCAGCTACTAATCTCCCATCATCTACATTGCCATTACAATTTTCCTGCACAGTGGATCCCTGAACAGATGGTTCGTCACTTGATGGTTAATTTTTCAATGGTCTTTTTTTAAATTTTTTATTTACCTATACTGATATCACCTTGGACAATAGACATCTTTGTTTTAAAATTCTCACAGAAAGAAAAGTTCAAGGAGCTCCCTGCGTTTTAAGCATGTCTCAACCAGTTTGATAACCTAAATAAGGAATTAGCTCCTGATACTTTTGAACAGTTAGGTTTTCCTAAATTTCTAAATAACTGCATGTTAAACTGCACTTATCTCTGTGTTGATTTCAAACAAAAACAAAAGTTGCGAAGTTCCCAGGGTCAGCAACATCAATTTAACTGAACATTTGAAGAAATAGATACCATAAATATAGAAATAGATACACAGTTTTTTAATGATCTTTTATCAGCCGTCAGGTTTTTCAAACAAGGCTGATGCTCATATACGTCAGTGAATATCAACGCCGATAAGCGGCCTGGCCGATAATCTGTCCATCACTAATCTAAACACAAATACATAATCTGTTTAGGACTGGGCGTTAGTTATTTAGATTTTCCCAATTTGTGGCAGTGTTCGGGTCCCGTCCTCACAAATGAAAAAAAATGTTTTTCAAACACAACTCGGGTGCGCTGTTAATTCCATTATTGCTATAACATCATGATTGCCATTACAATTTTCCTGCACAGTGATGTGCCTGTGATTCTGAACACAGCCTGGAAGGAGAAAGTGTTTCATTGTACATGTTGCATCCCTGCATGATTGACGTTTTACAAATGCAAAACATGTATGCCCGGAGAAAACAATAGAGGCTATGTGGTTGGGAAAAAAATGGTGCTCCACTCCCCACATTCTTGTCTTTATTCTGGCATTCATGCATACATGGGTTCCACGAAAACATGTCACATGTGGTCAGAAGTAATTATACAACAGGTCAAATCAAGTTTTTCCTTGAGAGAATATGCAGCATACAAGTTAAAACTAGAAGAACATTTGAGATTTCACACGTTTCTGTCGACTTCGTGGGCCGTTTCATGTCCGCTTAGCAACTATTTGCACTAACGCAAAGTTTAAAGTGTTGAAAAAACTAATAATCATAAATCACATTTGAAAACATGAGACTTGTTTTGTTACAGAAATGTAAAAAGAATTGTACATTACTTTAGCAAAGTGCTACTCCTAGAGGGAAATACAGTCAAGCAGATAAAAGAGAGCACAAGCATAAAGTGTGTTCATTTTTTCCCCAAGTCTAAAACACCTGACTGGATCTCCGAAAATCACTCCAAGCAGAAAGGCTACACTGCACACAAGCGAGCAGAGGGCCAAATACTTGATAGTCTCTTGTTTGAGGAAACAGATGCCTCTTCACTCACTACGTATTTCAAAACACACCAATTCCCAATGCCATTGAAAAAAATGACTTGGATTCTGGCGTTTTAATGCAGAGTTGCCAAGAAAGACTAATAAAAGGAAAAGAGAACAATAGACACGCATTCCTCTGTAGCCGAGCCTGATCCTGTGAAACCAGGAATTTGTTTTATGTGAACATTATTTTTCATTCGGTCACTGTATTCAAGTTTCAGTAAAATTGTGCTTTTCATTCACAAATGTGATCCAAGTCCCGTTAGGCTGAACCTGATAAGCAGTTGAAAATGAATGGATATCTTCCTTTCAGTGATGCGATACCGCTGAAGGCTCACTTGCATATTTATTTTGGTCCTGTATGAAATATTTTTGGGTCTGAAATATTTCAATGGTTTTCCATTCTCACTGTGGCAATGTCAAATACCGGTTCAGCCTGATTGTGAACTGGCAATATTTGGATGTTCTGACCTGACTGACTTTTATCAGAAGCAAGCTCCTAAATTTGGCATATGGTTGTAGCCAAGAAATTGATATTATTCAATTGGAAATCTCCACAAGCCGCATGCTTCAAGACACAGCTGAATGAAATGAATCATTATATCAGGATGGAACAAATTAGTTTCAATAAAATTATTTCAGCATTTTACAAAAGTATGACAACGTTTCTTGACCCGACTCATTCACACTATGACTAATTCGGTTTATAAGCTCTGTCACTTATAAACCGTGTGTGTGTGTGTGTGTGTGTGTGTGTGTGTGTGTGTGTGTGTGTGTGTGTGTGTGTGTGTGTGTGTGTGTGTGTGTGTGTGTGTGTGTGTGTGTGTGTGTGTGTGTGTGTGTGTGTGTGTGTGCGCACACACACGCATGCACAATTCTTTCAATACTTACAGAATACTCCACCTGTTATTGTTGGGTTTTTTAAATTTTTTTCCCTTTTGTCGTGTCCTTGTTTTGTTACATTGGGGGCAAAAGAAATCGTAAATATTGCTGCCCAGAAAGTGATCCAGTATGAGTGTGACTTCAGACAGTTTCATTGGTTCACAGTGACATGTTTGGTCATCTCATTGGTCAGATGTGACGACACTATCAGTAAATGTTTTGGTAGCATGCAGCTTGTTCGTAAAAATTAAGAAATCACACTTAAATGTTGCATTCAGGGAGCTTTCAAAACGTCGGGAATTCACACACACGCACACACACACACACACACACACACACACACACACACACACACACACACACACACACACACACACACACACACACACACATCTGTTCAACACATGGATAGTTTATCAATTATGAAGATGTTTTTTGGATCAGGATTAGCCAAAATCGAAATCCTGATGAAATTTATCGCCCTAACTGCAAATTAACCCCCACTTGTTTCTAAATTACAGTGTGGAGGCCTGTTGGAGAAACTTTTTTTTTTTTAAACAAACAAAACAATTTTTTTCTGTTCACTTTCAGCTGTTATTGCTCATTCGCTGTCTCATTTTTATTCCAGGAAGTTCCCTCTGAAGCAGGGAGGGTCTTCATGTAAAATGGTCTGCAGTTCTCTGCTTCATAGGTCAGAAGCTTGTTTATTTTGTCTATGTGGCTACGTTCAGTCTCAACCAGGCAAAACAATATTTTTTAACCTAAATTCAAGCTCTGATGACTGGCATGCCACATTTTGCCCATTTTGAACCTCCTTCATCATATTATGATGAAAAGTGATTCTCCAGGTCTAAATTGATGGGGGGTTTTTTCCAAATATTTCCACTTTTAGATCATATATATTTATTGAAAAAAGGTGTTTATATATATATATATATGTAGATATATATTCATTCCAGTAATACTTTAATTGTTTTTCTTTTTTTCAGCCACATCATTAAATATCACGACGGACAGTTGTTTGTATTTGTATGCCATTTACTTATACATGATAACGTCACTGGGAGGCAGTGGAATTTGGCAGGGATGGGGGACTTATTGTATACTATTGGTCTGAATAGACACAAGGGGAGTAGTAAGTGAGTCTGCGAATTTTGATGCAGTATTTTGGGGAATTGTCATTGCAGGTAAACGATAACATTATGTTCCATTTACCAAGTGTATCTTAACGTGAGCCAAATTGCTTCCATGACATTAATTTGCAAGAAGGGATGCACCAACACCACTTTTCACAAGTATGAGAACAAGTGCTTTCATTTCGCCAATTCCGAGTACCTGATAATGCAATTATGTCTTGCAATTGAAAAATGAGTTTTATTTGAATCAGACATTTTTTCAAAAATTAAAAACACATTTTTTACTGAACATGTACACTGTCGAAGGTGGATTCAAATATGAATGTTGTTGGAAAGTTAGTTAGAAAAGCAGATGATCAAAAATTCTTCCAGTTAATTACATCAAAGGATCCAATCAACAGAAGTCATCACAATACACAGAAAAGAGCCACCTGAAAGGGGAGACCCTCCACTGGTTTGAAAAAAAAAAAAAGATATATCAAAGAAGATTGCGTATAAGCTACAGTGGTGCCTTGTGATACAAGTTTAACTTGCCCTGTGACCATGCTCGTCTGAAATAATCTTTTCTCTTTGAAATGAATGAAAATGCCATTAATTATTCTAGCCTTACACCCCCCAAAAAACAAAGAGCCCTTCCTTGAGTCATGTCAACTCCTCTCCCAGCTCATCAGTACAGCACTAATATTAATTGTTCTACACAGGGGTAAAGAATACACCATTTGTGTTTAATCTGTTGCTTTAAGGGTTAAAGTGTGTTTGTTTTTAGTACCCAAAATATTATATTCTTTTGAGTAGCATTAAACAATTTTAAGACTCTGTTTAGATTTTTTTTTGTAACTCTTGGCCAAACTGCTGCTTATTGCAAAAAAAAACGTGTGAGTTTATGACCACCTTTCAAAGCAAAAAGTAAATAAATAAATAATCTATCAAATGATGGCTCTTATCTGAAAAAACTTGTAAATCAAGACACTCGTATCTCAAGGCACCACAGTACAAAGATGAGCATTTAAGTTCTGAAATGGAACAAATTGGCAGCATTACATGAAATGATATTAATTTCCAATTATTTGCACCGTAGATGGCATGCCCTGTTCAATGACCATGGATGGCCCCCGCAGTGCTTTTTCCACCTCTTCCAGTTCGACCCAACAATGCAGTTCTTCAGCCAGTGACCCTGCTCACTGTGGCAATGTCGACCCAGAGGACATCAGAACTTGCAGAGCTGTACCAGAGAGCCTTGGTGCTGAAGGTGGGAGCGCCAACGGCAATGGCGGTGGCCACTGCCTGCCCGCCGCTGAGGTTGGAGGAGGGTTAAGTGCGACATCCCAGGAAGATCAGCCCCATCAACACATGATGCCCCCGAAGCGCCGCACCGAACTGAACATTTCTCCGCCTCCGCAAGACTTACTTAGCGATAGTCACATGTCCTGTCAAGCCGAAACATCGTTGGACTCGGAGCACAGCAACAGCATCTGGATGGAAGACTCTCTCTCCAACTTCAGTATCATGAGCACAACCTCCTACAACGACAACACAGAGGTGCCACGAAAGTCACGGAAACGAACCCCACGACAACGGCCGGGGCTCAAATCTTTGCTTACCAATGAAGCCAGCATGGATGTTTTTGATGCGGACAGTGCCAAAGCACCACACTTTGTCTTTTCCCAGCTCGGCACGGACAACAAGACTGCACAAAAAGGAAGGTTTGTACAACCGTCAATGTGGTGTCAGTGACAACAACCCCAATCGTGAGGAGAAGGCCACCGAACTCATCCGTGCTCTCACTAAAGTTATTCAGTGCTGCACCCAGTGACTGAAACACAGCCATAAACAGTAGGAACTAACTACTGTTGCCAACTGTAAATTACAGTGGCTCTCTCAAAGGCCAAGGATAAGCAGTGCCGATTAAAAAAACAGATACAATTCACTCGCTTGATTAGAGGCGTCAACATTGCTTAGTGAACTATGGCAACCGTGGAGCACTTTGAGCAATGATTGTTTTTAGGTAGGTAGATACTTTATTGATCCTGTAGGAAATTCTGGTGAGAATACAAAGGCAATTTTGTCAGCCTTGGCCATTGTCCAGACCGCAATCAGCTGATCTTTGGAGTGCATGAGTCTGAGTCGCAAGAAAAAAAAGTAGGCCCAATTTGGGCTAAGAAATTAAGTTCAATGTGACATTGTAAAGTATAGTAGAATACAATTGTCCTCGCTTACTGACCGACTTTTTGGTCAGTCGCTAGGTTTTATTCTTTATCCATGAATATTTTATTTACTTCCTTATTTAGTCTCTCGATTCATACAGTGCTTAAGATGTGTAGCCCACATGTTTACACATCATTGTTTCATGAAATATAAAAAGTTGAAGTGATTAAGCCATAAATTTGTTTGCCTTATTGTTGTAATCTGATTTATGACTTGCTGTGACCCTTGTGAGGGTAAGAGGTTGCATGTTGTGTTCTCCTTTAAATGTTAAGACATTAAACAAGAGGCCAGAGGAAATAGTGAAGAACTTGTGGGCCTCGGTCAACCTTTCTTTTTTTCCGTTCTCTTCCACAGTCCACAAGAAAAGGCTCGGGCGCCTCATCAAAAAGGAGTTCTTTCCATGCAATACCCATCTAAGAGTGAACAGAAGGAGCTGAAGATCCTTGTTCAGCCTGAGCCACAGCACCGGGCTCGCTATCTGACGGAGGGCAGCAGAGGGTCCGTGAAGGACCGCACTCAGCAGAGCTTCCCTACCATAAAGGTCAATCCTATTGAAAACGTTGCATTTTGTTGCACGCTGTTGCCATGGCGATGCATAATTTGCGAGGCAAAGAGATTGCTGTTTTTGAGGATTTAAACCTTGGCAAAAACTCATATAACTGTACGCACAATTTGCAAATGTAAATGCATTTGCATGCATTTATATTTGCAAATTGTTGTATTACATGTGTTTTACAGCTGGAGGGTGTGAATGAGCCAGTCATATTGCAAGTTTTTGTGGGAATCGATGCTGAGCGGGTGAGGCCCCATGGATTTTACCAAGCTTGCAGAGTGACCGGCCGCAATACCACAGCCTGCAAAGAGGTGGACATTGGGGGCACAACTGTCATTGAAGTCCCCTTGGACCCAAGCACCAACATGACCTTAGCGTATGTACTTTGTTGTTTGGGTGAGCACGCTGAGCAGTCGTGTGCACAACATAGGACTCTTATGGGTTTTATTGTCAAACCCCTTGAAGTTCTCACTTCATGGCAAAGAAAATATTGGAATAGAACGATGCGTAAACCATTTTGTTAGTAATTCACTCATAATGTTGCTTGTGTACGGCATACATTTCTGGCCTAAATCTCAAACTTTAACTAATCAGTCCATGATTTTTGGCATCTTTTTGTGCTTGAAAATTCCTTCTTCATTGTAAAGTTAAAAAAAAATACTAATGACTGGCTGGCAACCTGTTCAGGGCGTCCCCTGCCTACTGCCCAAAGTCAGCTGGGTGAGGCTCCAGCACACCCCGCGACCCTTGTGAGGATAAAGCGTTTCAGAAAATGGATGGATAAAGGACCAAATATTCTAAAGCAGACAATGTTTCTGCTTGTAATTAATAGCTTTGTTGTTGAAGGACCAAAAAAAAAAAGTAATTGTATTCATTATATTTCTAGATATTTTTTCAAGTAATCCACAGATTATCCAAAAAAAAGACTTCTGCCAAATACTGGAATTGTTAACTGCCTCCAAAAGTACACATTGGTCAAGCTCAAAGCACATTATTTCATCAACAATCAAACGTTTCTATTTGTAAATGTTTTTACTGAAGCTGCATACTTTCCCCAAGATGACACTGAGTCTTTCTGCAGTGTGGATTGTGTTGGCATCTTGAAACTCCGAAATGCCGATGTGGAGGCTCGCATTGGCGTGGCAGGGTCAAAGAAGAAGAGTACGCGTGCTCGGCTTGTGTTTCGGGTCAACATCCCACGTCCAGATGGTTCAGTGCTCACACTCCAAACGCTCTCATCTTCCATACTTTGCAGTAAGTGAAGCTGTTCGTTTTCATTCTTTGTGGATAGAACATAATGAAGGTTGATATGTAAATGTAACACAAACTAGTTTAGCGCCTCACGTCTTTTCTTGTCTTTACTTGAGGCCCCCATCAAAAGTTTAATACGGCCTTAGGTCTGAACAGAAGGTGCTGTATTTTTTGAAGTAAGCTTCAGAAGACATTGTGTAAAATCCTTTCATTGTGTCATGTGTGATCATGCAAACAGTGTAAGGATGTGGGGGGCTTTCTAAACAGGAAAGACGGTTACGGCCAGAGGAAAGTTAATTTGGTAGAACTGACATGGGAGGAATAAAAGGAAAGACAAAACAATAGAAGTGTGATGCCATTCACATTGAGCCACCACGCGGGAGTATGGTATCTGTTCACATGCAGTAATTGCTGTGCATGAATACACAGATGTACAGCACATGTATGTTTCAGTCATAAAAGGGTTTATGAAATGTTTGGAATGTTTTATTTTTATTTATACACACACACACACACACACACACACACACACACATATATATATATATATATATATATATATATATATATATATATATATATATATATTTTTTTTTTTTTTTTTTTTTTTGTTTTTTTTTTGCATCTAGCATGTTGAAACATCTCCTTTGAGAAAGAACCATTGTTTAAGCTCTGCGGTATGTCAACATAAAATCTTATCTATTCCTTTTTAACAGGTTTACCGTACAGTGCAATCCCTCTCAAACTGTACTATCTGGTTTGAGGAAAGGTAAACTGACGCGTCTATATTTGGCTTAATTTTGTCATCAATAAATCATGCTTTAAGTTCACATTTCACTGTGCTGGTTTTGGCACATCAACATAATAAGTTATGCAGATTGAATAATAAAAATGTAAATGCAATGTTTAGGCAGGGAGGCCCGGTGTTATCAGCAAATTTTGTGCCGCACACGCTGAATTTGATTCTAAGAAATGTAGTATTGTTTATACCCGCTCTGTCAACAGCTCAGCCGGCTGGGGTACCCGAGATTCTGAAGAAATCACTGCACAGTTGCTCAGTGAGGGGCGGAGAAGAGCTCTTCATCATTGGCAAGAATTTTCTCAAAGACGCGAAAGTCATATTTCAAGAGAATGTCTCTGGTAAGAAACGACACCTGTTTTTAAACTAGATTCGGATTGCATTCTGACAACATTTCCAATTCAACAACTATCTTCTTTTTCAGATGAAACCTCGTGGAAGACGGAGGCGGAAATTGATATGGAATTGTTTCACCAGGTTAGATTTCATTTTCCTCGTTTTATTTGAGGCAAGTAAGTGATTTGTGGCGGCCATTAATAAGCTTAGCCACAAATCTCAAGCAAAAGCCACTTGAGATTTGTGTGGTGATTTAGATGTAATCACCTTATATGACTGCTGCATGGTTCAAAGGTTTGAGTGGTCTCTTTGTATCGTGACCTAAATACGCAGTCTCGGAGGTGTGACCATTTTGATCTTTGCTCTTGTAAACAAAGCGGTCCAAAGGAACAAAATGTCTGAATCGTTAGCTATGCACCGCAAAACAGCTTTTATTTAACAAGCTAATCCGAGTGAGATCAACATGGTTTTTAAAGCTAACAAACATTAACACGCATGATAAAAAGGACAACTAGTTTTAGCCAGACAAAGCAATCAAAGGAATCGGATCGATGGTACACACTCACTTTTATTGATGTGTGACTTGATTTTGTGTGATAGGGCTGATAGAGCCTAATTCGAATATTCATCTGTTCAACTTCCTACAATGTTGAGAAATATTTACTGGCAAAAATTTCTGCATAGCTTACGTTTTATTTTGCTCAAAGCTAATGCAATAAATGTATCTGTATTTTACTTTCATCAAGCACATGTGGATCATGACAAATGGTTTTTAATCATTCAAGATGCACCAATGATCTGCAATCGAATCGTAGACCGCTAAATTGGAATAAAATCATGAAGTCGTAAGAGAGTCCTTTCACTCAAACTTGGGGAGAACAATTTACAGGGAACACGACATTTTTTTTGTCATTGCATTCGCAATTCAGAACATCTTTCCAGTTATTTGGCCTTTAAAAAAAATGCAACAGAAAGCTGCTTGAAGTAAATTTATCTGATGAAATTAGTCATTTTGAATGTTAAAAGAAGAGCAGCAATAGCAGGAAACCATCAATGAAGTTCAATTGTTGCTCTGAGACTTTGAATAAAACACAGCGATGAGTCAGTGGTCCTGCATTGACTGATTTCAAGTGGATTGTGTGGTATGACAATAAAGGATTTCCTCAGAATTCATGAGTGGCCTTAGAAATATTTCCTGGTTGTTAAAAACATGCTCTACACTAGGGGTGAATAATTTTAATTGAAATCTCTTTTTTTTTCTGCACTCCTACCTGACCTGGAATCAGTTGTTTGTACTAAAATCTCACACAAGCCACATTCACCAACCAGAAGTGGCATGCTACTCATGAATAGTCACGCACACCAATCAGCTCCGAATTACAATCGCAATGTCTGTCAGAAAAATCTAAATTCATATTTTTTCCTGAAATCGTTCAGCCCTGCTTTGTTCCCTTCCTGGAAAGCCTAGATAATATCAATACGGTGATGTACTTACTGTATGAATGTAGAATTACTCATGTATTTATTGATCCATTCATTTTTTGTTCTTCTTGACTTCATATTATCCCCAAAGAATCATTTGATCGTGAAGGTTCCACCTTACCAGAACCAAAGCATCACCTCTGCTGTGTGTGTGGGGATCTATGTGGTCACCGTCGCTGGCAGATCCCATGATGTTCAACAGTTTACTTACAATCCAGACGCAGGTTGGTTTGTGTCTCTTTCTTGTGAAGTACAATCGTCTCACTTCATTAAGGGTGAGCCGGAAAGGTCATCATCTCTTTCGAGCTCGCAGTGCAAGTTCCTAGTCATGTGTAAATGTGTGACTGCATTCTCTTGCAGGAAACACTGAAGTTTTTGTGAAGAAAGAGACATCATCTCCAGTGAAGACATGTCCCTTTGACGATCAAAGTAAAGGTTCTTTCTGTGTTCACTCATTTTATGATCAAATGTTAGTCGCAGTTTACGACTTAACAATAAGATAAAAAAAGACTCTAATTTTAATATAATACATGCCACGGGGCCTATAAAAAAAACCTACTGTACTCTATTATAATTACACTAAAATCTGTAAACTGCTTCATGCTAAACGTTTGTTTATTCAGAGTGCCCCAAAAAAGGAGTGTCAGAGCCCAGTGCTTCAGTCGGTACTGATGGAAACAGTACAAACACGAGCTGCTGTTCCATTTATAACATACGCCGTGCTTGGAAATTCATGGGAGGAAGGCACTCTCTGCCTGAAATGACACAAGCGCTCTCAGAGTGGTGTTAGGACATCAGAGTGAAGTTCCAAACGCATCCTGAGTTGAAAACTTCCGCTTCTAACGACGGAAAAGTTGGCTTACCTTAACTAGAGTCCTGTGTCACATTGTGGCCAAAGAAAGCTTCTCTGTTGACAATGGTGCCATGTTGTTTTGGTTCAATAATAAAATAATACAGGGCAGGATGTTGGACGTGGAGCCTCCAAACCTGATACTGGGTCGCAGTTTTTCTGTCGTAGTGTGTCGGCCCATGTGTGATGATCACTCGCCAAGTGTAATCTCTTTTGTGATGGTCAACTTCAGTCGCTTTCAGTTACATAGCTCAGTGTGCCGGTGACTGTGAATATGGGAACAAACTGCTATGGGGCTGATAATCCTCTGTGATGATGGCTGCTGTGGAGGTCCCGTCACATTAAAAACAGGCAGTCGGCATAAAAAAATGAATGCAACTCATCTTTTGTGTACACATTCATGTGGCGGTCTCATAAGGTTATGCATAACGGCAGCTCAAAACCCTGTCCTTTTTTGTTTGTTTAGTTTAAATTGTATCGCTCAAGGGATATTTGAATTATGGACTGCGTTTCAACCCGGATGTTTATTTTAAGAACAACTACCAGTAAATATATACCAATTGGTGGTTAAGCCTGCCATACATATTGTTACAGTTCTGAGGCCCTGTATGTTGCCTCAAGTCAAGAAAGAAGAAGTCACGCCAATGGAGGTCACCAACAACCTCCAAACCACTGGGGTGTTCAAGGTACTTGATTATAACCTAGTGACAAGATTTTTTTCATTTTCTTATGTATTACTAATGTATTACGTTAATGTTTTAAACTTGTCATTGGTTCTGCCAGCAGACACTGGACCTCTGTCCAGCCCAGCAGAACCCAGAAATGTCTGCGGGCCATTTAAATAGCAACAGAGAATTTTCCAACGCATTGCCACAGTCCTCGGGCGACCCCGACAAGAGCCAGGCCCCAGTTTTTACCAACACAGAGGCCCTAACTACAATCCAGCCAATAGTGGGTCTTGGACAGGAGAGGCAAGTCAGCAGCTCTGGGTCTACGGTGAGGCCATGTGGTGATCCTGGACCTCAGCTGCCCATGTTCCCTTCAGACGAAGTGGCCCAGTTAGAGGAGGCAGTAAGACAGCTTAAGCCCGAAGCGTTTGGTTTGCCACTTCAGTCAGACAACTCAATGGCCAACCAACAGCACCATATGCAGCACCAGCAGATCCAAAACCAGCAACTTCAGCAGCAACAGCAGCAAATTCATCAGCAGCAACTTCAGCAGCAGCAGCAGCAACAGGTGCTGGAGAACCTGCAACAGCAGATATTCCAATCACAAATTCAAATGCAGTGTGTGAATGTGGAGCAGCAGGGCTCCTCACAAGGTGCTCTCCCAAACCAGGGATCACTTTTCCAACAGGCTCAGCAGCAGCAGCAGCAGCAACAGCAACAACAAACGTCTCTCTTTCAGCAGACCACTGATCTGCTCTCTATTCAGACCAACTTCCTCCAGCAGACACCCTCACACTCCTCACCACCAGCGTTCCACAATCCCAGTCCCTTGGCTGAAGCGCATGATCCCCAGGGAGGTCTGTTTCATAGCCAGAACGTCTCTCACACTCCAGAGCAGGTGCAGGCCGTGCTCTTCCAAAACCCCATGACAGTTTTGCCCTCCCCTGACCAGCAACCTTCAACCCCTATTCTTTTCCTACCCCAGACGTCTCTTTCAGGTCAGCTCCCGACCAATAGTAGCCAACAGCAGCAATTGGCCTTTCTCAGTGCTCTCCAAACACCCGCCCCCGAACAACAATCGGTGTTTCAGGCTCAGGCTCAGACTCAGCTCTCTCCAATTCAGCAAGGAGCACCGATGGAGCAACAGCAGCCTTCCCAGCCTCAGCCCCTCGCTCAGCCGAGTCAGCAGCATTGTTTGTTTCAGAACCTCTCTCAGCATCCACCTGCAAACGCGCTGCCTCCAGCTCAACAACAGCCAGCTGGGCTACTATTCTGTAACAACCCCCTGCCCACCACAGACCAGACATCCAACATCCTCTTCAGCAATCAGGGGCAGATGCCTCCTTTGACCAGCAGTAGTCTAGTTTCCCGAGAGCCCGAGAACGCTTCGCTGCTTTTCTCACAGGCCAGCATGGTGACGGTAAACCAACAGGTCCGCCCTGAGCCCATGGCCTTAGGTAACCCTAATGACACACGCCAGCAAGTCTTATATCAGGCTCAGCAACCAATGCAACTTGGGAACACCACAAACAATGGGCAAGAGCGGTCTGTGGGGCTCTTCATGCGTCCGCCGAACATGGCCTCTCTGCAAGGCGGATTGTCTCAGGAGCTCGCACAGTCAGCCATGTTTGCTTCACCAAATGGCGTGGCGAGCCTCCAAACAACCACTTCATCTCCTGTTCAGCAGCCAGGGACTCTGTTTCAATCTGCAGTCGGTGGGACCATCGGTCAGCCCAGCCAGGCTCAAGAATCTGAACTCTTCCTTTTTGGAATTCAAAATGGTGAGCGATTTGATCGCCATATTTAAAACCATTCTAACCACTTAATAATCCAAAATAGAACAAACTTTAGATTAACTGGTTCATCCCCACATTAAAAAAAAAAAGGGTTGAGCAACTTTCTTAAAATAAAGCCTCTCCTCGACCAAGCCGTACAGTTGGGTCAGTTTATGCTGCACTCCGAAGGTGGCTACAGATATAACTTTGAGTGCGTGAGGGCACAACAGGCACGCAGCAACACAGTCTCAATTCATTGTGAATTACGAAAGTGAAAAACAGCAATTCATTAGGGCGTGTTGTACTATCTTCAAGAAAGCCGCTCCTTATCTTCTAATAAACAGCCTGCTGCCAAGAACAGAGAGCCCAAAATGTCCAGATTGAAAAATCATTCAAAACAAATGCCCAAACCACCTCAGCGGGTTGTTTTTGGGCACCTAAAACATGCAATTTTTTAAACAAAATGAAGCATTGATAGTTTTGTTTTCACACTTTTCATGCCTTTGTTGGTTACTGTGACAGTGTAAGTAGGATATCATTTCCAAGTAGGTATTGATAGACCGCGAGGGATGGGAATCGATAACTGTTGAATTTTTTTAGGACGGGTTCCCAATTTGATTCCTTGGATTTGTTTGGTTGTTTTTTGCTGACAATTCTGCTCATCAATTCCTATTTTGTGCATTGTTAAAAATAAATAAATAAATAGTAAAAAGACAGAGAACCGGCACTCTGCATCTGGTGAGGACGCTTCAAGCGCCTCATTTTGAAGTGCGATTCATTTTTTTTGCACCCCGTCACCCAATGAGAATCAATAAAAGAACCGCTTATGAATCCAACAGACAAGCGGTATCGATAATGGAATTGGAATCATGAAATTCTTATCAATTCCCATCCCTATTGTTTGTAGTATCTTCAATAAACCTGATCGACCTTTTGTTTTCTCCACTCCTGCAGAATGTGGTCAGCTGATGAGCGCACCAGGAAATACACTGTCTGACCAGATCATTGCCATCAGCCAGTCTGGTCAAAACCAAAGAGAGAGTGAGGCCCGCATTCAGTCGCTCTTCAACCAGTCACCGTCACAGTCAGTGACGGTGCAGAGCGGCTTGAAAGCCTCGCGGAGCATGGAGAAAATTGATAACCTGCTGGTCAGCCACGAGCCGGGCAACGGCATAACCCGTTCTTTCTAATTTCCGGAAGGATTTGTGGATTTTTTTTTTCCCATTTCTTTCTTCCGATATTATCAAATGTGCATGAGGGGTCAAAATATTATGAGATGATTGGAGATGGAAATGAGCCATAGATTGTGTTCTGCTCATTTGATTTAATCGGTGGCTCCGAATATTTTTTTTAAGACAACTCTTTGAAAACATCGCTATGTGAACTAGATTTGGGTGATTACAGATTGACTGTATATAGGCAGAGAAAAGTAGCTGTCCAGCACGGCGCAGTAGAAGTGGAAGGAAAGTTTGAGCAGAGTGTGCTATGAATGTAATATGGCGGTCATGTGGTTGAAAGGAGCAGAGAAAGTGTTATGAGAGGAAATCGGTAGACTATTCTGGATCATATTTTATGGAATAACATTGTCGATACATTTGTGCCTTTGTAGGAGTTACTTGAGATCTCAGCATTAGCCAAATACTGTAAATCCTGCTTTAATTTGTTTTCGCCTTAACTTTTGCTGCAGGAGGGTTGATAAAACAAAGTCGAGCAAGTGCACTCTAATAACGCTGTAATTGATTTGTATTTTGGAATAGAGGAAATCATTTGAATGATATCTAGTGGAATACACTGGTGACTTGAAGGAAAAATGATTTATAGTTACTTTGATTAAATTACCCGTTTTTCAAGATGGGTAAAACAACCCATACAAAGTGCTTATAGGAATCCTTCGTTTATATTATCACATCTCGAAATGTAATATCATTAGTAAAAGATAGCAGTGAAGTAGAGATACTGTACCTAAGGAACTTTAAAAGAAAAAGTGTTCCAAAAGGTTTTGTGGAACATTTGTATGAGACAGGGTCTACATAATACAAATAACGGAATGTAAACTAGTTCAATATTGTGTCATTTGTCCTTTAGAGTTCCATGGATGGACTCAACTCTGCGTCCGGTACGCGTAACCAAGGGTTGTTGTATCATTGTTGTTCAGAAGTTTGCCTTGACCAGGAAGGAATGTTTGCTTTGCTGTCGCTTCTGAAAGGAAATTCATGCTGTTTGTCATTAAGGCAATCCAGCTCTAGGAGTTAACGTTTCAGGCGCAATTTGTGTGCAGCACGCACAAGCCACTGCGTGAATTTCAACACTCCAGGCTGTTCCGTTCAGCATGCTTTTAAGTTTTAAAATAAGTGGACAAAGCTGTCTCGGCCAGTTTGTTTGGCTCTAACCAGGTGAGAATTGGGACAAAATTATTGCTACCTGAGCCACTGTTTCACTCCAGAGAACGTGTGTTACATACAGTGGATATAAAAAGTCTACACACCCCAGTTCAAATACAAATCAATTTTTTGTGACATATAAAATGAGACTGAGATAAATCATTGTAAAGCTTTTCCCACCGTTAATGTGGCCTACAACTTTTCAGATGGAACTTGGACCTCATATAAGGTGGAAGGAATTATGAGCAGTTAAAAATCACATACAAAATGCAGTAATACAAAATCTTCAGTATTCTACTAAACAGCAAAAAAAAAAAAATGTCAGGAAAAGCCTGAAACACAGGTTTTTATTTGGCGTTAAATGTATATAGACAGAGAAAAATAGCTGTCCACCTTAAATGGTGAATGTGTGTGCTGACTGGTGCTGAGTTGAATGTGATTGATTCATTTTGAACATCCCAGATATGAGAGGATGTTTACACTCAGGTGAGCACATTATTTCAGCTATTATTTGTACTTCCCATGCCAAAACGTTTTTTTAAATCAATCTAGTTTTACAGGTTAGAGGTCACATAAACGGTGGAAAATGTTTAGAAATTATTCATTTTGTGCCCTGTATTACAAAAAACTGGCATTTGAACAGGGGTGTATCAACTGTTTTCTTTTTTTTTTTTTTATACCTTATCGACTGAAAGATTCTTTTGTCATTCTTGATATTTTACGCATGGCCTTGAAACTTTACAAATGCAATGGATTTATTGAATGATAAATGACAGTTTGTGTGCATTAGCATTCTTTTTTCATTCTTGGGTAGTTCTTGCTAGCATTGGCCGGCTTTGTGTCAATGCTGATGACGGGCCAGTTTTATGGCCTGTTTGCTTGCATATCTTTTTTCTATCCTTCTGTCTTTTCTATCTACATATCTAAAAATCAAATAGCAACACATGTCTTCTCAGTTTTTTTGTTTGTTTGTTTGTTTCTGACATTTTTATCCCGCTGTTTCAGGGGCTGGTCTCTGACAAAATACTTAAAAGTTCACTTTTCTTGTTTTCATGTGCAGTTTTGTAGAATTTCTGTGTTGCCTACTAAATTGAAACGATCCACCTGCCAAAAAAGAGCTATTTGGATGATAGTAGAAGTAGTAGTACAGTGTAACCTTGACTAATGTGATTCATGATGTGACAGTATGCTGTATTGAGCAGAGCTGTTTTCAGTGGGACATTACTCCCGAAGAACACCTGAAAGCTACGTGTCATTGGCTCTCCTTAAACTTGTGAAAGTGAAGATCTCTAGTGTTTAATATTTATGGTTGTTTTTCCTTTTTTCTCCAGTAAGGATTTTTGTTATTGGTTTCGTACAGTAGTTTGGTGCATGTATTTATTTGTGTAGTTGGGTTTCGATCTTTTGAACTGTGACCGATGGTAATCTATTGTTGTTTGGAGCCCACATCTACTGTCCTCAATTGGAAACATGTACTGACACAAAAATGGGTTTTCATGTCTGTGTGTAACTACACTCTGGTGAGTTTTGGAAAAAATGTAACACTCCAAACTTTTTGGAGCAAATGGCACCAAACTTCACAGATTATCCTTTTAAATAGGAACAACAACTTTCAGTATTATGACAAATAACAAACTGATGAGATGTCAGCGTAGCGTGAATACTCGTTGTGAGTGTACAGAATGGTTGCAAGCCTCACACTGATCTCAAGAGGCATAGAGTGCACGCTGAGGAGGTCCATGTTTTATATGTGGGAGAAATGATTAAAGTTCTTTGATACATTTTTTTCAATAGAACAAGAGTTTATTTTACCAGGTCGACTACTTATGGCTTGCTCAAATCTCTTCAAACTATAACTCCAAATTGAGCGGTGCCTTGAGATACGAGATAGATTCGGTGAGCTCGACTCACTTCACAGTCAGCAGCACTTGGGGAAATAGAGAACAAGTCTTTAAAAAAAGAGTCTCCAACCTGAGTTTACCCCTTCCAGTTTACTCTCAAACTAAACATGAAACAAAGAATTACACCTTGTTTTTTCAAAACAACACCACAGATTAGCCTATTAGTCCGCTATCTTATTGTTACTGCTAAATAAAGACAGGAAGTACTTGTGCTCAAATTCTTTATCCTCTGCAAAGAGACTAATATTACAGTACCGCTCTACTGATGAGCTAAAAGGGTACAGTATCTCAAGACAGTAGCTCATTCTGTCTGTCTTATACTGCCCCCAAGTGGTCAAGACGCGAAGCACAATGACTATTCAATCGATAGATACAGTGTGACAAAAACTGTTTAATTCTATTTAATTATTTAACCATTTGTATTTGTGTAAAGTACGACTATTATGGAGGGCTAAAAGATGACGAGTGTTTTTAGTTACAAGCGTTGTCACAGAACGAATGAAACTCGTATCACAAGGCACCATTGCTTGATACCATACTGTAAATATATGTGCATGTCAGAGACGATATTTTACACCCATCTTACTTGCCAGCGAAGTAACGGTGCAAGCCAAGACACTTTAAATGTGCTAATAATGCTCTACAGCAGGGATGTGACAGATAGAAATGCTTGTCATACATCAAACTGATTTGTACTACAATATCCAATGTGTTTGTGTAGACATGGATGCACGTGTTTTCTGAAACTGCTATGCAGCCAAACTGTAAATGTTGAGCCGTTACGTTTTTGAATATATATTTTTCTATGTAGCCGCTTAGTTTTTAACAACGACGGGAACCAAAATTTTTTTTTCATCTCATTGTTTAAGATTGTTGAGCTTTTTCTCTGGCGGTTTGCTTGATTGCTGAAACTGTTTGATGCGTTTGTGTCTTTGAGGTACTTGGACCAGTAAAAATCAGCACACTAGATTAATCACATTTCATTTTTAATGCTTCGGGAGGGTCGGGGGGACGCTACTGATAATCACATTTCATTGTTAAATCTTGTGGGGCCAAATGCCTCTGAAAATCTTTATGCTACCAGTTTTGCCTTTAAAGTCTCCCAGCACAAGTGAAGCACTCCTCCAGTTCGTGTTTTATAATCCAGCAAATAAAAAGTGAATTTTTCTTTGAGGTTTCACACTATGAGAACAACTGTCACATACCCCCCCCCCAAAAAAAACTTTGTTGGGATTCATTTTTTCTGTAAACTTGCTGCTATCTATATTAAACATATACAAGATGGATATTTGTATTCTGAAACTTCTTATTCCGTTTTTTAATGCATTTTTATTGAATACAGTATACTGGTGCAAGTTAAAAATAAAAATACAAAAGATAAGTTTCTACGATTTGGATATTAGTGGAAAGAAGTTTAAATTATTTTTTGTTTGGATTTCAGTTAAAAAAAAGTATCACCATAAGTTGCGTTTGAGGCTTCAATTTCAAACCACCCCACACACTGTAAGAAAAAAAATCTTGATGGGATTTTCTCTTTGAACTCATTACTATTTGTATTAAGTAGAAAATGTTAGAAATGTAAATTGGTCACGCTCCCACACTTATTTTGTAAACTAACAGCAAAATGACAAATCTACATACAAACAGCGGAATATATTGACTTGATGACTGGATGGACCATGACAGGGTTGACATTTTGGCAAAACGGACATTTTAGGAGTACAAGGTACATACAGTGGGGCAAATAAGTATTTAGTCAACCACCAATTGTGAAGGTTCTCCTACTTGAAAAGATTAGAGAGGCCTGAAATTGTCAACATGGGTAAACCTCAACCATGAGAGACAGAATGTGGGAAAAAACTCAGAAAATTACATTGTTTGATTTTTAAAGAATTTATTAAAAATCATGGTGGAAAATAAGTATTTGGTCAATACCAAAAGTTCATCTCAATGCTTTGTTATGTACGCTTTGTTAGCAATAACGGAGGCCAAACGTTTTCTGTAACTCTTCACAAGCTTTTCACACACTGTTGCTGGTATTTTGGCCCATTCCTCCATGCAGATCTCCTCTAGAGCAGTGATGTTTTGGAGCTGTCGTTGGGCAACACGGACTTTCAACTCCCTCCACAGATTTTCTATGGGGTTGAGATCTGGAGACTGGCTAGGCCACTCCAGGACCTTGAAATACTTCTTACGAAGCCACTCCTTTGTTGCCCTGGCTGTGTGTTTGGAATCATTGTCATGCTGAAAGACCCAGCCACGTCTCATCTTCAATGCACTTGCTGATGGAAGGAGATTTTCACTCAAAATCTCTCGATACATGGCCCCATTCATTCTTTCCTTTACACAGATCAGTCGTCCTGGTCCCTTTGCAGAAAAACAGCATGATGTTTACACCCCCATGCTTCACAGTGGGTATGGTGTTCTTTGGATGCAATTCAGTATGCTATACGAGAACCTGTGTTTCTACCAAAAAGTTCTATTTTAGTTTAATCTGACCATAACACATTCTCCCAGTCCTCTTCTGGAGAATCCAAATACTCTCTAGCGAACCGCAGACGGGCCTGGACGTGTACTGGCTTCAGCAGGGGGACACGTCTGGCAGTGCAGGATTTGAGTCCCTGGCGGCGCATTGTGTTACTGATTGTAGCCTTTGTTACTGTGGTCCAGCTCTCTGTAGGTCATTCACTAGGTCCCCCCGTGTGGTTCTGGTCTTGGATAAAGGTCTTGGATAAACTTTATTGTCAAATGTACAGTATGTGTAACATACAGCACAGATGAAATTTCTTCCCTCTCAACATGAAACAAGAGGAGCCACTGCGGGTGTCCGCGCCGCCATCAAAAGAAAAGTTAACAAGTTAAGTTCTGGGATTTTTGCTCACCATTCTTGTTATTTTGACGCCACAGGGTGAGATCTTGCATGGAGCCCCAGATCGAGGGAGATTATCAGTGGTCTTGTATGTCTTCCATTTTCTAATAATTGCTCCCACAGTTGATTTATTTACACCAAGCATTTTACCGATTGCAGATTCAGTCTTCCCAGCCTGGTGCAGGTCTACAATTTTGTCTCTGGTGTCCTTGGACAGCTCTTTGGTCTTGGCCATAATGGAGTTTGGAGTGTGACTGACTGAGGTTGTAGTGTGGAGCCTCGTTAGACCTCATTAGAAGAAGTTAGACCTCTTTGACAGCCAGAAATCTTGCTTCTTTGTAGCTGACCAAATACTTATTTTCCTCCATGATTTTTAATACATTCTTTAAAAATCAAACAATGTAATTTTCTGAGTTTTTTCCCCACATTCTGTCTCTCATGGTTGAGCTTTACCCATGTTGACAATTACAGGCCTCTCTAATCTTTTCAAGTAGGAGAACTTGCACAATTGGTGGTTGACTAAATACTTATTTGCCCCACTGTACATACATTTGGCAACATGATTCAGCTAAGGCCCACAGGTGTCAAACTCAAGGCTTGGTGGCCAGATCTGGCCCACCACGTCATTTTATGTGGCCCGCGAAAGCAAATCATGTGTGTGCTAAAGTCTCTACTAAAACTTCAAATTGTCATGTGTAATAAATAACTAAATTTTGCAGTAATTTTGTTACGCCGTTTACACTCATTTGAACAATTATTGAAAAACAACAAACAAATAGTTGACTGATTTCAAAACAAGTAATCCATGAATTTGTTGTGTACAAGTAATATGGTGAGATGATTAAACATTTATTCGTTTTCGCTGTCGTAACAACCCTACGAGGGAAGATGTAACTCCGAATTGGCCTGCGAAAAATGAGTTTGACACCCCTGAGTGAAGCTGACTTTGTACTGTTTAACAAATACATTTAAAATTTGCGACTGGGCTGATGGATGGATTGGGGTGGGGGGGTTGGTCTATTGATATTTCACTATGACAGTATGGACAAACTAACATTCCACTACACACGTTGAAAATTATGAACGATGGTGAACATAACAAATGATCTACTCTGCAACTAGGTACTGTTTCAGCCTCCCCTGATGAAAGACATGTGACTGAAAACATCAGTACAACATTTGATTGGTCAAGTTAGAGTAGAAAAGGGCAAGGTAAAAAAAATGTTTGCAAAAACTGTTTGCAAACTTTACATTTAGAAATTTTGGTTGACATTTTAGCAAGAGTAATGGAAGTTAACGCACAAGATTTACATCCGTGGGCCACGCAAAATGAAGTGGCCCGCCGGGTCTGTCCCAGGAGCCTCGAATTTATAGTACGGTACAGGTACTGTGGAATTCTTATTCGACCCCAAACTAGGCACTTTATTGTGATTTTGGCATACATGGGTCTGAGTCTTTTTCTGTTGTTCAAATATATTAATAAAATTATGATTCAAAAAGTGAAGTGATATCAGTTAACAATTCTGTCTATTTCCACTAATTTCATTGAGACACGGTCTTTTACTACTGCCTCCAAAATTCCGACGGTCTCTGAAAGCCCCCGTTTGATGGCTTTCAAGTGATTCTGCGCATGCGCAGATCCTTCAACACGCAAAACCAGGACCATCATGGCTGATGTAACAGCGGCTGACGGCGATAAACTCAGCAAAAAGTGAGTTTTATGCGTTTCCCATCTGATTTAACGCGTATGGCGTTCGGTTCCGTGGTTCTTAGCTGTATTTGCTGTCAGACAAATGACACAGTACTGGTAGCAGACGTAAAAGCGTATAAAAACGATAGCAAAACTAATTTGCCACACGGAGGCATGCTGATAGCCTACATTTCCCAGATGTCTGCCTTCTTACGTCAGCGGGAAATGTAGTTTTAAAAATTATGATTACCCCACAATGATGGTGTATTTTGTGAAGGAAGCAAACTACAAGCTCCATAATGTCCTAAAATAAAGGTCGTCCACACGCCGACTGGGTAAATCTGGGACTTGTGCTTTCTATCTTTTTTCCTTTGGAACATTAGAACATTCTTATTACTTATAACGATAATCATCGTATAGGACACAAGACGAGATAGTATTTATGGTATTAGCGTTTTACTAAAGTTGTTTCCGACCTTCCTACGATATGCTAGCAACACTCACAGGCACGTGCTAGCTATCTGTTAAAAGAATTCGTTTTTTGGGTGTGTACTGTGGTTGACTTTCACAAGAAATAGCGTGCACATTCTGTTTTCGCAATTTGTCAACCCATTTTGACAGTGTCGTCTAATGCGTATCTTGCTCATGAATGTTTTCTGTCAAATATCACTAACAGGCACAGCTTTTTAACAACCAATTAAAATGTTTGCTTTCTTTATATCCCTTATAGCAGTTAATAATCGATAGTTCTAATTTTCTTATTTTCCTCTTCCTTGCTTGCACTCTTTTTTGTCTTGTCTTCGTTTCTCTTTCGGTTATTGCTTTCTTTCTTTCAGTTAATATGAGCCTCTTGTATAGGTGAGATGTCAGTTGAAGGTTAAAACAGGGAGAAAAGCTATTTCAAAAAAGTAATACACAACCGAAAGGAACATTGGAGTGACTGTGTTTTGGGGCTCCTTTTTGTGTGATTTTATTCCAGTTTTTCTGATTATTATGTATGTAAATGCTGTCAAGAAATTTTGACTTTTTTTCTACACTCTCTTCATCTTTATCGGGTCCAATAACTTTATATGAGTTCTAAAATAACAAAATGTGTAATAAATGTTATTTCATTTAATTCAAATAATTGTAAGTCACTGCAACATGATACATTGACTGTAACATTTATTCATTCACTATGCAAACTGCTTTATTCTCACAAGGGGTGCGGGCGTGCTGGAGCATTTCCCAGCTGACATCGGGCAGTAGGTGGTGTACACCCTGTACTAGTGTAGTTGCCATTTGCAGGGCATGCACACTATTCACCCACAATCACACTCGGGGATAATTTAGAGCGTTCAATTAACCTGGCGTGCGTGTTTTGGGAATGTGGGAGGAAACCGGAGTATCCGGACAAAAACCATTGTAGTTAAGGGGAGAACATGCAAACTCCACACAGGAAGCCCGGATTCAAAACCTCGACATGTGCACAGTGTGGCAGATGTACTAACCAGTCGCCCACCATGCCACCTGACTGTAAACATGGTTCTGAAATATAGGAGAAATGAAAAGTATATATGTTATGATTCAGTTGTATTCTCCATGAAAGTCAAGTAAGAATGCGACTTAATTAAATGTGTGGGTGGGGCAACAACATTTATAAATGATAAAATGCAAATTCTTGAGACTTCAAAGTTAAATACAGCTGAGCCTCACAAATGCACTGTTTAGCATTTAATTCAGACGTGCTCAACCTTTTTTGACATCTACTTATCAAGCGGCCAACCTGCGATCAACTCCTTAACGCACATGTAGGAATACACGCACGCACATGTGGGAATAAGCATGCACACATGTATGCCAGTGAAACAGAAAAATAAACTACCGTAAATACAAGACTAGAGTGAATTTCTAAAAAATGAAATCACTGACTGTTTTAGTAGGAGACCTGACACAGGGAGACAGGAATGCACTTTTGTAGCATGTTAAGTGCAGAAAGAAATATGACTATCACCTCTGCTTGCTCGTAAGCCTTGTTTGTATTATTATTCTTTTTGTATTATTTTTTTTGTATATACATATGTCTTTTCTCCAGATTGCTCTTCTGACTGGTGGCTCGGCATGCTTTGCCTGGTCAGGGCAGTCAGGCAGCAGCTGTGCCAAGCCTTTGAAGTCAGGGGACTGTGGCATAAACATGCACATCCATGTACAGCTGCCGTGCCTGCCCAAATTTATGGGAACCGTTGGAGAGGTGACAAAAGGTTGGTGGCTTTTCCTTTCAAGAGAGAATAACAACCAACCTTTTGTCACCAGCAAGTTGTGGCTTTCTTTCTATTGTCCACATCGGTCAGTTTGCCTTTTAATATGCGGTACTAAACTTACACGGCTCACAAAGTATTATTTTTGACTATGTCACATAAACTACCAAATGAAAGATTAGACTCTTTTCTTTCATTACCATAAAGTTTGTTTCTTCCGAAATCCAATTTTTTGTAACCAGCAGTTGAACATCGTTTTAGTTCGCCCAAAAAACACAGAAAACATGCGTCTTGTGTCAAAATATATTTTATGCACAGCAGTGACTTCAACACTAATAATTTAGTGACGCCTCAAACTTCTGAACAGTCCTTTCCATCAGTCATTTGCTGCAAAAATCGGACTTTGGTGGAAACATGAGTTGGGCACTTACGTTGTTAGCGTTACGATATGACAAACGTTCACTGTTTGCACACTATTTTGTGTAGCAGCAGTAGTAGTGTTTAGTAGCGTGTGTGTGCCTTCATGTGTATGCAAGCATGTGTGTGCATCTGTCTATGTGTGGGTAGGTATGTATGTTATGTACGTATGTTACTTCTACCTCTAAATTTTAAATAATCTCTGTCATCTTTTCTCTACTTTGATCCTTTTATGCAGTACATTCAACGTGACAAACACTTTGATCAATCACATGCTTCTTGTTATGATCCCAATTTCTAAAGCTTCCGCTGCACCGTTTTTTGAAACACTGTGATCTCCACAAGAGATGCTGCCATCTTCTGGCCATAATTGTTCTTTTTTTTTTAACATTTATTAGCTTAATGATCAAATCAGAGGGCGGCCCGATAGTCCAGTGGTTAGCAAGTTGGCTTCACGGTGCAGAGGTACCCGGTTTGATTCCAGCTCCGGCCTCCCTGTGTGGAGTTTGCATGTTCTCCCCGGGCTTGCGTGGGTTTTCTCCAGGTGCTCCGGTTTCCTCCCACATTCCAAAGACATGCGTGGCAGGCTGATTGAGCACTCTAAAATTGTCCCTAGGTGTGAGTGTGATCGTGGATGGTTGTTCGTCTCTGTGTGCCCTGCGATTGGCTGGCAACCGATTCAGGGTGTCCTCCACCTACTGCCCGGAGACAGCTGGGATAGGCTCCAGCACCCCCCGCGACCCTAGTGAGGATCAAGCGGTTCGGAAGATGAATGAATGAATGATCAAATCAGAGCTGGACAATGCTTCTCCAAAGCCCATTCCTATTTAAAAACCAAATAGCCAAAAAAAAACATAGTTGACAGTTCCCGTGGCTGGTGCTCCTCACTAGGGTTCTCATTGACGCCATTTCATGTCAATGACAATAGTATCGCTCAACCCTACAGACACGCATGTATTTTTTTATCCTCCGTAAAAAAACAAAATAAAAACTGTTATTGCAGTTTACAGAGTCACTTATGACCTTTGTCTACATGCCTGTCCACTACTGCCCCCTGATGACCAGGTGGTGCACTGCAGAAGGATCTGCAATCAATGAAATCATGATGCACAAACTGTTTAATGCTTTATATGCTAACTATGTTATTATCAAATGTTTCTTAAAGTAAAATATTATGGTATTTATTCAAAACAGAGCAATAATTTGGGGGAGGGATGGAGGGTTAGAACGTATCAATGGTATTTCCATTTATTTCAATGGGGAAAGATGCTTTGAGGTACATGCATTTTGCGTCATAGTTGGGCAGCAGGTTAGAATAGATTAGTTTATTTGAAAGGAGAATGCACATATAGCACATTTCACAATAAAGTTGACATGGACGTAAACGTAAAACATGGTTTAAAAAAGTTTAGAATTTTGTATATTTCATCTGTAGTCCCTTAACCATAATATGAAAGAAGCATTAAAATACAAAAGGAATACGTAAGAATAATAAAAGACACTAGACAAAAAGGAGCGTGTTCACTGGACCAATTAAATTCAAAAGTCAAGACACCACTTTGCAGTGGACCCCAGCATACTTTTCCAATATTTTGTTGTGTTTTGCAGAAGGGCTTTGGGCTAATGCAGCCCCATTTTACTAGGCTTATTGGCGATATGTATCGCTGCCTATTCAAGGATTTTTATTTTATTATTTTCAGTAAAATGTTTTTTTTCCTGATTCAATTGAATGTGCCTAACTAAGCTAATTGCTGAGTTTTAGGCACCCTGGTCCCTATCCCGAGCATTGCAGGTGTCTGCTGTACTCAGTTGCATAAGAGGCAATGGGTTATGGTAATAGTACCTACCGCTATCTAGTGGTACAGCATGGCATAGGTAGATGACCAAGATGCATTTTATGGATTTTCTTCTCAGTATCACTGATTGCGTTTCTTCTAATCAATAACTGCTTCGATTCTTCATGTCTTATCAGTGAGCTGAAGAGGAGACTAAAAGCCGAGAAGAAGGCTTTGGAGAAAGAAGCCAAAGCCAAAGAACAGGTGCAGCTAAAGAAGGAATCCAATAACGGCACACCATCAGACATCGCTGCCATAGATGAGGAGACACTCGACCCAAATGTGAGATTCTTGTATGAACGTTGGCTTTTACCTTTCATTGACTGAACACTATTTACATTGTTTGCCTTGAATCTGAATCCAAATGCAGCAATACTACAAGATTCGTACACAGGCCATTCAGGAGCTCAAGGGTACCGCTGAGGACCCGTATCCACACAAGTATCACGTTGACTTGTCGCTCACAGAGTTCATTGAGAAGTACAATTACCTACAGCCAGGGGAACAACTAAGGGATGTCGTTCTCAATGTGTCAGGTATTGTCATGCTTGAATCCATTAGAAATGATTGGATTTGAGTGACTGTATAAGGTGTCAATTAGTGTTTATTTCTTGTCTTGTGATTGGCAGGCCGCATCCATGCCAAGAGGGCATCCGGTGCTAAGCTGCTGTTTTATGACATGCGAGGCGAAGGCACCAAGTTGCAAGTTATGGCAAACTCCGGGTACTGAACGATTGAGTCAAACATTGTCAAAATAATCCCTGTTGCCTGAATGTTATGTGTATGTACATTTATTGACTAACCAATTCACTGCCAGACATTGTCAAAGCAGAGTTGCCTGTATTGCCAGCCATTTTAGAACATTTCCACTGCCATTTCACGACAATTTGAAAATGGTGTTCTGTGACAGACTTGCCAAAAAATGTTTGATTCTTCTTTCACTAGGAAAAAAAAATGTATTTTTTTTTGTCTCACCTTATTTCAGTTTTTAGCAGTAAACATGGACGCTTTCACTCAAAACATTGTTTTCTAACCAAAAAGTAGAGGGAAATAACTGGGGTGAAAAGAAACATGTCAAGCAGAGCAATGACTTTGGTGCCCGTATTTGTTGCTTTTGAAATATACTGTATATTGTAATTTTTAATTTATATATATTTTTGAACGTGGTGGTGTTCACCATTCATGCCATCTTTTCTCATGATTGCAATACAATTTTCCCGATCTACCATGATATATACTGTATTCTTTTTATACCTTACATATGAACTCCATCCGACCAACTATATATATATTTTTTTTTGCATTATAACAGTGCTTTACAATCCTGCATTTCACAGATACAAGATGGGGGAGCCCCTCATCCACGCTTACCAATTCAAAAATGGCCTTGACCTAGATACACTTTGACAGCTGACAAGCGTAAACGTCCATGGCAATAAATGGTTTAGTTAATGCTGCAATATGAACTAAGATCACAGTAGCAATGTTGTCCTCTCAGGAATCATATCCAGTACATTATTTTTTGTGTGCTTTGGTCATCAGATGTGTTTAAACAACAGAACATGTATGCTCAAACTTCATGATGGATTTAAGAGTTAAGATGCTGTAACGGTATGTTTTTCCTCACTCTGTCAGGAACTACAAGTCTGAGGAAGACTTTGTGGCCATCAACAACAAGCTCAGGCGCGGTGACATCATCGGTGTCCGTGGAAACCCCGGGAAGACTAAAAAGGGGGAGCTGTCCATCATCCCCATCGAGATGACTCTGCTTTCGCCTTGTCTCCACATGTTGCCTCATCTCCATTTTGGACTGAAAGACAAGGTAACACATTCCCTATAGGACACTGTTATTGTCTCACGAGGATCCAAGGCTCGATGGTTGAAAAATACAGTGGAACCTCTGTTATTATATGCCGTGTTTTTCATATGTTATGGGTTTCAAATACTTTTCCTCAAAATGTTGTCACACACACTCGGTCACAGATATTGTATTGAATGTGAGGATGGGAACTTCACCAAACATTGACAACCATTAACAAAAAAATTCCATGTATTTATTTTGTACGACAGACTGTCAAGGTTATTTTGTTAATACGTATGGGTGTCAGGAGCAGATTAATTGGATGTTAACTATTTTCTAGAACAAATACATTTTGGTCGCTTCAGTTTTAGTGTGACCTTTGAGAGCAGATACGGTAATCCCAAAAACGAGGTAACACAGCACAGAATGTGTTCAAGTCAAAGTGTGAATTTGAAATTCATACTTCGGTTTTACAACACCTTATTCATGCATGTGCAGACTTTGACCTCTGTTTGGATTAAACAGAACAATTGATGATTGTAAAGATGTGTCACTGTAAAGGTTTTGATTGAGATGACTCATAAATTAAAACATCACCCAAGTCCCTAAACGGTAGCAAAAAAAAAAAAAAGTTGGAGTCACCCAAACCTAAAAATGGAAGAGGCAATTTTTTTCAAATATCTTTTTTCCCATCTTTTGTCTTCTTGTCATTGCTCTCTGAAAGGAAACACGATTCCGTCAGCGCTACTTGGATCTGATCTTAAACGACTACGTGAGGCAGAAATTTATAACACGAGCCAAAATCATCACATACTTGCGCAGCTTCTTGGACCGGCTAGGATTTTTAGAGGTAAGGGTTTGACACGCTTATCACAACCTATAAAATATACTTTTTTTTCCCCCTCTCCATCTCTCCTCCATTAAAAAGAAAAGTGTTTCTTTTGTGTGAAATTGCATTCCAACTCATGCTTGCTGTCGTTTTAAGATCGAGACGCCAATGATGAACATCATTCCCGGCGGAGCAGTGGCCCGTCCATTTGTAACTTACCACAACGAGCTGGATATGAACCTATATATGAGGATTGCTCCTGAGCTTTACCACAAGGTAGTGTACAGAATTTTGGGAGGCAAACAAACATTTTAAATGGAGTACATCATCAGTTTACTATTAAATTATTTTCTCTTGAATGTAGCCTCTTAGCGGATTTGAGATATTGTTAATCATACAATGTGCGTTCTACCTATAGATGCTTGTTGTTGGTGGGATAGATCGAGTGTATGAGGTTGGCCGTCAGTTCAGGAATGAAGGCATCGATCTCACTCATAACCCGGAGTTCACCACCTGTGAATTCTACATGGCATATGCCGACTACCACGACTTGATGGACATAACAGAGAAACTTCTGTCTGGTACGCAGTAAACCGCTTGTGTGGGATCAACAAAGACTTCAATCTGTCTTGCTTCATGTTTTCTGTGAGGTAGTCTGTTTTAAAGTGCTGTTGACTGTATGCATACAGTATGTTATGCCGTGCAAATGCCGAGGGCAATGATGGCCGCACACGCATTTGGAATTTCTGTGAAATTTCAAGTAGTAATTAAGGCTGGATATCCTGGAGGTCCAAGTGCTCATTTCTGATGTAATGCCTATATCCTGTTTACATTTCAAGTCACACGTCACTACTGTGTCTTCCTCGTTTGTCAGTCAGGGAGCTTCATTCTGTCATGTCGCAGTATCTGGAGTCAACCCACTCAGGAAGATTTTTAGTTGTAAATAATGAACACGTTCAATATTTTGACCCTTTTTTCATTAGACTGTCACATCACTAACGGGTCAAGAACGAAAATACTGAGTCTGTTTTGTGTTTTCCTTTCAGGGATGGTGAAGCACATCACGGGAGGTTACAAGGTGACCTACCATCCTGATGGTCCAGAAGGAGAAGCCCATGAGATTGACTTCACTCCACCTTTTAGAAGAGTGAGCATGACACATGACCTTGAGAAGCTGATGGGAGTTAAATTTCCTCCCACTGACAGTTACGACAGTGCCGGTAAGATTAGGATACAATCTGATTTGTTGTTGGTATTGTTTTTGTTTGATGCGATTGGCACAGGAATTATCCAGAAATGATGTCCATATGCCTTTCTTCCCATAACTCTTTAGAGACACGTAAATTCTTTGATGACCTGTGTGCCCAGAAGGGAGTTGAATGTCCTCCACCTAGAACAACTGCCCGCCTACTTGACAAGGTACTTTATTTACTTTATTAATTATTACATATGACTTGAAGCATTCTGTTGTTTCTCAGCTTGTGGGAGATTTCCTGGAGGTCACCTGTATCAACCCCACATTCATCTGTGATCACCCACAAATCATGAGCCCCTTAGCAAAATGGTGAGGGGAGACATCGCGGCTCAATTCTCAAAGATGTTTGCAAATGCCCCTGCCTGACAATTGAAATGGTCCTTCCCAATAGGCATCGATCAGAGAAAGGCCTAACGGAGCGCTTTGAACTCTTCGTGATGAAGAAAGAAATCTGCAACGCCTACACAGAGTTGAATGACCCCATTAGACAGAGGGAGCTTTTTGAGCAGCAAGCCAAGGTGTGTAATGGACTTTGTAATGTGGTGCGATGCTATGTTTTCAACTCACAATTGGCGTTGCAATCGAGAGAGAGGGTGACACACAACGATCAGGTTGTTAAGCAATTTAATAGTGGGGCGCTGTTAAGAGATTTATGACCTGTCAAAGTGGTTGGTGTTTGAAGAGAGGTTTGGGGTGCGGGGGGGTTTGTGCCTTTTCCAGTATGCATCCATGAGAGTGAGTAGCATTACCGTTTAATGTGTTTGTTGGTTAAGTTAAAAGTCCTCCAGCTGGTACAGATGGACGTTTGCAAATATTAGCATTAGCTTGCACTAAATTGGCCTGGCATTTAATGTAATTCGTGTCTTTTTGGCACGCTGCTTCACAATGGTTATTACCACTCCTAGTTGAAGTTTACTTTCAAACTACATATAAAACAGAGTATTACATGTTGTGTAATCAAAACAACCTCATACGTTTTTCTTTAGAAAGACCGCAAACTCACTATGCAAAATTCCATAGATGGGCTAATGAATAGCATCAATGTCGCGATGTTATAACCTTTTTGAGCAATGGTTATTTGAATACAAACGGAGCAACACACGTAGACAGAAATGCAACACTTGTGACCTTCTTCTGTTAAATTATTTTATTTAATTGTTACTACTGTATGTTTTTGTAATGCACAATATTGTAGGGGGGTTTTGTTTTAATAAAACAGTTTGGATTGCTTTTTAATGAAGTAAAGGGGACGTTAACCCCCTTTTTTTCTCTTTTTTTAAAATCAGAAAATGTTTAATCACAGTTCAGAGCAACTGTGATGACGTTTTCAGTCAACAGTAAGTGGCAAAATGGCTCCCACCTGAAATGGCTTAAGAACGAGTGGCTTTTAATGCTTAGCTCAGATTCCACAAACGCATTATGAATCAAAATGTCATGTTTAGCTTAGTGAAGTGAAGTGATATTAACATATTATTGTAAAGGACATTTTTTAGTTGACTTGCACCTCAAAGTTGAAGAAATAGAGCTCTACTCGTGGTGAGTGCCTGACAAGAAAATATTTCCCTCCAATATTTTTCAGGCCAAGGCCGAGGGTGACGACGAGGCCATGTTCATCGACGAGACCTTCTGCACAGCACTGGAATATGGTCTCCCACCAACAGCTGGATGGGGAATGGGCATCGACCGTCTCACCATGTTCCTCACAGACTCCAATAACATCAAGGTAACGCAGTGAAGAAATGCTGACACCCATTTTTGACTCCATAATGGGGGAGAAAGAGGAATGTCAAGAACCACATAACCTCTCTGATCTTAAATCAATCTTTTTGACAAGTTCCTGAAGGCGATCATATTTTATGAAAAGACTAACATTTTAATATGTGTTCTTTCTCAGGAGGTGTTGCTCTTCCCAGCCATGAAGCCCGACGACAACAAAACAGGCGTTCCTGCAGAGGGCACCTCTGTGTAACGTACTCACCCTCCCCTCCTTGAAGAAGGCTGGAGAAGCATTTATGTCAGTGGTCAATTGTGAGGTCTGCCGTTTTGTTTTTAATTATGTCAACGGCTACGTTGCTCAATTACTGATACGGATTGTCTGCATTTTGCAAGACTAAACGTTGGATCATGAAAAATATTGTTTCATTGAGGGTTTTTTCATGTTATGTGGTCATGTTTGTTGGTTCTTACTTGTTTGTCAGCAAGTATACATTTTAATCTTAATTTTCAACCAGACCTTCATCGTTTGATCAGTGACTCACATCCTATCCATCACCCTTTTGCAGATCAAGATGTAATGTTTCAGAATATCCTTCAAGATTTTATAAAGTAGTCAATTTGTTGCTCAAGTCTGACTAGTCTAACTTTGATATCTGGAGTTGAAGCATCGAAATGTAATTGAAGCACCTGTTGTCATATTTGGAGTCGTCACGATACTGCAATCTCTCCTGTCTGCTTAAGTTTGCTATCATCGACAGACTCCAAAGGTCAGACCTCTAATGCATCTGAATAAAGCGCTTATGAATATTTTTGTCTTTTAATTTTTTTTAAATACTATTTAAAATAATTACTGATAACAACTTATTAGTGCCTTATCCATTCCTGGTTCAATTTGAGCATTATTGTACCTTACTATAATGTGAATTTTGCCGCTCAGCATATTGTCAAGAGAACCAATGGTCATCCTTGATTTTATGGTGCCCTATGTGAATCGCCTCCTCCTTTGACACCACCACCACCACCAAGCCGCATTCACACATACCAATGAAAAACAAGTCAAAGTTTTTTTATTACAAATTATATAACGGTAAGAATAGATCAACAGTCAAGTATGACAACAAGGAATCAAATACAATTCACATATGTTTTTCTTTGTATTTCGCTAAAATTGGTCACCGTCTTAGTGACTAATAAGCAAGTGATAGAGAATTGCAAATGTAATCTCACTTTTCTGTCAATTACCGTTTTTTTAAACGAGAATGTGATTCAATCAAACGTCAAATCGCACTCCTGATGTGTTGATCCTTTTCATGTGTTCAATACATTAACTATATTTCCCACCATTTCCGCAATAATTAACCCCCCAACACGCATGCACACTTTGACCCCCCCCCCCCCCACTCTTGTGACTTAAAAAGGGCTAGTCCTCAAAGGGGCGCACATTTCTGCAATCAGTTACACCGATGAATAGACGTATCATAAATTTACTTTGCAGCCTGGTATCTGCTTGCCGACAGTTAAGAAATGAAATTTTAAGAACACTGACAGGAATGGGCTTTTATAATTGTCCTGGTTCAGCCAGTAAAAAACCACAAAAAAAACATTGTTTAACCAATGTGTTTTTTCTAACGTAGAATCCGTAATACTGAGGCTGCGTCTCATAATTTGACGTGGATCAACTACAAATAAAACATGTATTGTCGAGAAATAAGCTTTTTAAAGGTGTTGTGTGATCGTACATGACAACATGCAAAATAATGTGTAATAATAAAGTGTACCGGTTCCGTCAATAAAACAAATCTGTTTGCATAGTTCCATTCATGTTTATGTAGCTCGGAAAAATAATTCATCCAATGTCTTGTCTTGAGTTGAGCTATGACTCTAATCTGCGTATTGGCCGCTAGATGTCAGCAAAAACCAGAGCCCGTCCCCTCCCCAATTGATGATGCGCGCTCCCGAAGTCAAGTGTATGTGCGCCGGCTCCCACGCGCACCCACACGGAGTGAAGATGGCGATGAGAGCGGCGCTGCGGTGCCTCTCCGCAAACTTGACCTCCGGACTTCCCCAGCTGTCGCCCACCGCGGCTCTCCCAGCGACACGGCTGGTGTGGGCGGCGAGAACACTGAGCACCACGACTGCCCGCGCCGAAGGTAAAACACTTGGGAATTGGGGTTCACAATCCCAAGCGGAAGTGGACGTCACGTTCGAATGGCTGGCCAGACACAAACTTTTAACTCGTGTTGAAGATTAGCAGCAGAATGTTAGCAATGCTAACGCACAACTAAGCATGACTTCTTCAGTCTGACGCTTTCAATCAAGTGACCTGTCAATCCTAACAAATATGTCTGCTTGTGCAATATGTAGCAACCCAGTAAACGTATGCCAGCCATCCTAAGTAAAATGAATGTTAGCACGCACACGTGTATTAAGTAAGTTTCTGCGACAGTGTTTAATATTGTTACAGTAACCTTTGCAAGAATTCTGTGTAGAAGCCATTTATTGAGGCCTTCTCACTTGGGGACGGCATCCCTGACTGCTCTCCCAGCCATGCATCAACATATTACAGTCTGGTTCAAGCCTGTATTTGTCTGCATGCTGAAATGGTGCCAGCACTGGGGAATGAAACACTCGCACTGTTCTAATTCATCGTAGAAGCACTGTAATGGTGAATTCGTTAAAACCCAGAAAAGGGGGGTGCTGCTCACCTGAGCCATTAGGCTGATGTCATTTTCAGTTGACAGCAAAGTGGCAAAATGACTGCCCCCGCCCAAGTGTGTGAATGTTTCTCCTTAATTCATATTCTACAAATGCAAAATGCCACGTTTAGACTCGTCGAGTGCATAGAACATATATTATTTATTTTATTTTTACCTGACTGTACTTGGTACTGCACTTAAAGTGCACAATCCCAATTTGCACCAGTATTTTAAAAAGTTTTATCGAACACAAAAGTGTTGACGTTAGAAAATATGTGTTTGTTCGGTGAATGTTTTAACTAGTATGAAAACAAATTCTCTATATGGATTAGTAAAGGATCAACCAATACTAAATAAAATGCCTGTCAAATTCTGAATTGTGCGACTGATTTGAGGTTCCGCCATAAGTGTCTTTAGAAAATAATGCCATGAACTAAATATTTTACCTGTTGATCTTTGTTCTTGCTTTGTTCTCTGTGCAGCTTTAAAGTTCACAGATAAGCACGAGTGGGTGCGAGTAGAAGGTGACATTGGCACCGTCGGTATCAGCAATTATGCTCAGGTAAGACTTTGTCTTTGTCTGTTCGCTAATCATTCGTTTATGATTTGGCCTGACCTGTAACACTCAAATACAAAATGGGGATACTCACAAGCCGCTACAATAGGTCAAAATTCAAATGGACATGCCATGTTCCTAATGTCCCTCACTCGGCTGCACCCCTTTAAGGAACACTACACTATATTTGGAAAGTAAAGCAGTTAATACATACATGTCATTTATTTTGTTATATTTTTACACAATGCAGCGCTTTTTTCCCCCTTTTTTTAAAAACAACTATTCATTACATGTTCTAAATTCTAAATTCCAAAGTTCTAAATTTAGTTACGGAACTAATTAGTCATAACTCAAGGTATCATTGCACAAGAAGCTAGGCTCACTGTTAGCTTGTCTCGTAGCGACATTGCGGTTGGAAGCTTTTCTCCTTGTCATTTTTAATTTTTTTCAATTGTGGTGAATGACACCCAACCAGTTACGCCTCAATCTGTATTCAGTTTTATGAAATGAAATGTATGAAATGTCATGTGAGCAAACTCAGAAAACACTTGAGCTGTGACATCCGCAATGCAAGCTTGAGGGCAATTTGACGTCAATTTCAGTTGACACCAGAGGGCACTCAAAGGCCAAAATGGCAGCCAGCGGAGATGAACGAAAAGGATGGATCAATCTGTATAGTTCTCATTCTATGAAAATAATTGTGATCAGATTACCGTGTTTAGACCAAGGAGGGTGCAGACAATATATTCTTGTTTCCCTTAACACACCCAAGCTAATTTTTTAGAGACGTCTAATAATCATGCCTTTACCAAAAAAAATCAAAAAAGGGTAATTGGACTGAAATCAGACTTCATTATTGGTATTCAAATACAGCATTCATTTAAAGGAGAGACTGGCAGAGGGAGAGGGCTACTTGAGCAGCTGCTTGAAGGTTACGTAGGCAGTCGTGACAGAACTTAGAGTGGTTGTTGAAGGAGGTACGCTGAACTGGATATCTTTTGAAACTCTCCCTACTCAAGACAAAGTGATGTCATTCACAGCGAGTTTAAGTCGCGCCACATAGTCACAGCAGTACAGTTCACGTGGTCAATAAGAATTATTCGTTTTTAGTCACGTGTTCACAAATTGAGATTACCAATGTCACCCAACATTATGGACCAAATTTCAGGTTTTGCTTGATTCCTTTGTTCGTACAGTGAGCCGATGTTTATCACTTGGGAAATGTTCCAGACCAATGGTGAAAAATCCATATTCCACGGTATTTCAAATTGACAGTGAATAGACACAAACATTCACAAATGAATTATGATTCAGTCACTGGTTTGGTCCATAGCATTTCAGATAGTAGGCAAACGGTTTCATTCTATTTCATTATGTCATGACTGTATGTTTCTTTAATAAATTACAGTATTATGAGTGCTATTTTTCTATATTAACTCATTCACTCCCAAAGACATATTTATGTCTTTTCACACTCCACGTTCAACCCCAGATACTTTTTTTTCTTCAATTTTTCCAAGACTTAGGGTAAAAAAAAGGGGGGGCGTGTCTAGAATTGGCTGGTACTGAATGAGTTAAATTACACAATTGAACAGTTGTAGTTTGGGGGGAAAGCTGGAACATTCATTCATTCATTCATCTTCCGAACCGCTTGATCCTCACTAGGGTCGCGGGGGGTGCTGGAGCCTATCCCAGCTGTCTCCGGGCAGTAGGCGGGGGACACCCTGAATCGGTTGCCAGCCAATCGCAGGGCACACAGAGACGAACAACCATCCACACTCACACTCACAGATTAAAGGAATTTCCATTCATTTAAATTCATTTACTGTATTGGCTATTTATTCATTTATTTATTTATTTTTTAGGAAGCTTTAGGCGATGTGGTGTACTGCGGACTCCCTGAAGTAGGCCAAAGCCTTGAGCAAATGGGTACGCCCGGCCCACGCTTTACATTTCCGCAAAAGCGTGCCGTGAGATAAGGCGTGTGTGACATTACCCGCGTGTTTACGTTGCAGAGGAGTTTGGTGCCTTGGAAAGCGTGAAGGCCGCAAGTGAGCTTTACTCACCGCTGACAGGTGAAGTGAAGGAAATCAACACCGAGCTGGCCGACAATCCTGCACTGGTGAATAAAGCCTGCTATACAGACGGTGAGCCCCAAGAGCATGCGCGGCAGAAAATGTGTACACTCGTCTCTCGAGCTTGACCTCTCCCTTTGCAGGTTGGCTCATCAAGATGACCATTGAAAGGCCGGAAGAGCTGCAAGGCCTCATGGATCAAGATGCATATGATAATTTTATCAAATCGCTGGAATAATAAATCTTTCAACTCGCTGTGCTACTTTTGTATTTCAGTAACAGCTCGCAACAGCCCTCATTCTCTGTAATATTTATTTTCATACCGAAACAGTGCTATAATAATCATTTTTGTCTGTCAATAGTGTCTGTTTCGAATATATAGATTGATGGAGTTAGTAAAACCACATAAGGGCTTTTAGGAATGTTGGGTCTAGTTTGTTGGGTGTTCTTGAATGCACAAATGAGATGGGAAAACTAGACAGTGATTGTAAGCGCTGTCACCTTCATGAAATAAAATGTCATTTTTGTTTGAGAAGAAATGCCCGCAGGTGTTCCAATTTTATTTTTACATATTCAAACACGATTTGAACAATTGGAACAGTGAAACTGGTGCAAAAGCAAATATGCAATCGGCTAAAAAAAAAACAAACATGTTTTTGCTGATGAAGGTGTTGGTGTGTGCACTTGACTCAGGTGCTTCTTGTTCCTACAGTCCATGCACCTTGACCCTTGCCCCTTAGGTCCAGATAGGAATAGAGAACAGAGGCCACTTGATTAATGATTAATGAGGCAGCGCTTTTAAAATCACTAAATGAATGACATGATGACCGGTAGTTATTGCGCATTCTGGTGTTCAAAGGGAATACCGCAACTTTTATCAGAGCGGGTTCGTTTTTATCAACATGCCACTGGTGTTGGCTTTTAAAATTGCAGGTCTTGGTTTTAAAACAAACTGAATAATAAGCAGAGTTGCAACGATTCATCACCAAATTACTTGTTTAACAGAATTGTCCCAGTCCTCAGAATACTGTATCAGCTTCTCAACAGCAAATCTCCAAATTTCTGTTGCCTCCGTGTGTGTACGTGTACGTGTGTGTGTCAAATAAACTCGCAAGTTTTTTGCCAATTTTCTAAATTATGTTCAAACCAGGAGCTGAATCCTCAATATATATATTTTTAAATTTGATTGCTCATGTACTGCTAATCCTAAAATAATCAACTGATTTATCAATTATTTAAATAATTGTTAGTTGCAGCCATAATAATATATGTAGCCTATGGAATTTTGGAACGAGTATTTGCATTTGTCCAATGTCAGTAGCGTGACTGAGCTCTGGCTGAATTTTCATAAGCAAATATTGTAGTGTCTTGAGATATGGGTTTGACGATGTTCATAATTCAAAACACGCATATCTCATCATCTTTGACTTTAATTCCTTCCAGCCCCCAAAATTGTTTGCAATGTGAAAATTAGCACTCTATATTATCCAACATAACATACAATAATCATTAAATAGACAATTAAACAGAAGTAAAAAGGATTCTGTTATTGACAACATGGATGTTCGTCTCTTATTATAACCAAAACGTTGTGGACACATTACTGACAGCAAAACGGCTTCAATGTGGAACGTAATACTGTAATGGCCAAACCTAAGTTACGCGTTCTAACCAACGAAAGGTTCAGTGTGTGTAGCATACGTAGTATTTCTTCTTTAGATTTGCACTCAAAACGTGTACACGTATCCAAACAATCGTAGACGTGAATAGTGTGAGCGCTGTATATACTCTTTGACTAAACTACTGCTCGGTGATTGGCTGTTTGATGGCTATCCCACAATCCACCACAATTTATCTTCCTTTTTCCTTTCGGCCATTTTCCTCCCTCGTAGGTATGAAAAATATTCTCTGCTAGTTATAGTAGAATCTCGTTCAATCCAAAACCTAGACAAAGCGTTTCTAAATTTTAATTGTTCCACTCAGTAGTGCGATTTGTCACCTTTGAGATTAGGTGATTATTGAATGGAGAATTTTAGTTTAGGCTTCTCTAAGCGGCTGTTTTCATGGTGATGTCCACTGAACGTAGCGTGTCTGCTACTGTTGCGGCTGACATTACAAAATTAAATGTTACCTTGTTAATAAATAAACGAATGAGAGTGTGAACGAGTGATCATACACAGGGCTGAAATTCCATTCCATGTTCACTTGTATAAGTAGTCAACAAACATGTCTGTCTCCAATAGATCTACCGCTAGCCTGGCTAACTTGCTGTCTGTCAGCCATTGCTTGGGGCAGATGCATGGTGGGACAGTACCGGCATGGAAGTTTTCTCATGCCTGTGACTCGTGCTTGCGTTTCAGGGAAGTAGGCAGCCATGGCCCCCAGCCGGAATGGAATGATCCTGAACCCACACTTCCACAAAGACTGGCAGAAAAGAGTCCGCACTTGGTTCAACCAGCCAGCTAGGAAACTCCGCAGGTGAGTGCGTGTTGTCAGCGGGCAAAGACGCTACGCTGAGTTGGCATATTTAGGAAGAACATTTTGCGTGTTTCTACTTGGCTTGTCTGAAGTGATTTTCAATGCATGTTACATGGAGACGATGATATTGATTATAGATGGTGTTAGCACTACAAAGTCTGCAAACCGGAACATATTGGAATTTTTATTTTATTTTATTTTACTGCAATTACGGAGGTATACGTTGTATGGTTTTGTGCCTACAATATACTATAATAATCTCACAACTGTCATTTTTGACATATTAAAAATTAGATGCGGATGTTTTGGATCAGCATTCACAGATTTTGTTTATTTAAAATTAATTGCTATTGGAATTGGCATGGTCTGACTGGGTCACTATCAAAGTGTGGGCGTCCACCAAATTCTTCCTGAAATCCATGTGTAATGCTCACTTGTCCAGCATTAAGGTCTTTTGATCTGTCTGTCGTGTACTTAACCCAGGTAATGTTTATTTTTCCCCCACTATAAATTTGCCCTGAATGTGTCTCCCAAGAAAACGATACATGCAAGTGATCGCGCTATCGAGAAAACATGAAAAGTGTTTGCGCCCGGAACAAATTAATGTAGTGCTGTGCCACTGACTTCTACGGGCAGTTATACATTTTGACAATTGCAGATTGTTGCTGTCCTTTGCAAATAATGGAGAACACTATTCATGGCGAATGTTAATGGAGCAGTGTATTTCTGTGTTCTGTAAACGCAGGTCTTTATGGTTTGTGAAAGTTTAAGTGTTTTCTTTCGTCAGGCAAAAGGCTCGCCAGGCTAAGGCCCGTCGCATCGCTCCCCGTCCTGTCGCTGGGCCACTGAGGCCACAAGTCAGATGCCCCACCATCAGATACCACACTAGGGTCCGTGCTGGACGTGGTTTCACCCTGGAGGAGCTCAAGGTAATCCACAAGCATTTTGTTTCTTCAGACGTTATGCTTCAGATAACCACTTTATAATGAGTCTAAAATATCTAACGGAAGCACACAATTTTTACAATAATGCCCAATGGATCAGTTTTGCTTGACAAAATGTTTGGAACTGTCCTTATTGGTGATCCCTGTTACGTTATTTCCTGTACCATGCTGATAGTAGACCAAGATATGCAATGAAATGGAGTGACAGAAATTTCTGTTTTTTAAAAGTAACTAATAACTATAACAAAAATTGGAAACCTCAGTTTCGCGCTATAAGCATGTATGATAGCGTGCGCCAGTAATCCTAAACACTTGTGTAGCACTCTTATGCACAGAACAATACATAAAATGCCACAGTTGGGACTTGTTCTAAAAACTATTTTATTTGAATTATAAGGGTAGAAATTGTATGGGTTCATTGTGGACCCCTAACCCATTTTTTAACATCATATAATATAAATATCTAAATATAAATGCTCGTGTCAAAAGTGCAGGTTTATTATTTAAAATATTTTTTTAAAGCAAATGATCTGCATTTGAATCTCATTTTGTCATTAAACAGTCAGATGATGACAATCTCCGGAATCTCTGTATTTTTTTGATGAATGCATTGAACCCTTTTTTCTGATGACTGTTTCTGTCCAAAAAAACAACAAAAAACAAAATAAACCCTCACCCCCAGTTAAGATGGCAACCCAACTGACAGATCTGAAGCATTCTTACTGAGACAATGCTCCACCTTGTAGGCTGCCGGCATCCACAAAAAGGCAGCCCGCACCATCGGAATCTCTGTGGATCCCCGCCGCCGCAACAGGTCCACAGAATCTCTTCAGGCCAACGTGCAGCGCCTCAAACAGTACCGCTCTAAGCTCATCCTGTTCCCCAGGAAGGCTTCTGCTCCTAAGAAGGGAGACAGCACTGTAAGTTCCTTAAGTGGCATTAAGGGTTCCGTAGTGTTTGTTTTGCCGACACCAACGTCCAGTATTTTTATTATTATTTTAAGCTGTATAAGTAACTTTAAAAAAAAGAATGACTGAATGTGTTTGCTTTTTTGTCTTAAAATACAACACTTGCTTTATAACGAGTAACCAAAATTGGGTGTGGGTACTTAATTTGGTTGGCCGTAACAGGCTGTCTGGCATGCTTAGGCGTAGAAAAAAAAGTAGTGGGTTTCAGGTAACCCGACCGACCGAGAATTATAAAAAATAAAAGGAAAGATGAATTTAGAGCGTTTACATTGGTGCAAACTCTCGCGATATTCACGTTGCGTCGTTTTTTCCTGTCGTCTGTCAACAACATTGAATCATGGCGGCGGCCACGATCTCCGAAAACAATTTAAACCGCGTTTTGTGTGTTGCAGTCGCATGCTCGCACCATAATATTAAGAAAATAGCATCCACTGCTGTATCGAAAAGATTCAACGAACTATTTGGCGAACACCACGGGCCGTCTAGGACGCGGGACGCAGAGGTAACGAGATGGCTGTAAAACACCCAGCCTCTGGGAACCCAACTCTCGGCGGCGAGCGGGGGTTTCAATCAGTGGCGATTGCTCAAATGTCAAAGAATAAGTGATGAAATATATTAATGTAAATTTCATTGTGTGTACATGTCATTGACTAAATATGCGCTACAACGTGCTCAACTTTTGCTCCGAATCAGCTTCTTACTGGTTACGACGCGACTCCCTTCTCATTCATTCCGCAGCTTCGCTGTGCTTTAAACGGTAGTGAGTTCAGGGTAGGTTGTCCCAATGCGTTGAACAGAGACGAGTCATTGGATACAAACTGTTTTTTGTCCCGCCCACGGAGTTCGGGCGTCTCTGGGACTGGATGGCAGTGGGAGGGTACTGGACGCCAGGCTTTTCTGCATCCGATTGGATGATCTGTTTGAGCCTGTGTGCCAGTTCGATTGACATTGAAATGAGCCAATCACCGAGCTTTTAGTGATTGACAATGAAATGAGCCAATCACCGAGCTTCTAGTGTACGCATCCGTGCGAGCATTTTTTTCAACTCGCATTCTGTTCCGAGTTGAGCTGGAGACTTCTAATCATTTTAGCGACACTCTTTGTTGTAAACAAACAACTAGCGACAAATTAATCTTTTATTTCTGGTGGGTTTTATTGTAGTTCCTATAGTTGTAGGACACTAAGTACCGGGAAAAGACGCCTTGTTGGTATGACAGGGTCACAGATCATTTTCTTGAAAAGGAAAGGAGCTCGAGTAGAATTCGCTATAAATAAACGGACACATTTTATGATGTCGACCAAAATTGAGCTTCCCCTCTTTGACAGACGAGCATCCGGCACTGGTTTCAATGTCTCCTTGTTTTATGGTTATTTTGTTTACGTTTTTGATGGGGGAGGGAGGGAGAAAAAAAGATTAAAAAAACTTTGTCCGACCTACCGACCCTATGCTGAAATTTCATGTTACCGGAAACACACTACTTATTTTTCTACGCCTTAGATGGGGTTTTAAGTCACAGTTTTATTTTACAGCCAATATTTTAAAGTTGTGCAAAGGTCGAGGGATGTAGTTGTCTTCGTGTTGTAGTAACATTACTCTTGTGTGTTTAGGAGGAGGAACTGAAGATGGCCACCCAGCTCAAGGGACCAGTGATGCCCATCAAAACTGTGAGTTAACACTGTTCAAAGGCTATGTAATTAGAGTGGATAAAGTCAGATGACGACAATTTCTCCGGAATCTCTGTATTTCATTGATGATACTTTTGAACCCCTTTTTCTGATGACTGCATTTCTCCAAAAACAAACTAAATATTTGAGCAGCATCGTTAACCACATTATGCAGGTGTTGATAGTTTTTGTTTTTTTGTCCTTCCAGGTGCACAAGAAGGAGAAGGCCCGGGTTATCTCTGAAGATGAGAAGAACTTCAAGGCTTTCGCCAGCCTGCGCATGGCACGCGCTCACGCACGTCTCTTCGGTATCCGTGCCAAGAGAGCCAAAGAGGCTGCTGAGCAGGATATGGAGAAGAAAAAGTAATAGTTGTTACTTCGGAACTTTGCAAAATAAAGTATTGAAAAAGATTAACCTGAGACTGTCGTGATTGAGGGTCTTGCTGATGCCAGATATTTTCCAAGGTCCTGGACAACCACATAATTGAAGACAGCACTGTACTCTCTTTCACTAAATGGTTGGTTTCACAGCATCAGTGCAAATGTATGCAGACTGGACAAGAGTGCTCCAAAACTCCACAATTTGGAAGGAAACCTGAAATGACAACCAAAGTGGAGTTTCTAATAGTCTCCGGAAAAAAACCTGCATACATTGCAACACTTGTTTGATGTCAGTAGATGGCGCAAGAGTCACAGTGGTCGTTACTTCCGAGAGGCGCTTGGTATGAATTGCACAGAAATTTGAAAGGACCTGGGAAGTGTCAGGACACCACTAACAAAAAGAGTACGGAAAGGTAGATCAGCATTTGGCACAATCTTGTAGAAAATCTCAAAAGTTGTGTGTGCAGGGGCTTGTTTGTTTTTTGGTAATTCAGCATCACATTCACAATCTAATGAGACACTGACCAAGAGTCTTCTCAAATGAGGCCTAATTTAAGATAGTTGTCCCTCATACTCGATAGATGTACCTTTCTTGACACTGTCAATTGCAAGATTAGCATCTGTAGGCAGGACATTTGCTCATGCAAGTGTACATAAAAGTAGTGCATGTGAGATCACTGGGGCTCATGTGTTGACCGCAATTGTTCAATCATGGTTAACCTGTGTAGACATCAGAATTCCTTGCGTCATGCGCAGCCATTGTGGCTGCTTAAGTGATGTCATATTTGATTTGACCCCGTCGCGGGTGTCTCAAAAAATAGTATTTGTAGGTAAGGAGGGCTATATGATGATGGCGGAAGGTAAGAATGCTGCTGACCATGTCCTGGTGAAAACCAAGGCTGGCTATGTACGTATTGCTGTTATTTACATCTCAGTTGGCGTAATGTTTATCCTATTTTGTGAAACATTGGCATCAATTAAGTCCTTTAATTACTTGCAAACGTTCATGTTTCTATATCTAACATTTGAGCCGGAGGGCCCACTGCGAGGATGCCACTCAAACGCAACATTAGACACACGAGATTGCTCGAGTGACAACAAGGATGTGAACCTGCCGCAGGGGTGCATGTGTGCGTCGATAAACCATGCGTAAGAGCAAAGAACATCCTGTGAGGGGGCTCAGATGGTCCTCATTTTTGCTGGGCTCAGGTGTGTGCCTCCAAGCACATGCTTCACTCAACGATTAGGCAGGGATGGAAGCTGTGTGTGTGCCGGGGTTACAATCGTTTGGGATTTTTCTTGATAGTTTTTATTTTGTTGTGATTATTTTTGTTTTTGTTTGTTTTCAAAATCATCCATCCATTTTCTGATCCGCTTTATCTTCACAAGGGTCGCGGGCGTGTTGGAACCTATCCTAGCTGTCTTCGGGCAGTAGGCGGGTACATCCCAAATGGGCTGCCAGCCAATCGCAGGGATGAATAATCATCCGCGCTCATAATCACATGCAAATTATTTTGCACTTTACGATTTTTAAAATGACAAAACTTACGTGTTTATTGAATGAAAAATTGTCGCAACAGTGTTAGGTTTAAAAAAAAAGCCTCCCTAAGCAGCATGTTTTTATTTGACTAATTGGCGGAGTGGAGCCAATGGCGCTGCCAGCTGCACTCAAGACGAATCCTTCAAAGTGGAAAAATAAAAGAAAACAAACATGTTGTCAGCACAAGGCCACCGAAAATAGGATTTGTTAGAAAGTGCTTTCAATTAAGTCTTCACTTTCTCCCCGGCATAGCACGCCAGCTTGAGTGACTCATCTCCAAAATTGTGGTTTGGTCTCAATTTGAAGCCACTTTCTCATTTGTCTTTGGTCACCTACGGCCCACTTGGCAACATCTCAAAAAGTAGCATTTTGCTCTCCTCTCCCATACAGTCTAAAAAATATCACGCAATGCATTGCGATACATTCATAAAAGAATACATTTGTGGGTGTATTGCGAAGCATACATCAACACTGTGTGGAGACAATACGTTGCGTAACACGTTGCCATTAAATGATAGACGAGCCTCGTAGCGGGTGACGTCATGAACGCTGTGGTGTGGGAGGTCCACGTCTCGTCCACATGGACCTGTTGGCGGAATCTTGAAACAGTAAAAGTAGCCAAGTCATCTAAATGTACATTTTTCTGGGGCTGTGGGGATGCTGTTAACGAGGGGAGCTTGAGACAGCCCTGAGAACTGTCTATGTAACCACCACATTTGCAGAAACAGGCACCGCTTGGTCTTAAGAGTCACGGGGGACTCTTTAAATAGTGAAAAAGTTAAATCCGGCGACATTTTTGTTGCCGTTGTGTTTGCAGCTTTTGGCTAGCATTACAACAAGACGAATGTGGAAGCAACATGGCTTTGGTTTTATTGGCATATGAGTTAAAACGATTAACATTACAGATAAACATTTTGAGCATTTTGTGTAAATTTGCACAATTCATGTCTTTTACCAAGCATGCAGGCTTGCTTTCAGACACCAACTCATCGAGTGGAAGGGAACAAGCCCAACCTTTCTTTCTCTCTCCTTTTCTCTCATTTTCTCTCCTTAAGTAATGCAAACTATATATGTATGTCTTGGCCTGATGCCACTGAACATTTTGAAAGTTGAAAGTGAAAAAAATTTCAAAAGTGAAAAAGTTGTCACACCTCAAAGCGCAACCCAATTTGGGACAAATATCAAAAGTGATGTCACATTTTTTTGGGAAAACATGGCCATTACAGAAAAAACAGGCATGAAATACAATTCTGTTCCTGCGGTTTGGTGACATATTCAAGGCTCTATTTATGTCATATGCAAGAAATTGGACTGGGTGTTTTATGTCATATATTTACATATGCAGCAAAGTGACTGTGTGATTGACACACTCCTGCTGCTGTGGCTCATAGAGGGCGCCAAATATAAATAAATAAATAAATAATGATATGTATGTCTTGGCCTGATGCCACTGAACATTTTGAAAGTTGAAAGTGAAAAAAAATTCAAAAGTGAAAAAGTTGTCACACCTCAAAGCGCAACCCAATTTGGGACAAATACTGAGAACGTGACAAACTGTATTACTGCACAAGGGTTAAATCCGGCGACATTTTTGTTGCCGTTGTGTTTGCAGCTTTTGGCTAGCATTACAACAAGACGAATGTGGAAGCAACATGGCTTTGGTTTTGTTGGCATATGAGTTAAAACGATTAACATTACAGCAAACTCTCTCTCTCTCTCTCTCTCTCTCTCTCTCTCTCTCTCTCTCTCTCTCCCCCTCCCTCCCCTCCCTCTCTTTCTGTCCGTTTTTTCCACACGCCCTGGTGACCAATGAGGGAGGCAAATGAAGCTGCTGCTTCACAGAAGATCATTCAAAAGTGGCACACTACAGGAGAGTAAATTAAGAGCGACGAGTGACATGAATGTGTTTCACTGAGGAAATGAGGAGTGTGCATTTTTGAGCTCCTGAACGAGTAAGTAAGTAGATGTCTTTCAATGTCTATACCAGAAATATTGTTGTCATATGTTGAAAGCAGAGCGGTGTATGTTGAGGTGTGTGTGTGTTTTTTGTTGTTGTTTTTTTGGTTTTGGTTTGGGTTTTTTGACTCACTAGGTGTTGCTTGCCAGTTTTGCGGTTAATTGCGGATTTTGCAAAGCTTCTCGGAGTAGTTTTTGTGTCACAATTTGGTTCTGGGCACTGTCCCTGGTGCTGCACCAGCAAAAATATGCATGTGAAGTTCTGGTGGCTAATTGTCTGTACTGTACCTGTTGCTACATTATATTTAAAGGGCAGCAGAGACCTGTAGTAACTATATACAGTATATGCATGCGTGTTTATGTGTGTGTGTGTGTGTATACTGTATATATATATATATATATATATATATATATATATATATATATATATATATATATATATATATATATATATATATATATATATATATATATATATATATATATATATATATATATATATCTCTATCTCTCTCTCTCTCTCTCTCTCTATATATATATATATATATATAGATATATATATCTATATCTCTCTCTCTCTCTCTCTATATATATATCTATATATATATATATATATATATATATATATATATATATATATCATATCTCTCTCTCTCTATATATATATATAGATATATATATCTATATATATATAGAGAGAGAGAGAGAGAGAGAGATATATATATATATATATATATATATATATATATATATATATATAGAGAGAGAGAGAGAGAGATATGATATATATATATATATATATAGTATATATATATATATATATATATATATATATATATATATATATATATATATATATATATATATATATATACAGTATACACACACACACACACATAAACACATGCATATACTGTATATAGTTACTACAGGTCTCTGCTGCCCTTTAAATATAATGTAGCAACAGGTACAGTACAGACAATTGTATACAGTATATATATATAGATATAGATATATATATATATATATATATATAGAGAGAGAGAGAGAGAGATATATATATATATATATATATATATATATATATATATATATAGAGAGAGAGAGAGAGAGAGAGAGAGAGAGAGAGATATGAATGCATATATATAGTAATGAAATAGTAATGAATGATGAAGCAGTGGTTTGGACTGTTGCCTTGGGTTCCAGCTTAGGATCTATCCATGTTCTCTCTGCCAGTGTCTCTCCTCTGTGTCAGTGGCGCTTTGAGATACAAGCGACCTGATATTTTCAGGTACATCTATCTATCTATCCATCTATCTGTCCATCAATCTATCAATCTGTAGAGATAGAGATAGGTAGATGACTTTATTCATCTCAGAATGTAATCCTTGTATCCCTTAAAAGCCCACTTCCAACCATCCCTCATAGGAGGTAAGATAATATATCCCACAAAAGTCCCTATTGGGACTAAATGTTAATCTCTGGTAAGTCGTCTGTTGTCAGGATCCTTTGCCTAACGACTTCCTGTTCTCATCCCTCACAGTTAGAGAGCACATCATCTCCTACTAGTTGTTTGCCGCTCGGCCGCTCCTCTCGTCTCCGGGCCAGAATGAATGACATTCAGGAGGCCACCTCCCCCGCCACCAGTCTCGGTGGTCCGGCGACCTGCGTCTCCAAAGTAGAGCTGCGGGTGTCTTGTAAAGCTCTACTAGACCGAGACACTCTGAATAAATCAGACCCGTGCGTGATTCTCATGGTACAGACCAACGGACAGTGGACAGAGGTGAGACTCTTTTTTGGGGGGGGGGGTTCTTTTTCCTTATTTTTGTGTGTGGGATAGTGAGTCTTCCCTCAGAAAACATAAAATCTCTGCATTCTTTAAATGTTACATTAAGCCCTTGCAGCCTCCCCCCCCCCCGCAAAAAAAGTACATTCATATCTCAAGGCACCACTATTAAACACAAAAATACTCAATTCAGGTTTTTTCTGGCCCAGCAGCATGTTGGAATATTTGTGGTGGAGGTTCAGGGTTCGAAACTTGGCTCAATCGTGACTGTGTTCAGTTTGCACATTTCAAAAACATGCACGTTATGTTAATTGAACACTTTAAATTCTCCATTGTTGGTTGTTGTTTCTGTGTGCCTTCGTTCAGGTTCTACCCTGCTCGGCTTTTCTTACCATTTCCTTCTAAGCGTGATGTTGTGAATAAATGGACTTGTTAACGTACAGCGCGCTCGAGTTGTGCTCCGGCTTGAACGTTTATTTTCTTGGACTGCTCCCAGGCTGATTCGGAGTGTGGGAGGCAAGTCTGTCATTTCCCCTGTTAAGTCTTGGGCAAATGCCAAAAACAATGAAGTTATTCAGTTACAAGTTAATCATTCTTTTACAGTGGCATTAAAAAAACTGTTTAAGGGAAACTGAATCTCATAACTGTAAGTTTAACTCACTGCCTGTAAATGCGGTGTATTTAGATATTATTTTTCAGAGTGCTGAGGGGGCACTTGGCGGGGAGCAATGAGGAAAGATATGGATTTTTCTGGCTGTAATCTGAGAGACACTTGTCAGATGGGATAACTGACCTGAGTTCAGTGTGGCATGAACGCAGCAGAATATCTACACTGAACGTAAAAATTCTCCACATTCAAAAGCCAGGTTTTTGTGATATTAAAGGGCAGACCATGACAAATCATTTCAACATTTTTTTTCCAGCACAAACCCTATTTTAACTGTGATGTAGCTGTGTTCAGAATCAACCCGTCACATTCAAAGTCATGCTCAATGGAAGTCAGCACACACCTGCCACCAGTCAAATGCCGTTAATTAACCCCAAATAAAGTTCAACGCTTCTGGTAGGCTTTTCCTGACATTTTTTTGTTTTCTAGCGGCATCATGTAGGTTTTCTGCTAATACAGACTGTTGTTTTGAACTGTTCATAATTATTTCCACCTTCACTAGTGCGATGCTGTCACCGCCGTGCTGCAATGTCGGTATAGTGTTGGTGATGAGCATTTGGTTCACGGCTCATGTACATATAATTTAAAAAAATTTTAATCTCACAAGGCTTGGCATTTGAACAGGGGTGCGTCGATTTTTTACACCCACTGGATCTATCGCCACCACACTTCTTAAACTAGAAACCATTCAGTTTTGCTTTGGTTAATTTCCAGATGAAAGGCTCATTTTGATTCGGTGCCAACCAACAGATGTGCGCATGTAAACAACCTTCGTGTGTCCATGCTCATGAATGTGTTTTAAAAAACAGATGTTGATGCATGTCATATGGCACAAGGTTGGTTGCTGATCAAACTATTCAGTTAAAACTCTTTCAGAAGAATTGGTTAAAGGATACTTTGATTTCCCGTGGCAGGGACGTGTCTGTAGCGGGGGCTTCATACCTACAACATCCTATTCTCTGGCACGAGCCATCCTCTGTTGCCTAGATTAACTGTCATCAACAAACAGACTCATCAAACTCATCCCAAATCTGTCCATCCAGATGGCACAAAATGAGGAGGAGGATGGTGAGGAAAGAAACGATGAAGAGATGTGGTTTTAGCTGCTGTTTCTCATTATAGAAATTTCGATAAACCTCCACATATTTATGATTTTTTTTTTGTGGAACACATCCTTTGTTATTTACTGAATAACTCACCTATTTGCTATTTTTGTGCTCAGGCTACAGCCATGTCTAAATAAAGGAAACAAATGCTTTTAGGTACAAGGTTGCAAAAGAGGACCCAAAAGCATGATTCTCTGTTTGGAAGAAAATGACAGTAGATTACAATACAATACAATACATGTAGACGGGCACACATGCACGCCGCATAAAAAATAGCCACATTTTCATTTTTGCGCCGTGGCAAGTCTGGTTTATGGCGTTTGGAAATTTGGCAGACGCCCTGCACCTTACTGGGCATTCCGGCGTACCGCTGGCATTTTCTACCACTCGCCTTTGCCGTCAAATTTGATTGTGACAATTATTTTGTTGTTGTTATTTTACAATATAAATGGACTTATCAGTGCTGTAAATGTGGCATCACCTTGAAAGGTATATCTCTCCAATAAAAGACGATTAGACTCATATTATCAAGTGGAACGATTTGATTGGGTTCAATTCGATGCAATCACATCTTTTAAATGAAAAAACGATTTTAAGATTCAAACAATTTGGACGGGCGTGGCACTGTTGATTGCAGACCCCCAACATGACAACAGTCAAATTTTGGGTATCACTCAATTATATACATCATTGATTCCCCTCTTGCACATGCCTGTACATGTCTCATGCTCTTCAAAAATAAATTGCGGGGAAAAAACTTTGCAATGTTGACGTGAAGTGAAAGAATAAAAAACAAAAAAAAGATTCCCACCAAAGTTGAATGGGTTCTTCTAACACAGCCCTGAATCTGCATAAAAAGTTCATCTTGTTAAGTCGCTCATAAACAGCCAGGTTTACATCAAAGGGTAAAATCAGTAATTGGTACTGTAAAGATGTGAGTGTGAGTTGCTGTGGTGAGGAGGGAGATGCACGTTTCTTCATACACACCCCAGGGAATTCATCACAATTCATACGAAAAGGGCCTTGAGGCTCTCCAGGAAAAGCTGTTGTCATTTTTTAAAATGTATTTATTTTTGGAAACCATGTGATGGTTTTCCTTGGAATACAAACACAGAGTGCATCATGGGAAACAACTTTTCACACTCCCATTCACTCCTCTGGGGAATTTGGAGTCTTCGGTTCACCTAGCGTGCATCTTTGGAGAAAATGATCGTTTCATTAGTATACAAAGTTGAGAAACATTGTAGGTGTGTCTCTGTTTTAATGCTAAATATCGACGCATAGGGAGAGCAAAAAACGTTGCAGGATGAGCAGACGGAGCCTCGGAGAGCTCAGCTTTCTTGTCAGGCAGTCAAAGGCAGACACGGACGTGGCCTGTGCGCTCAGATGAAATGTCAGAATCCTCCAATCTTCTGTCATATCTTCCTCTTGACTGAGCGCGATAAGAGATTGGTCCAGCTCAGTAATAGAACATTTGTTTGATTTTGTCTCTTTCTTTTGTGAGAATATAATTGCAAAGTTGTGACCCTTTGGTCAACCAAAGGCTGTCTCTCCCTTCTGACTTTGATTCGGTCGTGATTGATGAAAATGGAAATGTCAGCAGAGTGCCAAAGTTGAATTGGGTATATTTTCTCTCAGTTGGACAGGACAGAAGTGATCAAGAGCAACTTGCACCCTGTTTTCGCCAAGGTTTTCTCCTTGGATTACTACTTTGAAGAGGTTCAGAAGCTACGATTCGAAGTGTACGACATCCACGGCACTCACAGCATCGGCACGCGTGACGATGACTTCTTGGGCGGTGTGGAGTGCACGCTCGGTCAGGTACGTGTGAATGGCACACCAATCATCTTCCGCGAGTCGCATGACTCACCGGCGTTTTTTGATGTGCACTCGAGCCAATCATTCTGTGCTTTCTGCAGATTGTGGCCCAAAAGAAGATGGTGAAGCCTCTACTTCTCAAGTATGGAAAATATGCTGGCAAATCCACCATCACGGCAAGTCCTCTAAACTTGCAATTCTTTGTCAGGACTTTCTACTGCAGATGTACTCACTCTATTTTGACACCTTTTTTTTTTTTTACACTAGCAGGTCCTAATCAACACAAATTGTAAAATTTGTCTTCATGAACTTTTATTGCATTACTCATGTAAATTCTGAATTTCCCATTGTTTTGAGTCTTCTTCCAATGTTTTTCGAGGGTTGAATTGATGATTCATTCTTCGGCTTCCATTATTTTTTACGAACCCTAATTTGGTACACCTTTGAGTTTCTTTTGCCTCTGACTCAGCTCCGTATAGGCATTGCATGTTATTCGCTTGCAGAGTTATTTTTCCCGGTACATCCGCACTTCCGCCCAGGTTTCCGAAAACCTCAACGGTTAACCGAATGGTGGCAAGGTTAAAAGATTCCAATTTGCCTCTGATGTGAATGTGAGTAAACCCGAGATAGACTGCAGCTCCCCCGTGACCCCGAACAGGAACGGTGGTATTCAAAATCATACATACAGATTCGAATACGGTATTTAGATTACAGTCGGCTAAATCTTGTGTGCTAAAGCTAAATGTTCTCCAACCGCCATTCTCAAGATATATAAGTACATACGGTAAGTACTGCTAATAATATGGTGGTACATTAAATAATCACTGCCTGATTGTCGTTAAATTGTATTTAACTTTTCTGTCCAAACATTTGCATTTGTTAAACCTGCATTGGATAGTACCCCCAGCTATTGCAGCTATTAGGCAATGGCCCATTGAATGTGTTTTTCAAGGTGTGGACCTCCTCCAGCCCTTTCAAAGTCAGATACGTTCATAAAGCGGAGCCCTTCAACGCGCTCATGTCTTGTTTTTAATGTCCAGCAAGCCAGATTTAATTAAAAGTTTAATTAAACGGCTGCTTCACATCCACAGTCTACGACAAGACGGCGTCTAAGGTCACTCTTTTCAAGAAAAAATTGAGTTACAGTGTGAAAATGGACTGTTAATGACGTGTGCTGCTTGTGATTGGCGACCAGTCCCGGGTGAATTGGTCTGCTGTTGCCATACATCAAGCTTTATGATTATGATTGATGAGCGTTTGGGGTGTAATAGTGAAGGTAGTTATAGGTGCTGGAACAAAGGTGTCATGTTTCGGTTTGGGACCAACAGGTGGCACTGCGGGGCTCTCCCTGAACTGCACACCTGTTGGTCGTTTGGCAATTAGTATAAGAGGTCTCCCTCCCGACCACTCAGTGTCGGGTCATTGTTTGTTCTTGGCAACTGTCATGTTTGTTTGTTACCGTTTGTCTGCTGCTGTCAGGTTTGTTTCGGTCATGTTTCTGTTGTTGAGTTTTTATCTTCAGTCATGTGTTTTGTTTGATACTTTGGACTTTGTTTTGGATTTAGTTTTCTCTGTGTATTATTAAATACAATTCGTCAGTACACCCTGCTCCTTCCTCCTGCCTGCTTCTTGGGGTCCACCACCACCTCGCTACGTGACAAAAGGCAATTAAATCACAATTCTACCTGCTAAAGACAATTAAAAAAAAAAAAGTTTTCTATCGGTCTTGTTTGCATTGACATGGCACAATTGCCATTTTTAGCATGGCATTTACTTGACAAGTCGAGATTCTGTGTATCTTTTCAAGGCATGCCGACAGTCTTAACTGTGAAATGTTATAGAATGAAATCTTATCTCCTGTCAGGTGCATGCGGAGGAAATTTCCGGCAACAATGGCTATGTGGAGCTGTCCTTCTGTGCCAAGAAGCTTGATGATAAGGTGAGCGGAGCACACATAAAAAAAAAAAAAAAAAGATGTTCAACACATAACGTTATGTACACCTATCATTCAACAATCTAATGTGACTCAGTGGAAGAGCTGTCGCAAATTGTCTGCCGGAATTGAGTTAATATAATGCCTTGAGATAAGAACTTACCGGTAGTTTATTCGAGGATGACACCGAATAATTTTTTTTCCCCAATAAAATGAATGGAAATGTCATTACAGTAATCTGTTACAGCCCCCCCTCCAAAAAAAAAAAAAAAAATACAGTATTGACATTATTAAATTGCCTGTAGGGCGACCCGGTAGTCCAGTGGTTAGCACGTCGACTTCACAGTGCAGAGGTACCGGGTTCGATTCCAGCTCCGGCCTCCCTGTGTGGAGTTTGCATGTTCTCCCCGGGCTTGCGTGGGTTTTCTCCAGGTGCTCCGGTTTCCTCCCACATTTCAAAGACATGCATGGTAGGCTGATTGAGCACTCTAAATTGTCCCTAGGTATGAGTGTGGGCGTGGATGGTTGTTCGTCTCTGTGTGCCCTGCGATTGGCTGGCAACCGATTCAGGGTGTCCCGCGCCTCCTGCCCGGAGACAGCTGGGATAGGCTCCAGCACCCCCCGCGACCCTAGTGAGGATCAAGCGGTTCGGAAGATGAATGAATGAAATTGCCTGTAAAGAATTACACAATTTCTGCTACCTTTTTTTTTAACTTCAATTCAAAGAACATTGTGCTGCTCCTTCTGATGTGTGGGCCCTGTCCACCTGGGGGCAGTCTAATAAAGATATAGAGGCGCATTAAGAAGAGTTTCACAAAATGACTTTGTGAGTTGAATATTAGTCATTTTCCTCGAATGATTAAGAATAAATGCCTGTGAGTATTGTTATATTGTGTATTTATATATGTGTCTACTCTGTTTGTGTTTAAACATCCGTTGCTGTCAGAGTTAACACAGATGCTATTCGTTAGCTGGCCCATGGCGTTTGACATTATTTGTTAGCATTATGCTCAATAGAAGAAATGTAATAATGCCTCAGATTTATATGCCGCTTTTTTGGACAAGCGGACATGATGTGTTCAAAATGTTCACAATGGATGCATTATTCAAGCACTCACACATTCACACTCTGGTGGCGGTAAGTTATTTTCTGTAGCCACGGCTATCCTGGGGTAGGCTGACGGAAGCGTGGCTGACAGAATGTGCTCACGGCTCGTTCGACCACCACAAAATATTCACAAGCATCCGTACACCAATGATTCAGAAAGAGTGGGAATTGAACAGTGTATCCTCCTGTTAATGGACGGCCCGCTCGTACCTCTGACCCACAGCTCAGCCAAGGCAAAGCTTTGTGGTTATTTTAAATTCACATGTAACGTTCGACGGGGAGTGGTAATGAACAGCTTGAAGCCTCTTTTTGAAGAATTGTGTTTAACATTTTTGTTCACAAGTCAAAGCAAAACTATTTTACAAGCAAAGGCTCTTATCTCGAAAAACTTTGGAGCCAAGGCACTCGTTTCTTAAGGCACCACTCACTATACTGATCATATCAATGCATTATATCGCACCTTATTTCACACCAGAGATGGCTAATGCTGACCTGGGCTGTTCTTCATCACATTGTAATATTTCTTCTCTCTCTTTTTTTTTGTATTTGGCTGAGGGAATATTTCAATCAGAAAGGCAGCAGGAGCTTATATCCAATTTAACTGTGATGCAATGAAAGTGCTTCATGTTCTCCGGAGGAATTTCCTGCACTCGGCTCGAAGTTCTCTGCAGGACTGGACCCCTCCCCCAAAACAAAAAACTTGTACAGTCTGTATTTTATTTTGTGCAATATATAGCCACTCCTGGGACTGAGCTGACACGTGTATGAGGGCATTGACAGAGATCCTTGATTAGAAATCCTCAACGAGCGCATCCTCTCCTGCAGGATATTTGCTTCATATAATCTTTTGCAACTGAAACTTAATTTGTGCAGGTATTTCTAAGAAATTTCCTGCCTAATGTGTCTGATGAATTTTTTTTTATGAGGTTTTGAGAGCTGTGAGCTTGTCAGCGTGTATACAAATAATAGGCAGCTTCCATGAAAATGTGATGCTAAATATCAAGCTCAGACTACATGTTAAGAAGATGTTGTTTTGTGAACACACAGGAAATGTTTTGGGACTCTGGACCATGGGGAAGAATGTTTAAAAAGACGTCAAATAGCTCTTTTCAACCCCTCTTGTCCCAAAAGAAGAATTATTAATGCTAACAGTGAAAAAAATAGCTTCACAAATTATGTGCAACTCTATACAAGTACAAGAACAGCAACAACAACAAAAAGAAGTTAAAAAAGGAACGTTAAATTTCAAAAGAATTACCTCAACCAGGGGTCCTCGAACTTTTTCCTGTGAGGGAGCCGAAGTCAGTTTGGAACAAAAAGTGTGACGATCACAGATGTGTCTTATGGAGCACAATATTGCATTATCCATTTCTAGCTTCTTTCTAAGAAACACATGACAAAATTTACATTTTAAGGAGGCTGGAATGGATGAATGACATTTCCATTTATTTTTGTGGGGATTTAGTGAGGATGAATTCACTCGTATCTCAAGGCATCACAATATATAAATTAGCCTATAAAGATTATGGATATGTTGTTGGGAGAATTATTATTATTATTTTCTTTTTTACTGGATCATTCCATCCATTATCATTCGAAATAAATTGCGTGGTGGAACAGGATTAAAATGGCATGCTGGGAAAGAGCTAATAGAAACTGTTTGGAAAAGGCAAAAGAAACCCATTTAACATTTTAGCGATACCTTGGTACAAAATGACAAACCCGAAGTGACTTGAATAATCAAGTGTATTATTAGGGATTTTTTTTTTTTGTCCAACACTGGCATAACAACTGATGGTCTGTTGTTTTTAGGCACGTGTTCCTCACTCCAACCTGTTGTCATCAGCGCACACACACACACACACACACACACACACACGGGAAATAACAATGAAATATCCTCCTTACACAAAATGACTTGTGCTAGTTAATCATTCATTCAGCTAGTTGTAATTAGCCCAAGATTACATTTGGACTTGTCTGATCTGTCCGTGCTGCTGCCGTTGCCGTTGCCGCTGGCTGCCCGCTGCCATGACAACAACGACAGGATGCTGCAGCTCCTTATGCTCTTGTCCCTCAGGAGATGTATCAGGCTAATGTGGCGGGAATTGCAGCCTTAACTGTCACATTTGGAGTACAAGACATCATGCGCACTCGCACATGCACGTACGGAGAATGGAAAAAAAGCCAATCGCTCAACAGTGGATCATATCTACCCACCTTACCCATGTCAATAGGGTCAATAATTTGGGGGGTATTTTTGGGGGGTAATGAAACGTAAATTCTCTCAGCGAGGTTTTCTTAGGTATTGTGTGAACCCCAGCCCCCGTGCAAATTTACCAGCTATAAATTGAGGTGTGTTGGCTGGAGACAATGATCTGTGGCTGCTTATGTAATTGTAATGATGTGGAAGCTCGCGTGTTAAAACGCTGACATCGATGATCATTTAGCCTCGCTTCGCCAAATGAGGAGGCACCTCGCGGCGCAGGGAATGTTTGCGCTGCTTCTCTCTGACCTTTAATCACAGACACAATAACATCTGCCTCCGCAATCAGCGAACATAAATCAACCTCAACAAGCCTTCCTCTGATATTTGCTTGCAAATGCCATGGAGATGATTGTTGAAATCACCCGTCATTATTTAACCCTTCTTGGTAATGTTGTCCCCGTCGAAGCCACGTGATGAATTTGGGAACGAGCTTGGGCAATATCAACAGCATCACTGTCAAACTGCATTGTCTGCTCTTCAGAGCCAGAGGGCCGGTCATTTTAGTCATCTGCTTTCTCTGCTTCTGCAGGACCTTTTCAGCAAGTCTGACCCTTTTTTGGAAATATATCGTATCAACGATGATGAAACGGAGCAGCTTGTTCACAGAACTGAGGTAAAGCGATCATCTTCATGGTTCAGCTGCAGACTCTCCGCCGACAATTACTTTGCTGAATGTCTCGTCTTCTTCCTCCTCAAACAGGTTATAAAGAACAACCTGAATCCTGTTTGGGAGCCTTTCAAAGTGTCTCTCATATCCCTGTGCAGTTGTGATGAGGACAGGAAGCTTAAGGTAAATGACCCACCAAAAATATTACAATTTGTTTTCGTGCTTTGGCTCAGCTGGAATCATAAAAGCGAGAAAATGAGAAATAACTACTGGTGGGGTACGAAATATTAATCTGTCCAAAAGGCCAGAAAATTGGGTTGACTTGCAAACTGTAATATGAGCCAAAACTAAAGCCGTACCAAAGAGTCTGCCTTTAGAATGAAGAGTAGGGATTCAACATTTTTTTTGGGGTGGTCATTAACCCCACAGATTTTTATTTTTTGGGGGGCCCCACGGATCGATTGCATGTCAAGACATATTCATGGAAGAAGAGCATAAAAACAAATAAAAACAAATAATACAATTTACCATTACACAAATTGCAGTTGTTATAATTCGCGCAAGTCTTCCGCATATTTTCCTTGACCTAGCCATCTATTCTTCTCTTGTTTTCCATAGCATAGCGTGTTGTAAGATGAGGCATCATTGGCAGATTAAAAAAAAAAAAGCCATTCTCTTTTGTGATTTCTCTCTCACTTGCGCTTTGATTGTATTTGAGAAGGGATTTGCTCCAGTTCTCCTTTTTATTTAAAAAATCTCCCTACGCATGTAGTATGTGTTATCAGTGTTGCAAATTCGCAATGTTGGTCTGTCTTGTATAAGAAAATGATCTGATTAATTAATTTCTTGTTCGCACACAATTACTGTTCGTGTATTGTTTGTTAACATTTTGAAAATGAAGATGGAGGTCACCAGTATTAAGGTCCCACTGGTATGAATGTATTAAGACTCGCGGTGATCGAAATAACCGAAGCTAGCGAGGCTCCCGCTAGGCTCTTCCACAGCCATCCAATTTTCCTACTCTCGAACCCGCACAGATTTAAGTCTCAAGTATGTCACCTTCTTGAAGGACATTTCGCTGCTCCACAGCGCGTTACAGTCTCGTGACACCAACAGATGGACATGTTTGAAAGTCCTGATAAGTGATTAGATGATTGCAAACGTTAAACATCGATGCGGAGTGGTAAAGCCGGCTCATTGACTAATCGGTTCAACCTCTAATATTGTGCTAACGGTGTAAAAACCGACAGTATTCTTCTTCTTCTTCTTCTTCTTCTTATCTTTCGGGCATCATTTGGATACAGTGCTTGTCATGAGATTGTGCCTGTGTAACAAATGTGGTGGTTGAGAGAAATAGAAGAACCAGAGGAAATTGATGAATATGGGGTCCCGCTGACAGGAATAAAAGAAAACCGTGTTGTACGTGTGTCTACAGTGCCTCGTGTGGGACTATGACTCCAGGGGGAAGCACGATTTCATTGGAGAGTTCTACGCTACTTTCAGAGAAATGCAGAAAATCTCCAGTGGAAATAAGGTCAGTGAAGCAGAGGCCCAGGAGAGACAGTTATGTCATATCTTTATTATAGATTGGCATCTCATTGCTAAAACCTCTCACTGACCAAACGACTGCCTCAACAAGTGGTGAAAGCATAGTGCCTGATGACTTTTTTGGGGGTCGGGGGCTTGTATTTCAGGTGACGTGGGATTGCGTGAATCCCAAGTACAAACAGAAGAAAAGGAACTATAAAAACTCAGGCGTTGTCATCTTAAATGTTGTCAAGGTAAGATTCTAGCTTCACCTTACCCTGACCAGCCTCAATATTAGGCAAGCCTGCTTTCCTACTTAAATTAAGAAATTAATACAATCTGACCCAAAAATGTAATGCGATTTGATGTTTACTAAAAGAAGTTGATGTTCATGAATTTGCCTGGTCAAAATAATGAACCCAACCGTGGGTAAAAGTAACCCAATCTGCTCAAAATCCAAAGCTATCCAGTGAGCGAGTTTGGAGAACAAGCCAGTATTTTTACGCGTGAGGTGATTGTGCGAGCATGCATTTCTCTCATTGCACTTCAAATCTCATTAAAGTCAACTTTTTATTGTTGTTGTTTTAAACAAAACTACCAAATTCAATATGACGGTGTTTGCCTTGAACAGATTGTTATAAACAGATGGCGCGCACCCACTCGAACATCACCACTTGTTTTCGTTTCACTTTTTTTCCACCCGCAGCTCCACAGAGTTTACTCCTTCTTGGATTACATCATGGGCGGATGCCAAATTCACTTTACGGTAATTAATGTCATTTTTTTTTTCACCTCTGTATCACTGCGATTTGAAATGCTTGCATTGCGTGAACTAACAATAGGCTTGCGTCAGACAGAATGGGCTTTGTTTAAAGTCAGAATTGTTCAACTTTTTTCCACACCCTCGCATGTGTTTTCCTTCCCTGTGCACTGTTACAGTTGTTATTGTAGGCAGCATCACGGATTCCGCTGAGCCTCCTTCAACTCGTGCCCTTGGTGGGCCCCCTCTTTTGCGCCTTTTCTATCATCAGTCGGACTCCTGAAGCAATGAATATTAATGCTCACCACCGCCGCGGTACATGAAGTTTGTCAGAATCCAAACGGAGGGGGATTTGTGCTCAATCTGTGTGGGTGTCTAAAAAGCAACAATTTGGCGCCAATTGTAAAATTTATTCTGCATATTTACGGATCGCTGACACCTACTGACATGATCGTTTCTCAAGATAAACGATTGCGTTGTTGAACCCTGTGTTTTGCAAAGGGCACTATTCTCTTTCTTGCCAGGTGGCCATTGACTTCACAGCTTCCAACGGAGACCCCAGGAACAGCTGCTCTTTACACTACATCAACCCCTACCAGCCGAACGAGTACCTGAAGGCTCTGATAGCCGTGGGCGAGATCTGCCAGGACTACGACAGGTTTGTCACGGTTTTGTCGCGCTGGAAACACAGGGTCAGGCCACGTGTGCTTTTCTGTGCACCATTTTGGTGCGTGACCTGATCCAATTCCATGTAATTGGTCTGAAAATTATTTGACTTCGAATGTATAGTTGTTCGTCTACTGCATCTATTCTAGCGACGTATAGTGACAAGCACAATGATTAAACGCTCATCCGCTTGTTGAATGAAGGTACAATGAACTTATTTATCGGAACGATAGCTTTGTGTGCAACCGAGCGGTCCCAGATTTCACACTAAGTATATTTGTGAGTGAACTGAGACAAGATAATCACAAGTTAAATGGAGACTTTTTGTGACATTTCATTTGCTTTGCCACTGCCCGATCATGATTGGGAAAAGCCGCCTGCTGAAAGTGTTCGAAAATGTTTTTCCAAAGTGTCATATATTTTATGTACTGTCGCACTAGATTTGGTCCTGTCAAAGTCAAAATAATGTGTCTGAATAGCTTGTAATGTGACATTGGGATGGATTTTTTTTTCTTTTCACCAATAGGGCAGAATTCTGAAGTTAATTAATAGTTTTCAAGACAACAACTTTTAAAAAAAAAGATTACTGTACAACAATTAGTATTTTTCCCCTTCCCTTGTCTGTGTCTCTGCGCAGCCTGCTACCAAATGCGACTGGTGTTTGGGGACTACTAATATAATCCACAGTTTTTGTAATATTATTAGGTAAACACAAGCAATTGCCCGGAACCCCACAATTTCCAGGTGCCCCCAAATTTCCCAAACTCATTGTTGTTGTTTTCATCTTAACTCTGCTTAAAAATGCATGGAAATGCTTACCGTATTTTCACGACCATTCGGCGCACCGTGTTGTTGGGCACGCCCACCCTTCACTCATTGGCAGACTTCCGCATGCCTGACGTCACTTACGCCCGCCTTTTCTCTATATAAACAGCGTGTCGGCCAGAAGCGCGCTCAGTCAGGCTTTGGAACTCGGCTCATACCACTAGACTTTTAATGGCGCCTTATGGTCGTGAAAATACGGTACTCTATCTTGATGATTTCGACTCCTCCCCTCACTTCTCATGCAAAGAACAACTATAGCCTTACTGCACATGTCGCAGACTTGATTCAGGTAGACGCATGGCCAAAGAAACTTGTTGGCAGGCTTGTGATGAAGAAAATAGTCACCCTAGCGTAACACGAGGCAAAACGATGCTTTGCCGTTGACCAATGGCTTGTGTGTCTCGCTCCACCCTTTTGGTCCCATGGAATGGTTTGCCCGTTTGCTGATAATACAGCACTGTTTATTATTTTTGCTGTTTTCTAATCAGTGAGTCACTTTTAATGTGTTTTTGTTGGAGGGGCACATGGTTTGTTTGGTCCTCTGCCGGCGTGGTTTTGTGAAGCTACCTAATCTGCGACCCAGTTGAGTCACGAATCGTCACAATATTCCGGACACGCTGCTTGTAGTACCTGATCATGTGTTTCCATTCGGATCGAGAAAATATATGAGAAAGATGTCATATTGACCTTTAGATCAGCCATTGGCATTTAAATCCCATTTTATTAGTCCTTGCTTTGAAATAATTTCACTGACATTTCATGGTTCATTCCTGCATAACTGGTGTCTTGAGGCAACAGTTGTATCTCTTTTCCGATCTTAATTCTTATTAGATAATTATTGTCCTACAAAGACGTTCTATTTATTATAGGGGGCATGTCAGATCAATAAACTGTGATTGTTAAATATATAAAATCAGTGGAGGGTTGCCATAGTGAAGTGCAGCTGAGCAGTGCAGGCGATGTTAAGTGCAAATTAAGTACATTCATTCCGTTAGGAGTCATTGAAAATGGAATGTTTTCATTCCCACCAGCTGAATGGAATAACATTCAACCTGATGAAAGTGCTCAACTTTTTATAAACACTTGAAACATGGCTCCAATTGCAGGTTCAGCTTTTTGGTCAAATGTGAAGCAATGACGCCTTATGGTGAGGAAACGCTTCAGGTGCAATTGGACTTTGTAATTCAAAATAATATTCGCTCTGTGATTGACATTGGCATTTGGATTTTTATTATGTCCTTTTTGTGACTTCAACTACAGTACAGACAATCTATTTCATTTTTGGAATGTCAGCCAGATCGGTGCTTTAGCCAGTGTTTTCCTGAGCTGTATGTAATTTTAACATTTTGTTTGTAGCAAAAAAAAACAAAAACATGATCCATTCCAGACACTGCACAATTTTCAATCTGTTCGTATTTATCTTTTTCCCATAGCTATTCACTTATAGAAAAGGAAAAAAATCTGTTCTGTCCTCATAGCAAAACACCAAACAGCCAGGGGGACAGACAACTGTGCTAATAAACAACTGATTGTATTTTCAGGAGAATGACAGGGGGAAGAAAGGTCAGGGGCATACAGAAGCTCAATCGATGAAAAAATGTTGGAATTTCTTGAATGGGTGTGTAGTAAACAATTTGGCAATGAATTAAAAAAAATTTGATTTCACGAGTTGTATTAAAAAAAAAATCAAACTCATCGATTGTACAGATTCATTAAAAAGTTGGAAAATGCATTTCAGAAGACCAATTCCTACCTAATTTCTACATTAACCTTAATATAATATGAGGGATGACTGTCAAGCAATGTCCCCATTAATTTTTCATGCATCTGAGGATTCACACAAATTTTCTTGAGCATTCCTTGGACCACGGTGGGCAACATCAGACATGCACACGGCGGCCAAACCAGTATCACACCCGTCCAAATCCTGTGATCATAACAAGTTGTGTGATGTGGTCTGTTAGGAAAAAATTCTAATCATTTTTATATCAAAATTTTAGAATTATGGCAAGATTAAAAACGTTTTTTTACTTTTATTTTAGCACATAGGTTTCACTATGGTCCTACATTGTCCACTTATTGTCATGATTCTGTTTGTGACCAACAGGTGGCGCTGTAGGGTTCTCCCTGCAGCTGCACACCTGTTGGTCGTTATGTGATTAGTACCGGTAGTATAAAGGGACTCCCGGCATGACCACTCAGGGTCGGGTCATTGTTGCTGTTGCTGTCATGTTTGTTTGTTTGTCATGTTTAGGTCATGTTTTTGGTCATGTTTCTGTTACTATTAGTTTTGAGCTTCAGTCATGATTTTTGTTTGAGACTTTGGACTTTGTTTGTTTTGGATTTAGTTTTCTGTGTTTTATCAATACAGTACACCTCTTCAAATACACCCTGCTCCTCCCTCTTGCCTGCTTTTTGGGGTCCTCCCTGCACTACCACCACACAAACATGACATTCATAAATAATGGGAAACGTGTCGTTTAATAAAACACACAAATTCCTTGTCACCTGACCTTTGAAACGCGTGAAAGAGCCTCATTCGAGGGGTTCGTAAACTATGCCCATGTAACTTTGGACTGCCTGAATGGAGCTGTCCGTGACTCGCCTGCGGCGTCTCGTCAGTGGTGAGTGTGAGTGTACGTGTGTCAATGTATACTTCCAACTAGAGTTGAACTACTGAGTGCGCACCCTCGGTCGCACGAATGAAACTGTCATGGAAGTTTGGAATAGTCTTGTTTGTAAATGAAAGTGTGGTGGAAATGAAGGAATGAGTTTAGAAATGTAGTGCGTGCGTGGTGCACGCCAGCGTCACTGTGTGTGCTTGAGAGGGTGAGAGAAGTGCGCAATTGCTCAGCTTAGAGGGAACGTTGCTGTCAAGTCAAATGACATTGATCATCACGGGGAACATGACGTTACTCGCCAAAAAGTAGAATATCTTCTGCAGTTGTTTGTCTGCATTCAACCTTCAGCTTTTGGCGCTGCAGCCAATGCGAGTGACATCATGCACGCTGTGATTGAGAGATTACAATTTCAGCATCTCGGTGCTTTCCGAATGGTCGATGGAGACTTCAATCGTGTTCCTCTCCTATCTTCCAACTACTTCAGACAACATGTTTGTCTTTGAACGAAGGGGAATAAAACGCTACTTGTTGCATGCCGATATGAAGGCAGCGCACGGCTCCTTGAAACCAGCAATAGTACATTAGTGGTACGGCAGACGGCCAACAAGGACTGTGACACCTTGGTTGAAAACACAGAGGAGTTTTTCATGCCAATCTTTTGTGAATTTGGGGATTCTGTTCGCTATAAACTTTACTCATCTAAATTACAGAAACACAAAATCAAGAAATATTTCTTCTGACTTGAAATTAATTAACACAAACCTTTTCCATGATTGACGATATATTTATTTCTAATTTACTGTGATGCATTCACATGTTGGGAGAAAGATGAATTTGACTCTATGATTTTCATATCCCTGTCCAAAGAGAGTAATGTTGGCGGTTTCTAACCTTCATGCCAGAAGGTTTTAGTTGTTGGGACAACATATGGAAATGGTACAGTATGTTGCAGTCCGTATGCTGTGCTATTTATCTGTCTTGCATGTAGCGCACCGATGTGGCTCCATGTGCTTCCTCATGTGGATAACCGTGTGATGAGGTCTTTTCACTGCATCTGTTTCAACTAGCGCTCATCTGCTTTGCTGGCGTAGGCTCATTCCCCTGAAACACACACACACACACACACACACACACACACACACACACATCACATGCAGTACAATAATAAGTAACACAACCGCGTCACGAGTTGTGAATCATGGAGGAAGCATACTTTAGTTAAGACGTTTGAACTCCATGTTGAATGGAAAGATGATAGATGCATATCCAACTCATAGCAAACACGCAATCTGTTAGTTACTAGGTACTTGCCGATTAATGGGAACGGATTCGTCACACTGCCTGTTTTAGAGCGAGACCTCCATCAACTCTTGAAACTAAGCCAGATGAGGATTAAGACTGAATCTTGATTTATGCAGATCCTCCTATTGAATGTCAGGGGAGGACTGTCTGGCTAATTATAGCATCCTGGAGATAACGCAGGAGAGAGTGAATGAACACTTGTCATTTAGTTTATCTGCGTGTGTGTTTACATGGAAACAGAAGAGCATTTTACATGCAAACAGATCTTGGAGTGAAGAGTGTAGGCAGCCCTTCCCTGCAAAATTGAAATAGTGAGGATACAAAATGTGGGAAAACAAACCTTTTAGCCTTTCAGTGAATAGAGGTGATGTGGGTTTTTAGAGTCCTTGCAGAGGAGTGCGTGATGGAGCTTACATGACAGGCTTTTGTCTGTGTGGGCAGAGGCTCATTTACCTTGCTGAGAGAGCCATTATGCTCCACGTGCTGACAACGCGGGATAAAAAAAAGGACCATCACGCGCCACACCGCAAAACCCAATACGATATAATAGATGTGATTTGTATGTTCGTATACAACAGGTATAGATAGAAGTTGAAGGTTAATGTGGGCAATGACATCACGCGGCTTGAAAATGAATGCATTTGCTGTACCTGTAGGAGCCTGTAGGAACAGGCTTCACGGCTTGACTCACTTGTCCCCCCCCCCAGCATTTCTTTCAGCGGCGTTGTTATCAGTTGCTTTAAAGTGTGGAATGATGAAAACGAGCCACGCGTTTTGATCATTTTGTTCTTGTGGGAGTAAAATACTATAGGGGTACCGCGGATCGTGTTGGGAAAGTTCATTTGCTATGCTATTCACAAGATTTTTGAACGAACTTGTCCAGTTGAATATAAAAAAAAAATGTAACTAATTATAAAGTTTATTGATCCAACAATGAACTTGTTGAAAATACTGTCATTTTCCGATTGTTTCAGCAAGTTTCAAATTCCAATGTCATGAGTAAGAACTTGTGGCTTGAATACTCTTTTTAAAACAAAAGCAGGAAGGGTTCTGGTTCATTACAACACATTTTGACTGAAAATGAGGGAATTAAATTGTCATTAGGCCTACATAAAATGCTCCAAATTTGTATTGTACTCATCGCAACTGAGCTACTACTACAAACAGTTGTTTTTGAGACAGGTTCGTTTTTTCTAACTATTTTAAAGGTTTGAATTGTGTTCACTTGTCTCTTTTAAAAAAGGAGTGCTGTTAGGATTTTAAAGTGTCCTGTATGTTTTTACAGAGTAGTACCAGTACTAGATCTCCAATCACCACTAGTAAGCAAACCCTTCCATGTCATTTGACCAAGGCAGAGTGATTGAGAAAATAGCTTAATTGGCTTGAACCAATGATTGTAGCCTTCTTTTCCACAGCAATAGTTACAATGAGGGCGGCCCGGTAGTCCAGTGGTTAGCACGTCGACTTCACAGTGCAGAGGTGCCGGGTTCAATTCCAGCTCCGGCCTCCCTGTGTGGAGTTTGCATGTTCTCCCCGGGCCTGTGTGGGTTTTCTCCGGGCACTCCGGTTTCCTCCCACATTCCCAAAACACGCATGGTAGGCTGATTGAACACTCTAAATTGTCCCTAGGTGTGAATGTGAGCGTGGTTGGTTGTTTGTCTCTGTGTGCCCTGCGATTGGCTGGCAACCGATTCAGGGTGTCCCCCGCCTACTGCCCGAAGACAGCTGGGATAGGCTCCAGCACCCCCCGCGACCCAAGTGAGGATCAAGCGGTTCGGAAAATGGATGGATGGATAGTTACAATGAGTGACGTGTCAATCAAAAATATGCCACATGAGGGAAACCGCTTAAAAGGGAGGCAGAAGTCTGGTGGCCGTGATTTGCATTTCAGCTAAGTTCATTCGAAAATAGATAAGGTGGAATTTCGGACATAGTTAACATGTTCATTGAGGGGATGGCTCATTGATTCAGGAGATTGCAATAAACGAGTCTAGGTCAGGGGTTGGACAACCAGCATAGTGAGCAGAAAGACATAGGCCATTTAATTGTGCGCTCAAAATTGATTGTATACTGTTGTACAACATTTTGAATTCACTTTTGGACACTGGATGGCTTAAGTTTACAATGGAAACTGCTGTTTGTTTGCCTGCGCCGAGACCTTAATTGTATTTGCGTTTTTTACAGCTGGGGAAATAGTTGCTAGCTTTCACCTCCGCCTAGAACTGATGGTCGCGAGCACACTAGCCATTATGTTTTGCCAAATAAATCAAAGACAACCCAACCAAACATTTCATGTTACTGTGAGAAAATGTCTTTCACAAACCTGATGATGGTGGCGTCGTACCAAGTCTGCAGAAGTGTGAATAAGTTGCATATGTGCAAGTCGCAAGTCACTGTGGGGAAAAAAAAAAATAAATCAAGTTGCCACAAAATTTAAAGCAAGTACAGTTAAGTCATTACTTGGTTCATGCAAGTTGTAAATCAACTCATAAAATCTCGCTCAGTCACAACATACATTGGAGTGATAAAATATATAAACACTTTTAAGAGTACGAAATAAACATCCAGTTAAATTATGTAGAAGAATGCATGTATTTTTATGAACTAATGTTTGTGTGAGTGTCACATTGTTACTGGATTGATAAATATTGAAATACAGACTCAATGTGGGAGTAAACATGCTTAATCATCAGATTTATAAACTACATATAAGATAAGATAACCTTTATTTGTCCCACACTGGGGAAATTTGCAGTCTACAGCAGCAAGATTGGGGGGGGATAAAGTGTTTCATTGCACAAAGTAAATGTTTCAGAAAAGAACTGTACACAGTTCAATATAAGTGCAATATAAAATAAAGCATTAGCAATATATTTGTAAAATAAATAGATTTCTGCAATGGAATAAATACGCATCACTTTACGGGGGGGGCCTTCCACATCAAACATGGCAGACACGCTCAAGGCAAGCAAAGTACTTAAATGGAGTTTACGTATCTACAGATGTCTATGTCTAAATAACATCTGCTTTTTAATGGTATTGTTTCAAGATTACACTTTCCATGATGACTAATCTATTGTCTTCTCAATTGAATTCATGAAGTTAAGTTAATATTTGACTGAGTCTTTAAAAGTTTGCAAATTATCCCCATGCCTTTGTGGGTTTTCTCCGGTTTTCTCCCACATTCCGAAAACATGCATGGCAGGTTAACAGAACTCTCCAAATTGTCCCAAGGTGTGAGCGTGAGGGCGAATGGTTGTTCGTCTATGTGTGCCCTGCGTTTGGCTAACAACCAGTTTAGGGTGTACCCCACCTACTGCCTGAAGACAGCTGGGATAGGCTCCGGCACCCACCGCGACCCTAGTGAGGATCAAGCGAATTAGAAAACGGATAAATATAATTTGATTCTGAATACGTGAAAGGCTATTGGCTCCATTCATTGACTGTACAGAGACTCTTCCTACTTTGTGACCATGTATAAAATCCTGAATATTATTTGAGTTAAGTATTATTATAATTGTAAACAACAATATGTACAGTATATACTGCCAGAGTTTCTGTCGCAAGCAAGCTTTCACAATAGAAAATACATTTCCGGATACACCCAGGCATCCAGCCAGCTAGGCGCTGCCAAACCATACCAATAAAGTTACTCTGGATTTAGCATTTTAGCCAGAGGTACATGCAAAATTATAAATCTGCATGAGTATCATTTTAAAAAACTATACTGTACTGGTGTGGCTTGGTTGCTGCCAGCTGGATCTCGCACACCATCTCTCATTTCCGGCCTGCCTGCATTTCTATGATCTGGTTCTCTGTGTGGTTACGACAAATATAGAAACAGCTGAGAGTCATTTGGATTTCCCCATGAGGGATTATAATTACTAGAATAAATGACAAATTAAAACATAAAATATGCTCACCTCCTTTTATTATTTACTGTCTTCCAGTTAGGTCTCGGTCATTAAACTGCAGTCAAATTTTGGGTCATCAAAGAAGGCTGATTGGTCCACAATCATTTATTTGGGACGTATTTGTTTCACATAAAGCCGAATGCCAAAACTGAGTGCACCAATGGCAGCCACAACCAGTAACACTGTGTATCAGTTGAGACAAGCCTTGGATTCATCACTTCAGTTCATCCGGGTAGACTTAAGTCTTCATCTTGCCCTTAATACCTGGCGGCATGATAATGAGCTGCCAATGTTGCATTATGATCAAAATCATTTCCAGCGTGCACACGAAGTAAAGTGGAGATAGACTGCGAGCTGGTCTCTCAGAAGAGGAGGTTGCAGCAGCTGCCTGCGGGCACCGTGGGAGAAATTTCAAATTGTAATTCAGCCTTTTAGCATTTATGAAATGCAAACAAGCAGGAGGTTTGACCTTGGAAATGTGAACAGATGGATAAACTCTGAATATGTTTGGGATTACTGTCAAAAGCGTGCGCAAATTCCACTATACACTTGTTTGATAGATTTTCGTCTGTTTTTTTTTCTTTCCAGTGACAAAAGATTTTCAGCCTTGGGGTTTGGTGCCAGAATCCCTCCAAATTACGAGGTGAGGTCTTGTCTTCGTCCTTCTGCAGTCAACTCACCTTCACTTCAGGCAACATGCACACACGCGCTCTATATTCTGGTTCCTTTTTAAATACGCGAGAACTGCGCATGATGATGATTTCCATTAAAAAAGTAATCGACAACACAATTCGTCATGCGATCCCAATTTCATATTTGAAACTAATTATGTTGTTGTTTTCATTCATTAAACCCTTACCTTGGCAAATCAACTGATTCTGAGAAAAATAACGTGTCGACTCAAATAATAGACCCCTTGGTGCTGATGCTCAATTTACATTCATTACATTCAAGACCTCCTAAGTGGGAAAGCACTTTTTTTTTTAAAGTAAATTGGACTTCGGTAACCGCAGGCCTCGAGTGATTGGCTGCAGCTCTGGGGAGGAACATGAAACGTGGAAGTCGCACGCGCACACACACACACACACGCAAACACAAGCAAACCAGATTTCATGTTTTTGTGCAGTGATCCCTGACCTTTTTTGCGTCACGGACTGGCGTAGACAAGTACATGCTTTTCACGGACTGGCAACAATTTGCTGATGGCGGGTTGCAGTGGGGAGGATCCTGGGGGGTTATGGGTGCTAAAATCTTTTTTTTCCCCATTCCTTTTAAATTGATAGTTTTGAAGCACCGGTGCTGACAACAAATATGATTCTAGAGTAATTCACCATTATAACTCACAAAATTGCTTCCATTCATTTCAAGCGTTTTTAGTCAACGGGACAACAAATGTCGAAGAATATAAAATAACACCGTAAACTACTAAAAATTCAGGAATAATGTGTATGCCTTAATGATAATGTAAAGATAATACTGAAGCTCCTCTGGGAGGGCGGGAGGGAGGTTCTGCCAGTCCGCAAACCGTTGGTTGGAGACCACTGTTCTAGTGGAGTATTGCTATCATTGATGTCAATATACACAAAAACTCTGTCACGATTGCCATATCTTTGTTAGTCTATACAGAACACACACTTTACATGCGGACTGCTAACATTTACAACATGCATGTCCAACTCTGGTACTCGTGGTTCGCTGTCCTGCCTGTTTCAGATGTGTCCCTCCTGCAACACACCTGATTCAAATGATCAGCTCATCAGCAAGCTGTGAAGAAGCCTGAAAACGATCTTGATCATTTGAATCAGGTGTGTTGCACGAAGGACACGTCCGGAACATGTCGGACAGCAGCCCTTGAGGTCTGAGTTTGGACACCCCTGATTTAGGGAACAATTACATCTGGGCACAGTGGAGTATATGGTAAGCGTGTCTGTGTCACAGTCAGAGGTTCTGAGTTTGAGTCCCTGCTTTGGACATTTTTGTGCAGGGGCAGCCAAACCATTAGGAACACACAGGCAGGCTCTCTCTGTCTCTCTCTCTCTCTCGAATGTGTTTATCTTAGTTCTTGCGACAATTCATTCTCACCTTTTGGGATCAATGACACCAAACCAAACAAATGTTTGTTTCCCGTTCAGTCCTAATGAGAGAAAAGTGTGGGGTTTGCATTTGTAGGTGTGAAGACAGTCCAACTTGATGGTTTTCTTAGGTTAAGTTCTAATAATCGGCGGCCCGGTAGTGGAGGGGTTAGCACGTCGTCTTCGCAGTGCAGAGGTACCGGGTTCAATTCCAGCGCCGGCCTTCCTATGTGGAGTTTACATGTTCTCCCTGTGCTCGTGTGGATTTTCTCTGGGTCCTCCCACATTCCAAAAACATGCATGGCAGGCTTATTGAACACTCCAAATTGTCCCTAGGTGTGAGTGTGAGTGCGAATGGTTGTTCGTTTCTGTGTGCCCTGCGATTGGCTGGCAACCGGTACAGGGTGCCCCCGCCTACTGCCCGAAGATAGCTGGGATAAGCTCCGGCACACCCCGCGACCCTTGTGAGGTTAAAGCGGTTCAGAAAATGAATGAATGAATGAAAGTTCTAATAATCATAATCACATATGTTTGTGCATTGTGTGTGGGGGTGGGGCTTTTCATGGAGGGGGCTCTCCACCTCTTGGAATGACACAAGCAGTATGACATGAAGATTTGCATTTGGTTGGGTGCTTTGCAATTAGAAAAAAGAAAAATACATAAAGGAGAAATCATTGTTAATGCAGTATCCTTTTACTCAGAAAGACAATTAATAGGATGTTCTGCTATTTTACCCCTACATCCCTTTTGCGTAATTTCACTCCAAGACATTCCTCCTATTAACTTTATGTTACATTTATGCATGATTGTGAGTTTGCATTGTGAAATAATTAAATTCTCATTGAGAAGGCTTAAGTGATACAAATTACATGAGGTATGCTGCAATAGATGGTCGGATGGAGCTGGCACCCAATAAAACAACACAGCGAAACCCCTGAACAAGTGACCATTACCAATCTAATTCGTCACACTTGTGCATTACTAATGTCATTCGTCACGCCTCTTTATTGCTGATGGCATTAGTCACACCTGTGCAGTGTGCAGTGAAGGACGACCGTGACAACGAAAGGAAGACGCCTGACTCATTATGATACCGTCCTCTACTATCCATCTATATAATGTATGCATTTTACATTTCTGCTTTGAATAATTGAAAAAATTAAAAGAAAACGCACGCCAGCTGGAGAGGACTTACTTGGTTTGGCTGGCAGACAGCGCTGCTTTAAGGGAAAGAAGCAGTACTTAATATATACTGTACTTCCGTTAGAACCTCTAAGAACTTTGTTCGTGACCGACGCATCATTAGTGTGTAGTGTAATCTTATGAATACACATTTTGCTCCTAAATGAAATTCTTTAAATCGTCACACATTTTGCTTCATATTTTTTAAAATAACAAAATACCCAGAAGGACATGTTGGAGGCTTCTCTTATCCTACTGGTAATTGTTATTGCAAACTGCTCCAAAGATTAATTCCATTCAAACACACCCTTCCATTGCTACAAAAATGACAATATTGCAAAAGAAATATGCAATCTTTTTCAATTTACTGTTTCTCTCCACAGGTGTCTCACGATTTTGCCATCAATTTCAATCCCGAAGATGATGAATGTGAAGGTAAGGATCAATAGGTTGATGGAAATAATGCTCAATTGCTTATTGGGACTGAAGTCCTTGAACACAGGCATGAGACAGAATGTTGACGATTAGGAAACAATGAATTAATTTAAACCTTTTTATTTATGTCTATTGGCTGAAGATTCATAAACTAAACTCACACCACACAATGGACACAATATTCTGAACAGTCAGTATGGGAGATAATACCCATTCCTAGTCAAGCATCCACATTGAGATATATTAGTAGACACCTTTTTGATGATGATGCAATAATTCACATCCGTAATTCGGGAAAAAAATGCCTACTTGCATCATACACTTGTCATGAAAACCTCACCAGTGATTCTAGTTTAAGTGATTGAAATTTCAAGATGAACCAAGAGTCCACTCTATCTACAGGTGAACTTAATCCAACTTTCTCTAAACCTTTGAATGCACATGTCCATCTGAGAGAGAGAGAGATTTTTTTGTCCACATTTAACCCTTTCACGCACCCTGTAACTTGATAACATGATAAGATATCCACTGTAGTAACCATTGTCCCTGAAAGGCAAACATAAACATTACAACAATTTTTCTTGTTTTGCGGTGGGAAAGCTGGAACAGATCAATGCCCTTTTCATTCATTTCAAAGTCAAACGATCATTGTTCCAGCGTTCCTGCAATCCGCATTGATCAGAAGGTATTCACACAGCACAAGATCTCTTGTGGGTTTTGCCCATCATAGAAAACATTCACATTTCTTTGTTTGCAAGAACACATCTTCATCGGACTCTTCCCCGCAGTTGACTGACGTTTGTGTTGTTGTTGCGTTTGATCAGAGATCCAAGGAGTGGTTGAGGCATACCAGAACTGCCTCCCTAAAATCCAGCTGTATGGCCCCACCAATGTTTCTCCCATCATTAACCGGATAGCCAAGCTGTCAGCTGGCGACGGCAACATTAAAGACGCCTCTGTGAGTGTCTCTCTACGCATACATATGGATGAAATGCAGCCTTTGTCATATTGCCTCCCACTAAGTCCCTCAAGTGAACAGCCTATGGTTTAACTCACTCTTTACAGTAATGACGTTGAAAGCTGGGATGAGAAAAACTCCCAACCCTTTATAAATAGACCAGTATTGCGTTCTTATTTTGGGCTACTGTTACATACTAATGCAATATTTCTGGCGTCTAGCATTTTATTGACATTTTTTTGCGCTGCAAAAAGCCATATCTGATATTACTCTGCATGTTCGCACTCTGGGCATCAACCTTGATCTCATTGATTACTCAAAGTTAATGCTTCTTTTCATCGTGTGGCCTTCAGGGCATTGTTATTTTTCTAAAATAACATGATACGTTTTCCAATCTGTGATGTCAACAACAAAGTAGGCTTTTTATTTTTCTTTGAATCTATTAATGATACCACTCGGTTAAAAGTGCTGTTAACCACTCATCACCACCTCCTGCTGCATAATGAGGCTGATGACAACACTTACATAAACACTTTCCATCTTCCAACAGCGCTACCACATCCTGCTCATCCTCACTGATGGCGTGGTGACGGATATGGCGGACACGCGCGAAGCCATCGTACGGGCCTCCTACCAGCCTCTCTCCATTATAATTGTTGGGGTGGGCAACGCAGACTTTACAGACATGCAGATTTTGGATGGAGATGACGGTGTCCTGCGCTCACCGAAGGGCGAGCCGGTCCTTAGGGACATCGTGCAATTTGTGCCCTTCCGGGACTTCAAGACGGTGAGTTACCTCCGTCAAGGAAAAAAACTTTTTTTCCATCCACAGAGGTCAATCTGTTTATCTATTTATTTGTTTGGGTCCAACTTGTGGTATGACGTTTTTATAAGGCATTTGATAATGGCCAAGTTATTATCCCCCAATGCTCAAGTGGATGGATCAATATCTAATCTAGTCTGTGTATTTGGTTTCAACCAAAAACCACATGTAAAAATTCTGGCTTTGAATGAAACTTTACCACCCTTTAGTTAACTAAGTTGAGCTAACGAGTCAACTAGTTGACACGTCATCTTTGTAGCTCTGCAATGATGGCTAGAGCTGGAAATCTACTCCTTGCCACTCACGTGTTTTTGGCATGAATAATAAAGAGGCCTGGCTAAAAACAACAGCTGAGGAGGGTGCTGGGTCAACGTGGCAAGTTAGCAGCGGTTGCCTCCAGCATGTGGAAATATTTTGCTAAAAATTAGACTGGTAGCATAACCACAAGAAAAGTTTGTCAGGAATAAAAGCACACGCGTTACACATGCCTGAAAAGGCACACCCGCTGATACTCGCTGACAAGCAGCCTCAATCTTATGTTAGTCGTCCATTAGCGAATTCACCAAACGATCTCCTGAAACAAAAAAGAAACGATATACTGTCGTGTCTACTTAGATGATGTACCGAGGATAAGTGGTGGTCGATTAAAAAAAAACATCCATCCAGTGTTTTGCTCAACGCAGATGGCACGTTGACAACTGGAAAAAAAACCATCACTTAAACTATCAGAACTATCAGTGACCTCATCGATTAGTCGACATCAACTCGACCGTCATCTCACTTGTCTCAGCCTGTCAGTCATTAACGTCGGCAACCGATTAAAATGTAGCTTACTGATTTCACAAGCGACAAGAGAGCACAAGTGTTTACATCTCGACAGAGGTCTGCTGTCTCTCAGTATTCTAGTCATGTTGTTTTATGGTTTTCAATTGTGATGAGATGATTTTCTTATTTGTTTTCGCGGTTCATAAAAATGTGCACATTCGGTTATTTCAAACTGTTAAAGAGGGGTACGGGTGAGCTAATTTATGCCTTTTTGAAAACACAGATGACAACCCTCCAAAGCATCCCAGTTCTTATAGGTGTAAAAAAAAAAAAAAAAGATTTGGATGACAGGCGAGTACCACGAGGAGGTGAACCCACTGCTCCTCTTCACAGTTTTATCAAAAGGCATAGTTTTAATATTCTACTTGATGTATATTGGGGTTATGGGAATAATGTGTTGCCAATGGTCACAGTAAAAGTGCCATTCACTGCAGAAGCGTTATCAAGGTTATTATCTTGAGCGAAACGCACTCACAATAAAAGTGGTGTGTTCCAATTTGCATGAATGAATGTGACGTTCTCCCTCATGCCCGAATGCTTTTGAACAGAGATGTTTTTCATTTTCTTAGATAATGACAGGAATCATATTTAGAAATGTAACGGATGATTTTACTCCCCACAACTCAGTTGTTGCAAGCAAGAGTAGGCAAAGAGGCACCTTTTTGTTGTTGTTTTAGCCATTTTTAGTTGAAAACAGCATTGTGTCTGTGTCTGAATAACTGGGGGAAAATTTGTGTTTACAGACACGCAATAAATAGAAGAGTGCAACAGATGTGATTATGATTGGTGTCACAAAAGATTTCAAACCCACATTTCGAGATTTTCCCCTGCAATATTGGCCAAGCGACACGTCAGCAAAGAGATCCTGTGGCATTTGCTTGAGTTAGTGCCTCAGAAAAGACAAGCGTTGTGCCAGGACAATTCATGGCTGCTCACACCGCCCTGAGCATCTGACACTTCCTGGCCCACAGAAACACCACTGTGCAGGAGCTACCTCCCAAGAAAACTTGTAATTTGTCAATTGCATTTCGAGTGTGTCTTTAATGACACCAGTCACCAGAACTTTTTCGACACACCTTGTAATGAATTGAGCTCTTAGAGTACATATATTAGAGACTATATCAAAACACTGATTACATTTGAAATAATAAACACTCGCGATTCAGAGAGCGGAACTGTGCAAACCTTACGGTGTGAACAAAGGATCACCTGCGGCAGTCATGATTGACAGGTGATCAGTGTGTGGTATACGTACCCTTCCACTCACCTCCAGTTTCTCTGCGTCTTTGAACAGGGCAAGCAGTAGAGAAAATGTATGGATGAATACAGATGGTAACAGAAGTAGAATAGAGGGGGTGATTGCAGAATTGTGTGACGAACATAAAAATGGAGATTGCCTTTTAGATGAGTCTACTCCTTTCTATACTGTGGGAAAGTCGCAAGTATGACTCATTGTCAGTCTGGCCACATCTGGGCTATGATTGACAGGTGAAATCCTTTTGAGTTGGAAAGCCCTGAGAGGTTCCAGCTCAGGTTATGGGGCGGAATAAATGAACTTCGAGTCGCTCTCACCGCTGTTCAATCTTTATTTTGCAGGCTTCACCAGCAGCCTTGGCCAAATGTGTCCTGGCAGAGGTGCCCAAGCAAGTTGTGGAGTACTACAGCCATAAGGCCATCCCACCCATGTCTCCAGTGATGGACTTGCCCACACCCATCCTCAGCCCGGTTGCCACCAGTCCGACAGAGTAACTCCACCAAACAAGTCTTGAACTGTGAGAGCAGCAACTGTCCCTCAAAGTGAGATGGTGAGGGAATGCTCGCCTCCTGGGATAAGATGAGAAAAAGTCCTCTTGTTAATCATTGATTCCACTCCTACAAAAGATTTGATCGACTTTTCACCTGGGACCGTGAGATATGTTTTTGTGCCTGGTGTGGATTCAGCACATCTCTGGCTTTGCGGTGGAACCATCCCAGCTGAACCGGCATCTGAAGGATTATATTTCTTCGCCGTGGCTTTGTGCATGCCAGCCAATCTGTCAGCCATTAATCTCAGACGGAGGACTGATATTCTTTGCCGGCTCTGAATGACTTCCTTTTATTTTTTTGTATCATTTATTTTCATTTCTTCTAGTGTCATCGCTTAAAAAGATATTTCCAAGAGTATAACACAAGCAATCAGGCTGCGATACATTCATCACAGGTCGCCTTCAATGAAAGCCGATGCATTTTCCATTGTGGGCTCGCAACACTGACCATAAGTCATCGCATGCACTCGAAGGTGTTTGGCTATATTTCAGGGCACAATTTATTGATCAAACCTTCATGAGGATGACACATGTTTAAATTTCCCACTCAGTGTGGGTCTCAAAGGTCAAGGTCACACAGACAGTTGGCGGATAATCATACCCTTAATGTTTCTTCATGGATTATCCATCATGGAACACTGAAAGTGTTTGTCCTCTGGAATATATGAAAAATGGTAAACAGCACCGGAAATGTAAGTAAGATGCTCCGCCGTCAGACAACCACAAGGCCGAACGGCATCATGTACAGTTTGAACTCTGTGGAAGATATTTTATTGAACTGATTTCCCTTATAATAACTGATGCCTTGAAAGGATGATGAACTAAAATAGCACCACTCTTAATAGCTTATTCAATATGAGGTATGTCCCAAGACTTTTGGCCATTTAAGCACAGTGCTTCATGACCTTTTGCGGTCAGTGCGGCATAGCTTGCACGTGTGTTAAATTTTCTCAATAATGACGAGGATCATCATCATCTATGTCAGTGAAACTGCCTCTGATCTATTGCCTCTAAGATGTGACAGTTCCAGTTTTTGTAACTTTGTCAAGTGGCTAAAATATAAGTCTTGTTTACATTTCCCCATCCTGTAATGTCGCAGATGTCTTGATTTTGTGCAACCTTATAAGCTATTACAATAATGAGATTCATTGAAAGCACACAGCCAAGCTGTAACACAAACAGAAGTTGTAATATTATTATATTCAGTAGGGGACCTATATAAAGAGAGTTTGTGTATGCGTTAGAGTGGATATGAAAAGTCAACCCCCCACCCCGTTCAAATCCTATTGAATAATGTGGTTGCACAGGTGTGTACATCTGTCTAATGTAACTCAGAACGTAACTCTGTTCAGAATTAACCAATCACATTCATGCTAAAAGAGAGTCAGCACACACCTGCCATGATTTAAAGTGGATCTTACTATGAACCCAATATTGTTTTTTTTTTTTAAATTTCTGTTCTAGTAGGCCCTGCGATCGGCTGGCAACCGGTTCAGGGTGTCCCCCGCCTACTGCCCGAAGACAGCTGGGATAGGCTCCAGCACGCCCCGCGACCCTTGTGAGGATAAAGCGGATCAGAAAATGGAGGCATGGATGGATGTTCTAGTAGGCTATTCTGCTCTCTCTCTCTCTCTCTCAAATTGAGTTGTTTAGGCTCTGGGCCACATTAAGAGTAGAAGAAGTTTTAAAATGATTTATCTTGGTCTCATTGCTTATGTCACAAAAACTTGGCATTTGAAAAGGGTCCTGTAGATTTTTTTTTGCGTACATGCCCTGTATGTAGACCATTTTCGTTTGAAGCAAAAATGCGATGATTGTGAATGTGTGAGCTGCCTGGGATTGAGTCAGAAACTCATCACAAAATGACCGGTATACCTCTCAACCACGGCGTGCTAAAAGTCATGTAAAAAAAAAATCTATATATAGATTCTATATATAGTTTTTTTCATCATCTTTTTTTAATCATCTTCTTTATATTCTTTGCAGAGTGTATTTCTTTCACAAAGTTTTCTAGCAATTGCGCTCCATAACTGCTGACTTTTTCTTTTGCTCCAACGTGCATGTTTGCTCCAAAAGTCAACTTGAAAATGACACTGTCACTGTGTTTACAGCCCCCTGTCACACACCCGCCCAACCCACACACACACGCGCGTGCACACGCATACTTTGGTGGAACAAATATTACAGTGACTTTGATTTGTCCTCTGGAGCTCCCTCAGCTATCCCTTGTTGCACATTATTGACCGGTGGATGTAAGGCACACACATACACAAGCAAGCAGTGTTGGTGGACTTCTTTGAAGAAGCCGACCGTGGAGGACTGGCCTGTCATAGTGGATCATACAGTGAGGACTATTGATCAAGAGGGCCAAGATATGGACCTGCACCAACGATCCTGGAGGTAGTCTGGCCTCGTAAGAAAAGAAAAAAAAAGCTTCATGTGACTGTCGTTCAATACTGCAGGAATGGATGGTTAAAAAAAGAGAATGAAAAACAACAGAGCTGTAGTAAACAGCAATTGATGGAGAGAGCTTGTCTTGACTTATCTCAGCATGTCAGCACAATGCCGCCCTAGTTTCCATCTGTGCGTTAAACTTTCCACACGCACGTGTCACTTCCAAATGGTAATCAAAACATTTTATCACGATCAGCAGCTTCCCGCTCTCATAATGGGCTAGCATCAAGTCAGTGGTGAGGGAGTGTAAGCATTTGCAAATCTGTCAAAATACAGTGGAAGCTCTAAGATCGTAAACCAACGAACGGCGTGCTGGTGTACCGCTGATTATTTCGACTTGGAATTCAATAAAACAAACTATTCTACCTTAATGCTGGCAACACGGCGGTAGATTAATGGTCACTTCAGGTGTGCATCTCATATAAAATACGATTAGATACATTTCTGAATACATGTGCATGTTCCAAGAATAGTTCATTTTGAAGTGGAATTTGGTTTGATTCAGTAAGGTTTCGATTCGATATGGTTGGGTTCAGTTCGGAGTTTATGATGCAAAGTTTCTTGTTGCCACTTTTTAATATGAACTTGTCAGTAGTGTAAATGCATATATATATATATCCATCCATTTTCTGTGTGTGTGTGTGTGTGTGTGTGTATGTGTGTGTGTGTGTGTGTGTGTGTATATATATATATATATATATATATATATATATATATATATATATAATATATATATATATATATATATATATATATATATATATATATATATATATAAATAAAATATGCGGTCAGATGGACGAGTGGTTAGCACGTCCACCTCACAGTGCAGAGGTACTGGTTTCGATTCCAGCTCCGGCCTCCCTGTATGGAGTGAGTTTGCATGCTTTCTTCCGGTCTCCTCCCACATTCCAAAAACATGCATGGCAGGCTGATTGAAGACTCTAAATTGTCCCTAGGTGTGAGTGTGAGTGCGGATGGTTGTTCGTCTCTGTGTGCCCAGCGATTGGCTGGCAACCGGTTCAGAGTGTCCCCCGCCCACTGCCCGAAGACAGCTGGAATTGGCTCCAGCGCGCCCCGCGACCTTGGGAGGATCAAGACCCATTTTCCGTGTCCTTACACCCCTTGATGGTTAAAATTCAGGGTTTAGAATCGGCAGTTGGTTTTTGTGAATTGGTTTCCCGACTGTCTGAGAGGCAGTGAAGGTGTCCGAATGTGATTGCATGAGCGAATTTGGGATTGAGGACGGTGCAATCTGAGAGCAATTTATAAATATAAATTATTTTGTGGACTCAACCATTATCACATATGCGCCAACTGCAAAAAAAAACTTAAAATTGTGCAACTCCATTAGCTACAGATGAGACAAGGTTTTTGTTCTGTCTGTAAGCAAAGAAGAAAAGGAAATGTCTTACTGTCCATGGACATGAAAGTAAATCATTGACTGTATGTGTCTCAATTGTGGACATGTATTGGATCCAAGTTAACAAATATGCTGTGACCCTTTCATGTCACTTCTAGGGTATAGTTTTCTCTTCTCCTTGCTTCTTCTTTGGATACTGTATTAGTGATTTTCAAAAACCAAACAAAAAGGGAAACAAAGTATGTCCATCTGTAGTCATTTTATTGTGCTGAAATAAGGTGCTGTGAAATAGTGTGATGTCATACAGTACATGATTTTGGTTGAGACTGACCAACAATAGAGGCATCACTCCAAATTTAGTTGAATTTTGAATAAACTCTTTCAAGGTTTCCACTGGATTCCCAAAGGCATGAGCTTGTCTTTCAATTCTGCCTCAAGTTACAGCCAGTTCTTCATTTGTATTTAATGCACATATCAGGCCAGACATCAATAACAAGAGCGGCACTGGTGAGCATTTAATGAATATTGAGGTATATTAAATATTGTAAATGTGTTTTACAAAGCTTGGGCTTTATTGCCTCACCACGATGGCCCTTCATATCTAGCTTTCTGGATGAAAAGTTGCATCAAAAATCAAAGACACAAGTGAGTTTGAATAAGTTCTCAGCAAATCAAAGTCCAGCCAAACTATGAAGGTTGTGTGTAATTTTGTATGACTGCGGTCGGTGAGGTGAAATTGTGGAGGCAATAAAAGCAACACGTGGATTCAAAAGAAGCTGCATGGATTCCAACCGGCTGCTTAGTTGCTCTGAGATCTCACCTTGCACGAGTGTCTGAGCAAATGAGCTAGTCATAAGTTTTCAACCATTTTGATGCTTTTCCCATTTGGACCCTTTCCTTTTTCCCCACATCCACCTGCTACTGCCCAGGACACGGTTTACACCTCATACCACAAATATGCCACACTACACATGAGTAGAAAACAACTCGTGCATCATTTGTGGCGATTTGATTTCTTAAAAAAGGAAATCAAGGGAATTTCTGCATGTTTACTTTGATTGTTGACCTGTGCGGTGTTGTCTTTTCTTTTGACTTGATGAAATGTGCGTGTGATTTGCAAGCATTCGTGTATTTGACGCTCGTTGTCTTGCAGTTGTGTAAATAAACCTGACCGTATGAAAAGGAGCACTGTCTCATCCTTCTGATGATGACTTACTTACTTTCTTCAATACCTGTATACAACATTGCATATTTGCTCACATGTGATACACCGAGGAGAAAAGACAATTTCAGTGATGCGCTCATAAATGACTAATCGCAGTGCTGATGTGCTTGATGACATGTTTCAGCTATTAGGTGCACATTGGCCCTGTGCGGTTTGGCTGGTGATGATGATGTGAGCACTTAGTGGATGGCATGAAGCACTGAGCCTAGTCTTTAATTCCATCAGAGAGCTCCTTTCATTTAACAGCTACTGTCGAGAGCGCTGAAAAACGGTTGTTTCCATGGCGACACCTACTTGTGGGGAGGCCTTCGTTTTTGTCAAATTCAGGGACACAAATAGAGGACAGCGCCATGGACTGTGGGGAGAATAACAAAACAAAAAAAAAACAGTTAAATCCAATTTCTGAGGTGGTCAGCAAAGCTACTAATTGTCCTGCAGAGACACAGGTGAAGATCATGATTGAGTGAAATCCCCTCACTCTCTCCCTAACTCTTGCTCTACTGTTTTTTTTTTTTTTTGTCTGCTAGGACTGATTTATGGAAACAAATAAACCTGGCTTAATAACAAGTACTAGCTATAAAATCTAAAGCAGGTGTGTACTCAGACATGAATGGTTGTCGTCAAGGCTAAAGAGGGATCGGGGGGGGCAATAAACCCCATAAAAATATGCTTGGACCCCCAGCTGCCAGGCTAGATAATTGTTGTTTTATTGCGCCTTATAATCCGATGCGCCTTATATATGGATCAATATTCTGATTTCTTCGACGTAGTATTTTAAATGTTCTGTAAAGCGCTTTGTTGGTTGTGAAAGCGCGATATAAATAAAACTTTATTGTATTGTATTGGGGCGGCCCGGTAGTCCAGTGGTTAGCACGTCGGCTTCACAGTGCAGAGGTACCGGGTTCGATTCCAGCTCCGGCCTCCCTGTGTGGAGTTTGCATGTTCTCCCCAGGCTTGCGTGGGTTTTCTCCGGGTGCTCCGGTTTCCTCCCACATTCCAAAGACATGCATGGCAGGCTGATTGAGCACTCTAAATTGTCCCTAGGTGTGAGTGTGAGCGTGGATCATTGTTCGTCTCTGTGTGCCCTGCGATTGGCTGGCAACCGATTCAGGGTATCCCCCGCCTACTGCCCGGAGACAGATGGGATAGGCTCCAGCACCCCCCGCGACCCTAGTGAGGATCAAGTGGTTCAGAAGATGAATGAATGAATGAATGAATGTATTGTATTGTATTGTATTCCCTTTAGCATAGCTCCATGTAGTTGATGCATAATGCAACCCTTTCCACTATTGTAACTTCATTTCTATGCGCAGTGCGCCCTATATATGAAAACAGCTTTAAAATAGGATATTCATTGAAGGCGCACCTTATACTCTGGAGTGCCTTATAGTGCAGAAAATATGGAGCGCCTTATAGTGCGGAAAATATGGTGTTACAAAATTTACTTTCTTTGTTGTCTGGACAAGGTATTTCAAATGGTGCCCTACAAATGGTTAGTTTTCAGGACAAATGACTGACTGAATGAATGAATAAACATTCTGTTGAAGTATACGTACCACCCAGTCCAGTCATGTAAATGTAACAGAATAATGAAACTCTGATATATTATTATAAGTGGTCACACTTTCGCACACATCAAATTACAATGATAAGAGCATTAAAATGCGTTTCCTTGATTTTATACCTCTTTTTAAAAAATGGATAGACACTATTTGGTGAATTCTCACAAACTGCTCTATTAATACTGTCTGGAACGAATTGTAAAATGATAATTTGGTATTGTCAAAAATGTCAATTTATACAAAAAAAAACCTTGCAGAAATTCTTTTAAAACAGTATGTAGTCAGCATGCTAACGGACTCATGTTGCTCAGTGAGCATCCAGCGTGTGTCCATTTCTTAGTTAAGTGTGGAAGTGCTCAACTAATGGTGTCATCAGTGCAGGCGGCAACATGAATCAGTGAAACATATTACAAGTAGCAAATTGGGGCAGTCTCTTCCTGTGACTCCTCACTTTTATGTAATTCTCCCTCAACTGCCACGTATTTCCCAAATTACACAGTGTTGTGCAACAAAGGCCTTTCTTAAACTGCATAAAGAAAAGAATATGTAATTATTAGAGCTGTCAGTTTAGAGCGTTATTATCAGCATTCATTTAAATCAATTTTAAAGTGATTAAATTTTTTATCGCGAGATTAATGCGGCAACACGTCACAGCGGATGTTACGTTGCTCTATAAATAAGCCGGAACCAAAACAACAAGCGTTCTGCACAGGTTCACGCCCATGTCTGTTTTGCCAGCCAGGGCAGCGCGAGACACCGAAAACGGATGCTTAAAGACTTTATGAATGGAAAGTTGACTTTTAAAAAGTTGTCAGAAGGTTCCACTGACAAGACCAAAGTTACCTGCATGTTTTGCAGTCGTAAACTGAGCTATCATCGTAGCACGTCGAGTCTGAAATACCACTTAATGGCCAAGAACACAGCTGATGTGAGTACTGTACTCCGCCCCCTCGTCTAAGACAGACAGTTATGGATAATTTCAAAGCGAAGAAAATGTACAACACGACAAAGAACAAATTCGCTGAAGCCATAGCTAAATGTATGGCTACTGCATGCAAGCAAGATTGTTACTGGTTTGGAACTATTTTGTGTGGAAGGTTACCGTGTTCCGTGTCCATATAAATAAAAAGGGTGGAGCTTCTCTGTGTTAGTCTGACGGCGACGGTGCGCTGAGGCTCGTCGAGAGTTCAGCGTGCAGTGGTAGCGACCACACTGAAAATAAAACGTCTCTAGAGTTGTGACGAACCAAGTGTAGTCATCCGAAATGATGTCTACACAAACCCATAGAGAGACTTCCGCACAAGAAGGACCAACAGAATCAACATAGCCTGACTGCTGTGTTCAAAGCAAACTTGAGAAAAACTAAGTATGCAACCATGGCTTAAATCCACTATAGGCTGAGTACTAGTTTACCTTAGATGTGCACTTGATAATTTTAGATTGCTCTGTTTTGATTCCCTAAAAAGAGCTGTTAAAGGAGCTGTTGTGTGACAAAATATTTGTTTTCACTGTTGTTGATGAACAGTAATATTGTGTAAAAGATTATGTGTGAATAACTGCTCCAAGTGAAAAATGTTCATGTAAAATTGAAACTCGAAATTGTTTCAGTAAATATTTGCATTTTGCACATAGAAAACCGATCCATGATTCCATGTTGATGAGAGCATTAAAACAGGAAAAATGGGACAGAAAAAATATAAAAGGAAATTTAGAAAAGATAAAAAATGTGTGAGTAATCACGATTAATTATGAGTTATTATGAGTTAATTATGACAGTTATATTACATATTTTAATCGTTTGACAGCTCTAGTAATTATAATTTCGGGTAAAAGCTGTTCATAATGCTTTGTGGTGTTTGGAGGATACAGCTAATGCCAGTCTTCAGGGACTGCTGCAGAGCGATGATTAGCAAATTATGTGTTCAGTGGTTCCACTGGGCTTGTGAACACATGCTGATCACTGGTGTCACCGCGTGTGTGTACATATCGTGTGGTGAATTTGATCAGTGCGCTTCAACTTTTAGGTTTCATGAGTGGGTATGATGGATCCAAAACATTTGTTGCTTTGTTCGATCAGTTGCTTTTTTCGTGATATGTTTTGACAAAAATAATTTCTGGCTGCAGTTGTTTAAATTTTTTTAATATACACAGAATATAATCTTTTATTGCCTCATCTTGGGTGTTTCTTGATAATACTGATTTAATATTTTATCTGTGTGACCTTAAGTTAATGACTCATTTCTAGCCACTTTTACACATGTCAATCATTCTCTGCTTTATTTGAAGAGAATTTTCACTGGCAACATAATATAGTAGTCGAATGAAATGAAAATAAGGTGTCATTATAAACTGAGTAAAAGCAATCAATTACAGTAAGTTAATGCTCTTTCATGCGTAAATTTTCATCCGTGACTCGTGTACAGTTTGACTGGGAAATAAAACCAACATAAATTCAAGCAAGTAAAATATATACAGTAATATCAGCTATATAGAGATAATAATAATATATATTTTTTTATTAACATCGGGCCTGTCAAGACGCCCAAGGATGTTTAGTAGTGGCAAATAAAATACTGGAGGTGACAGCTTGCAAATGTATTTGCAGTGCAGCTGTCTGCAGCCCTTTTGACACTCACCCGCGCATGTGTGTGCATTACAATGTCATTCATTTTCTGAGGCAGCTCCACAGTACAGCGGCCACAACTGTGTGTGTGTGTGTCTGTGTCGTCTTATCAGAAAATGACATCTGTTATGGACTCAAATGCTACGATGGGATGCACAGCCCAAGATAAAGGGCAGTGTGCCTCAAAGGTGTTATTAGAAAAACATGTCATATGCGAAGAAAAAATATTTCATCTTAAATTCTAAAACTTTTGATGCAATCTGTTGTGTAACAAAATCGATGTGGACTCAACGGTAAGGGGTGTTTATTAAAAATCTTTTATGAAACTGAAAAGCTGCAGCGATAACACCAAGTGTTAGCATTATAACATGCTTTCTTAACTGTTAGGCAATATTTCAAACATCATCTTAAATTCAGAACCGAAAGAACAAGATCTGAGAGTTGCTGCTCCTCCTCATCAAGAGGAGCCAGATGAGGCGGCTCAGGCATCTGAACCGTATACCTCCATGACTCCTCCTTGGTGAGGTGGTCTGGGCATGTCATACTGGGAGGAGGTCCCAGGGACAACGCAGTATACACTCAAGAGATTATGGGCCCTATTTTTGTGCCCAATGCAATTCTAGCACAAGACATGGTCGAACTGTGTGCAAGGGTTGTTTTCTTTCTTTTGGTATTTTCAAAGAGTGCGGGTTACAGGGAGAAAGGGGTGTTTGCGCCATTGTTGGAGTGAAAACAGCTTCCCTGGTGCTATAATTCCCTTTGAATTCAACGCAGTAGAGTTGCGCGGTCAACATGGAGTTTATGCAGGAGCTCTAAGCGTGCAAAATAAGTTTATAAGGAACCGCAAGAACATCTCCAACTTGCGGATGATGTGAAGCGGGCACTTTGATACTGCCTTTCAAACATGATCATGCATCCATGTGTGACAACAAACCCCTCCACCTCCACCCGAAAATAAGCCCCTCCAACAATATGTGCTATAAAAAAATATTAATGATGATGATCATAATGCATTCAATTATGTCTACAATGATTCAGAGGATTCAGTGCACGCCGCTGTCATATTTATGAATGAAATACGATGACCTGTGCACACCACTTAGACCTGCCGCTCTAAAGGTTAGTCTCTTTGCAATGGTGTTTGTGATTCAATAAATCATAAAGCAGTGCTACATGTGGCGCATAAAAATGTCCTTTCACAATAACACAGTTTTTGTGCAAGGTTCAATCAGCTGGCGTGAACATGGCAGTCACCGACTGTCTTTTCTTTGCAATTGGACAGTTCATTTGGGTGCATTGCTTATGCAGGAAAGACTGTTGACTTTTGAGTCGCTGTTATTGATTTGTGGGGACTTAATCGGCTAAATCAATAAATAGACTCAAAAACACATAGATGGCTAGCTGCTTCGATGACTTGTATTAATGAGATAGATTCAAAGATGCGCAGCGTCATGTATCATCACCCATCGTCTTGATTAGGGAATGTGATGGGAATAAAGTGATGGACTTGTTTACGACCTCGGCTGCCTCGTTGCTTGTGTCCATGATATATGGGCTTAATTTTCTTCGGTGCTTAGCATCTAACCGGCCAAAGTTGCCGACTAATACCCCACGCTGATGCTATGTGTGCATAATCTGCAATCAACATTCAGAGGATTGTTCTCCCAACCTCAAATTAGCCCAGTGTTTCACAATCACTTTTGTAGTATAGTTTAGCATTTGACGCATCTAAATTATTCATTGATTCATTGCTTGCTGGGTCGCTGCCAGGAAAAACACAAACCGGTATAAGGGGAGCATTGGTAATTGTCCAAAACATTATAAAGAAATAAAACATTTTCTTATCCCCAAGTGGTGTCCACTGATTAGCAGTGAGCAAAATTGATTGGAGGTTCAAACTCGCAGAGCACAGTTGACCAAGATGGATTGGATATCCGTTCAGATCAGTTCAGCTCTAAATATTATATATTCACGTATGCCTGTGATTGTGTCTCTACAAGTTGTGCCATGAGATAGCCAACTTTTTCAAGACATGGCAGACGATATTTTTGCTTTGACTGTCATTGTGATTCAAATTTACTGTCATGACTAAGTATAAAACAGAGAATTAAAATTATAATATTACTGCTGTATTTGAAAAATCCCCATAGCTTTGCCTTGAGGTTATTTAACGCTCACAAACAATGCAAAAAGTCATAGACCGGCTAACAAATAGCATCGATGTCACAGATTTATCGCGTTTTAAGAAATGGATATTTGAAAACAGGCTGGAACAGATTCATGGCATTTCCATTCATTTCAATTATGAAAGATGATTTGATATACAAGATTTTGAGTTACAAAGGTGCATAGAGTGAATTGAACTTACATCTCAAGACACAACTGTATTACCAATTTTCTGACAGCCTGTGATTCTTATACAGGCAAGAAGAGGTCACAACAAAGATTTCATTGGCTGGTGACCATTGATTCAAGGTCAATTTGTCTTCTTCAGCTCTTGAGCCTTCCCATTGATACCAACAGAACTGGCCTCTACACTTTTTAGCCTCAGTATTCGGTCCAATCAGCAAGCCGAGCACCTCGTTCCCAAGACTTCACCGCTTCAAAATGGCCATAATAGCCGAGTCCTTTGATATATGGTATCATGCGATGTAATTGACTGAAACTATAGAGGCAATGTTTCAGCAACCAAGATGCACCATATAGGCTGTATCATTCTTTCCCCATGTAGAGTGTAAGAACCCTGGTGTACAGAAAACACGAGCCTTACTACTCTGCACAAAACCTATGTGGGCAATTCTAACAGTAAAATGCTTTGTTATTTGAGAAATAAACATGGTTAGACAATAGGTGTGATGTGTTTATGGTCCATTCATCTCACTTTTAGCCAATGGCAATGTAAACGATGCTAGAAGAAAGTGAAAAGCACTTGTACTTAATTTTTGATGCGTGTTTAATTAACCTCAGCGGAAAGACTTTCATAAGGTTGGCTTTCAAAGTCGTCTCTCCCATGTGCAAACAAATAGTGGCTAATTACCCCAAATTACTTGAGGATGAGTAGTGATTCACGCAGAAAGGCCCATTCGGATCTTCATCATGCAGTTGCCGCCACATTAAATGTTTCCCTGTGTATATGTGCTTGAACAAAACAATGCTTCCTGTGGGAATGATAGCCCATTATAAACCGATGCCAGGGTCCCTCCGTGTATTAACTCTCATTGCCACGTTTATGAACGTTGAACTGCTTTACTAGCAAACGCAAATTATCCCAAAGGGAGAGACGCGGTCAGAGTAGTCATTTTAATTAAATATTCATCTTGGGGTTATGAGTCATCAAAAAAGTCTTACCCTATCGTAAATAGTAAAGTGCAATTATCGCCACTTGTATGACTCAATTATATCGAAGGTTTATTTTGGTAGTGCACGCACAGACAAACAAGCGGTTCGAGTTGGAAGGGGACCTCAATCCCTCCATGTTAGTTTTTCGACTGCTGTCAATGGCTGATATTGGTGATCATCGGCGCACCGTGTATGCGCTCTATTTGATCTGCTTCTAAAGCCCGCGATTAAACTAAAGCTTTCAGCCACCCCGCGACATAGAAAAGCGGTGTCATGTTTTTCATTTTGTTCAATAGGACACAGGACTGCACAGCAGAGTCCGTCATCCACAAGACGTGGATAAATCCGAGCAATTTGGGAAATTGTTGAATCCTACCGTTTTGTTGTGTTTTCGATTAGATTACGTTTGGTTTTGTTCCCTCATGTGCCCGTTTTTGTCTCCACCTGTTCCCGTCATCCATGCCCATTGTTTTTAACCAATCAGCTCCCTCAACCCTTTGTGTCTCGTCCAGGTGTTTCTCGTTTTCCCGTCACTTTGCTTGTATTTAGTTCCCCGGGTTCCATCAGTCTTGGTCGGATCATTGTGTGTCGTCGTGCTATTGTCATGTGTGGGCTCCTGTCTTGTGTTTTTTGTTTGTTACTTTGGTTTCTTGTGGTTTTCGGGACTTTGTGTTTTTTGGATTGAGTTTTGCCAGTGTACATTTTGTCCTCCTGTCTCGCTGCTTTATGGGGTCCTCTACCATCGACGCAACAACATGTCACGTTTTTTGGGGGGGTTTATTTATTAAAAACACAAATGTTTTTTGTTTTTTTGTAACAACACTGCTGCTGTTGGGTTGCGGGGAGCCAGAGCTTACCCCAGATGACTGAATCAAACGGTGAGCTCCACTCTCGACTGGTCACCAGTCAATCGCAGTGCGCGTATAGAGACAGACAAGCATTCGCAGTGACATTCACACCATCACAGAGTGAAAACTGAGCGTGGGCCACTAGTCACTTGAATTTGACACATATTCTACAGGTCTTGACAGCATTGAGTAAAGTCAGTTCGGTGTTCATCCATCACAGTCAGGTGTGGTGCAGCTACAAAGAAAAACAAATCCAGTTCTTGTGCACATTTTATTTTGTGCATTGTACGTTGCACAAACTGCTCATGAAGAACAACAAATGTTTTGTCGTAAAAGGCTCGTGTCTAGAATAAGCCGAACTTGTTAGCTTTCTTTTTGTTTGCCGTTTATTGGTCCGGTTGTTGATTGTGTCCTTTACTTGATGACATGTTCAACAATGCTTCAATCAATACCATTGATTTTCCACTGTATGAGACAGGGCTTGGGTTTTGAGAAACCAGCTCAATACACTGAAAGGCCTGCTTGTCTTCGCCATGACAATTCTACGGTTTCCCTCACCGCGTGCCAGATTAGCTGTCTCTATTGTAAAATGGACAGGAAACCTTTTTTCAAGTGTACGCTTTAGTCATTCTTCCTGCCTTCTGGTAGCAAACTATATGTTTGTTTTGTTGATTGCATTTAGCACTGCGTTAGCATAAGTACAAGTCATGTTGAACTTACTGTACATTATCAATAAACAATATCAACATGCTTTCTTTCAATTTAAAAAAAGGGGGCATTTTCATGTTTTTCTAAATGTCTGTTTGGACTCTCATACATCCAAGTCTTTGGAAGGCGCAAAAGATTGAAATGAGACAACTGGACCCGACTTGTTGAATTTGTTGAGTTTTCATTTTTTCTCGTTTTCTCTCAAAAATGATTTGGTCAATTGTAGACAGGTTTATGTTGGAACAGGCATCAATAACTGGTTCTGGCAGACTCAATGTCAGGATGGTTTGAAATCTATGAACTCAGCAGTTCATCATTCCTGTGGGCAATTAGCAAGATGAAACATCACTTTTCGGTCCACGCCATATTACAGAAGTTATACTCGGAGAACGGCACACTACATAAGTCAGATCTTGGGGCTTCCACATAAAAAGCAGTCCAAAATATCCGCAGTCTAATGGACTAAGTCAAAGAGCCGTCATGAGAGCAAAAAGACTCCTGGAGACAACAAATACAGATGGCACATTTCAACATGTTACGCTTACGAAACATGCGCCAAGACCTGACCTTGGGTCACCCGCACAGAGACTGTTGTCCAAATGAAATCCGACAAGTCTACCTTGTCTCCAAAAAGCTGTTAAAGCCAATTGCAAAGGCACCTGCCAGCCTTAGAGATCAACTGACAAAGAGGTTTTGTGCACATCTGGGCTCAGCAACATGACGTGCAACTCCGTGGTAGTCTGCTGAAGAGGTGTAAATAAACGACAGGCCGGATGAGTTCACACTTCCTCGTTTCACAAATTTACAGCAATGACTTTATGAGGCGAATGAGCAGCAAGAAACGAAAACCCATGAGGCGTAGAAAAAAAAGTAGTGTGTTTCCGGTAACATGTAATTTCAGCATAGGGTCGGTAGGTCGGACCCTATGCTTTTTTTAATGTTTTTTTTTTTTGCCCCATCAAAAATGTAAACAAAATAACCATAAAACATAAAACAAGGAGACATTGAAACCCCCGGTGAGAGAGTTGGGTACCCGGCGGCTGGGTGTTACAGCCATCTCATTACCTCTGCGTCCCGCGTCCTAGACGGCCCGTGGTGTTCGTCAAATAGTTCGCTGAATCTTTTCGATACATCAATGCTGTGGCGATTGCTCTCGGACTGCAAGGGAAGCCCGGCTTCCCTAAAATGTCAAAGAATAAGTGATCAAATATATGAATGTAAATTTCATTGTGTGTATATGGCATTGACTAAATGTGCGCTACAACGTGCTCAACTTTTGTTCCGAATTAGCTTCTTCTTATGGGTTACGACGCGACTCCCTTCTCATTCATCCCGCAGCTTCGCTGTGCTTTACACGGAGGACACCGAGCGTCCGCAGAGAGTTTATTGCCCGGACGCCCGGCTTCTCGAGAGTTCAGGGTAGGTTGTCCCAATGCGTTGAACGGAAACGAGTCATTGGATACAAGCTGGTTTTTGTCCCGCCCACGGACGCGTCTCTGGGAGTCTATGGACAGTGGGCGTGTGTCTGCCAGGCCTGGACGCTGAGCTTTCTGCATGAGGATTCGATGATCCGTCTGAGGCGGAATCTCGTTATGATTGACAGCAAAATGAGCTGTCAGTCTGTTCTGAGTTCAACTGGAGACTTCTAATAGTCTCGAGTGGCAACACTCTCTTTTATTGAGAATGACTAGCGACAGATTAATCTTTTATTTCTGGTGTGTTTTATTGTAGTTGCTTGTGTTCGCAGACTGACTTATATCACCACAGTTAAGAACCTGGAAAAGACGCCTTGTTGGTATGCGAGGGTCACAGATCATTTTCTTGAAAAGGAACGGAGCTAGAGTAGAATTCGCGTATAAATAAACAGACACATTTTATGATGTAGCCTGAAGCTTCCCCTTCTTGACAGACCAGCATCAGCCACTGCATCAATGGATGCTATTTTCTTAATATTATGGTGCGAGCATGCGACTGCAACACACAAAACGCGGTTTAAACTGTTGTCGGAGATCGTGGCCGCCGCCATGATTCAATGTTGTTGACAGACGACAGGGCAAACGACGCAACGTGAATATCGCGAGAGTTTGCACCAACGTAAACGCTCTAAATTAATCTTTCCTTTTATTATTTATAATTTTGTCTGTGGTTTTATTGTTCTTGTTTTGATTGTAAAGCGTCTTTGAGTGTTTTGAAAGGCGCTTATAAATGAAATGTATTATTCGGCGTAGAAAAAAAAGTAGTGTGTTTCCGGTAACCCGACCGACCGAGAATTTCTACCTGGAAGAAAAACTTTACGGTCGGCATTTTTTTTCAAACCTTCTACATTTTTGTGTAATAATAATAATGGTACATTTCATTTATAAGCGCCTTTCAAAACACTCAAGGACGCTTTACAATCAAAACAAGAACAATAAAACCACAGACAAAATTATAAATGTCCGACCTACCGACCCTATGCTGAAATTTCATGTTACCGGAAACACACTACTTATTTTTCTACACCTTATTATTATTATTATTATTATTACACAAAAATGTAGAAGGTTTGAAAAAAAATGCCGACCGTAAAGTTTTTTTTCAAGGTAGAAATTCTCGGTCAGTCGGGTTACCGGAAACACACTACTTTTTTTTTTACGCCTGAGGCATAATTAAATTTCATCCCAAATGTATGGTATAACCCTTTTAACGGCAACCCTTGTCTAAATTAACACAACTTCACGCAACATCACGACTCGACAAAATATCAAGCACAAGACTACTAACTGGAAAAATAATCGACCAACTCCTGGCCTGAACTCATCCATTTACATCTCTCACCACTTCATCATACAGCACTGCGTTACTGCAATATTCCAAACAGATCTATTTTTTTTCTACTTATTTTGAGTCATTCGGACTATTCCGATTATGCAAAGTAGTGTTTATCATAGCTGGCAAGCTGAAAGATTGCAGCAATTACATCGACATAGCTACCGTACGGTGTGTGCGATCATGCATGAGCTGGCATACTGCCCCCCCCAAGAATACTAGGATCATATCACATGAGCCAAAGAAAAAAAATCCCATCGTAGCATTTGAGATAATGCTCCTGTCGATTTATTTGGGCGGAGGTCACAATTTTAGTACCACCTCAAAAATGCGATTGGGAAGAAACTAGTTCAGGTTGTCCCCGCTTACTGCCCGAAGACGGCTGGGATAGGCTCCAGCACGCCCGCGCCTCTTGTGAGGTTGAATGGATCCGAAAATGGATGGATGGATAGCACAATAAAATACATGTACATGCTGAACTATTTTAATTCGATTTTGCTTTACTTTGCAAATATTTCAGTTTGCAAATATTTAAGTTTGCAGCAAATGAAGTAAACTGACGCTCCGTTGCATCGGTGATTGTTGTCCACACAATGTCTTGTACGCGACATTACAGTCAGCTTTTGCATTTTCTTTGCAGCAACCGATAAAAACACAAAATGTACAAGTGGTAATTTAATGAAAAAGATATGCAGAAATAAAGACCAGTGTCTTATTAATCATGCATCTCTTCTTCTATTTGGCATTCAGCAGAGCATGTTTCCTGAGCATGCTCTCTTATGTACCGGTATTTATTTATTTATTTTTGACAAGCAGCTTTCAGAGGCCAGGCGGCATAAGTGGCGAATTAGAAACCGAGTGGAAGGTTGACGTGAAGTCACAAAGTTCAGCAGCACAAACACACAGCAACCTGATATGAATAAGAAAATGTCAAAGTTATTCTTGAGAGCTTGAATTTGTATGCGTTCCGTTGCTTCCGTAAGCATCAGGTGTCAGGTGAGTTCATTTGGAAAGACAGTAGCGTGCAGGCTATTAGCAATGCAGCGCATGACAAAGACAAAGTTTTTCTCAATCATCTGTCGGTTCATTCACTTGGTTCTCAACAGACCCACAGTCTTGAGGTCCCCCCCATCTTTTGTCTGGAAAAAAAGATTTGGGTGAGAAATCCAAACTCAATCATAAAGTCATTCAAGTCTCAAAGGTCTATCTGATATTTGGACTAATTTGTTTCATGTCATGTCTGTCAGCTTTTCAACGTTCAACTTTCTGCTTACTCGAAAATCCATTAAAAGATCATTAGTCAATAGTTCCCTTTTCTTCCAGTGTATATTCAGAGCTTCGATTACAAAATACTGGGTGCAGATCTTCAGGGTTTTCTGATTCCAATTAGGATTGTAAAGGTCATAGTGAGTGCCCTTCTTGTATGATGAAAAAAAAAAAACTCAACACAAAATATGAGCTCCGGGGCAATGTTGTTGTTTGACTTTTGTCTTTGTCCTTTATAGTCAGTCCCTTCATCTGTTTTGTGTTCCTCCGATATCTGAGTTGAGGCCCAGTGATGTGTTGAGATGAGATGAAAAATCTCTCCCTGAGATTGTGTCAATCAGAACCCCCCACCCCCAACGGCACAAACAAACTTCCGCTGACATCCCACCTGATGTCAGTGTGTCTGACATTCACAAAGGTTTCATGGAGCTATTATGTGGATAGACGGTGTCAAAATTATGCCAATTTCCAATCTCGGCTCAGGACACAGACACATGGAATAGATCTTATAATTGACAGGCTGAATGAATGGGAAAGTTTAGGGGAAGGAGACACTTTGTCAGTATATAAATCAAATCTGCTGTAATAGAGCTACACTGCCTTCAGATATATTTTTTGTTTTTGCCATATGGCATGAGTCCTTCTTGTGACTGGCAAAATTGCATAGGCGATCTGTCGTAGTAATTTATGGTGACATTGCCGTTATGATCATCTACTACGAGTGTTTCATTTTGTCACTTATAATGGTTCACTAGTCTGGGCACCTCTCAAGTTGTGTTTGTGCTAGTTAGATGTAAATTTTACTGCACAGATTTATGTGCAGTATTTTGTCCAAAATTTGCTTGGTAATTAATTATTGTTACCAAGGAAATGAGCTTGATTTAAAAGATGTGTGGGTTCTGTGAAACATCCATCCATCCATCCATTCAATTGAACCAATGACATCTGTCTGCACTGTGAAACAGACGAGCTAACCAGTCGACCACTTGGTAAGATACTGCGTTATTATATGTTTATATACTGTATTTACAGAGGATTTTGAAACATACTTGTTTACTTCTTAGCTCAAACAAGTCACAGATCTATTAATCATATCGCCGCCATTGTAATTCTCTGTGAGAATTGACACTTTGTTACTGCAAGTGCTAACGAAAGCCCAGCAGAATTGATTAAGGATGTTATTTGTGTGACTCATTGTGTTCTCATGAGATTTGAGCCAGATAAAAGGTTAAGGATTACGGCATGTTAAATTGAGTCAGTGTTGGTCACCGGTTCCCTTCAATCTATTTATGCCAAAACCTTCATCAACATTCAACAACATACAAACTTGGCAGACATGTAGACCATGGTCTTGTGACATTTTGCGTGACAGTTCAACTCTTGGTTCTCCCTTTTGAATTGATAAACAAATGAATGTAAGACAATGTATCATTATAGCTGTGTCTTTTATGTTCACTTCATATTTACATTTTCATAATTTTGTGGCACCCTCACATACAAGTTTCATTAACTCCGCAACCGCACTTGTATTTTGTTTTTCAAGAAAAATTGGACTCAACAGTATTACACTGCGTTGTTCGTCTCTGTGTGCCCTGCGTTTGGCTGGCAACCGATTCAGGGTGTCCCCCGCCTACTGCCCGGAGACAGCTGGGATAGGCTCCAGCACCCCCCGCGACCCTAGTGAGGATTAAGCGGTTCAGAAGATGAATGAATGAATGAATGAGTATTACACTGCATAAACACAGGATTTAAAAATTGCTCTCCGCATAGCCTGAATGTACAGAAAAAGTGAGCACATAACACAGCTGCAGCTACTGGATGAGCCAGCTTTGGCCCGATGTTGGGAAATGTACTGCCACCATCAATAACAAAACAGTTAAACAAGCATAAACTCATTCAGCTGTTAAGTTTGATTTTTGTTTATAATGCTTCATTTTAGTTTAGTGTTTATTCGGTTTAGGTTTTGTTTTATTGTGCGGCAATAAAAACACGAAGAAGAAGAAGAATAAGTCACAATTCTTTTTAAATTCTGTGAGGGATTCATCAATCCTGTGACTCACACAACAGGTCGCTCTTTGTTTTTCACGGGGGGGAGGGTGCATCGTGAAGATAAAACATAGTGGTAATGGTTGAATGGTGGTAAGAAATTATTGGAATACAGCACCCCAATGAACCCATGATGAAAGCAACAATTTAAGTAAAGCAAAAACTATCAATAATAGAAGGACCGCTTCCTAAGTGCAGTCGGCAACAAGCACCACAATGGACCAGTCTTTCTGTTTTTACCGATAAAAACAAAACAAAACACATTGCAGTGTTTTGTATGGTTTCCAGAAATCCATATTTTCTATTTTGCTCTGACACATAGAGGATGCAGCGACATGCTGCGTGAACAGGGCACCAATATGAATGGTAAACAAAAGGCTCAGACCAAGTTGTAATCCGAGGAGATTCTTCAGCAAGCACCTGCTCCGACAGATAAACACAGCGATTCCAGAAAAGAAAACGGGGCAATGTGAAGATGTCGGATAGGCAAAGCTGGCGGTCGTGTATGCGAGTGAGGCACTCTACCATTCAACTGGAATCACTTTGGACTCAGACGATGTGTCATAAGAAATGCACCGTAAAATAACTACAGCTAATAATCAAGGCTTAAACTGAAATTCAATTCTCTCCCTTTTTTAAAGCGACAACTTCAAAGCAATACTCACAAAAATAAACTGTGTTAAATTGAGACTTCGCTACGAATGTGAATCGGGGCCTCATTTTCAGCCCTGAAGTTTCATGGCTCAGATGAGCCCACTTTGAGTTCCCGTTTTAATGAAGACTTACAAATTCACACTTATTGGTGTATCAATCAAAAACAGCTTACAAGATCACGATCAGTGTTTATTTAAAAAAACTCCCAAAAAGAAACAGAAATAGTATGTGTGTCGCTTTGTGCGGGTCATTCAATAATACATCTTCTGGAAAGAGTAGATGTACTTTATTTGGACTGCCCTCGTGGTCGGAGAGGGAACACCGTGTACAACTCAGGAGCTCCGCACGACTGCGCATGCTCCGTATATGCTGTGTGCGCCGTAGGCAGGCATCGCTAATCGAACAAGCAAATACGATTTGCTCATATCATTGCAGTATGAGAACATAGATATTTCAAATGGACAAAACGAGACCAACAGGCAAGTGTGGATCATAAGGGCTGAGACACTTCACACGTAACAAAGCAAGCAGAGTAAGTTGACTAACTCGGTATTTTGGCACATTTCCATGTGGTTTTTTTTTTTACATGAACGTTTTCCTGTAAGATGAAATGGGATTCTTGTCACCTCGAGCACACATTCTCCTTGTTTGCTGTAAGGTGTGAACAAAGATGGATATGGCTGCCCCTCACTTCTTTCAGCATCTCCAATTATTCTGGACTGGGACCTTTGTGGCCTCTCCCTGGACCTGCAAGCACCTCGCTGTCAGTTGGCAGAGGAGCAAACCCGTGCATTTCAACGTTACTGCCTGCTTGCGTTGTGTTTAGTCTGTCTAATACTCTACATACAAAGTGAACTTCATTCGGTGAATGATTTAAATTCATATCAGATTTGCAAATAGCAAATTGATAAACATCGAGAGGTACTGCGCCTGTGTTATCTGTCATTGCCCCACCTGGAATAACAAATGTGGATACTCTTTTATTTACAAAAACTGAAAGAGCTGTCAAGGTTTTTCCTATCTCATACAGCAAATGATATTTCTACCAAGAATGAAAATGACTCTTATCACAGTATGAGCCTCTCGGTGGGGTGGAAGACAAGACTGGCAATTTATCTTTCTCATCAGGATGATTACTATGAGCTTGGCCACCTGATACTTGACAAGATGACCCGCTTGAATATTTTATGTTTTAATGACAACCAAACAACCATTTGTTGTTTCTCTACGCCGACGCAAGATGACTGCTGCTAAACTTTGCCTTTCAGAGGGAAAGCAAGGCTGCGGGCAAGATTGTTTTGGTGAATAAGCAGCCTTTCGAGCTCTGATTTAAACCCAGCAACCCATTTTTAGTCACAGCGGGTTACTCAACATCCAGAGTTTGACGCACGCTGGCATGACGTCAGCAGATAAACATTTCTCGGTGCGATCATTAGGAAATGACAAAAGAAGAAGACCCCGGCTGTGAAAGAGGAGCAATCACAAAGGAGACAAGGTTGCCAACCTTGTCACGGGCTTTGTGGGTTGAGCTGCTGGTGTTCTGTTTTTATTCTTTTGTGCTGGGACCCCAAATCTTGTATGAACAGTCCTGCAAATGTTGCTTTTCCCTTCTGGCTGAACATTAAACTATGTATTTACCAAACAACACACTGACCAGCTACAACATTACCAGCACTTGTAAACTAATAAGATTCAAAAGCTGGATCAGATGCATGTTAAAAATAATAAGAATAATTGCTGCAGTGTCGGACAGATATTCATTTGATCAATATATTCCTGATTGTAGCTGTAATTTAAACTGATCCACTGAGGATGAGTGCTGCAAGATAATTGGAGCTGCTAATATTTTTGTTTTTCCTTAGACACACACATTACTTAGACATGAGAAAACCATATTTGGAAAATAATATGTCAGTGATTCATTCATCACATGTTCAACTCACAATTGAACATGTAAAGAGTGACTCATTTAATGAAACACAAACAATGGGGGGAAAAAACATGTATTTTTCATAATTCTGGGTGAAGGTCTTCTTCAGACTTTCATACAATTTGTTGCTCTTAACAATACATAAAAGTGCGTTTGTTAAAATGGCCGACGGATCTTCGTTGCGGTCCGGACTGATTGTGGCCACCCAACTGCTACCAACATTTTCTAAGAATCTTACATTAAATTTACTTCTTCAGTACACAAAATTATCCAAAATGGTAACCCGATTCCGCTCTTCAGCCCACCAAAATGCAATCTTCCACCCAATCTTCTAGGTCAAAATAATAAACCTAAAAGTTAAAACAATCTGCTCAAAAATCCCCAAGCAAGTGGGTTCAGAAAACAACACGGCATTTTTGTATGAATGCGAAAAATGAATGGAGAATTAAACTAGCACCATGAATCCCGAACGTGATCAACGTGTGATCATTTGCACATTTAATGATACCCGGCCTGTCCTAATTGATCTTGGAACGGTTCTTATGCAATGCGAACATTTTACACTCATTATTGGTCTTTTTGGACTCAGGAGGGAAGCAGAGGCATTATGACATGCATATATTGTGTAACAATATCAATGCGGGATGCTTAAATTACCAAGGGTGGTGTTTTTTTCTCGTTCAGCATTTTAACACCCCAGAATTCTATCTTTGGATTCATGCAGTGTTTAGGAACACAGATCCTTTGAAAAATCCCCAAAGAAACCCTACTGGAAATGGACTGAACTGGAATCAATAAACTCCCACAGTGGCATTGTTGTTTCTGTCATCTCTCGAGGATGTCTTCTCTCATTCTCTGACACAAAGGGTTACCTTATGCCTGCATTTCCCTTTCCATCCAATTCCTGGGCATTGTTTTTTATGTCAGTTGATGGATTATAGAAGATTTTGAATACCATTTTGATGGCGAGGCCTCAAATCTAGAAATGAATTCTTCACATTTCAGTCGAGGGTTTGGAACTGCAGGTAGTTTCCATCAATTTTAAACACGTATCCCGTTCAAGGTCTTGGGGAAATTGGAATCCCAACTGACTGAGGTCAAAAGCTCGACTGCACCTCGGACTGGTCGCCAATCAATTACAGAGCACATTGAAACAAACAGCCATTCGCACTTACACACCTACAGTCACTGAATGGGAATCCACCTCACGCTGGCTGCACAAATGTCCGCTGTGACTCCCATTTCACCCTCAGTCTGCCTTGTCATTAGTATGTGCATTTAGTTCGCTTTCTGTTCACTTACTGTCCATTCATCATTCTATATACCGGTAGTAGTGTGTTTTTGTCATCTCATCTGTCTTACTCTTGTCCCTCGCTTCATCCTTGTTCTCTTAAATTTTCTTCTTTAGCCTTAACTCAGTCATCCATCTTTCTATACTGTATACACTGGAAAGCACCCAGTCCTGATCTCTTGGCTTACATGGCCCCTTCATTTGCTCTTCAATTCTCCCTGTGTCTGCTTTTCAGTTTATAGGGCCACTAAACGCCATGCCAGGCCAAGTCTTCTTCCCCATCAGCTACTGCCTAGGTTGATCACCTGGTGGCTGTCAACTCCTGGCACTGCATTATGGCTTTTTGTTTTCTGGACCTAACACGAATATCCTGAAGGAATTTTCAGAGTTGTTTTTCTGATAGGGGAAAGGAAGAGTAAGTGAAAAAAAAACCTTGGCTTTCATGGTACTGTTTTTTTCCCGCACAAAAAGGCGCACCTAAAAGCCTTCCATTTTCTTAAAAGCTCACAGCGCGCCTCAAAATCCGACGCACCTTGTGTATGGTCATTACAGTACTATGTCAACCCCAAAATGGCTCTTTGCTGGAGACATGCTTCCAACGCAGAGTTCAAACTTAAGGCGATTAGTTTCGCAGTTGAACACGGAAATAGAGCATCGGCAAGAGAGTTCAACGTTAACGAGTCAATGTTATATCTTGCTGTTGGTTAAGTGAACTGTGTCGCTGTTTTATTAAATAGGTTTTACTGAATCGGTGTAGTGGAGTGTAGTGTTCTCTTGGCATTTCCTTGAGCGTAGCTCTATCTAGTGGATGCATTGTATATTGCGTCTTATAATGCACTGCGTCCAATATATGAAAAAAAATTCTAAATAGGCCATTCATTGAAGGTGCGCCTCATAATCCAGTGCGCCTTTTAGTGTGGAAAATACGCTATGTCACTTATTTTAGTGGTCGGCGCCTCACCGGCTTGTTCCTTGTAAAAACACCACAAGATGGCCTTTACTTCAAATTGCAAGGTGAGTACAGATGGGCGTAAAAACACAGACATGGAATGGCTGTTTTGTCTGAGTTGGCAGAGGCCTCTTATCAGCAAAACAACCTGTCAGCTTTTCATCAATCGTCCATCAAAACTCGCCGCCTCACAATCTCTCCTAAACATCATCCATCAAGCCACGCTGGCTGAATTAGATACTGTTGCTACCCACACAAACACTCTCTCACTCACAAGTGCACACATACAGACAAATCAAATCAATGGCTACCTTCCTCCACATCGGGAAGCTCTGCACACAGTGGGTGGCCTGTGGAGGAGTCCACCCACTCACAGGATATTCAATTGCAAGCGTGGACAAATACATCAGCTCTCTCTCTCTCTCTCTCTCTCTATTGTGGTCGCCTGGGATCCACTATATTTACACATGCGAGACCCACTTATGTGCACACCTACATGTGTGCTGCACAAAAACATACACAAAAAGCATTCTCACTCGGCCCAAAAAAACTTTTTTTTTTCACCAAGCGAAAAGGCTCAAAGTATGAGTGCATGAATGGAATAAAGCGCGGACCCACTGTCCTCAGTTTATGCGGCTCAGGAATGATGATGAAACAAGCTTGTCACTTGTTGCTAAGCGACCAACAAAAGTAGCCTGGTGCCTTTTCCTGACTGATTTAGACAACCAAACTAACAGTACTTCAGATTTTAGATTCAGATATTTATCAACAACTGCGTTTGTGTGTGTCACTGTTTCTCATTTTATCCAGAGGTGAACGTTTTTTTGTATTCCAAGGAGATAAAGGACAATAACAATGCCTCACTAGGAGAGGAAAAAAATGACCGTGGCACCAATATATATAATCTTGCTTCTACATTTTTATACATGGCGCTCAAGGATGTTTTCAAAGCCTAGACAGAGGTTATGTAGAAACATTTTTTGGCACATACTTAATGTACTTAACATACAGCTGCCTGAGATTATACACCTGCCCAAATTGATTCATTGAATGTTGATTTAATTAGTAAAAATGTGACACCTTCAGATGAGCACAGCAGCAAGACTGAACAAGAAACATACTCCAGCACCGGATCATTGATGCTTCCACAGCCTTTCATAACATGAAAAAAGAATCAGTTGAGGATATATGTGAGAAGAGAATATTAATCCCAGAGCAAACACTGTATGCTTCTTGTTAGACATTGGGCAAACCCCACTTTTTGGACACTGAGGAAATATCTCAAATGTATCAAAAAGCAGCTCGCTGTCTGTTCTTCCTAAGGAATCCTGGTAGTAAGGCATTAGTGTGCATTGTATGTCTACTGCAAACCCTTTATATTTTGTTATGTGGCAGCTTCTGTCCTTGACTTAAATCACATGTTATATACAGCACAGTGGTTTTATCGAGATACTGGCCATTGTTTGGATGATTATTGGCTTTAGCATGCCAGGAAAATTCAGAGATATGAGGTCTGTATGGTGGCAGTGAACTCAATTCAATTCACTTCACAACAAGGCGCGGTTTGGCAGATAATTAAGTTCTTCAAAGAGAGGATGCAAGCTGTTAAAAAAGGCAACTCCCAGTTGAATATTACTGTCAAACTAAACATAAAATAAAGAATTACAAATTGTGTATTTCAAACAACAACATAACTTTGCCTTGAATTCTGCTAGTTTAATGCTAGCGCATAATGGGAAATGTCATAGATGGGCTCATGACTAGCATCCAAGTGATGGCACATTACAATGGCTATTTAAACACAACTGATGAAGCAACACAAGTAAACAGACAATATAAAAATACTCACAGGCATATAAATCCTCTACAAAACATGACTGATATTATGGCAGCTATTATGTCACTTCTCGTAGCTGTGAAGGTCCTCTTTGCTTCTGCCTGCATGGCAGTACAGTACCATACTGCCGCTGGTGGCCAAGTCACACTCACCAGAAGTAGCTGCAATTAATCATGATGCACAAATTGTTTAAAACTGTGCTTTCTATCAAGTTGTTCTAGTACTTTATGCTTTTATGAAGTGCAACAATCATGCTATATTTCTTATTAAAAGCACTATTAATTTTTTTTTTGCTGAGGAACCAGATAACTTTGTTGTGTCATGTTTTTGGAGGTGAGCACCTGGCAGAGGCCATTTACAGTGGATAGAAAGGGTTATACGCCCCTGTATTAAATGTCAGGTTTTTGTGATGTAAAAAAATGAGACAACATACATGATTTCAAAACGTTTTTATTTACTACTAATGCGACCTCTAAAGTGTACAACTCAAATGAATTAAAAACGAATCTTCTTTTACTATTCACTGTAGCAGTGCATACGCCAAACAATGCTGGCGTGTAACCAGAGCTTGACACGAGCCTGACTGATGATGTGTGATTGTGAACATTTGACATGGTTGGTTCGGAAATTCCAGGCCCGCTTGGATGCTGCACATCATATATACATTTTCTGTGTGCTCTTTTTAAGCGAAGATTTATTGTTGCCAGGCTCGTCGTACTTCTTGGAAGGCTAAATTGTGATGAATCATGTCCCAGTGTCATGCACCTGTAGCTCAATCAAGTGGTTGCTAAAGAATGGACTCCAGGCTGGCCTTTATGTTCTGAGTGGTATTTTTTTATATGAAAAAAAAAAGAGTGTCAAGGACCATTTACGAAGTCAGCGGGTTAGCACTGACACACATCACCTCTTACCTATATATAGTCTCCAATTCACACGCCACCGTAATGACGACAAGTGGTACAGACAATAGATGAATGCCTATGTATGTATGAGAATGTTAATTTTCTAATTTTTTATCTCTTACTGTGGAACCCTTGTATATTTTTTTGTGCAAAACTGAACACAACGGAAATAAAAATCATCTTTCCAGTGATTGTGGGAGACATTTTGTACCTGCAGCCCTGCACTAATTGCTTCAGGTGTGCAGTTGATTGTGCAAATGGCTGCAAGAAGCTGCGGGGCGACTTCCCTACGCTGCGAACGTCAGCCCGCATCTTGAACGCGCCACTTTTTGGGGTGGGCAGGGGGGACGTTTCGCTACTAAAATGTCTTCGTGAGGGAAAAACATGAACGCTTCATTTAACTTCTCCAGCGTGGACTTTGACGCGCAACGGATGGCGCAGCTTCACCACCGTTCCGTCAAGGTGAGCGTCATCATCGTTCTGGGGTGATGATCACTTTGGGGAACATCGCGGTCCTCCTGGTGATCACGTCCTCCGTGGCCGGCTGGTCGAGGAGCTCCCGCTACTTCCTGCTTTCCCTGACGGCCGCGGACTCCGCCTTCGGGCTGCTGGTCATGCCCTTGAACCTGTGGGTGAGTCTCCTCAAGGACTACACGGACGGGCCCGACCAGCTGTGTCACCTGGTGGCCTTTTGCAACGCTACCGTGTACTCCACGTGCATGTACACGCTGGCCGCTATCAGCTTGGAGAGGTACATCGCGGTGCTCTACCCCCTCAAATACTCGTCCATGATGACCAGAAGGCGGACTTTGCTCCTGATCGCCTTCTCCTGGTGCTTCCCACCCTGCCTCCTGGCGCCGATATGCTTCCCGGATGGCATCATCCAGGTCCACTTCTCCACCGCCTCGCTGGTCTGCAACCCGTCCTACTCCAGCAACGCGGGCTACTCGCTGAGTTTGGCCTCTTTCATCTTCTTCCCGTGCTCCGCCGTCATGGCTTACGCCAACGTGAGAGTGTGGTGCGCCGCCCGGAGACAGAGCCGCAAACTGCGCCAGTTCGAGCGGGCGCACCGGAGGAGACCCAACGTGGCCTCCAGGGTGCTGGTGCCCGTCATGGCTGCTTACTTCACTTGCTGGACGCCGTGCATGGCAGCTATGATCTACAACGGTAAGCTCCGATGTAAAACTCACTATCTGAAAATACATTCTAAATGTTCTGAAGCATCGGTTCTCAACTGCTGTCACACTGGGCAATATTCCAATTGCTGCTAACCTGCGCCCCACTCTAAAAGATGTTAAAAACAGAAGATAATTTTATTTTTTTAAGTGGCCTTTATAAACAATTGTCATAGTTTAACTACGCATTGTGTAAATTCAGAAACAAAATATAAACATAAGACATCTGCACATACAAAAAGGATCTCTTCTTTTTAAGAAAGTGCTGCATAATGTCAGTTTGTCTTCTTTTTGGGGGTGCAGACGAGTCAATCGTAACAGTTTTAACACTGCAGGTTCTTAGGCCGAGCCCGCCTACCAAGATACTTTTGCCCCCTCATTTGAGGTACTCCTCTCTAAAATGATTAATTATGCAAAAAACATTTGTTGAATGTTTTTACAGCCATTGTTGATGGCTGTGACACGTTGTGGGGCAATTATGAAACAACAGTGGAGTTTCCACAATAGGGAGGTACCTGCATGTGTTATACAGGGTTGAATAAAAGGAAGAGGAAAGTGCACATCACTTTGGAAAATCAGATCACGTGCCATTTGGCCATTGTTCCCGACCAGCCTTTGTGCACTTTCCTAAACTTGTACCTTTTATAATAGCATTTCTGATTTTTGCAGGTGCTGATATTTTGGACATGACTTTCTCACCTGGTCAATCTTAGGGCCTAGTTTATCTTCAAGGGTTTGTAGTTGTTATTGATGAGTGGGTCGCTTGTGGATTCTCCTGCAGTCTTTGAGAAAGATTCTTTGAAAGCCTGTAGCAATTTCCTAATTTTACCAGGAACATGATATTTAACAAGAGCTACTGAAAGTTTGAGGAGGAGACAGAAAGTAAAAAGTAAGCTTGGCTATTATTGACTTGCGCACATCTTAAATTTAAGAGTTCCTTGAAGAAATAGTTATATCCGATATTTGTGATGGCGAGTTGATTTTGGATTACTTGATTGTAAGTCATGCTTATAGCACCCTTTTTATTTGGTCAATGGCTCTTTTTATGGACTCCTGGGCATGAATGCGCTGATTTTTAAGGCCAACTTTATGAATTGTGCCCTTTTGGAAATGTTCTCATCAACTTCAGCCATTTTGCTGTCATGCTGCAATCAAGATTGAATGTAGACTTAATGCTGAGTATTTTTAGAAATGAAGACCTTTTCCCAAAGAGGCTTGCCATTAATCTGTTACCCAGAAAAATCCCTGCAAAGCTCAATCTTAAATGTGTGTATCTGCTGCTGTCTGACTGGTTACCTTAAGTGAGGTATTGCGCTTGGAGCATACAGCATTTCTGAACGCACCAATCATGAAGCAAGAGGGACTTGGGGTGGGGGGGCAACAATCTCTCATGTTCATGGTCTGGGTTTTTGGCAAACAAATTTCCCTTAAACAAATGTGACATTTTTTGACTGATCAAAAGGCAGAAAAATAGCAAGAAAACACGCAAAATAACATGTTAAAACTGCAGCGGATGGAGTTACAGTCACAAATGAAAACCCCGCGAGAGACTGAAGCTGCAATAACCGAACCGCAAAGTAAACTAGAATAAATCAAATCAACCGTACTCCTGTGTGCTCATTCGTGCCGTTTTCTCGCGCAGCCCTGTCGGGTAGCTCCGTTCCAGAGTGGGTCGAATTTGTGGTGGTTTGGCTGCCGACGTCCAACGGTTTCCTCAACTGCATCTTCTACTTTTGGATCAACAAAAGCTTCCGACAGAAATTCCACCTCATCGCGCATAGACTAGCTCACGCCCTCTGCCCGCCGCTGCTCAACACTCTGGGATGCTGCAGGCCAGCCGTGATTCCGTTTGTCTCAGGCTTCCTGGATGACAATCGAGTCCATGAGCGCTCATCCAGCGTTTCCTCCACCTGCACGCTAATGACCTTAGCCTAGCGGCTCTGAGAAGTGCCATACAGGCAAGGCAGAGGACTTGTGTTTTTATGACTGAAGCTACTTCACTGGTTAATGCATTCAAAGTGGACTTGAGTTGAGATATAAATGGCTCGCACTAGGCTGTGATGACAAGTGTATGGGGGGTGGTCATTGCAGATCTGCCCTCTAAAATATCATTGGATTTATTTTGTCTTTATTTTATTTCCTTTTATGAACATGCGGTCAAAAGATAGCGTTCTGTTTATAACTCCTGTCGCATTGTTGTTGTTTGTCTATTTGTTTTGTTTTACCTCCCAACTGACCCCCAGTGTTGAAAGGTTGAATGCACTGTCAGCAAACACCTCTTAAACTAACTTTTGGACGTTTTCGAGTCACACTCCAGCCTGCCCAGCACAACTGTCTCTGTGACACATTGCGACAAAAGGAGTATTTCTAATGTCAGATTCTGCTCGGAGTCGATTAGTTTGCGCACGTGCGTGAGTGCGAGCACACTGAAGGCTCGTCGCCATCCACCTCTTCCTTATTTTTAAACGCGAGGATGGAAAATGTTGACATATAACAGCTGGGAGAGGTTAACCTTTAAGTCGCGCCGTTTTTAAGCGTATGCAAGGAGAAAAGTAATTAAGCAGTGACACTGTCGAAAGGTCACCGCGGCCGTGCTGCCAGAAGATAACTTGGATAACTTCTGAGGTTGTTTGTTTTGCTGTGAAGCGCTTCATCTGTCGTTTTGCCAACGGGGGCCTCTTCAGAGTGACGTCCACAGTGAACGCTGCTCGCAATGCAAGCGGAGGTGTCCCTTTTGAGCTATTTAATGCCATGTATTTTAGCCTTTGCTGTGTGCCGCGCCTTCATGGGGGAGCCACGAGGGGTAATCTTGTTGTGAATTCCGAAATGTCCCAGGTTTCATGTGAGATTTTTCTTTGAATTATTTTTGGTTGTGAAATAAGAGATTTGTTTTTTTGGATAATATATGGGTTACGAATGATCTAAGAAATAAAGCGTTATGCCTTTTGTACTGCGCGAGCTTCTTTGTCTGACAAAATACTGCATTGTCTGCAGGTTCTGTATCGCAATGACGCAACAGCAAAACAAAATGCATTATTACGCCCCAAATGAGACCAAACTGTTAAAAAAAAGAAACAAATATCCTGGCACTGCACCAACATTGTTTTTTTGCCTTGGCCCATGCTCCATCCCAATCCAAAGTTTTATGGAAATCAGCAAAGTAGTTTCATCGATATCTTGCCCACAATATAATAAAGAATAAACAAACATTTTTTTTTTCCCACTACCACTTATCAGTTTGGCCTTGGCAGTGTTCTGAGCTCTCTGAGTGCTATTATTAATCATTTGTTTTTGTGGCAGGAAAGCAAAGTGAAAAGTGTTTTTCGTTTTCCTGCAAACACTGTTCCTTCCATCCGGAGCAGAGAGATGAATTCAGGAGCTTGTAATTACATTTCTGTAAGAGTCTGAAGAGTTTAATCAAACCACTTGTATTGAAATTGTCCCACTAGGCCAGAAAACCTTAATAATCCGAGAAGAATATATGATGTTTAAATGAGGACCAATGGTGGGGGAAAATTAGAAAGTCAGCTGTGCAGTGGTATAAAGTGCATGCGGAGCGGCTTATCATTCTCGAACTTTTTATCTGGTTGGTGCTCTCCACAATCATCGAAAAATTGTTTCCTTAAACACTCAATCAAATGAAATATGCAATATTTCAATGCAATACAATATGTTGCAATAGCTGTTTTGAAAATTCTGCCTTTACATAAATAGAAAAACAAATCTCTAAAAATGGTCTCCCTTTTAACAGCAAATTGTCAAATGTGAAGCAGCAGCTAAGATCTAGATCCAAGATTGTCTCCTATTGTTTAGTTCAACTTCAAGTTTGAAGCAATTATTATTTATGTTCACTGACACAAAAGAAAAGGACTGGAACAGTACTTTGGATTTCTGATCATTAAATTTTTCGACTCTTATTAAATGCACGACAATGATAAAACATCTCAACCATCTTCAGTGGATTGGCTGTTTCCTTCATGTTTTTTTAATCATGCTTTTAATTGTTGTTTGTGACTTGCACTTTGGTGTCAACTTTTGTTGTCTTTAAAATTTACCTAAGCTCTGATTTGATTCAATTTTCAATTCCCAATTTCGATTCAATTCTATTAAAAAAAAATATTTTTTTAATACTCATTTTATAACCAAAAATGTTGTCTAAACCTTTCAGGGACAGTGGTTACTACAGTGGACAGCTTATCATTATTGGTGCATCTACATTAACATTAACATCTACATTTTTGTCCTTTAACAAAAAAACAAAAAAAACGTAACCCCCCCCCCCCAAAACAACTTGAAAATCAACTAATGATTTTGTCTGTTTAACTACATTTTTGTCTTATCAGTGTTCGTGCCAAAATGACCAAAATAAATGTACAACAATCCAAAATTCAAAGTCGATTTTTGAGTTTTTTTACATCAATGCACATTTTAACTAGTTTACAACAATTTTAAATCGATTGCCGATTAATTGTTACATCCCTACTTTTAAATGTGCTCTCTAGATCAAGTTCTATGGCATTATATGGTTACATTACAGCAGCAAGGAGGCAGAAATCTACTTTTATCTGGCATTAGTATTGGACTGAATGCATGAGATGGACAGATGAAGCGCTTTTTGATCCTATTTCCTTGTTGGACCTCAGTAGATCCGAAGTGTAAAACTGCTGTTAACTCTGCACAAAAATAGAAAGATGTCAGTTTAATAAATTAGCACAAACATTTGACCACAAGCAGGTGTGGCACACTGGGAGAAATTCTATCTGGTGCCCCCTATAACTGGCTGTTTGCACTTTAAGAAATCAAATAGCATCATTTTTACAATTGTTCATTTAGAAACCAAACCTGTCAACCAATTGAAAGTTGTAAACAAATGTATTACAATTTAAAATATACGAATGGAAAGTGTTGTACTACATGGAAAATATACGATCTGTTTTTTCCTGAGATTAAATAAGGAAAAAGGTCAGCTAGCCACATGTAAGTACAAAAAAATAATAAAAGCAACATCATTTGTGGGCATTGGTTTAGATTCGAATATATGTTAGATTTTCCACATAAACTTAATAGTTGAAACTAGTTTTAATATAATGAACATTTGCCTAGTGGGCAAACCAGCTGGGCATTTGACTTCATTGGATCATCGTCTACAAGTAGCCTTAATGTTGGATAATTATTTGAGATGCTCCAGAGTGTGACTGAGTCCTTGAGCTGCTCCCTCCTGGTAATGGTGGAAAATGGAATTGTTGCATGCATTGCTGAACCCTTTGATGTCAAGGGAGCTACACTTTTCGTGTTGTTGTAGAGTGCCAAGTTCCAGCTTCGGTGACACCGAAGGTGACTCGGCAGGAAAGCATTCAGAATTTTCCTAAATGACCTCCTAGTCCTTCAGGGGGAAAGTGGCTTGTTTTAGTGAAGCTTTTAGGCAGCTGTCAAAGCTTTTAGAACACTCCTGGGGTTTTTCTCAGTGGACAGAAGATCTGTCAGGCTCCTCTTCACGCGGGTGTGTCTTGAACTACCGAGTCCTCGAGTGCAAATGTGAAATATCATCTTAACATCGGTCCGCGCAAAAACTAATCATGGTGAGCATGTATATCCTGTGAAGTTGACCTTTCAAAGATCACACCCCACCCCTCCATCTCTAAGTGTTTTTCCAGGCATTTGAAATCTTTGCTGCGAACAGCCTCCCAGGACAGATGTGCATTAGCAGCCTCGCCTCTCGTTGCAATAATTGACAGGCTCTCATGTTCAGATGAGAGCTTCATAGTCTCCCACAGGTGCTCTCTGACAGGGAGGCATCATTCTGGTCACTTGGACAGTCATCCCTGCTGACATGGATGAAAGTAATGAGCACAAATTAGATACTAAATGTGAAACAATTAAAACGTGTGCTTGTGTTCATTACGTTGTTTTTCAAGAACACAGGTGCTGTCATATTTCACTACAGACGGTCAGTAAAAATTAAAAAACGGGAAAAAAAGTGCTAATCTCTGCTCTTCTTCGGGGTGTAACATCATTTCAACCGCGTGTGATGGCCTTGCATGTATTATGTGCCCACTGATCGTACCTGCTGTTTCCATTTGAGTGGGTTTGACGGACATGTTCAGTTTATTTATTGAGCTCAACACATTGGGCTGATAGTGCCCCCTTGTGGTCGGAGTGAGTATGACAGTACAAGCTCACTGGTTTGTATGTAATAACGTCATGCATCAGATTTATATATTCTAAGGTTTATGGACCAAAGTAACAAAATAGTTTTGCCCCCTAATTAATTAATGAATAATCAGTCAGGTAGTTACCCCTAAATCTGGATTCTTCATCTGTCTTAGTCTTCATTATTATTATCAAAGACATTTTTACATCTTTATTAAAAAGAGAATCGGCGACATATATCAAAATTAGATGGATGGGTGACATTTTGACCTCTAGACAGTAACGATGTAAGCATCTTTGATCGGTCATGTCCCCCCCCTAGACTCATCAAATTTCGATTGACGGTTGATGACTGGCCTCCTTGACATTTGTTGCTACTTAAGTCGAATTATAGGATCGATGAGTGAAGATTTGCCTTGATGTCACTTTGGGTGCTACTTCGGTCAAACGAGGATGGATGATTGACCTATTTCGACTTACATGTCACAATAACAATTAGGGGGGAAAACCCCCTCAACAAAGTTCTTTCTTTTTCATCATGTCTGTGAAGATTCACTGCTACCAAGAGACCAGAAATCTATAAAGACTGAATTGAGGCCACTGGAATCTTCTTTTTTGGTGACATTGTTGTTTTCAAAAATGACTTTGGCAATTCTGCCACTAGGCTAATGATATGTAAACCTCCTAGGCGTCTATATTTATGCACGTGTGTGGGTGTAATCGAGTTTTTACACATTTTCCATCACAGATAATGAGTTGATTTCAATCTGTGAAAATGTCAGTCAATCGGTCAGTCATATTCAAAGCTGTTGTGGGGACATGGGTCTCACAGAATTAAACGGTACTGAATATATTTGTGTATTATTTATTTTCATCAGGTTTTCAATGACATGAGATGGCAAACAAAGCAAACACAACAGCTGTCAGCATAGTATACGTCAACTTCTGCTTCTGCAACTGGTATGATTGTGTGCAAGCAGCAATCATAACCCAAATTTCTGAAACAGTGCATCTTCATGGGCAATTGCACAGGTGGACAATGTGTAATATAAAGAAAAAAAAAAAGACAGCGATGTACAATTTGCAACTGAATGGGTAATTTTTTAAAAACTAAAGTGCGAAACCAGATTCCAGATATTTTTCATATTTCGTGTTTAACATATCCTTTGCAGACAGAAGGCATTTAAATCGATGCAACTTACTCAGCAGCTACCAGTACAATGCACCAAAAATGTTTGGGACGGGTCAGTAAGACACGCTTTAGGAATACCCATTTTGACAAGAGAACAACAATAAGACAAACCCTACTTATTAATTGTATTCTTCCTTGACAAGCATAGATTTGCAATGGATTTCACTATTTTCGGGGAAATAGGAAAACAACTGATGCACTGTAATGCCATTTATTAGGTTATGCTTAAACTGATCCATGATAGATGCAATCAAGTCTGACATCAGATCGATGCCATTGGACTGTAGCAGTAATTATTTTCTCTCCAGATAAATGAATTTTAAAAAACCAAAAAATGTTTAGTCTACCATGATCCTGATTAGATTGAAAATCTTAATGCCGTTTCCACCTGTGTGAAGTTTTTGATTCTTTCTTCAAAGTGGCCAAATAAAATCAACATAGACCAAACTGAGTCAAACAGATGCATAGTTAAATAAAATGACAAGGAGAGGCAAAAAAGATGCGATGAAATAAACCTGGAGGCAGTGAGGTTAATAGTCTCTCCTTGACTGCTGGACTTGGTGGATGATGACTCAAGGGCAGACGAACAATTGCCGTCCTCCCTCTCTGCTGTGAGACCGTTCGAGGGGGGAAACTGTGCGAGGTGGTTTTGGTCAAACATTTCAAGGCCTCCAGATGAAGAGAATGAGATCAAATGGGAATGTCGGCACTCAAGAGGACATGTAGAAGCGATACAAGATGCCAATGAGGGTGGCAGCAATGGCTGGTATCATCCATGTGGTCCAGGAGTTGCTGAGGTTGGGGGTGAAGCACATCAACATATTCAGAATATGGAACATTCATCAATGGTGATAATGTCATCAACATTACACCACTTCCAGCAGCCATTTTACTTTCCTTTAGATATCTAGTACAGTATAGCATATCTACGTATTCTATAGTCCAGATGAAATTTTGATGACTGACCTTGACTCTTCTGTAGTGACGTTTACATCCTGCTGCAGCAAACAGAAAATAAAAACCAAGACATGAGTAAATTATGTTTGTTTTGTAAGTCTGAAGTTAAACAGTCAAGACTTCTGTTCTTACCTTTGGCTTTTCATTTTTTCTGTCATCCTGCAAAGACAATCGGTACATTTAAAAATTGCTGGTGCTCATTACAAAAGACCAACCTATCAGAGAGAGAATGCATGACCAACGAGCTGTCGATCATTTATCCTGTACTAGTCTATATATACTCTCATAACCTGCTGCATGATGTGGCAGGAGTACCGGTAGTTTTCTTCTGCGTGGTAATAGAATGAAAGCCAACACTGACTGTCAAAGCTAGTAAAAGTTGGAGTTTACCATGTGAAGCTCCCCAATGCAGAACTGCTGCAGCATCTCTCTGGCATCCGTGGAGTGACCCACATCCTCAAAGCTCTCTGTTGCATCTGCACCGGCCTGCTCCAGCAACACTTCCTCACCTCCTGGATGCTACACACACACACACACACACACACACACACACACACACACACACACACACACATAATGTGAAAGCCTGTTTATCTACTTAAATTGTTAAATTACTGAACACTTTGACTTGCGTTTGCTACAACAACTTTACAAAATTCTACCATACAGGTATGGCATAAACCTGAAGTCATTAATCAGATTACAATTAGACAAACAAATCTGTGGCTTTATCATTTCAACTTTTCATGCTTCATGAAACTGACATGTAAACACGCAGGCTGCACGACGTTGTCACTGCACGTATCCAGGCACTACTGTATATGAATAGATGAATAAGACATATATCCAAAATAAAAATCCGTGTATACACTAATCATCGGTACACTATTTGTTACGTACATTTATTATCCACCATTAAGTTAATGTCAATTGACGTTACAAGGTTTATTAAAACGTATGTTTAATAGATCAAGTTGCAAACTGTAATAAACAGTGCGTCAGTTACGTCCACTGTTGTAAATTGCACTTTTACCTGCAATACGAACTAACGTAACCGGGGTTGGGCACAACGTGCAGGTTGCGCGTGCGCGGTTTGCAGTTTGAACGGCCAATGGGTTACCACGTCATTGTATGACGCAGAGGGTCCTTAGCTACTTCCAGGAAGTAGCTTTGGCCGAAATTACGAGACTCGAAGCAAAGCGCAAAGTAACGATGCAACTATCAAGTTAAGTCAGCTTTATTGTCAAATATGCTCTATATACACCATACAGCAAAGATGAAATTTATTTCCTCTCAACTACGGTGCAAACACACAGTGCATTGAAAACACACAGCTAAAAATAAGGGCAGCGAAACTGAATTGCATAAAAAGACTAATAAATACTTTCATCAACTTTCAAAGCTGAGCCTTACCTCTTCGAGGAAACGCGTGACGTCATAAACTCTATCGTGGATAATGAGCCATGTGTCGTTGCTCATATTATGGACTTGTATATCTTCTAATGTGTAGTACTTGATATCGTCTTTTAGACTTTTGCATTTTTCTTCACCTTTAGCAGGTCTGTCTTCGTTTGTTGGGTTGCCGATAATTTCCTCACCCATTTTTTGTTCGGCTGCAACAAAAACAGATGTCGCGACTGAGCGGCTCGTCAATTTTGATTTTGAAAACCAGGGGTTGACTCAAAAGCCAGCAGCTTCGTTTGAATTGCGCTTCTAATACGGAAAAAACTTTAAATATCGTAGAAGGATAACGACATAAACTTTCGTTGCAAAGCAATTCCGTACACTAAAAGCACCTTAAGTCCGAACGCCCCCGGACATCAGCAGATAAGAGACATGACCAATGACATCCGTGCTATTTGGCAACCAGACGCAACCTCCACACTAGCCAATCAAATTGTGATGTACGAAGTGAAAACCAATCAAATTCAAGTACTTGACACATCACATGACCTAAATTGTCAAAATTGCGCTGCTGCAACGCATACGTGTTATGCGAGGTTGCAGTGACATTTGCTCCAGATTTTCATTTGTGTGCGATTATTGTAATTTGGTGGTATAATATTCACAATACGAAAAAGTGGATCTATTAGAAATATATAGCTCATTTCGTCAACTGCGTCTTCTGCAATAACAAGTTGAAATTGATGTGTTGATCGGCCCAACATTGCAAAACGTCTGAATACCTTGTGACATTCTGATAAAATAAATAAATAAATAAATAAATAACAATAATAATATTACATTTTATTAATAGTTTTCCCCAGGTGAGTTTTCCCCCTCCTAACATTTATTAATCTGCATTCTTTTTTTATTTTTAGAAAATATGGTTTATTATTTTCTATTTATTGTTATCACAAATAATAATAATAATAATTGACAAATAAATTATTGATGATTAAAAACAAAAGACTCCAAAGGAAATGTAGCTGCTTATGTAAGCATGATGAAGCAGAGCACGACTAGATAGTCATAAAATTCTTATAATGATTTACAGATTAGAAATAGGCGGAGACACTGTGAGGTTCTTGTGCGGCTAATTTTGGTATCAAATTATAGAAATAGACAATTGACAGAAATCATCTTAAACCCTGGAATCCTTTTTAACTACGCCTCTCACGAAATCAGGAAAACAGCTCTAATGTGTTCTCCCTTATTTTACATTATCCATCATTTTTGCGTCATGCAGGGCCGATGCACCATTGAAACGTTGTGGTTGTGGTATTTTATTGAGTGGGGAGTATTGTTGTTATTGGACTTCTGCCGTTTGTCTATGATGCTACATCCACCAGGAGCTTTACCCTAGCACCGAGACAGCGAGCCAATGTCCTTCTGGGGTAGAATGCATTCCAGAAGAGATATGAATAGCGACAAGAGCCGGTGATAAAGTCAAATATAGTGAAGAAAGAAAAAGGACTCCTAGGATAGCAGAATTGAGCAATGCCCCCTGGATGTGTGTGTTACTCCCCAGTGAACAAACGACCGGCTGTAGAAAAAGTGCAGTTGCTTGTTTACATTCAAACTGGTCTTGTGAGTGAAGGATGTCATGCATGCTGTGATCGCGAGATTAAGATTTCAGTTTCTCAGCATCCTCTTGCATGACAACTAAATCTATATTTAAATTAGAAAGTAATATTCTATTGATTGTATTTATGTACATATCCAGCTGAAAGAAGAATCATTGCACTCGTTGATCAGAATTATATTGGCTTGTTCCCAATTAGGCCATAGAGCTCCTTCAAAAGAGGGTAAAGGAACTTTTAAACTAAGAAGCACTGGTTACCATTTTAGTTGGGTTGTATGATCCTCACCAAAACAGTAGAGGGCAGCATTGTACTAAACCTGCTCAGTGTGATGACATTCCATTCGAAGAAGAGGGACGAGCAATGGCGGCGGACTTATCTGTAAACAGTTACGTTGATGAACGTGTTGTCAAAATAATTGTTTCTTGAGCAGCCACGCAGGTCTGTTGATTTTAGAAAAGAAACAGCCCGATTTGAGCATTTTGTCGTTTTTCCCTCTCAGGGCTGGTAGCTAACCAGCTAGCAGGGGATCGCCACGCTTTGGTAAGTTTCGTGGTCAGTACTTCATTGTCACGAACGGTATAGAATGTCATATACAGTATGATTGAACGTTTAATCATAGGTTGTATTAGACTTAAACCATTCATTATCCCTCGCAGATAATGGATGACGATGATTCAATGCATAGATTGGAGGGGACCAATTCAAAAATCGAAGTTGGAGGACTGATAGTCAAGAAGAAGAGCGCGGCTGCAGATCATGTTTTTCGGGCACCGACCCCGCGCACCTCTTTGCTGGGCTTGGATCTGCTGGCAGCACAGAAAAGGAAAGAGCGAGAGAGTAAAGAACTGAGTGAAGCTGGCGGTGAGGACGGAGCTAGAAAAAAATCCAGGGTTTCCTCATACAAGGACTGGGAGGAAAGCAAAAGTGATTCTGGTTCTGATGATGAAGATGATGAGAAGAATGGACAGGATAAAAAGGAGAAGTAAGTGCAAATCAAATACTGTTTTAATTAAACCTGAGTTATCGTTGTCTCACGTGATGCTTAAATAGAATCAACTGAACTATCATAATTTAAATGAGGAAACTTGTAACCTTATAAAAAACAAAAACCCTCCACTGTTAAACTTCTTGTGACAATTGCACAAATTGAAATGGGCAATATAATTAAAGGAAGGAACACTTTGAACATCAAATGTACAACCTATAAATGACTATATAAGTAATCCTTTCCTTTTCACATGCCAGCAGGAAATACCGTACCAGTGGCTCAGAGACTCCCTCCAGTCCTGGAGGAGTCAGTGAGGAGTTCCGTCGTCGACACGAGCAGAGAGAAAAAGACAAACGTGAGCAGGGTGTCTACATCTCCTCTAAAGATGATGGGAGCAGAAACAAAGATAAGAATAGAGATCGGCGGAGTGAAAAAGGTGATTCCAAAAAGAAATCTTAAATTTTTTTGTTGCTGATTCTCAGCTTTTAGCTGTGATGCTAAAATGCCTTTTTCTTGTGGGATACACCAGAGGGCAACTCCAGCAGCCGCTCAGAGCGTTTGCACCGCAGTGAGCGGAGTGAGCGCTCACAGAGAGATGGCTGGTCAGATCGCATCAGCCGGGGTAGCAGGCGGGATGAACCGCAAACGCCACAACAACGTCCGAAAGGTAAGTTTTGTTTGTCGTCTTCTCATTTTTCGCACTCGATGTGTGCAATATTGCAAAATATTTATGATGATAGAAAGCAACATGAGCATTCATTTGACCTTGATGTCCAGCTTAAGGTCCATGAAATAAGCGCTCAGTCCTCACCAGTAAGACAATTCGGCTCACTAATAAATTGACTAGGGTGCACCAGTAGAATGACTGTGTCTTACTAGTGTTTGTGAAGCACTAGGCGTAGAAAAAAAAGTAGTGTGTTTCCGGTAACCCGACCGACCGAGAATTTCTACCTCGAAAAAAAACTTCACAGTCGACAATCAAAACAAGAACAATAAAACCACAGACAAAATTATAAATAATAAAAGGAAAGATGAATTTAGGGTGTTCACATCGGTGCAAACTCTCGCGATACAGTATTCACGTTGAGTGTGCGCGTGGTTTGCCCTGTCGTCTGTCAACAACATTGAATCGTGGCGGCGGCCACGATCTCCGACAACAGTTTAAACCGCGTTTTGTGTGTCGCAGTCGCATACCCGCACCATAATCTTAAGAAAATAGCATCCAATCGAAAAGATTCAGCGAACTATTTGACGAACGCCACGGGCCGTCTAGGACGCGGGAGAGGTAACGAGACACCCAGCCGGGGGGAACCTAACTCTCTCGCCGTCTTTGGCGGCGAGCGGGGGTTTCAATAATAGTAAAAATGTCTCCTTGTTTTATGTTTTATGGGTATTTTGTTTACATTTTTGATGGGGGGGCAAAAAAAAAAGATTTTAAAAAAAACGTTATCCGACCTACCGACCCTATGCTGAAATTTCATCTTACCGGAAACACACTACTTATTTTTCTACGCCCTAGTACCTAACATAATTTTAAAATTGCTACCACAATTTTCAAAAATATTAGAAAAAATATTTTCTCACAGATTTGATAACTTCATTAATAAACACGTGCTATTAAGTGAAAATCAATACGGCTTTAGAGAAAAACGGACCACCTTAATGGCAGTAATGGAGTTTGTAGAAGCAATAGCGACTAATATTGACAATAAAGAATTCACGGTTGGGATTTTTCTAGATCTAAAAAAAGCTTTTGATACAATAGATCATACAATATTATTGAATAAATTAGAGAGATATGGTATCAGAGGCACAGCATATAAATGGATTGAAAGTTATTTAGAAAACAGATATCAGTATGTGCAGTTTAATAACATAAAATCCAACTCACTGAAAATTACCCATGGAGTGCCTCAGGGATCAGTGCTTGGACCTAAACTATTCATTTTATATATAAACGATATCTGTAGTGTCTCAAAACTATTCAAATGTGTCCTATTCGCCGATGACACAACCTTCTACTACTCTGGAAATAACATGGAACAACTCCTGAAAATTGTGGAAAATGAATTAACCAAATTAAAAACTGGTTTGACAGAAATAAACTATCTATAAATTTAACAAAAACCAAGATAGTTGTTTTTGGCACGCCACCAATCAAAGAACAAGTCAAAATAAAGATAAATTCAATTGAAATAGAACGAGTTAATGAAAATAAATTTCTTGGACTAGTAATAGATTCCAAACTATCCTGGAAGCCACACATAGATAACGTTAAAAGAAAAATATCCAAAACTATCGGGATACTCCACAAAACTAAGGACGTGTTGAATAAGAGTTCCTTGTGCACATTATATTATTCATTATTACTCCCATATATGACATATTGTGTGGAAATATGGGGAATGCCTGTAAAACAAACACACTCCCTGTCTTAAAACTACAAAAAAGCAATTAGAACAATCAATAGGTCTAAATATATAGAACCCACAAATCCACTATTCATCAAATTAAACACAATGAAATTTTATGACCTGGTTGACTTCAAAATCGCCCAATTAATGTATAAAGCACATAACAATTTCCTTTGTCTAAATATTCAGAAGCTTTTGAAATTAGAGAAAGCAGTTATAATCTAAGGGTACTAATCAATACAAAAATCCAGAACAAGAACAAACATTAAGCAAAGGTGTGTATCAGTAACAGGTGTTAACCTGTGGAATAAGCTTGAAACGGACCTGAAAATGAGTAAATCGCTGGAGGAGTTCAAAAATAAATTCAAAAGATCAGTACAAAAAAACTATAAGAATCACAATTAAGAAGATACATTTGATACATTTATAAAATTAGTATTACAGCTCTTTGTTCTTGTTTTGGATTTTGATTAATTTATCATTTGTACTCAAGAAATGCAGTAATTACAATGATTATGAGAAATTGAAACAAAAAGGTCAAAGAATAATTATAATACACAAACCGAAAGGTGTATAAATAGAAAAGTAAAGTACCACAATGGTAAAAGTATTTGATGATATGTAGACTTCTCTTCTTCTTCTTTGTTTTGAAAACGATCAATTTATATTCTATACAATAAGGGGTAGGACTAGATAAGTTGTTTACTTCTTCCTACTCCTTTGAGCATACAACTGTGATGATGAGTGTTTTCTTTTTTTTTTCTTTTACATACTTTTAAATTTTCCTTTCATAAATGTTGCCTACCTTTTGGCTATCTGTTACTGTGTGTATATATATGCTCAATAAACAATAAAACAAACAAACAAACAAACAAGGTCATTAGTATTAACATGTACCACACAGCTGTCAACTGTTTCACTTCTGCCTCTCAAGTAAGATGTGGTTGTCCTCCTCGAATGCCAAAATTGTCTTAATAGTGAGGACAATGAGTGCACTAGTAGATGGATTTCAAGGATAGCAAATACTATAAATGCTGAAATGACTTTCCATATACATTACTGTGAAGATGCACTTGTGCAATTGACAAAAAAACTGACTGAGCTGTTCAACCTTTGCTTCAACAATAATGCTGGTATTATTTTAACTGAGTAGAAAAATGGCATACTCCTTCCCAAAATTGAGGATACAGTGGCTGGCATATAAATTCCATTCACAATATAAAATGACGACAATTATAAGCCTCCCTATTATGGACTACATACCGAAAACAAGAACATAGTTTAAAAGATTATTATTATTATTTATTTATTTATTTTTCCAAAACAGATGGTTCTACGCCTTCCCGCTCCAACTGGGAAGAAGATGACAGTGGCTATGCCAGTACACGGCATTCCCAATGGGAGTCTCCCTCCCCTGCGCCTTCTGCAAGAGAATCGGAACGGAGTCGGCACTCTGGCCGGGAGAGCGAAAGAAGAGACAGGTAGACATTTATTATGTTGAAATTATGTGGTCGTGATGATGCATCTTGTAGTGGTTTGTATAAAATGTTGTACACTCAATTATTTCTTTTTTTTTCCAAGTCTTGGGCGAGGATTATTATCACATGATGCCTAAATCTTTTACAATGTCATATCTGCTCTGATTTCAGGTCAGTGAGAGGCCGCTACGCTGACAACACGCCCCTCCCCACCCCATCCTACAAGTACAACGAGTGGGCCAATGACAGAAAGCATTTAGGTTCCACACCTCGTTTATCCCAAGGCAAAGGTAACAAATATCCACCCCCTCAATACCTGCAATAGAGTGAAAATTCAATAGTATGGTAAATGTGTCTTCTAAACCATTTTTAACTTGAAAGATTCCTTACTAGAGTACTCCCTTTGATTATTGTAGGTAAAAAAGACGGTGGGACTGGAATTTCATTTGACAACGAAGATGAGAAAGAGCAGTGGGAAGAAGATCAAAAGGTTGGCTTATTGATATATCTTTCAGTTTTCTTCATTAGGGATGCACTGATACCACTTGTAACAGTACAAGTAATTCCATTTGAGTACTCAACCATACCATGTATGGATGGATGGATGGATGGATCTTTATTGTCATTACACTTTCGTGCAACGAAACATCACTTAACAGGCACGCTCCGCACAAGAAACATGAAAAAAACAATGACGAACATGGGATACAGTGCAAAGGGCCTGACTCGCTGTAAAGCGCCTGAAAGTTAGAAAGGAAACCACAAGGGGACGGAGGGGTGGTACTTGATCATGCGATTTTGTGTTGCAGTTGAGGAGAAAGTGTGTTTTATTATTGTTAAATCATATTTTTCAAAAACAAACGTTTCTTGAACATGGCATAGGTTTCACTCAAATATAACACTTTTGAGAGTAACAACTTGTCATTACTGCCATTTTAACATCCATCTGTCTTGCCTTGCATTTTTAACCTCTCACACAAAGCATTTTACTTCTAAAATGAACTTGGCAAGACAGCTCAAGTGATGCATTATCACACCATCGCTTGAAGTGTTTTCTTCCAGCCCATACCTAGAAGTCATAGTCGAGCTTGTGAAGCGGTATTGACATTGTAGTATCAGAGCACTTTTAAGCGTATGAGTACAGCCGTACAGTATCAGTTGCATCCCTTACTGATAATTCTACATATATACATTGTAAATTGCTCAAAGTCTCCACTTCTAATTCATCCACTGTTTTCAGCAAGCTGACAGAGACTGGTACATGATGGATGAAGGCTACGATGAGTTCCACAACCCTTTCACTTCCACATCTGATGAATATATCAAGAAGAGAGAGCAGATTCTTCAGAAGCAGACTCAGAAACGAATATCCGCCCAGAAACGTCAAATCAACGAGGTACCTTACCCAGCGTGTGTTTATTTTGTTCTGTCTCACTAACAGGGCTATGTTTCTGTGTTAACAGGACAACGAGCGATGGGAGACCAACCGTATGTTGACAAGTGGGGTGGTGCAGCGGTTGGAGGTGGACGAAGACTTTGAGGAGGACAATGCTACAAAGGTTCACTTGCTGGTTCACAATTTGGTCCCTCCATTCTTGGATGGAAGAATAGTGTTCACCAAACAGGTAAAACATGATTGGCTGAGCTTCACATAATGGAAACAAGCAACATATTTAAAGTTTTTGACTTCTAAGTCTGTTTGCCTTGTCACTGCAGCCAGAACCCATCATCCCCGTGAAAGACGCCACCTCCGACTTGGCCATCATCTCCCGCAAGGGCAGTCAGCTCGTTCGTAAACACCGTGAGCAGAAAGAACGCAAAAAGGTTGGCTGCTAACAATGACCTTAACACAAAAATGGAGCATGAATGTGTAACCAACACAATAGCATTGGTTACACATTTATTATAACGTGGTGTACCCATCTACTTTTGTACTGTGACTCAAGACTATCAGGTGTGTGTGTTGAGATGTTTAATCAGCATAGCATAATAGGTAAATATGTTTTCAGGCACAGCACAAACATTGGGAACTGGCAGGCACTAAGCTGGGGGACATCATGGGCATCCAGAAGAAAGAAGACGATGCTTCTGGAGGTCAAGTGGTTGGCGAGGATGGCAAAGTAGACTACAGGTTTGTCTTTATGGCAGGTTTTTTTTTTGCGTTTCACAACGTAGTGACCACGTCTCACTCACAGAGCCGCGGTGTCCATTTGTTGAACCATTCATATTCATTTCAATGAGGTCTCCTTCTCCCTTGGTTGTGTAGAGCAGAGCAGAAGTTTGCAGATCACATGAAAGAAAAAAGTGAGGCCAGCAGTGAGTTTGCTAAGAAGAAAAGCTTTCTGGAGCAGAGACAGTACTTGCCTATTTTTGCCGTGAGGCAGCAGCTTCTTAACATCATAAGGTACACATTCACTCATAGACACTTTTCTTCATAGATTAAATTCTTTGACTGATGTTCTGTGGTCAGCTATGTCTTTCTGCCCCTGTAGGGACAACAGCATTGTGATTGTTGTTGGCGAAACAGGCAGTGGGAAAACTACTCAGCTGACGCAGTACCTCCACGAGGATGGCTACACCAGCTATGGCATGGTGGGCTGTACTCAGCCCCGCAGAGTAGCCGCCATGAGTGTGGCCAAGAGGGTCAGCGAGGAGATAGGCACCAATCTCGGAGAAGAAGTAAGCCAAACTAGCACTACACTCCATATAAGCAAGGCAAATACGCCATGCCCTTTCCTTGGCCTTGATTCCAAAAGTAAGTAAGTCCAAAAGGAATAGCTTTAAGACTACAAATGGTACAGTATATTGTCCATTAAGGAATGTCAGCACTGTTTGGCTTTGAATCTCGGCTGTGGTGTTTGCATGTTACCCCCCTTGCTTTCTAAATATGCCAACGTCCTCAAGGGAACACTGCCACCTAGTGGAAGACGACGGATGTGTTGTAGCATATCAACTGAATAGAAATAAGTCTTATGTACCCCGCAGGTGGGCTATGCAATTCGTTTTGAGGACTGCACATGTGAGAAAACGATGATCAAGTACATGACTGATGGTATCCTGCTCAGAGAGTCACTGAGGGAGTCCGACCTGGACCACTACAGCGCTGTCATCATGGACGAAGCTCATGAACGTTCCTTGAACACTGACGTGCTGTTTGGTTTGCTCCGTGAGGTTAGTTCCCTTGTCCCAAGCCTGCTTTGTTTGGAACACATGAAGACGTCATGAACATCATGATTCATTTTCTTTTTTGTTTTTGTTTTTTGTGCATGCTACCAGGTTGTTTCTCGGCGCACAGACTTGAAACTTATTGTCACTTCAGCAACAATGGACTCAGACAAATTTGCAGCGTTTTTCGGCAATGTGCCTATATTCAACATTCCGGGAAGAACATTTCCAGTGGACATTTTGTTTAGCAAGGTACGTCTACTTTTGCCTTTTGTTCTATAACCACTGCAATGATCGATTGGCATGTTTTTGTGATTTTTGTTTGGTGGTGTTTAGACTCCTCAGGAGGACTACGTAGAGGCAGCAGTGAAACAGGCCCTGCAGATCCACCTCAGTGGTTTGGTTGGCGACATCCTCATCTTCATGCCGGGTCAGGAGGATATTGAGGTGAGGGACAAGGCGGCTATACGAAGGTGCAGTTCCCAAAAATTGACGATTAGAATATTGTGGATTAATTTAGTTTCATGTTACATTTCAACCCAATTCTATTGAAGTTAGGACATTTTGTCTAAAATAAATACAAACACAATACATATATTTAATACACTACAAAGACAAGATATTTAATGTTCAAACTGAAAAGCATTTGTTTTGTTAGTTTTTTTGTATTTGCAAATAATAATGTAGAATTTTATAGCCTCAACATGTTAGTAAAAAAGCTTGGACAGGTGGGAAAAAAAGACAGACAAAGTTGAAGAATGCTCATCAAACACCTGTTTAGAACATGCCACAGGTGAGCAGACTGACTGGGAACAGGTGGGTACCAAGATTGGGTACAAAAGGAGCTTCCCCGAATTGCTCAATCATTCAGGTGCAAAGATGGGGCGAGGTTCACTTCTGTGTGAAAGAATCTGGAGAAATGCATGTAAGTGGCAAGACCAAAAACCAACAATGAACGCCCGTGACCTTTAATCCCTCAGGCCACTTTGCAGTTAAAAAAAAAAAAGACATCATAGTGTAAAGGAAATCACCACATGTGCTCAGGAACACTTCAGAAAACCAGTGTCAGTAAATACAGCTCAGTGCGACATCCGTAAGTGAAGCCTAAAGCTCTACAATGCAAAGCAAAAGCCATTTATCAACAACACCCCAGAAATGCTGCTGGCTTCTCAGGGGCCAAGCTCATCTAAAATGGACGGATGCAAAATGGAAAAATGTTCTGTGGTCTGACGAGTCCACGTTCCATATTGTTTTTGGAAATTGTGGACGTCGTGTCCTCCGGGGCCAAAGAGGAAAAGAACCACCTGGACTGGTATGGACACAAAGTTCAAAAGCCAGCATCTCTGATGCTGCGGGGCTGTGTTAGTGCCAATGGCATGGGTAACTTACACATCTGTGAAGGCACCATGAATGCTGCAAGGTACATACAGGAGTTGTGTTATATGATAAATGTGTCCATCCTTGTTCTTGTAGGTAACATCAGATCAGATTGTGGAGCGACTGGAAGATTTGGATAACGCTCCTGCTCTGGCTGTGCTACCCATTTACTCCCAGCTGCCCTCGGACCTGCAGGCCAAAATTTTCCAGAAGGTTTCTTTTAATTTGTCTCTATCTCTTGCATGTTTTTGTTTGTTGAGTGACTTTTCCTTATAATTGATTGAGGTGAGGTGGAGACTAGTGCTCAAACACGCTCACCCACATTGCTTTTCTTTGCTCGCTCAGGCCCCAGACGGTGTTCGGAAATGTATTGTTGCTACAAACATAGCAGAGACTTCCCTCACTGTGGATGGTATCATGTTTGTTGTGGATGCTGGATACTGCAAACTTAAGGTATTCCTCCAACAGCTCGTAATTACAATACTCCTCTGACGTAACGGGCGATGTTACAAGTCGTTTAACACCCATTGAACAGGTGTTCAACCCTCGCATTGGAATGGATGCTCTACAAGTGTATCCCATCAGTCAGGCAAATGCGAACCAGCGTGCTGGCAGAGCAGGCCGTACAGGACCGGGGCAGTGTTACAGGTATTCCGTTTGTTTGTTGACACTGACAAGATGTGATTAGCACTTATTCATGATATAATTCAAACCTCCCTTTCCACCCAGGCTGTATACTCAGAGTGCCTATAAGAATGAGATGCTGACCACCACCATCCCGGAGATCCAGAGGACCAACCTGGCCAATGTGGTCCTGCTGTTGAAGTCGCTGGGTGTTCAGGATTTACTCCTTTTCCACTTCATGGACCCGCCACCCGAAGACAACATGCTCAACTCCATGTACCAGCTTTGGATCCTGGGAGCGCTCGATAACACTGGTGCGCGAAATACGTTGTTTGACTGACATTTCGAAAAAGGTGCCATTCACATTGAGTCTTGCTTATATCTAAGTCTCACATTTAAACCGTCCTTTGAATACTGCCGGTTGATATTAAGATGAAAAATAGCTTGCCAAAGAAATTAATTGTTCCAGTTGGTATTAAAAATACCTTATTTGGAGGGGTTAGGGTTGGTCGAGTTGAGGTCTTAAGCATTTAGCGGCATCTAGTGGTGACTTTCCAGATTACCTCCAACCAATAATATTCCTTTTTCATATCCGACCGCATTCTCATCCCTCCTTTTCCAAATGGTGTCATGAGGTATTTGGGCGTTTTGACATTTTCAGAATGCCATTATTGTGACTTTAACCTGAACGGGGACCTGCTCAGGCTTAAACGAAATTCCTGTAACTCTACTATGCATTTGATCATATCTTTCTGCTTGGAACTCCATCATTCATGGCCCTCATACAAAAGCCGCATCTGCAAACAAGTCTTGATGAGCTAGTTGCAGATTTGCCCAGTCAAGTCATTGCCAGGTAACCGATCCAGTGTTTGATTCAACTGGCCGGGCCTCACCTCTGTCTCATCCTGAGCCGTACTGCAAGGATTTAGGGATTTGGGGATAAGGAAGGACTTTTGATGATTCCTTGTATAGTGTGTTAACAGCAGATTACCTCTGATTAAGTTTTACCTGCCCCAAACTGGCTGCTCTGCTTCTCCCTCAGTGTAAGCTTCTTAGACTCTGTCACCTAATCATCCAAATCAGAGCTGGAAAAGTTTTTTGATCTCGCTTCTTTTTTTCTAGTCTTGAGTATTCGGAACAGTCAGTAGTTCACCCCCATCTTGTACGCTGACAGAAAAAAAAAGGTGCCATTTTGTGCTGGCTTCTCATGCTAGCAGGCTTTTGATGGAAAAGACGCTTATAACTCACCTTGAACATTAAATTATTCTTTATGTATGACTTAATTACCATGCTTTTAGGTTCTTTGACACCAACTGGCCGAATGATGGTGGAATTTCCCCTCGACCCGGCATTGTCCAAGATGCTGATTGTGTCCTGCGACATGGGCTGCAGCGCCGATATCCTCATCATCGTTTCCATGCTGTCTGTGCCGGCCATCTTTTACAGACCAAAGGTTTGACCCAATCATTATATATTATATATATATTTTTTCATATATATATATATATATATTTTTTTTTTTTTTCTCATATATATATATATTTTTTTTAATGAAGAGCAAAGGTGGCATCGTGCACCCAAAATAAATTATATGGGGATGATGTCATGGCATCGCCTCAAAGTATTTAATAAATTGTTTTGATCTCATCTTAATGCTCCTCAAAGCAACTTGGAGGTGTTTGTGAGATACCATCTGGTGTTTCGGTCTTTTATATTATGTAATCTTTCATCTAATGTAACATCAATGCATGCAATTTTGTAGTTTAGTTATGCTTGGACTCCTTTAACATTTTTCTAGTCATTGTATATTTTGGAATGACAGACCACATTGGACATATTCCAATCGAATACAGTTTGAACAAATATAGTAGACTACTTACTAATATATAAATACTAGAGCTGTCAAACGATTAAAATATTTAATCTAATTAAAAACTCATCTGTCATAATTAACTCAAATTAACTAAAAATTAATCATGATTACTCACGCATTTTTTATCGTTTCTGAATTTCCTTTTATATTTTTTGTCCTATTTTCCCCCTTTTTAATGCTCTCATCAACATGGAATCATGAATCAGTTTTCCATGTGCAAAATGCAAATATTTACTGAAATAACAATTTAGATTTTCAATTTTACATGAACATTTTTCACTTGGAGCAGTTATTCACACATTATCTCTCACACAATATTACTGTCCTTCAACAACAGTGAAAAAAATATTTTGTCACACAACAGCTGCTTGAACAGCTCTTTTTATGGAATCAAAACAGCGCAATATAACATTATTAAGTGCACATCTAAGGTAAACTAGTACTCGTAATAGAGGCTCTCGCTGGCAATCCGTAGTGGAGTTGTTCAGTTAATTCCGTTTTTCACGGCCCCCTGAATAAGGATTGTCGGTCGGCATGGAAGGATCTCTCGTTCTGTACTTTTTTGATCATTTATTGGAGCACTTTGCAGCAGAAGTAGTAGTAGTAGTAGTTGTAACAGAAGTATCAGAAGCAGGTAATAACCTAAATTACACATACATGCAGTAAAACATTAATATATCTATCTTTCTGCATCACAATGTAAATATGTTTATAATTGACATTATTTAATACCTTTATTTGACAATACGTTTAATAAATAATTTAATCAACCCTGATTTCACTATGTATCATTATCGTCATCATTATTCATTGTTTTAAACGTAAGAAACCATACAACAGAAACATATCAAGTCGAATCGAACAAAAGAACTACAAGTCCCAAAGGTCCAACCCGGAAGTGGAGCGCCGGCATATTTACCCCAGCTGCAACGCAATTTACTTCGTTTAAACGTCAGATTGCAGACGGACAAACATGACAACTATGCAAAAATGAGCTAAATAAAGACAGCCCTGTTCTAGCAACATTTTAGCCCACGCTGTTTAAATTGCCGATTGCGAACGGTAACTGACTGTGATTGCATAGCGATGCGGCAAACAAAGCAAGCGATCGTGACCGAATCTTAAAGCTAACTTTACACATCTGACTTGATAAGAAGCACTCGCGTAGCTTAACATTGAGCCATGCCGACGACGAAGCGAGTGTATTCACTCACGAAACAAAACGCTATTTATACATCGCGCGAACGTCACCTGTCAGTGGCAGCCCCGCCCCTCTTAAAGCGCCAGGTCAATCCAACAGGAGTCGTTCAGCAAATTTGTTCTTCGTCGTGTCATCCATTTTCTTCGTTTTGAAATTATCCATAGCTGTCTGTCTGAGACAAGGGGGCGGAGTAGAACGTCAGCTGTGCGCTTGGCCATTAAGTGGTATTTCAGACTCGACGTGCTATGATGATAGCTCGGTTTACGACTGCAAAACATACAGGTAACTTTGGTCTTGTCAGTGGAACAGTCTGGCAACTTTTTAAAAGTAAACTTTCCATTCATGAGCTATTTAAGTATCCGTTTTCAGTGTCTCGCGCTGCCGTGGCTGGCAAAACAAACGTGCGTGGACCCGCGCAGCGCGCTTGATGTTTTGTTTCTGGTTTATTTATAGAGCAACGTAACATCCGCTGTGACGTCTCCGCGTTAATCTCGCGAGAACAATTTTGATCCCGATAAAATTCATTTAAATTAATCCCGATATAAACGCGCTAAACTGACAGCTCTAATAAATACGCCATGTGTGTGTGCGTGTGTGTATTTGCAGGGTCGCGAGGAGGAGAGCGACCAGGTCAGGGAGAAGTTTTCCGTGCCGGAGAGTGATCACCTGACTTACCTTAACGTCTACACACAGTGGAAAAACAACAATTACTCCAGCATCTGGTGCAACGATCACTTCATTCACACCAAGGCCATGCGCAAGGTTACACATGACTCCCACTCACTCCGATGACAATGGCTGCACACCGACCTCAAGCGCTAACGTGTTTTGCAATTTGTGCAGAAGATTTATATTAAGGGCGGCACAGTAACAGCTGTGCTCCCAAGTTTCGTTATTTAGAGGTTATAATTGTGTGTTTTGGGGTGATTTCCTCCAAAAGAGCCAGGAACTTCAAGGCTAGTTGAGCTTGTCGGTAGTTTCTAGATGATGACTGTTTGGTATAAGGTTGACAGAACAAATATGTCAAATATGCTAATGTGAGGTATGATGTCCTACGCCAGGTGCGTGAGGTGCGCTCTCAATTAAAAGACATCATGGTGCAGCAGAGGATGAACTTAATGTCCTGCGGTTCAGACTGGGACATCATCAGGAAGTGCATATGTGCTGCTTACTTCCACCAGGCTGCCAAGCTCAAGGTATGTCTCTTGTTTTCGACTTGATAAGTGGCCCGTTTACAGGCAAGGTAATGACACAGCAGTGGTGATAAAACCTCCGACGAAAAGCTCGAAGGTCTGAGGGAGTTGAAAACTTTGTACATTATGAATAATCAGTGCCATGTGTTTGCTCTCAGGGCATTGGCGAATACGTGAACGTGAGGACGGGCATGCCATGTCACCTTCACCCGACTAGCTCCCTGTTTGGTATGGGTTACACTCCGGACTACATCATCTACCATGAGCTGGTCATGACTACCAAGGTGAAATCTCAAAACTATGGAATGGATGAAAAGTCCTTATCACGGGTGATGTGCTTTTTGAACACCTTGTTTTGTCTTGTTAGGAGTACATGCAGTGTGTAACTGCAGTGGATGGCGAGTGGCTGGCAGAACTGGGGCCCATGTTTTACAGCATCAAACACGCTGGGAGAAGCAGACAGGTAAGAGAAAACAAAATAACAGCTATTTTTGTGCTGGCCCTGTTTTTACCACTTATAAGATGCTTACGCCAGCCACTTTCACATATCTTTGGTGCGAGTTATTTGGCAAGGCAGCTTTATTTATATAACACATTTCATACACAAGGTAACTCAGTGTGCTTCACATAATTAAAAGAACAACATTTAAACACATTCACATCCATCCATCCATCCATCCATCCATCCATCCATCCATCCATCCATCCATCCATCCATCCATCCATCCATCCATCCATCCATCCATCCATCCATCCATCCATCCATCTTCTACCGCTTATCCGGGGCCGGGTCGCGGGGGCAGCAGCTTAAGCAGGGAAGCCCAGACTTCCCTCTCCCTAGCTACTTCTTCTAGCTCTCCCCGGGGGATCCCGAGGCGTTCCCAGGCCAGCTGGGTGACATAGTCTTTCCAGCGCGTCCTGGGTCGTCCTCGGGGTCTCTTCCCGGTGGGACATGCCCGGAACACCTCACTAGGGAGGCGCTCAGGGGGCATCCGAATCAGATGCCCAAGCCACCTCATCTGGCTCCTCTCGATGTGGAGGAGAAGCGGCTCTACTTTGAGCCCCTCCCGGATGACCGAGCTTCTCACCTTATCTCTAAGGGAGAGCCCGAACACCCTGCGGAGAAAACTCATTTCGGCCGCTTGTATCCGGGATCTCGTTCTTTCGGTCACGACCCATAGCTCGTGACCATAGATGAGGGCTGGAACGTAGATCGACCGATAAATTGAGAGCTTCGCCCTTTGGCTCAGCTCCTTCTTTACCACGACAGACTGATAAAACGTCCGCATCACAGCAGATGCTGCACCGATCCGCCTGTCGATCTCTCGCTCCCTTCTGCCCTCACTCGTGAACAAGACCCCAAGATACTTAAACTCCTCCACTTGGGGTAAGATCTCCTCCCCGACCCGGAGAGGGCACTCCACCCTTTTCCGACTGAGGACCATGGTTTCAGATTTGGAGGTGCTGATCCTCATCCCGACCGCTTCACACTCGGCTGCGAAACGCTCCAGTGAGAGCTGGAGAGCTCTGCTTGAAGGAGCCAGCAGTACCACATCATCTGCAAAAAGCAGAGATGCAATACTGAGGCCACCAAAACGGACCCCCTCAACGCTTCGGCTGCGCCTGGAAATTCTGTCCATAAAAGTTATGAACAGAATCGGCGACAAAGGGCAGCCTTGGCGTAGTCCCACTCTCACTGGAAACGATTCCGACTTACTGCCGACAATGCGAACCAAACTCTGACATCGGTGGTATAGCGACCGAACAGCCCGTATCAAGGGTTCGCACCCCATACCCACGAAGCACCCCCACAGAACTCCCGAGGGACACGGTCAAACGCCTTCTCCAAGTCCACAAAACACATGTAGACTGGTTGGGCGAATTCCCACATACCCTTGAGGACCCTGCTAAGGGTGTAGAGCTGGTCCACTGTTCCACGGCCGGGACGAAAACCACACTGCTCCTCCTCAATCCGAGGCTCGACTTCCTGACGGACCCTCCTCTCCAGCACCCTGAATAGACCTTACCAGGCAGGCTGAGGAGTGTGATCCCTCTGTAGTTGGAACACACCCTCCGGTCCCCTTTTAAAAGAGGGACCACCACCCCGGTCTGCCAATCCAGAGGCAATCTCCCGCTGACCACGCAATGTTGCAGAGGCGTGTCAACCAGGACAGCCCCACAACATCCAGAGCCTTGAGGAACTCCGGGCGGATCTCATCCACCCTGGGGCCTTGCCACCGAGGAGCTTTTTAACCACATCGGTGACTTCGACCACAGAGATAGGAGAGCCCACCTCAGAGTCCCCAGACTCTGCTTCCTCCAAGGAAGGCGTGCTGGTGGAGTTGAGGAGGTCTTCGAAGTACTCCGCCCACCGGCTCATTAACGTCCCGAGTCGAGGTCAACAGCGCCCCATCCCCACTGTACACAGCGTTAGTGGTGCACTGTTTCCCCTCCTGAGACGCCTGATGGTGGACCAGAATTTCCTCGGCCGTCCGGAAGTCGGCTTCCATGGCCTCACCGAACTCCTCCCACGTCCGAAGTTTTTGCCTCGCCGACCACCGGCCGCATTCCGCTTGGCCAGTCGATACCCGTCAGCTGCCTCTGGGGTCCCACAGGCCATAAAGGCCCGATAGGACTCCTTCTTCAGCTTGACGGCATCCCTTACCGCTGGTGTCCACCAGCGAGTACGGGGATTGCCGCCACGACAGGCACCAACTACCTTACGGCCACAACTCAGATTGGCCGCCTCAACAATAGAGGCGCAGAACGTGGTCCATTCGGCGAACTCAATGTCCCCCGCCTCCCCCGGAACATGGGAAAAGCTCTGTCAGAGGTGGGAGTTGAAACTCCTTCTGACAGGGGATTCCGCCAGACGCTCCCAACAAACCCTCACAATACGTTTGGGTCTGCCAGGACGGACCGGCATCTTCCCCCACCATCGGAGCCCACTCACCACCAGGTGGTGATCAGTTGACAGCTCCGCCCCTCTCTTCACCCGAGTGTCCAAAACATGTGGCCGCAAATCCGACGAAACAACCACAAAGTCAATCATCGAACTGCGGCCAAGGGTGTCCTGGTGCCAAGTGCACATATGGACACCCTTATGTTTGAACAAGGTGTTCGTTATGGACAATCCGTGACGAGCACAAAAGTCCAATAACAAAACACCACTCGAGTTCTGATCGGGGGGGCCGTTCTTCCCAATCACGCCCCTCCAGGTCTCACTGTCGTTGCCCACATGAGCATTGAAGTCCCCCAGCAGAACGAGGGAGTCCCCAGCAGGAGTACTCTCTAGCACACCCTCCAAGGACTCCAAAAAGGGTGGGTCCGCTGAACTGCTGAATGCAAAAATGAATGAACACATTCACAAAAAGATAAAATTAGTTAAAAGAGATTTAGATGCAATGTAAAGAAAACGTAGCAAGGTATTCCGAGCCTATTTTGGGGGTCGTTTTGAAGACTTTGTTGCTTCATTTGTGAGCCTGCTTCAAAATATTAGACAGAGCAGTCTTGGTGCATGAGAATCATTCATCTATCCATTTTCTAATCTGCTTATCCTCACAAGGGTCGAGGGCGTGCTGGAGCCTATCCCAGCCGTCTTCGGGCAGTAGGCGGGGGACACCCTGAACTGGTTGCCAGCTAATCGCAAGGCACTTAGAGACGAACAATCATTCGCGCTCACGCTCACACCTAAGGACAATTTAGAGTGTTCAATCAGCCTGCCATGCATGTTTTTGGAATGTGGGAGGAAACCGGATTACCCGGAGAAAACCCACGCAGGCACGGGGAGAACATGCAAACTCCACACAGGGAGGCCACAGCCGGAATTGCACCCTGCACATCTGCACTGTGAGGCCGGCGTGCTAACCAGTCGCCCAGCGTGCCGCCCGCATGACAATCAGCTGTAGCCATAAACCTGCTTTTTTTAAACTAGGATTACTTGTATTGTCTCTTGAATGCAGAAGGCTCTTCTTTCTCATCGTTTCCCCTTTCTGATGAAGCTTCCTGCTCTCTGTTTTTCTTTCTCAGTTTTACTAGTATACATAAACACAAGCAGTTTTTTGTGTATTCCCTTCTGTCAGGGCTTCCAATTGTTCTTATCGCATATGTCACCTCCAGGAAAACCGTCGGCGGGCCAAGGAGGAAATCAGCAACATGGAAGAGGAGATGGTGTTGGCTCAGGAGCAGCTACGAAGTCGCCGTGAGGAGCAGGAGAGGAAGAGCACCGGCAATGTGAAGTAAGTGGCCAACGCTGCCGCCGCATCAATGGTTGCGCATAGCCCCCTCCCCTGCCACCCAGCACCCACGTCTCCACCCCCACCCCCCGCCCCCATTTCACCTCTCTATTTTTCATGCAGAGATAGAACCGTTTCATTTAGCTACTTCGCCGCCAGGCCGTATCTCCACCCCTCCCTCTCCTCTAACTGTCTCACTCTTCATGATGAGCTTTTCTCACCTCTGGTCCCCGCAGACGAGACAAAAAGAAATAATATTGACTCCTGGCTGACCCCCATTACCGCAGCAATTTAAATTGGGCCACAGCAGAGCGCAGAAAGTGGGGGAACCTTCATTTTCAAATTAGAAACAAAAATTAATTTCACACCCATTCCCGAGCTTTACAGAGAGAAATACGCTTTTAAAGACAGATTTAAAAACTAACTTTATTGTTAATTAATACGCCGGTTTATCTACAATTGTGTGACCACGCCGGTGTGAAATCTGCGGAAAAAAATCACACTGGAGGAAAGGGATTAGAATGAGATTTAGGCAGCAAGTGGGATGTGTGATAATGACTGCGGTCTTGGCAGCCTTCATTGTGACCACCTCCTAACTCTTTGTACGACTGCTGCTGCCGCCGAGCACACTTCACGTCTTCATGCAACTACAGAAGAGGTGGGAGTTTAATTTTTTTATTTAATTTTTTTTTTTTTTATCACCGCTTAACTGAAAAGTTCATTTCCTGAAACTGGTGTTTCCCAACCTTTATGAGCCAAGGCACATATTTTATTTACATGAGAAAAACCCCACAGCACATCGGCAAACCGAATTTAAAACAAATTTCTCCTGATATAAGGATGAGGTCTTTTAATTTGCTTCCAGTTTCACTTACACGCAGTGCAAATACAACGAATGTCTTGCAGTCATCCTCTCATCTTCCTCTCATACTTCTCACCCCTTCTGTCATCTCATGGAAAAACATTAAGCTCAGGCTGTCATTCTACATCACTGGCATAGCTAGATGAACAAAGATACATTATTTGTCCCAAATAAGAATTTCCTGTCAATTAATCGAAAATGGATAAAGAAAATTTGGACTCTTAGTAGCATGATAATAAGAATACTCAACATAATAAAATCATTTCAACATTTGTGGCCAATTTCACTCCTGTCCAGCAGGTGGCAGTGCATTACAATGATGTTTGTTAGTGTCTACTGCATTATCATTATTGATAGAATAATAATAATAATAATAATAATAATAATACATTTTATTTATAAGCGCCTTTCAAGACACCCAATAGCATTCCAAGTTACAAAAATGTTGTGCTGAAAAACAAGGACCGACTTTTTGTTGTGTTTTCAAACAACCCTCCCCTCAAAAAATAGCACAAAAAAATAGGGCCGATTTTTGTCTCTGTTTTGAAGTTAATACTAAAGCACAAAGTATTGTAAAACTGTCAAATGTTCTGCTTGTAATTAATGGATTAATAAAGTATTTATTTGAGTCATTATAGTTTTTGTAATTAATCGTCTGATTAATCGCTAATCAGAATTTTACTCCACCAAAAACTGAATTGGCATTGACCTAAAAAAAAAATCCATATCAGCTGTACCCTTGTTTTTAAACCTGATGCTCTTATTGACCATTAGCTGGAAACTGAACCCATGCGAGCTACACTAAAAGGCACGCACACACTATACATTATCCATTTTCATTCATTCATCTTCCGAACCGCTTGATCCTCACTAGGGTCGCGGGGGGTGCTGGAGCCTATCCCAGCTGTCTCCGGGCAGTAGGCGGGGGACACCCTGAATCGGTTGCCAGCCAATTGCAGGGCGCACAGAAACGAACAACCATCCATGACCACATTCATACCTAGGGACAATTTAGAGTGCTCAATCAGCCTGCCATGAATGTCTTTGTAATGTGGGAGGAAACCGGAGAAAACCCATGCAAGCCTGGGGAGAACATGCAAACTCCACACAGGGAGGCCGGAGCTGGAATCGAACCCGGTACCTCTGCACTGTGAAGCCGACGTGCTAACCACTGGACTACCAGGCCGCCATTATCCATTTTCTTCTGCCATAAAAAGTGCTGAGCAGCATGTTCGTAATTTGGCATTGGTAAATTTGCCAATGAGCGGATCATTTGTGGGGAGCCCATCCTCGTTATTTTTTAAAGAAACTCTTGTGCTCTGACAAGACCGTATATTCTAAAAATAATTGCTTTAGCACCATCTTGTGGCACCTTGGTACCACGCAACTATGTCAAACTGCGGGGAGGAGCTTCAGTTAGTCACAGCCTAGCCTTGTCTAATAAGAAAAAAAAAGTGGTTTGGCTCCATCCTGTGGCATTTACAGAGAATTACATTTTGGGGTGGACCAGTCCAGGGTGCACCCTGCCTCTCGCCCAAAGCCAGCTGGGATCGGCTCCTGCTCACATTTGACCCTCGTGAGTGCTTTAGAAAATGAATGGATCGATACATTCAAAGCATTTTGGTGTGCAGTTACAGTATACTGCCTTTGAGCCCCACCCCCAAATTTAATTACCATGACATGCATTTTAGTAAGAAATGTCTGTCTTTTACTCGTAGCTTTTGTTGTATGGAATTCTATTAAAGTCTCATGAGAAGAGGCTTGTCTGTGTGGGCTTGTCAAGGGTCTGTGATTAAAGAAGATGGATGATGCTCAGAGTGAGGCTTCCATCCACTTGTTCTTTCACTTTCATCACTCCCTGATGGCAATCATACTCTGGTATCTTTTTCCCTGGCCAGTCTTGCAGTCATCCTCTCACCTTCCCCTCATTCTTCTCACACCTCTTCCTCCTCTTACTGCCCAGCGGTCGAGGTGCCCATGCAAAACTTCTGTCTTTTCTCTGCTTTAGATCGTTGAGAATATGCACGCCGGGCAGACGTGAAGAGGCCCCCATGACACCCCGACGCACCCCTTCCCGGTTTGGATTGTGAAACACTTTCTGGAGGGTCATCTCAGACCTACATCACGGGAGCCAGCACATGGCAGCCATATGCAGAATCACCCGCAGTTCATGTACAGGCCACTAGGGAGAGAACTTGTATAAGACAAACCCCGTCAAAAGGTTCCCTCCCTCCTTTTTTTTTTCTTTTTAAAATGAGCTCCTTCAGTGAAAAAATCAGGATGGCTACAGTATGAGGTTACTGTGCATTGACTACAATAATTGTCTAAAAAAAAAAAAAAAAAAGAAGAAAATAGCATGTCCTTGAGGGAATTTGGGAGCCCCATCCATTTAAATGTCTCCATTCGTCAGATGATCTGAACTAGTTTCCGTGCTGGCTGTCCTCGTATTGACCACGTTCTGCGTTGTCATAAAGAGCTCCTCCACACATTCAAGTACTATTCACATTGTACTTGTGCCACAAGTGTGGTCACACTTGTTTTGTCACGCTCAGTTACCTTTGCCTACTTTTTTTTTTTAACCTTGTTTTTGCTACGTGAAATAAGCTTTGCAACACCTCCACAACAGATTAAACGTCAACAATGTTATATTCACGCTGACAGTAGTTTTCCACTTTCTTGTTTGGATGACTTTGAGAACGTGACACACACAAACTCAACATGGAGTGCTCCAGATGAACTGACTGTTTGTAGCCCCGCATCCTGGTCAAGGTCTTTTTCTTTACTTTCTTTTGTTTTGAACATGGTGATTAACCAACGGAGTTTCAATCATTTATTTAAAGTGGAACAATAAATGTTGCTATTTTTTATAATTCAAGGTGGTTTAAGTTTTAATCCTAGAGGCAATCGCACCTACGGATAATTTCAGTCTTAACCTATCATACGTGTTTTTGAAATGTGAGCGGAAGCGCACGCAAGCGCAAGGAGAATGCGCAAGCTCAGCATTGTTGACTAACTTAAGGCCTTTTCATTCTCCACTTGGCCTTTCTTGGTGATCACCACAAGACTGGGAAAAGGGATGATGGTGCTCCGGTGCATGTTTACCCATATTTGCTTGAACACTTTGCCTGCTTGTTGGGCTATTGCTATCAGCACTCTGATATCACTCAGCCAATGCTCTTCTGGATGTGTTGTCTGACGTCACAGCAACACTGCGTTCTGTTGCCACGCACTACGAGGTTAGATTAGTGCCACAATCATGAGCACAAAATGGGATCTTTTGAAAACCAAAGCATGTATTGAGCACACGTTTTATGCACGCAAAAATGTTTTTGCTTGGACGCCAGATTAGATTTAGTATAAAAGCTACATTTCTCAGTTGTTTTCCACGCGCTCGCTCAAAATGGTTTTCCTCACTTAATTGCTTCTACTCGCTCACTCGTGCTCAACTTTGCTTTCTCCTACGATTGCTCATCTTAACAAAGCGTTACAATGTGTTACAAAATCAACTACCGGTAATCATAAATCCACTAATTAATAAATTATATCCACTCGGGGAGGATATACAATAATATTATTTTACTGTAAAACCCCAAATTCTTCAGAAAACACTGATAAGCATTAAGTCTGTGTTTTCCATGACAAACTCATTAACTTCCTTAAATAACTTAATGAAAGTAAGGGAATATATTGTAGTCATGTGAGGGGATGGGTGGGAAAGCGATCCACGGATGCCTAATTGCGAGTATTCTGGGTGCAGTATCCACTGTAATCAGATCTTCTCTTTTTTTTGTTTGTTTTGCTTTTTTGGGGGGGGGGCAACTACTGTTCTTTCATGAAAAATGCTTCTTGGTCATTTATCCCCGTTTTTGGGGGTTTTGTTTTTGTTTTGAGGCAGTGCTCCAAAATCATCATGTGATTTTGCAAAGCAATTATTCTGCCAGACTACAACTACTGAACCATGCCTTTTGCACTGGAAACACAAAAGCTCTCAAATTGTTCAGACAACGTTGGAAGAGTACAATTGTCAATAATGTCTATCAGAGGAAGAAAGGAGGTCATTTGTTAATTGATCAATTGATAGATAATTAATAATTGATTAAAAGATGCTTTGTTTTCTATATATTGTGACTGCATTGATTACAATAAATAGAATGGTTGTTGTAAAGCGGCTCAGGGAGAAAACAAAAAGCCTCGGTCCGTCATCCCCCATGCAAAGATGTCGCACATCTACACGAGCGATGTGAGCCTTTGAAGCTCATCGGCTGCAAAAGATGCCGATGAGCTCAAGATGAAGGACTTGCCTCCACGAGGGCGGATCATGTGTGGCCCTCGATGTAAATCTTCAGGTCAGAAGACTGTTGAACAAAAAGGGTGCATGACGCTTTGTGGCGCGCTGACATTTCTTGACGTCTCCCAACTGATACCTCTTAAGTGGCATGCATCTATTTGGACCCAAAAAAATGGATGGCGCGCTTGCCTTTCCCTCGAGGTGTCTTTTTCCCACCGGCCCTTTCTTGTTGTCCCCTGATTGGCTGTCTGTAGCTTGCGCTCATGCAAATAAGCATGATTATGAGGGGCCCCCTCCCTCCATTCTCTCAGTGGACTTGATTGAGAATGGCAGGCGAAAGCGAAGATAAAATGGACTGCACCAACTTTAATGAGACAAACGCGAGCTCACGGGCTGACATTTGGAAATAGCTCATGTGAATGACATCGTCAGCAGTCACCTTTTCCCAAAGCTCTCCGCAAGGAGTCCCCTGTAATGATGAAGGGAATTAAGATGGGCCGTGGGGGCGGCCGGGATAGAAACGCGAGGATTAGGGCGGAAGGCCACACCTCTTCAATCGGCTCGTCTATCACACCTGGAAAAAAAACACACCGCACATTAGATTTGCCTTCTTGACAAATCATCGTCTACTCTAGCATCAACACTGAGTGTTCACAAATGTGGTCAATTTTTCACAAATCGATACTATTGGTCTGTTTCGATCTTCTATAATTTTCACTTATAGTTTGCTTTGTTTTTCAAATTCACTTAGTTTGAATTCATTTTTACCACAAGCATGATAGTACGTATACAGTATTTTATTTTTTTCAACATTGTTTTTATTTATTTCAGTTTTTATTAGCTTCAGTGTTGGATTTTTGTTTTGTTTTTAGCACAGTATTTGTCAAGTGCAGGAGAACAAGAAAAAACACGTCACAGTAAGTATTGTGTTGTACAGCCTCAACAGAAAATACAATTTAAAAAATCCATTACTCACGAACAGATCAACAACCAAGGATTTTCTAATCCGCTCTCCCGCCCCCCACAATGCTCCCGGGCATGCTGGAGCCCATATCCCAACTGGTTTTAGGCAGTAGGCGGGGCACACCCTGAAACAGTTGCCGGACAATCTTGACAACCAGCCACAAAACAAATACAGGTACTGTATAACATTTCACAGAATATGATGTACAATAAGTGCAGTGCGAAATCCTGCTGCGAAGGTTAGATTAGATGCATCACAACATATAGTGAAAGAATGAATGAATAATTTATTTCGAACACGTGTGAACATGACATAAGAACAATTAAAGAGATAAAATTAAAGTACCAGTAACATAAAAAAATGGTACACATAACAGGTAGGAAGAAATCATTTTACTGTACCCTATATACACACACACACACACACACATATATATTATATATATATAAACCTCAATCGCCCAAATCCCAATCGCCCAAACCTCAATCGCCCGAACCCCAAACGCCCTAATCCCAATCACCCAAACCCCAAACGGCCCAACCTCAATGATAAGTCTCGCACCGGCAAAACTGAAGGAACACTTCTTGAAACTGCATGGAGATTCATTTTGTTCACAATTTCTAAAAACATATGACTCTTTCTGTTGTTATGAATGCGTTTGTTATGTCTTGAATTTGTCAAAAAACAAAAACAACAACAACAAATAATTTATTTTTCACTCATGAAGGGTTCAATGAATGTGCATATGAAGTGGTTGGGTTCGGTACCTCTAATAAGGTGAAGAACCACTGCTCTACATTGTACACCAAGACTTATCGCTGTAAGTTGTCATTCTAAGTAAAACCCTTCAACAGACACATGTAAAATGAACTTTTTGGGGGTTTTGTTTTTAAATAGTACCAGCGCTTCCGGATGACATTGCTTCCGGGCGACACAGTAAACGAACTACAATCCCCAAATAACCTCAGTGTAACGTAAGGCCTAACAATTGTCATTAAACCGGTGCAGGTGAAATAAGTACATTTCGAATAATATTTAATTAATCTTAAAAACTAGATAATAATAATTTAGAAAGACTAAAACACAGGACATTTTCACCATAGTGAAGTTGTCGTAACATTTGTCAATGTAAAATGTATTTTCACTTAGTTTTTTTCCGAAACACCCGTTTTTAATTGAAATTTGTTCGCCGAAATGTGTTTTCTCAATTTCCTGAAAATTTGTGATTTGGGAGACGCGAGGATTCCGCCCAACGGCGATGAAATCTAATACCTGCAAGAGCACAAGTGAGACTGATGAGACAACATCAAGGCATCAAGTGCTGTTTTAATTAACTGCTGCAGTGCGGAGAAGGAGACATTTTCTGGTCTCGTCACTCCCGCATCGGTTTTGTTGCCTGTAAATGAAGAGCCTTCTGGGACGCAATTACAATACAAGGCTGCATTAGGAGCACAGCAGGCCCGATGGAAACTTCAGCCCCCCTTGTCACCCAGCAGGAGTCGGCCTTCACTTGATTGAATTTTCAAAGGTACATGCACCCAGTCCAAAAAAAAAACCACTTTCCTGCCCACATGTGGTTTATGACTGAAACTGAAACAAGGCAGCCATGTACAGCTTTTGTTTGCACAGCGTTTCAAGCAGGGGGTGGGCAAATTAATGGCGTTCCGACCGAGCACATTTGCATTTTTGAGAATCCTTTTGTATTTGCTGGAAGAAAAAAAAAAGCAAAACCTGATCAATTAAAATGTATTTATTGTGTCAACATTGGCATCAGGTGCAAAGAGATTTCTCAATTTGACCAAAATACTTCATCATACTCATTATACAGTATTAGTAGGTGGTATGAAAAATGTAAATTGGTCAAGCTGCAACACACAAAAGAGTGGGTGGACATTTTCAGCATTTAATAAGCACGGTGTGGAGCCTCAGCAACTGTGTACAGTATTGCTGAACAAATACAAACTGTATATTTCCAACTTCTGAACGGTTATATATCAATTGACGTTTCCCTCTTACAGTGAGAATATGTTAAGCTCGATAACATCCAACGACACGCATAATGCGACAACAAATATGAAACCATTTTGTTTTACTCTTTAACGATGCATAGTATCAGCCTCTATTGAAGAAAGACAAAATTCAAGAAACATCCGGAGGGTTTGTGAAAGGGGACACAATGATGGGGTGGAAAGCAATTTCAGGGTACATTTGAAAATTCAACAAGATTATGAAAAGAAAGTACACGTGGCCAAAATGACTCGCTTTATCAAATAACTTTAAAAAAACTGGTGGGGGGGGGCAATGGTGCAAAATGAAGGAAACACATTTTAAGAGGCTGTAAAAGAGAAAAAAAACATCAATGTACTGTAAACTTTGGAGTTTCATGATTTTGCTACATTTTTATAAGAACAAAGTGATTCTTTGATCAAGACACCAAAGGCACTTCCATTGTGGGATTAACCCTATTAAATTTGATGGGGAAAAGGGCAAAAGTCACTTCTCATTCATGTAGTTTGTTTAAAAATCGGTTCCAGGTTATTGTACAATTTGTTGTAATTAAATTAATGATAAATGTTAACAATTGGGCGGCCCGGTGGTCCAGTGGTTACAATACAATACAATACAATACAATACATGCTGATTTATATAGCGCTTTCACAACAGCGGAAGCTGTAACAAAGCGCTTAACAAAACAGTTAACATAAAGGCAAATAATAAACACAACACATAACATAAAACACGGACAGTCGTGCAGTCCTAACCACTTTTTCCCTCATACGCTTTGTTGTCAAAGCATTTTGAGCTGAAAGAGGAGAGAATCAAAGTGTCCTTTCACCAGTGGATCAGAGACGTCATGCTCAAAATGTGCACACGTCGGCTACAAGCTAAGTTTCAAAGTCAACAAGAAGCTGTAGCATCCATTGTAGAAAAAAGAGATTGGTTCACTTCTCCTGTCCCATGTAAATCCATTCCAATTCCAAGCGGTGACTCTCAGTTCCAAATGCGCATCGCGTTGACCTCACAGTGCAGAGGTACCGGGTTTGATTCCAGCTCCGGCCTTCCTTTGTGGAGTTTGCATGTTCTCCCCGTGCCTGCGTGGGTTTTCTCCGGGTACTCCGGTTTCCTCCCACACTCCAAAAATATGCACGGCAGGCTGTTTGAACGCTCAAAAAATTGTCCCTAGGTGTGAATGTGAGCGCGGATGGTTGTTCATCTCTGTGTGCCCTGCGATTGGTTGGCAACCGGTTCAGGGTGTCCCCTGCCAACTGCCCGTAGACGGCTGGGATAGGCTCCAGCACCACCCCCGCGACCCTTGTGAGGATAAAGCGGATCTGAAAATGGATGGATGAATGGATGGATGTTAACAATTACAATAAACATGTACTAGCGTATACATTTCCCATAATCCCACACATTTCGCTGAATGGGTGTTAGTTGTTGACATAAAACTGATATCATCCGATATTTCTTGCCCTTGTGTATGTGCCGCCCCCCTCCCCCTGTGCTGATGCCGTCTCTGGGGTCGCGCCAAGCAGGATCTTCAGTTGACTTTTCCGGGCCACAAATGTGCCCGAGAGCTGCCCAGCGGTCACGATTCATCCGCGGACAAACATGAGGGACAACATTAGAACGTGACAGGCCGAGATGAAACATAGTGGCAAACCTACGGAGTAAACCAGGGGCCAAATCGTTGTGTGCTTTTGAGCCTACCAGACCGTTGTGTATCCTGTGACAGACCACAAGAAAACTCAAGACTAAAATAGAGGGGAAAAAAAGCTAAAATCTCACAGCGCACTTCATTTCGGGCAAACGTGGCCAAAAAAAGGTAAAAAAAATTGCCAAAGACAATTAAAGCCAAAATGTCTTCAACAACCGAGAAGAGTCCAATTAGCTCAATTCAACTTTCTTTTTTTCCCTGCTGAGTTTCATGCTTTTTCATCACTCTCAACTTTGCTAACATTTGCATCAGGTTATAGTGTCGCACGCCACAAAGCATCGCGATACAGTGTGGCTCTGTCAAAGTAAGAATGAACCAGTATTGCGGCATCCGATCATGTTTACTTTTCCCGATCCTCATTGTCTCATCCCTGACCAACGCTCGTGTACAGTGAGCGATCGCGCTTAGTCTCCCTCCCCGCGGACGCTTACACGATGCTTCACTAACAGCTCCTCCAACATTGCTTAGGGGTCTTATTTTGTTCTAGAAGCAATACTTTCTACTGTCAAACACAGACATCCCCATGCGATTGAAGGCCGATGGGCAGGGAACTCTCCGAGCTGCCCTCGACGCCGCCTTCTTTCACTCAGCAGCCAAACTCTAGCGGGTGAAGTGGAAGAACAAAGGCAAACTTGTTAAGCTTTGGCCGCCTTTATTATTCTTTTATTTGGCTGCGATCTTTGTGTTCATTAAGAGTTTTTTTTTGTCTGAGTTGTCTCGTCAGGGTTTGTGGCTCGAGGAGTTTCATCAGCTGTTCCTCTTGTTTTGAGCAACTCAACAAAGGCTCACTTGATGGAATGAAAAAAAAAACAGCATTAAATGTTGATTTTTACATTTATAATAAATCCCCACGATGAAGGAATCCAAACATGGAGGCGATTAAGGACAGAAAACAACTTTTGGGATGCACTTTAAATATACAATAGACCCACTGGCTAACAAAGGAGGTTAGGAAGTGAGTATTTTTGGTCATTCTTCACAATGTTGAGAAGTTATGCTGATTGTCATATTATTAGACTACACGTGTTGCGCCACCGTTTCTGATCAAATATCCATTGAGTAAAGTGTTATAATCCTTCCTCATATATGCTATTTGTTATCAAGTCTATGGTGTTTCCCATTATGTGTTAGCATTGGCGTTAAGCTAGCAGACTTTAAGGCTCCAATGTGGTTGGTTTAAACACACAACTCGTAATTCTCTTCGGTTTAGGTTCATTTTGACAGTCCACGCAGACTGGTAGTGGCATTGAGCAGCGGATTAAGTATGAATAAAATGAAACTGAATGGTACACTCAGTCTAAATGTACTCACCAATGGCGTAACGCCTCTAGGCCTGTTCCGTATAGCGTAGCTGGAGGGAAAGAAGGCAGACTGTCAGCTTCAACAAGGCTCATGCAACACTGTTAACCACATTTCCAATCAGCCAAGTCTTGTTATCCTCTTTTCTGTGCCTCAGCACTCCCTTATTGCACGACTGGAACAAAAGCTTTAATGGCTTTATTTGTGAAACAGGCCTCTAACTAGATGTCACATCAGAACAGAATGCAAATGTGGTCTGATAATTCGGACGCAGGCTCCGCGGTGTCCAAATCCCTCTTAAGCTTCTTGTTGAGCACGTCTGCCAGCTTTGTGTACACAATTGCCTCCTCAAATATTCACACTGCATCATTATTGCCGGCCCCCTTTTGTGTTGCTTAATTCTACCAGAATAAACAGGATCACACGAGCAAAAGTTCCTCTGTATCGCAGATAATTAGCGCACGGCACAATCTGAGCAATGATGTGCCCGGGTGAAATTAAAACTTTGCAAAGCACGGGTAAATGAAGGGATTTGAATGCCGGAAGGGAGACGCGCTTATCAAATAAAGCTCGAAAAAATGTGCAGTGAATGAAATGAGCCAATCATTTTTCTGCGAGATGGGAGCCCTGAGGAGAATAAATAAGCAATCGTCACGTCATGCAGGGAGAACAAATGAGCATGGTACACAATTAGGCAGGGTCACATTCTGCCAGAGCTGTGAGTGTAGGATGGGCTAATGAGCTGTCCCAGTGTGTGTGTGTCTGTGTGTGTGCATGATGAATGCATACAGGAAGCCACAGAAGTGCTAAAAAAATGATAAAAAGATCCTGTTAGCCCTAAACATGATGTTTTAAACCAAAATGAACACAGGCAGTTTCAAAACGTATTATTATTATTATTATTATTATTTTTTTTTTTTTTTTTAATGCACTTTGGCTTTTTGTCCATGAAATGGGCACATTTGAAAAATTCAGCCCAGGGTGGAAAGTTGGTAAGGACATTGCTCCTCCAAGCTTCTCTTTTTTCAAATTGTGCTTGACAGCCAGAAAATGAGTGAACTTGTTGGCAGTTTTTTGTTTTTAATGCTGTTGCAAAAGGTCTTTAGTAGGAGTTGGAATATTTTCAATTGTTAAGGGTCACCTTCAGCAGTCTTTTGAAGCTGTTGGGGTCTGGTTTGGTACTGTTTTGGTACCCTCCTCAAAACTCACTTGTATTCTCTGGCTTTCGACTCAGCATGACTTAAATTTGTTCTTGGTTTTACTGTTTGGTGCTTTCTACTGTCTTTATTACCGATTTGTTTTACTGTTTATTGTATATGTTAAATTGCTCCATGTACAGCACTTTGTATGCGGCGATGGCTGTTTGAAAGTGCTCTATAAATACAGTTGACTTGACTTGACTTGACTTGTTTAAAATGTAAAGATACAAATTTAAAACATTGGATGCACAGGTAATAAAGCTTTTTTGATGATGCTGAGAGTTTGATTATTTGTTATGGGCGTCCGACAATTGTAAATTGGTAATTTTTTTTGGGGGGGGCGGGGGGGTTGAAGCTCTTATATAGGCGGACGTGTCAGCCGGTGTACGCCAGGTAAGAAAACTTCTCTTTATCCGAAAAAATATGTGTCTGAATGCAAGAAATAAGAAAACGTATCATAAAAGTAGACATGACTCTTCAAAACTTCATCAGAGCCCTTTTTTATTCCTAAATCCCCCCCCAAATTGGAGGTTGACCAGCATCCCGAAAAGTGATTATAGGCCATTTGACCGTAGTTTGTTATTAATCTATGGATCCCGTAATGAGGTAGCACTGCCCGCTCTGAGACACATTTATCATCATCATGTTTTGATTTGTTCGTCTAGGTGCTCTGCGATTGACTGTGGACCAGTTCAGGGTGTACCCCACCTCCCACCCCGTGGCCATCATGGGCGGGTCAGATAATGGATGGATGGATGATTTCATTGGTGAGTTGCTATGAGGTTATGCTCTTGAAACATAACTATCGCCATTGTACCCTTTCAATCTGTGAAAATGCAAGCCTAAATCAGGATTTACTGATCCAAACCATACCATAAACAAACCAAAACCCAACTGTTAAGTGGAAAAAATGGCTTTAGAGAAAGCGACTGGTGGACACATGAGTCAATATCAGTAGTGGAAGAAAGAATAACCGGTGCAGAAAAATGAGGCCCATCAGTTGACTTAGCATCTGGGCCACGACCGCAGGAATCACGACATGTGCTGGACAGGTGCAGTGGACAAACAGACAAAAAGAAGAGAAGCAGGCTTTTAGAGGCGACTCATAGTTATTAACTATTCAATCACAAACAGGAGAGTTGAAGGCGTGAAAGGTTGTGGGCCAAAGCTCTTTTGCTTCAGTGCATTAAGAGCCATGGCGCAGCACTATGGCAGCGAGAGAAATTGCCTCCCCTGGAAGATGACTGCTCAAAGGAGTTTGTTCCCCTTTAATAATAGCAATCTGCTGTGAAAATCTAATCCCAAGTAACCATTCCACTGACTCGAGCGAACGTCTGCTCAGAAAAGCATGCAACATGAATATTACATCGTCTGATATACAAATAAACAACACCCCTAGCCTTCCATCAATCATGCGGCGTAGTCAAGGTAAGTGATGTGGAAGAGTAAACTGCTAATGAATACCGCCGAGTGAGAAACGCACATTTTAATATGCCGTCATGAGTACACATTGTATGACTGCGTGGAATTAAAAACACAGCTCTTCAGGGCAGCGTCTAATCTATTTTCACGCACGACCCAAAAACGTCATCAAACGTGACCCCCGCCCCGACCCCATCTCGTAGTGTTGATCACCTGTGCGACAGAACAACAGACAAACAAGCAGGCAGTCAAGCATGACCACTGGCCCTTAGCGGGCGTAATAGCTCCATCGTTGCCATGAAAGTCAGATATGGATGCTCCCCTTTAAGCCCCCTACTCTCATCCTCACTGGCCTAATTCCCTCGTCCTCGGTGGTGGATGAGAGGGATCAGAAATCCATCCATATGCATGGCTAAATATCCGAGAAGGGGCTGTCAGGTCTCAGTCTGGCCAGCTTCTCTGAAAGTCCCTCTAATGACACATAATTGAGGCATGGGGTCAAGCTCAGAGCAGCGGTACTCCGAGACCTAACCCTCCCCCAGCCCCACCCGGCACGCAGAATGGGCCATCCTGCATCAAACAAACAAACAGAATAGAAAATCATTTACCTTCGGTTTTGCTGACTTGAACCTAAATTCCACCGACTAAAAATCCTTCGTATTATTATTCTCGATGGATCTCTGCTTTGCTTTCAGCGCATCAATGCCCTCCTGACTTTTATATCCTTTTCAATTGAAATTAATTAATTTTGTCAATATTTATATGAAAGAGATATTATTTTGCTTTTATTTAATGTTTCAATTGCTATTGTAAACACCAAACAAGAACACATTTTAATAATCTTCAAACAAAACATCTCTGTGGCAGCCAAACAAACCGCTGGTGAATATTTTGCATTTCACTCAATGCAAAAACTAATTCAGGCATAAACCAAATATCAGTTCTGTTAAAAAAAAAAAAAACTAAACGAAAAAAATCCCCCACAGTTGACTTGGTTTTGCAAAACACATCCTGCACAATTACAGAAACCAATTATTTTAGCTGAGCGACAGAAAAGCATCTTCAGTCAGCAGCCCTTCGCTTGTGTTCGCAGGACCAGACTCAAGAACTGAAGCGGCCTCACCAGTGGCTGACACATGGTTAAAGCACTAATTCTAAATTTTTTTTTTTTTTCATTTAGGGGAATCAATAAGTAGTAAATGTTTGTGAGCTCTGCAGAAAGCATTGTCTAATAGAATACAATATATTGCTTCACACTACTTTGTGGCATCATGGTTCCAAGGAACTATGTTAAAGTGAGGGGAGGAACTTGATCCTATCTAAATGATTGTTATCATCTTGTGGCATCCAGAAGAAATTCTGAATTTTTTTGGGGGCGGGGGCGCCAGTTGTAGATTTTTGCTATTCGCGCATGCTTCCGTCCCTTTATTGTCTTTATTTCGTATTGTATTCATATCTGACTTCCAGTTCAGTCAGACACTGATTTGCGATAGTTTCCCCACAGTGGACAACTTTCTCAAGTCCAGTTTTTCATCTTGCTTGTAAGGCAATTTTGCTCTATGAATTCTGCTTAGAAACGAGAAGCACAGAAGTCAGGCAGCCAAGCAAAATAAACTGAACATTCTGTTGATCTTTACGCTTGCTCGTTTGTTAAAACTGCATTTTACTTGTGGGCTAAAGAAGAGAAAAAACACACCATCCCACACAAACAAATAATGAACATTACAAATAAGCATTAAAAAAAAGATTTGCTTTGGCATTTTCTTCTCACCACATGTAAAAACAAGCTTCTCTTTGGCTTGCTTACTTTCACTGAAGCCAACAAACCCAGTGTGTGCCCCCCATCTTTTTCATTTGGACCACAGCCTCACGCTAATGGTTTGCGCCTCTCTTCTTGATGCAGGCTAACTCTGGGAGGATAAGAGAGGGAAGGTCGCTGTGGTGTCGGTAGTCTGGCCCAAAGTAAACACAAGGAATGATGGGATCGAGAAGCTGGTCTCAGCAAAAGCCCCTCATCAGTATAGTCAACACATAGCAGATTGGGTTCACATCTCTCCACCTCTGAATTCCCTCCATCCACCTCAGAAGCATCCCCCGATTCAGCTCGTATTTCCCTCCTTTTCCATTCGAGTGGATGTCGGGGAGAAGTGTAATGCAAGCAAATACCAAGTGGCTTACGTTTGAGTCCTCCTGGCTGGCTCGGTGGAGATGGTTTTTCAACTGTGAGACACCCATCCATCAACATATGACCCTCGCTCCAGTGCCACCAGACAAGACGAATTTTATAGAGAAGGTCTGGGTCCGGATTTAAAATGCTCTACGTATTTTAGGGATGTGTGAACTGCATATTGAAATGAATTTGTCTGGCCACAAGAGACTCATTGGGTGGGTGACATGGAAAGTTAGCAAAGCCTTCGACGACAGTAGAATAATGTCACAGTGAGGGTGAGAAGCTCTGTCATTCGGGATCTAATTAGCATGCCTGCTGGATGCTTTCCAGTTGAGGTCAGTCTTCAGGAGGCCTTGGGAAAAAAAACAGGGCACTCTCTTGACTGGACAGGAAAGGCCTCGAGGAGGTGGACAAACTCGGGGTCTCCCCGCTTAGGATTGCGCCACTGCAACTTGACAACGGAAACGCATCAATTCTCATGAACACATTTGAAGTTATTTTTCATAGTCTTTAAAACTTTTTGTCACCTTTTTTTTCCAAGTGCCTCTGTTCAGTCATATCAGGGGACATATATAAATGCATCCATTAATAAGGTTGCTCAATCCGGAGTGCGTATCTGCCATGAGGGTATGTGAATGCCAGATTTATATAGACAGGATTATCTGAGCAGGCAGCACAGCACATGCGAGAATAGGACACTCTGTCCTCATAGACAATTCAGCAAACTAATAGAACGACTGTTTTAGTCACTTTTATTTCACTACTGCCTCCCACTACTGTATGATGCTTCCATGCACAACTTTGGCATACTAGTGGGACAACTTCTTGTTACTATAGTGAAACAAAACTGCACTAGTTGTCCTTGCACACTATTATGGCCTACTGTGGTACTGTATCCTGAGTACAGTACAATCAGAATAACGCCATCAACGCTGCCGCCCAACCACGCCTCCTTTGTGGAGATGAGATTATATTTATTTAGTTTACCATCTTCACGAGCAGCACCTAAAAATAACCGCGAGTCACTTCTGTGTGTGATGCACCTTCATTCACAACTATAATTCTGGTCTCCTTACTGCCTTAGTATGATATCGTGAATTATGGATGTGATTAAAATTTGCTCATCATGTTAGCGGCCACCCCTTTGTGTCACTGGTTTCTCCGGCTTTAGTGCCTCGGCCAATTTCTGCTTGTCAGGGACTGTGTGTCTATGCGTGTGTGTGCACGCGCACGCACATCCGCCATCACAATGACCTTTCCGCAAGCCTGGGGAGCACGCAATGCAGAGGAGAGGCAATAAAAGTAATGAAAGAAGCAAAGGCAATTACAGTGGTTTGTGTGAGGGGAGCGTGGCGGAGAGATGGGCCTAACTGGAGGCAGCCCAGCAATGCACTACAACAGCATATCCCCCATAATCCCTCTGTGATCGCACAGCAACCCTGGTGTGCTCCCAGTCTGATCATCCTCTTGCAGCATTCACCGCCCTAATCCGAGCAAAAGGACAGACGTTTGCTGCTTGTGAATGCACACGCACATGCGCACACACACACACACACACACAGGAGTCCATCAGTGTAGAGCAGGGTCCGGCAACCCAAAATGTTGAAAGAGCCACATTGGACCAAAAAAGGCCCCCCAAAACAAATATGTCTAGAGATGCTAAAAAAATAATAGCCTCATATAAGCCTTATAAGGAAGGCAACACATGCTGTATGTCTATATTTTGTATTATTAGCCGACTATCTGTTGTCTACAAATACAAAATGAGCCTTCATGATTACATTTTTTTTTTTCCCAGCGGTGCCGAACATTTTTTGACCGAAGATCTACTTTTCGATCAACCAACCTCCTGCGATCGACGCGCTACCGGACACGCGCACATATGCACGCACTTACACACGCATGTCATAATGAGCAACAGTCATGATCGAGGCATGGGACGCACTTTTGCGGCGTGTTTACTATCGTAGCTCACGTGTCCCGTTTTAAAAATGCTTCTCTCGGCCCTCGACATTCCCATTCTTTGCCAACACCCTCGGTGAATTGCACATTAAACGCCATTTTTTTTTTTTTACCACAGCCACCTGCCAGGCATCCCACCCTCCTAATAGAAACGTGTATCGCAGGCTATGACGAAATCTTCATTGACAGAAATATTGAAATTGAATAATTATTCAACACATTTTTACAGCATTTGAAAATGTTAAGAATGTTTGTGTCATTTTTGCCCTCCTGCACAAACCACATTAAAACTAAAAATATATTTCCCTCTCCCATCTCTTTCCATTTTCAAACATTTTGGAAAAAACTCTAGTGAGCCACTAGGGCGGCGCTAAAGAGCCGCATGCGTCTCTGGAGTCCCCAGGTGTAGAGGAATAACCAGTGCGGTCAAGTAAGAAGCACGAGTGAATGAAGAAAATGACGAGACATTCAGGCACATACAAACTCACACACACACACACACACACACACACACACACACACACACACACACACACACACACGGCCTTGGCTATGCTCCCTGTACAGATCGATCAAGCAAGCAAAACATTAGCCACATCTCTAAGTATGATGTAGCACAATGATAAACAGTGCTAAACAAACTGACAGCATCAATCAAAGATGGAGCGTCATTATCTTTGTAGAGCGGTTAAATGAGTTACATTCCGTTTTAATCACGTCGCCATCTTCTTGAGGCGTTCGGCGGTCACAACTGTGACAGAGATTTAAATCACAAAGGTGTGCAGATGAGAGATACCCTTTAATACACATGGGGGAAAAAAATCAAATTGGGATTAAGGAGATTAATTTCAGATGGTAATTGAGAGAGTAACTTTTTTCCATCAGATTTATCAAACTTTCTAAAAAGATGTCAAGTGTAGTGTAATTGAATTTGCCACCAGATGAATGGCTGGCAAATTGCTGCGCTTCCAACTTTTGTCCCTTCGGTTGGCGTTTAATCAGAGCTCACAGCATTTCGCCACTTTTGAAGATAGGACTCATTTTGCTTGTTTCCGCTGGGGTTAAAACATAATTACTAGTTTTGAAGCATAAATTCACACTGAAACTAATTCAATTTGTGAGCTTGGCCAGAGGGTGACACTTAGCGGTGCGCAAATGGTGAGAGCTTCAATCAGGAGACGAGCGCGTGGTATCATCCTCTTTTAGTGATGAGAGCATGACCATGGCAATTTCACTCATTTCACCATCAACACCGCAAAATTCTCAATTTAAAGCCCGGCGTGATTAATAACGGCAGGAAACAAATGTGAAAATCCAGAAATGTTGCAAATTTGGTGGCCCCACTGTATGATGTGATTTCTTTTCATCATTTCATCATTACTTTTCATGAGCAATACAGTACTTGAATTGATGCCACTATTCCGGGGAAAGAAAAATTCTCTCAAGTCTTAATATGTTTTGTGTTATTTAGGCTACAATGTCTGTGCTATGTGCACGCATGCGCGGCGCACGTAAAAAACATATTTTAGTGAGGCGGGGAAATTTTGAATCTGTTTCGCCACATTGGCGAATAGGTTTCATGATTTTGAATTTTATTTGAAAATTTGGGAAGTTTTGTCAATGTGAATAGGTAATTGCCCTGAATGAGCAGAAGATGTAGAAGTTGAAATGGATTAAATCGGTCAAGAAATGTGGAGGGGAGCGTGAATAATATGAAGTTTCGCTTCTAATTTGGAGAATGAGAAGAGTTCCAATTCATGCTGAAGTAACTGAACATTTCGAAGTGGGAATGCGTGTAATCGGCCACATTGAGCTAAACGTGTTTTTAAAAGTCTCTAATTTAGGATGTTTTAAATTACAATTAAGGGAATTTGGGGAACGGGAATAGTTCCTGAGGGGAAAAACAACTCAAAAAGAGGGACTAATGATTTACAATGTGTCATAATGTGGGGATTTTCTTGTGGAAAATTTTCCTGTTAAAAAATGTCAAATTTAAGCAATGTGGGAATTCTCAGAATGTTATAACAAGTTCCCAAGGTGACATTTTAAATTTAGAATGGGACTGAGGAATCTCTCATTGAAAATGAATGGGGGTTTGGTTGTGGAATTTTTGGAATATGAAAAATAATGGTAGCCATATCCTGAATATTGAATCTTTGGAATGTTTGAGTGATTTGAATCCTATAAGAAATGCGGCAGTGGCGAAATGTCACAACGTTCAACATGAAAGTCAAACAAAACCCCCAATTTGTCCAACAGTCAGGCCTTAAATCCTACCATGAAATCCCCCATAAACTAAAGGTGCAATCATTCAAATATTTCGCTCCAAATCTGTAGGACCATAAATAGTGACTTGAAGAGGAAAAGATTTGAATCCCGATAAGATTCAAGCAGATAAAAGCAGCGCTGGTGTGTTTACGGAGCAGTACACCGAGACACTTGTTTGGATCAATATATTGATGCTTTGTAATAGGCTCTAAATGACTCAGGTTAGAGACTTCTGTGTGGCCAACCTTCACACTCCGCTGAAATCCCTTTGAGCCCAGAGTTGCGCACTTTTCTGAAGCAATGTGTCAAACACGACCATTCTTCTTTGGTGGCAAGTTCAAGTATGTGTACAAAGCCCTTTGTATCTGTAAGGCCACTTTATTAGGGAATTGTAGGCAAGAAGGACCATCATTCGGCATGCCGTCTCCGTATTGATGGTTTTGCACAGGAAACACCGACAATTTGTATCCAATATTTAAAAGAGGGTTTTGGTCACAATAAAACAATTGGGAGAGCACCATCCATCCATCCATCCATTTTCTGATCTAGGGTGCTGGAGCCTATCCCAGATGTCTTCAGGCAGTAGGCGGGGACACCCTGAACCGGTTGCCAGCCGATCGCAGGGCACACAGAGGCGCACAACCATCCACGCTCACACTGAGGGGCAGTTTTTTGAGCATTCAAACAGCCTGCCATGTATGTTTTAGGAATGTGGGAGGAGAGCGGAGTACCCGGAGAAAACCCACGCAGGCACGGGGAGAACATGCAAACTCCACACAGGTAGGCAGGAGCTGGAATCGAACCCGATACATCTGCACTGTGAGGTCGACGCGCTAACCACTGGACCACCGGGCCGCCTAGAAGTTAAGTATGCTCTTTGCACATGCCGTTCCAGTGCACTAAAATGAGTCTGATGCATCAGATCATTCAGAATCTCCAATATTGTTTTGCTGAGTAGACGATATGTCGCAATAGTTTTTGCTGGCATTTCAAAAATGTTTGTTTACGTGAGTGGAGGAGTCTGTAATATCTCTAAGATGACCTCACAAATGGCTCCATATGCAGTATTATGATAATCTGGGAATGTTACTGCATACTATTGCCATGTGAAAGAAGCCGCTTGACTGTGGCTGCGGGGAAGGGATACTCCTCCATTGACAAGTGAGGAGGAGTAACAGCTAATCGATAGCTCATGAATTGACTGTGCACACCCCTTACCGTGTAATCAATATTCCGGGCAATTAGAATCCCCTATCTGCATGGCTGTAGGGACCTCAAACACCCAATTTAGTCCTTAGCCTATCACTTAATTACTAAATCCTCCCTAATGTCTATTGGCAGATGGCAGGTGGTCATCCGCGTGCCCCAGTGGATGAATGAACATGAGACCTTTGCCAAGGTGCTGCTTAAAATGCTCCCGTCCCACTTTAGCTGCTAAGTTAAACACCAGATTGTTTATCGCAAATGATTCATCCATTGATCAGTTGGCCCACACAAGCATATGTAGAGGAGAGAAAGTTACATATGGCTTGTGTGTCATTTTCTTGTGGTTTCCTGTGAATAAAATTCAATGTCACCCATAACAGTTTGGCATAACATTCTCTCATTAATTGAATAGAAAGTTGAGTGAAAAGTAAAGGAAGCTTTAGTGGCAAATGGCTCACTGTTTTTGTTCATTAAACAAGTTCCAAAGTCATGAAAGTGAACGTTTGACTATTTCTTTTGGCTTTTTCATAATACATATGCCAAATATTAACAAAGAGGAAAATCTGATAACAAGCATACAATAGAAGAGGAAAAATGGGGAACACACCTGTATCTGGAAATGTCATTATCCAACAAAATATTTTGTAGCTTGTTTTTAAATACCGTAAGAAAAATAAGTAATGTATAATACATTTATTTTTAAAATGTTGTCATCGGTATTTTCTTTTAAAAAAAAGGACAAAGTATCCCCTGGAAACTCCATCTGTGCTTCTTTCCCATGCTTCTCTCTGTCACCATTTTGAGAAATGAGGCCGCAAATGAACGCTACATACTAAAACGACCAAAAACTCAATGACCCGATAGAAAAGACTTCAGTACAACATGGCCAAAACAAAGAAAGTTATACTTCTCCGAAAATACCAGGAGTTCTATACTTAAATCTCTTACAAATGATAATTCACATGCTCCAAGCTGGCTGTGCATAATATATTGTGTTGGCCGCTGTTAAGTCAATGAGGCCTTCAAAAGTGCTTCACCACACGGAGACCAAATTGAGGACACCCGCTGATTCTCCGTTGTGGTGAGAAATATTCATTATACGCTTCTTTATGTTTTAATATGTGCAGTTTGTCTTTCATGACAATCTGCTGCAGCGAAAAAATGGTGGAGAGCACCAGCCGGTTTATAATGGCTTAATTCATACATACTGTATGAAGAGACTTCATTTGACATAAGTAAGGCGGCCGACCCGCTGGGTGGTGTGGCTCCAAGAACGTGCGCACCGCTCTCGAGCGCTAATCTCCTGCTGACCATCCTGTCAGACATAGACTGTACTGTATGTTTATTTTATCGAGGGACAAAAAGTCTTCTTTAATGACACTGACGGTCTACCTGTCTTTTAGGTGGACATCCGAGTCCCACTTCATATTCACGCCTGAGGGAGTCAGGATGACATGCATAGAGGCACACACGCACACAGGTACTGTACCTACCATCAAGCATGTCCGCACACACACACACACACACACACACACACACACACGCACACACACACACACACACACACACACACACACACACACACACACACACACACACACACACACACACACACACACACTGTCACTTCCCTGTCACATGGCCATGGAAAAGGCCTGAGGGGAAGTGCGGATGAAGCTTCATTGAAGGGCAGAGCGGGCACCTGCCTCACTTCACCCTCCAGCCATCCAGCCACCTGCTATTCACCACCCACCCAGCTTGCCTGCCCCTAATTTGGCTTTCCACCAACAGTGACATTCTGAACCAGACAGAGCAGGAAAAAAATGCGGATGGCTGGGATAGAACAGCTCGGTGACAGGTGCCACCTCCAATGTGAGCAGCCCTTCCTTGGAGTTGTTAACTATTCAATTAAGCCGCGCGTCACGTTGAACGTGTGCCAGCGCCTAATTACCTGTGAGACCTTGCCTGTGAATATGCATACGCGTGGATGACAGCTTTCACAGCCAGTTAACTGTTGTTCTCGGTAGAATTTAAACATCCACATAGAATATATCAATGTGTGTGCGTGTTGCGTATATACGTTCAGCGGGCTCCTCTCGCCATTTCCATCGCCCAGCACCAATAAACACTTCATGAACGCAAGCTACCTTATTGCTCTCGGTAAAATATGAGTGTGGGCATTTGATGAAAATAAAAACAATACAATTTAAGCATGTTTGAAAATGACTGCCGACATGTGGCCTCTTCATCTCACACCATTAAAATAACGACGTGCCAGCGAGAGCTCAGCTTCCGCAGCGCCGCCGCTGACACCCGTCAAGACAAATCTATGTTTCATGGCCACTTACAGATGTATAAATAGCCAAATGAGGTGCGCTAAACATCTATAAAATGGCACTAAAAGGTGGCCAAAAGGTTGTGAGTGTCATGAGCCAGCCGCGACGGTAATCAATCCGGCCTGCGAGGAAAGCTGAGGAAAGCAAGGGAGGGGAGTGAGCTGCATGGCGAGGCTAAGAGGCGAGGAACAAGCGCCGCGACGGGCAGCCAGTAAATCACACGTGCGGGGCATGCTCGCAACACCGACACGCAACCACTTGAGGTGACGTCGGGCCTGATGGATCACCACAGTCGACTTCATTCAGGCAAACGGGCACGACAAGCATTGATATAACAAATTATTAGTCACTGTTGGGGGTACCGACTTAACATGCCAATGGCCTGGCAGCTGATGGGCAGTTGTATTGGCACGGCGGAACATTATGCGCATGTATGTAAATGTAAAAAAAAAAAAAACCACACACCTGCCACTATTGAAAGTGCTTCTGAATAACTTTGAAATCAAATTCTGTTGTTCGTTTCCCCTGGCATTTATTGCTTTCTCGCAGAAGGCTGAAGGGTTTGTGCTTACAGTGACTCGTATTTCAAACCTTTTCCCAATACATCTGAAGGAAAAAAACAGCCCAAAAGCATGATGCTGCCACCACTTGACTTCACTTTCGGAATGGGGTTCTTTTGCTGATGATCCAAGTTATGTTTCAAACGTTTGTTGTTACAGAAAAATATTTCACAAATATTCATTCACGGTGTGCCAATTGAGACGAATATACATCAGCAAATAGCGTGGTCACACCAGTGCGACAAGTACAAAAGTTCGTGTCGAGACCCCTGTTATGGCTTGTCTTCAGTTTGCAAAACAAAGCACATACAGTAGAGACTAAAGACAATTTTGCATACTTATGTCTATGAGAAGTAATATAACAAGATGGTGAGAATGATTTATTTGAAAATTACCGCTAACAAAACAAGCTTTGATTTTGCCATCCGACAAGTTGACAGAGTGGCTCTTGACATACGGATACTTAAGCTCTCAACATGGAGAGGACCAGAGTTCAGACAGCCAAGAGAGACACTGGACCTTCACATTAGTACAAACATAGCGCAAGGGAGTGTGAGAAAATATGAAGGGAAAATTTTTTTATTTATTTTATTTTTTTTTACAGTTTCTATCGCACAAAACATAAGAACAACGATATTTGAGGATGTCTTTGTCAACAGAGCTGGCAGCTGATCCGAAAATGAGCGTGGACGTCTTTGTGGAGCAACAACCCACACTTGAAATTATAGACAAAAGTTACGTTCCCCATTGCAATCCATCAAAACAGATGCAACGTGACTACACCCCATCAATGTCCTTTTTGTCCAAAAGAACAAAATAAATCCCCAGCGCTGTAAATATATGCTTGGCAATCTTCCAGGCACACTCTCAGACACAATATACAGTAACCTGCCACTTTAGCAAAACATCAATTCCTCTCTTTCTCAATCTTGTTGTCGAAACACTTAGTAAGACCAAAAATACTCCTTGAACGACTGAACGCATCTCAAACCTCTCGACAGGATTCCTTAATGGCAGGTATGCTGGTCTTTGCTGCTTTTATTTTGGAACATTTTTATGACCACGTTCCCCTGCTGTGAGGAAGCCACAACAGCTGATCAAGGAGAATCAGCACAAGCCCTTTCGCTTGATAAGCAACCAAAACACAAAGGGCGGATTGGCCACGCCGGATTCAAAGTCCAAGCTGGTTCAAAGTGCTCTGTAAAATCAGAATCAGAACCATCTTTATTGGCCAAGTATGTAGAACACACAAGGAATTTGTCTCCGGTATACACGCTGCATTAGTATCATCATAAACAAGAACATGACAAATAGTGGAGCTTCCTGGTCATACATACCATGAATGGCAAAACATAACTGACAAGATTCGAAACATATACATTATTGATCTCTCTTTATTTATTATTACATTAATTTAGCTATTCGACATAACTACTCATAACACAACATGATTTGCAATGACCGTGTGAATAAATGCCATTGTCTCCCTATGTTATTTGGTGAAATGAATGAAATGCTTTTAAGATAACCCCCCCCCCCACTCCGTCTTGTCCTGGCGACAAATACATTTAGGCGTTTGACTGCCGCCATTTGCGCCATCCACCTCCCCCGAAAAACCACCTCCAGTCCATCAACAATTACGTGTTCTTGCGTGATGGCTACCATTCAAAATATTCCTGGGCTGAATTTTGGTCGCAGTACGTCCCTGATTGGCGCTCCCTGGTCTGGCGCATTGGGTCTTGCGTCACGTCGTGACACCATGAACAGTCAAATCCGTTTGGTGTGTTTGGAGCTGTTCAGACGGAGACGCATCCTGTCCCATTGCGGGATGACAGTAGCTCCCAAATGTGGTTTCAATCCATCTCGTGCTGTGTGACTGTTCTGAGTACTAAAGAGCCATCTGGGTTCAATGTGGATGGGCTACAAATCTAAACATTTGGCTGACTGTCTCAACAAGGCCTTTGACTCGACTTTTTTCACATTATAGTAAATAATTGTTGTCATTCACCTCCTTGTTTGTAACTAGTGACATGCACAGTAACGTATGTGGCCAATCAAGATGATTTTGATTCTGATTAGCTTTGTAAAGGCAGCATCTGCTTGTGCTTGTGTGTGTCCTTGCATCAGGGAGTTCGCAACAAAAGGAACTGAAAGCAGCCTTGTGACTGTGAGGCGGCCAGATGTGCACCTCCCGTCTCCCAGAGCGCCAATGGCACTTTAATGACGGAGACTTGGGTGTACATTAGATTATTAGACTCCAGAGTACAATATTACAGACTGGATAATATTGTTTTTCCCTCTGGCTGATGATTCATTATAAAAATAAGGAATGGTTTACCAGATGTCTCCTGGGGTGGGAAAAAAAAATCAGAGAGACCTGTGACACGGTGGAAAACAAACTAAAACAAACACTGGATCCTTTTATTTATTCTTTTCATCCTAGAGGAGAGACGGTCATTGGACTTGCTTTCTTTTAATTTGCAAACTCATTAAGGGTTCGGGCTAATTACGCTGCACAAAATTAGCACCATTTGATAATGACTCTCTCTAATGACAACTTGCAAGCATTAGACAGGAAAGGTTACAAATGCTCAGAGAGTATACAAGTGCACAGTACTTTTCTAGGAAATTACCATTGATTTTAAGCGGAATGTTGATTTATCCATAAAAAAAAAAAATTGGACTCCTGTGTTTGTGTACTGTCTTTCCGATGTTAAAAAAATGCACGGGAAAGACAAGCACAATTTGGATAGAAGAATATGTTAACTAAAGAAAACATACATCAAAATAGAGGTGTTTTCATGAGGTGACTTCCACATGCATGTGTGAGGAGTCATAAAATGGCAACTTGCAATATGGCGCCACACGTTACATTACTGCATCGGTCAGTGCTAAGCTGCAGTGTCATATTTGAAGTGGATATTTTTCTCTCCTCATCCCATCACACAGACTGCACCCCGTGGCTATTTGTGATGACATTCAGAGTTAGCAAGAGGGCGAATAAGGGTGAGGAGTATCGGGGGAAGTGAAGTTAGAGAGTAACCTCTTCTCTCTCTTCTCACTTAATACAGACATTTTTATTTTTGTTTCTTCTATTTTGTATTAGAGACCATGTGAAGCGGATTCGGATATTTGTTTGTAAATACATCGTGTATACATATTTGAAGATAATTGTCGAACTGTTCAAGAACAGTGGAGAATGGATCTATATTGAACTTTTTTCACCCATTCGGGGCGTGGCTAAAACATTTTTGTTCCTGTTTTTATCTACGGAATGGGTCAAATCATTTTTGGGGTTAACTGTATTTTGGATGGAACCAAAAAAGTGTTTGTTTTTTTTGAAGGTCGGATTGAAACTCAAAATTCTCTCCCACATCTGTTTTCCTGATTAATTTCCAACTAAACTGCCATTAGCATAACATTTCCATGCATCAAGACCAACTATGAAACCATTTGATCAAGCTCCTTGTCAAATAGCAAATTTCTCATTTTGTTTGTCATATCACTTTCATACTGCGCCGTGACGGCTGCAGACATGGCGGTGAAGGGTAATAGAGAATTGTTATTCCAAAGATAAATGGAGTCATCAATCAAAATTAATCAACCCTCTAGGTTCGGAAGGATGCAAGCACACAGTCACGCATGCATGCATGCGTGCTTACATATGCACATGCAGCCAAGGTCAGTGGCGGGAGAAGGTGGGGGAGGAAGGGGGTGACCGTTGGCTTGCTTTGAACTGGCTAAAACAAAACAAAAGCCCAGTTGAATATTTCATCTTGTGGCACTTGAAGTCAGCAGCTCCACTGTCAAGTATCTATCAACGCACAAGGCAGAACACACTCATCAAAAACTTGTCACTTTGCCTCCATAAATAATTTCAACCGCCGCGTTGATTACTAATTGTCACCGGTGCCTCGACCTCCAAACTGCCGTGCTCTTCAATTCATTGTGAAAAATAAGGACAAAGAGTGTCGGATGGGGTGAATGTAAATAAGGCTGCAGAATCGATGGATTTTAATCAATCTGATCTAATTAAAAAGAACTACAGTATATTGTAAAGCGATCCAGGTGGATCAAGATGAAAATAAATGTACTATGCCATAGTGCTTGCAGGCCGTGCTGTTTATTGACACCTTGAAAGAGGAGATTGCGACACCCTTTATCAGCTGTCATGACACCCACAACACCATAATTCATTAGACACTGACAGGCTGTAATAATAAACGAAACAACTACTAACTCGAGAGGAGGTGCTATACATAGGAGGGGGAATTAAATGATTTTTATTGAACCTCCCTTGACCACTGTCCCAAATATTTATCAAAATTGTAGCCCTTGTAGTATGTCGTGGGTGTAGTATGTATACCGTTTAGTATTCTCTTCCAATCTATATGCTGGACAGGTTTTTCGTTTGATGTGTCACTTAAGGCTGGTGAAACAGAAAACAAAAAATACGTTTTATTCTATTCAATGGATTGGTATGATATTGCCTTTAAAAATGTACCCTTTTATATGTGATATAGTACTTTTACCTATCATGGCAGAACAGATTTTTTTCTTTTTCTTTTATTTCCGCTACTTGCGGAAAAGCAAAAATCCAAGAGTAATCGGCACCCCCCTCCCAAGATATTTTAGAATTGCCCATAGATGACATAGAGCAATACTCTTTCCTATTCGACAGGGCTATTGCCGGACTAAATGAAGCATTTCCCCTCACTTGATTACAGTGTCTCGGCACCAAGATGCGACAAGATGGTGCCAAAGCAAGAGTTTTACAGTAGACAGGGTCTTAGCACAAAAACTGAGTAATGGAAAGCAAAAAAAAATAAAAAATGGTGAGATGGTGAATATGTCAACATAACAATGAACAGTGTTTATGCTCTGAGCGCTATCATTACCTGGCTTTTATTATTATCTTATATTGCAAAAGGTTAATTGCTATGGAAAAAATTTTAAAAACCTGAAAAATAGAAGAAAAAAAAGTCAAAGGAGAGCATGTCTCCAACTAGGTGATGGTATTTGGGGAAGCGTGTTCACTGCTGACATACATTCAAATACTGTAGTCAGACTTTCATAAACCACAAACTGCATGTGAATTGACCAGTTTTTGTTGCGTGTGCAAAGTTACAGCCTCACTGTTTGCTTTCATTCCCAATTAAATAGGAGAATGTTGAAATTATTTCTTACTCACAAATGGTATAAGTGGTCCAATATGTAAATGAGTGGTTGTGCAGTCCTTGGTGTCATCTACCTTTCGCCTGAAGTCAGCTGGGATATGTTCCGGCTCACCCGTGACCCTGAAAGGGATACGGTATTGGATATGTAAGGGTGAAGTCATTTCTAAGGTTGATAGATTTTTTTGGACAATTGACTTCTTCCCTCAAATTTGTCATGGCTGACCGTTCAACCATGACCAGGTTTTCCACAACATTGGGATAAGAACAAGAGGAAGATTTGAAAGCATAAATAGAACCATAGACAGTCGACAGTCTTCAGCTCTCTTGCTTGTAAACTCTTTCCTTCTTCAGCAAGCCATTATCTGGGGAGTTTAAGTAAATACTACATGAAGCAATTACTAAAAAGCCTAAAACCCACCTCGCGCTATTTTTTTTTTGTGTCTGGCAAGATAGAGTGGGGCCAAGCGCCCTTCAGCAAAAATGCGTTCTCCAATTTCAGATTTCAGTGACTTCTTCCATGAATAAATAAACATATGAATAATTGAAAAGACCAACATAAATAAATTACATCACAAACAATTTCTCTGGTACTCATAAGTATTCTGTAGATAACACGAGTTGCATTTTAATGGTTAGAACAGCAGCACTATGAGACGCATTATTCACCTTTCAGCTCAAAAGCACATTAAACCTCTCTCAGGAAAGTCCAAAATTCTCAGCAAGGATGTTTCAGGATGGTGCAATTTATGACATGCAAGGACTTTGTGGAAAACAAATGCGTGACCAGTCAAATGGAAGGGGAAATAAATAAACCAGCAAAAAAAAAACGGCAGCTGTTAAAGTGATTTCTAAAATGCTCTAAGTAAAATACACTTCTTGAGACATGTGGACAGAGAGGCAGCAGGAGTATTTTTCCTGCATTGGGCCCAAGGTTCTGTTTTATGAAACTGGGTGAACAAAACTATTGCAACAAATGATAGCATGGCCCATGAATAAGGGGATGCGGGGTGGTCTCAATCGATGCACTGCAAAAATAATTTAAATAAATGAAAATGCTCAACTCAAAGAACTAAAACCTTTTCTACGTATGCAAAAGGATCTCAAATGTCATTCACAAATCTGACTAAATCTGCGTGAGTGAGCACTCACGCAGATTTAGTCAGATTTGCATGCGTGACAGATTTAGATTTACTTCTTTGCCGAAATAATCAGCATTTCAAGATAATGATTTGACAGCATGATTGCAGCCGTGTGCCTGCGCTACCTACAATAAAAAAACAAAAACATGTTGAACCACTACTCTAATGTCTTCACGATCATTGCTGACAGAATCCTGAGCGCTGATTAGTGCATATTATCAATTTGAACCTATACATAAAACAATGGAGAAAGACGTGCTGGATATGTTTGACAAAAGCCTGAAGTGAAAAAGGTTGCACCATTTCTGTACTGTTTGCATTCTCCCAAGAGTTGTGGGAACCATCCTATTAAATTGCACATGTTGGTGCTATGTTAATTTTAGGTGTCTGTGTCGAATATCCACCAGGATTGAAGTTGGATTATAAATGTAATGAATATGTTTTGTCTTATCTTGTGCAACATGGCTAAGGACAACATGAGGATTTGAAACAATTTCTCACTAATATGAAGATGATACGACCTCATCAAGAACGATCTCATTACAACTTGTGATAATGAAGAAAGGATTGCCCGTATAATGTGCTCGTCCCCCAATTGGGAGGGGGGGGGGTGGAGGTGACGTTCCTACTGAATGAGGAGTTAAATACGGATTACGATTGGAATGATCTTAGAAGAAAGAAGAGCGCATCAACAAACCGAAGAGGAAGTTGCCCTTTGTCCTCTGTTGGCTCCTTTTCAACAAAGCTCATTACGGGATACTATTAATACGCCTTCTAAGCACAAAATGTTAATTAAAAACAAGAGTCAAGTATACATTTTAACGCCTTGCTTATGAATGCCACAGACAAACAACCCCCCGCACAAACTAATTTCCTCTGTGATTCTGCTGATTGCATTCTGATCTGGTGTTGAAGTTAATTAGTCTTTTCATGTGATGAGATGATGGGGGTGACCGCATGGCACGCTGCCATGAGCTCCCCTCCCTCGCCACCCCAACAGCAATCACCCCGGGCCCTGCTCATAATTACTGTGGAATATTTTGAAGATCTTGCCCAGAATCAAGGTCCCAATCTAATTTCGAGCAGTCAACCTTTGAGGCCATTCCATTGACCGGGGATCTGGTTCCGTTATGCCTCTTGCCAATGTTCACCCCATCCAAGAACCAAGGTGGCTCATCATACTTGTTGTCTACTGATTACTGCGAAGGGCTAGCAGTTTGATACACGCTTTTGAAACAACAAGTCCTTCCCTGACTTAAATCATTGTTATTATTATTACATGTGATTATAGGAAAAGCGCCCGGTGGGCGACTGGTTAGCGTGTCAACCTCACAGTGCAGAGGTTCAATCCCAGCTCCGGCCTTCCTGTGTGCAATTTGCATGTTCTCCCCGTGCCTGCATGGGTTTTCTCCGGGTACTCAGTTTCCTCCCACATTCCAAAGACATGCATGGCAGCCTGATTGAAAACTCTAAATTGTCACTAGGTGTGAGTGTGAGTGCAGATGGTTGTTTGTCGCTGTGTGCCCTGCGATTGGCTGGCAACGGGTTCAGGGTGTCCCCCGCCTACTGCCCGGAGACAGCTGGGATGGGCTCCAGCACCCCCCGCGACCCTAGTGAGGATCAAGCGGTTCGGAAGATGAATGAATGAATGAATAATAATAATATAACTTTCTTCCCAAACGGTGCCTGTGACGTGGCAGTAAAACGGTAGCAACATGGTAACAACACGCTAGCAACAGAATAGCAACACAGTATAACAGGTCTGGTAAAAGAACATACCGGTACTTGTAAAAATCACGGTGAGCCGTCGTTTATGACAAGTTTACGTGCAGCAGCTCTGTTTCCTTCTTTATCGGACAGCTCGATTGCTTTTAGTTTGAAAGCTGCATCATATGCCTTTCTTTTTGCATTTTCCATGATGAGGGTATGTTCACGCTAATTTAATTTATGCACAAGACAAGAAGTTGCAGTCTTCCTCGACGCATATATTCCACCGGTCTTAATCTTATCTTTTCTATGCGAGTGCCCCTGGCGGCCGTTAGAAAAATTACACATATTGACCGCATCACTGAATAAGCCGCAGGGTTGAAAGCTTTGAAAAAAGTAGCGGCTTATAGTCCGGAATTTAGGGTACAAGCACAAGAACGGTACCACATCCGGTTCAATGAGCAAGTTTTCCCGCTGTCCACAAGCACTGTTCCCAGTGAGTAATTTTAACATTTTAAACTGACCCTCGCAGTTTATCTCTGAGTGTATAGATGTAGACAATTTGGGAGAGTTATTACAACACGTTGCTCCTTTAATTTTGTTGTTGTGACTCAACGTAAAAAACAATGTCAGCAAAGGGGACAGTGAGCGAGCACGCCGCCGACAAGTAGACCTCAGCTGTCAATCAAAAAGCAATCGTGAACAGCGTTTGACTTGAATACTATTCTCTGTTTTCCACACCAAAGCTGCTATCAGCAGGGGGGGAGATTTGTTTCAGAACTATTCCCACAAATGCACCCGTGACTTTGTTCATTTGTTTTTCGAAAGGAGGTTGCTCATTGCACTTTAGATGTGGGGAGAAAGCCGCGAGTGGATCGCTCAAACAGATGCATTGCGAGTGCGGGCACACTTGGAAATGGACGGGTTGAAAGTAAAAGTCTGCCACTTTACGAATAATGACTCAAATTAAAAAGAAAAAAAGAAACAACTTTTTATGGACTACAGTGTGTGACTTTCCACTTTTGTTTTATTTTTCTGCCTGACCAGATTAGTCAGATTACTGGGCCAAAGGCGAAGCTGCCAGACTCGGAGGACGTGCGGAAGGGACGCCAACCTGCATTAGGACACGCGTGAGTACTGAGCTGTGTGGTGTGCTTGAAGAGCTGATGTCTGATGTCACGTTGCACCACAAGGTGGAGGTGAGTGTGCCCGCCTGTCTGTCTCTCACTCAACTTAAACTTCTGCTTCATGTACTGCACAATAGTGTCACTTCTGGAATATGTTTTTAAACCTTGAAGTGGACCAAGTTAGTTTAAAAATGTGTCTATGTATGAATATATATAATATAGACATACACATGACTAACTTGGCCCACTTCAATGTCATTTAAAAACTTGACCAGAAGAGTGTGATCATGTTGTTGTACACGACAGTTTTTGTCTCGGTGAGAGAAGTCGGACGTGCTCATGTCCCCCTTGGTGTGTCATGAGATGTCAGTGACATCACGCATGAGCAGGTCAAGCACATGCTCCCATCTCAGGCCTGTCGTCAGTGTTTGTGTGTGTGCAACTTGAACTGGCCCACACAAAGATTGACTGGTCAAATGCTTTTACATTGTCATTTTCGCTTTTTTTGTCCAATGAATTGTTCAACTTGAATTCGAGTCTTTGCCTATCATGACCAAATCCATCCTCAACTCACTCGAAGCCTTTTCAAAGACTGAAGTCTTGAGCTCAGACTTGCGCTTCAGTCACATCAGACAGTCTTTTCACTGTTCCCGTTGGTCTCCACATGACTCGAAACTCCAGGAATCGAGCTTTTGGGTCATGTGAAACCGACGGGAACAGTGAAAAGACGGTCTGATGTGACCCAAGTGCAAGTCTGAGCTGAAGACTCAAGTGGGACTTTGAAAAAGTGCTGCAATGCCCGCCCCAACCACACCCAATTTGACATCCACCAATCACGGTGAGGCCCCTCATTTGAATAACCCTAACTTGCATAACCATGCCCACCGTCCAAGTTCTGACCAATCAGATTGCTCCAAATTTGCATAATCACGCCACAACAAGCCCACCAATCAGAGAACGCCTAATACCACTCCCCCTTTCCACCAATCACAGCATGTGATCATCATGCTCCACCCACTTTCACAGCTATCAGCGAATCATCAGCCATCATTCCAGCCAGGACACACCCACTTTCCTGGATTTTTCTGGCTGGAAAAAAAATCCAGGAAAAATTTTTGAAAAAAAAAAAAAAATTCAGAAAAATTTAGTTTTGTTTAAATTTTTTTTTAAGTTAGATTGTGGTGATGTGTTTAAAAATGAAGTTGAGTTGAAGTGTTCTTTGTAATCAAGCTTTATTTCTTTTGCAGAGTAGACAATCACAAAAGCAGAGGAAAAAGTTGCAAGTTGGATGGCAATCTGCTTGTTGCTGGGCGGCGAAGTGGTCAGCTCTTGAGAAGAACGTGGGACAGGTGTGTTAACCTGAGAGGAAAGACATCCGTGAGTTACACGCAAGTCAATTTCTTGTGCAGACAAAGATGTGTTGGGCATGAAACTTACCAGGGAGATAGACTCTGTGTTGGGTCTTTCGAGAGCAGGAAGCCAATCATGTTTACTGCTGCCTGGGGGAGAAAAAAAAAGTCAAAAAAGTAGTCATGATGGTGCATTGAACGAGTGTAAATGTCTCATACTTTTCAGGCTGGCCCACAATTTGACTTCAGCACCTTGCGAATAACAGGAAGAAGAGCAAAAAGTGTTGCCTGCACGTCTGTGCTCGTAGGTGGACTCTGGCGGTGAGCAGGTTACTCCCTCTTGTGGCACGGAGGACCCAAGAACAATCTTCCTTCAACTCTGAATAATGAAATGAGGCTTGTTGAAATGAGACTTCTTACCAGCTCGGTTCGCCTGATTACCACGCGAGGTCTTTTACCATTTGGCCATTCTGCTGCGAAAATTTCAAAATTTTATATTTAGTCAATGGCAGAACCACACGAGGTTTTGAAGGTTGAAAAAAGAACATAATTGGTGAGACGGTTGGCATCTCTCGAGGGCGATGGGACGGCACTCCAACCTCACCCATAACCCATCGACCACGCCAGTATTTCCTACTGCCTGCCTTCAGAATGCCATCCTGAGATCAGGAGATAGTTTGCAAAGCCAACTTCGTTTTCGATTGAAGACGAGTTGCACAAAGAGATCGTGTCGTTTTGTCATTTTGCTTTCTTGGCCATGGGTGTCAAACTCATTTCACATTGTGGGCCACATACGGCCTCGGTAGATGTGAAGTGAGCCGGACCGTTAAAAATTATATCATACTCTGCTATAAATAAACAAAATAACATGTATTTCCTTTGTTTTGGTCTAAAGATGCACAAGAACAATAGGAAAATGTTGAAATTTAATGAACATACCTTTTACAAAACATTTCATGTAGCACCTAAGATTTCCTTAGACAAATGTGCAATGTACTTTTATCATTCACATATATGCATTGCAACTGATCCCACTGACTGTACAAAGGCACAAAACCTGAAAATATAGTCTTGAAAAATATAGTAATCCACTTTTAAGATTAAACTAGATTTATGAAGAAAGGAATTTTTAAACCATTTACACGAGAATATAAAATCTAAATGTAATCTCTGCCTACACCTTACAAACTAAGGAGAGTGCTATAATATGTGTAAAGAATAAAGTATTCACATGTCCTTGATCGCGTCTGCTGTGTTGGGTCTGTCTCAGTGACAGGCTGAGGCTGCTGTTGTCTTCTTCTCTGATCAAAACTGTTCTATTCCACGAATTGCACCTTATTAAAAATATTCATTCCGTGTCTTTTGTGCATTTTTTCACTTTTAAATTATCCTGCGGGCTTGATTAAACCTCCTTGCGGGCCGGTTCCGGCCGTATGTTATAAACCCCTGATGTATAAGAAGGCGTTTTTAGCTGAAAAAAACGACCATGTATAGTAAGGCATTTTTAGACGAAAAAAACGACCATGTATAGTAAGGCGTTTTTAGACGATAAAAACGACCATGTATAGTAAGGCGTTTTTAGACGAAAAAAACGACCATGTATAGTAAGGCGTTTTTAGACGAAAAAAACGACCATGTATAGTAAGGCATTTTTAGACGAAAAAAACGACCATTTATAGTAAGGCGTTTTAACCCGAAAAAAACGACCATTTATAGTAAGGCGTTTTAGACGAAAAAAACGACCATGTATAGTAAGGCGTTTTTAGACGAAAAAAACGACCATGTATAGTAAGGCGTTTTTGACGAAAAAAAGGACCATGTATAGTAAGGCGTTTTTGACGAAAAACGACCATGTATAGTAAGGCGTTTTTAGGCGAAAAACGACCATGTATAGTAAAGCGTTTTAGACTAAAAACGACCATGTATAGTAAGGCGTTTTAGACGAAAAACGACCATGTATAGTAAGGCGTTTTAGACGAAAAACGACCATGTATAGTAAGGCGTTTTAGACTGAAAAAACGACCATGTATAGTAAGGCGTTTTTAGACGAAAAAACGACCATGTATAGTAAGGCGTTTTAGAGGAAAAACGACCATGTATAGTAAGGCGTTTTTAGGCGAAAAACGACCATGTATAGTAAGGCGTTTTAGACGAAAAAACGACCATGTATAGTAAGGCGTTTTAGACGAAAAACGACCATGTATAGTAAGGCGTTTTAGACGAAAAACGACCATGTATAGTAAGGCGTTTTACGAAAAACGACCATGTATAGTAAGGCGTTTTAGACGAAAAAACGACCATGTATAGTAAGGCGTTTTGATGAAAAAACGACCATGTATAGTAAGGCGTTTTAGACGAAAAACGACCATGTATAGTAAGGCGTTTTAGACGAAAAACGACCATGTATAGTAAGGCGTTTTAGACGAAAAAACGACCATGTATAGTAAGGCGTTTTAACGAAAAAACGACCATGTATAGTAAGGCGTTTTAACGAAAAACGACCATGTATAGTAAGGCGTTTTAGACGAAAAACGACCATGTATAGTAAGGCGTTTTAGACGAAAAACGACCATGTATAGTAAGGCGTTTTAACCGAAAAAACGACCATGTATAGTAAGGCGTTTTAATGAAAAACGACCATGTATAGTAAGGCGTTTTAGATGAAAAACGACCATGTATAGTAAGGCGTTTTAGGCGAAAAAACGACCATGTATAGTAAGGCGTTTTAGACGAAAAAACGACCATGTATAGTAAGGCGTTTTAACCGAAAAAACGACCATGTATAGTAAGGCGTTTTAGACGAAAAAACGACCATGTATAGTAAGGCGTTTTAGACGAAAAAACGACCATGTATAGTAAGGCGTTTTAGACGAAAAAACGACCATGTATAGTAAGGCGTTTTAGACGAAAAACGACCATGTATAGTAAGGCGTTTTAGACGAAAAACGACCATGTATAGTAAGGCGTTTTAGACCGAAAAAACGACCATGTATAGTAAGGCGTTTTAGGCGAAAAAACGACCATGTATAGTAAGGCGTTTTAGACGAAAAACGACCATGTATAGTAAGGCGTTTTAGACGAAAAAACGACCATGTATAGTAAGGCGTTTTTAGACGAAAAACGACCATGTATAGTAAGGCGTTTTAGACGAAAAAACGACCATGTATAGTAAGGCGTTTTAGACGAAAAACGACCATGTATAGTAAGGCGTTTTAGACGAAAAACGACCATGTATAGTAAGGCGTTTTAGACGAAAAAACGACCATGTATAGTAAGGCGTTTTAGACGAAAAACGACCATGTATAGTAAGGCGTTTTAGACGAAAAACGACCATGTATAGTAAGGCGTTTTAGACGAAAAAACGACCATGTATAGTAAGGCGTTTTAGACGAAAAAACGACCATGTATAGTAAGGCGTTTTAGACGAAAAAACGACCATGTATAGTAAGGCGTTTTAGGCGAAAAAACGACCATGTATAGTAAGGCGTTTTAGACGAAAAAACGACCATGTATAGTAAGGCGTTTTAGACGAAAAAAACGACCATGTATAGTAAGGCGTTTTAGACGAAAAAACGACCATGTATAGTAAGGCGTTTTAGACGAAAAACGACCATGTATAGTAAGGCGTTTTAGACGAAAAACGACCATGTATAGTAAGGCGTTTTAGACGAAAAAACGACCATGTATAGTAAGGCGTTTTAGACGAAAAAACGACCATGTATAGTAAGGCGTTTTAGACGAAAAAACGACCATGTATAGTAAGGCGTTTTAGACGAAAAAACGACCATGTATAGTAAGGCGTTTTACCGAAAAAACGACCATGTATAGTAAGGCGTTTTAGACGAAAAAACGACCATGTATAGTAAGGCGTTTTAGACGAAAAAACGACCATGTATAGTAAGGCGTTTTAGACGAAAAAACGACCATGTATAGTAAGGCGTTTTAGACGAAAAAACGACCATGTATAGTAAGGCGTTTTAACCTGAAAAACGACCATGTATAGTAAGGCGTTTTAGACGAAAAAACGACCATGTATAGTAAGGCGTTTTAGACGAAAAACGACCATGTATAGTAAGGCGTTTTTAGACGAAAAAACGACCATGTATAGTAAGGCGTTTTAGACGAAAAAACGACCATGTATAGTAAGGCGTTTTAGACGAAAAAACGACCATGTATAGTAAGGCGTTTTAGACGAAAAACGACCATGTATAGTAAGGCGTTTTAGACGAAAAACGACCATGTATAGTAAGGCGTTTTAGACGAAAAAACGACCATGTATAGTAAGGCGTTTTAGACGAAAAACGACCATGTATAGTAAGGCGTTTTAGGCGAAAAAACGACCATGTATAGTAAGGCGTTTTAGACGAAAAAACGACCATGTATAGTAAGGCGTTTTAGACGAAAAACGACCATGTATAGTAAGGCGTTTTAGACGAAAAAACGACCATGTATAGTAAGGCGTTTTAGACGAAAAAACGACCATGTATAGTAAGGCGTTTTAGACGAAAAACGACCATGTATAGTAAGGCGTTTTAGACGAAAAACGACCATGTATAGTAAGGCGTTTTAGACGAAAAACGACCATGTATAGTAAGGCGTTTTAGACGAAAAAACGACCATGTATAGTAAGGCGTTTTAGACGAAAAAACGACCATGTATAGTAAGGCGTTTTAGACGAAAAAACGACCATGTATAGTAAGGCGTTTTAGACGAAAAAACGACCATGTATAGTAAGGCGTTTTAGACGAAAAACGACCATGTATAGTAAGGCGTTTTAGACGAAAAAACGACCATGTATAGTAAGGCGTTTTAGACGAAAAACGACCATGTATAGTAAGGCGTTTTAGACGAAAAACGACCATGTATAGTAAGGCGTTTTAGACGAAAAAACGACCATGTATAGTAAGGCGTTTTAGACGAAAAAACGACCATGTATAGTAAGGCGTTTTAGACGAAAAAACGACCATGTATAGTAAGGCGTTTTAGGCGAAAAAACGACCATGTATAGTAAGGCGTTTTTAGACGAAAAAACGACCATGTATAGTAAGGCGTTTTAGACGAAAAAACGACCATGTATAGTAAGGCGTTTTAGACGAAAAAACGACCATGTATAGTAAGGCGTTTTAGACGAAAAAACGACCATGTATAGTAAGGCGTTTTAGACGAAAAAACGACCATGTATAGTAAGGCGTTTTAGACGAAAAAACGACCATGTATAGTAAGGCGTTTTAGACGAAAAAACGACCATGTATAGTAAGGCGTTTTAGACGAAAAAACGACCATGTATAGTAAGGCGTTTTAGACGAAAAAACGACCATGTATAGTAAGGCGTTTTAGACGAAAAAACGACCATGTATAGTAAGGCGTTTTAGACGAAAAAACGACCATGTATAGTAAGGCGTTTTAGACGAAAAAACGACCATGTATAGTAAGGCGTTTTAGACGAAAAAACGACCATGTATAGTAAGGCGTTTTAGACGAAAAAACGACCATGTATAGTAAGGCGTTTTAGACGAAAAAACGACCATGTATAGTAAGGCGTTTTAGACGAAAAAACGACCATGTATAGTAAGGCGTTTTAGACGAAAAAACGACCATGTATAGTAAGGCGTTTTAGACGAAAAAACGACCATGTATAGTAAGGCGTTTTAGACGAAAAAACGACCATGTATAGTAAGGCGTTTTAGACGAAAAAACGACCATGTATAGTAAGGCGTTTTAGACGAAAAAACGACCATGTATAGTAAGGCGTTTTAGACGAAAAAACGACCATGTATAGTAAGGCGTTTTAGACGAAAAAACGACCATGTATAGTAAGGCGTTTTAGACGAAAAAACGACCATGTATAGTAAGGCGTTTTAGACGAAAAAACGACCATGTATAGTAAGGCGTTTTAGACGAAAAAACGACCATGTATAGTAAGGCGTTTTAGACGAAAAAACGACCATGTATAGTAAGGCGTTTTAGACGAAAAAACGACCATGTATAGTAAGGCGTTTTAGACGAAAAAACGACCATGTATAGTAAGGCGTTTTAGACGAAAAAACGACCATGTATAGTAAGGCGTTTTAGACGAAAAAACGACCATGTATAGTAAGGCGTTTTAGACGAAAAAACGACCATGTATAGTAAGGCGTTTTAGACGAAAAAACGACCATGTATAGTAAGGCGTTTTAGACGAAAAAACGACCATGTATAGTAAGGCGTTTTAGACGAAAAAACGACCATGTATAGTAAGGCGTTTTAGACGAAAAAACGACCATGTATAGTAAGGCGTTTTAGACGAAAAACGACCATGTATAGTAAGGCGTTTTAGACGAAAAAACGACCATGTATAGTAAGGCGTTTTAGACGAAAAAACGACCATGTATAGTAAGGCGTTTTAGACGAAAAAACGACCATGTATAGTAAGGCGTTTTAGACGAAAAAACGACCATGTATAGTAAGGCGTTTTAGACGAAAAAACGACCATGTATAGTAAGGCGTTTTAGACGAAAAAACGACCATGTATAGTAAGGCGTTTTAGACGAAAAACGACCATGTATAGTAAGGCGTTTTAGACGAAAAAACGACCATGTATAGTAAGGCGTTTTAGACGAAAAAACGACCATGTATAGTAAGGCGTTTTAGACGAAAAAACGACCATGTATAGTAAGGCGTTTTAGACGAAAAAACGACCATGTATAGTAAGGCGTTTTAGACGAAAAAACGACCATGTATAGTAAGGCGTTTTAGACGAAAAAACGACCATGTATAGTAAGGCGTTTTAGACGAAAAAACGACCATGTATAGTAAGGCGTTTTAGACGAAAAAACGACCATGTATAGTAAGGCGTTTTAGACGAAAAAACGACCATGTATAGTAAGGCGTTTTAAGAAAAAACGCGTATAGTAAGGCGTTTTAGACGAAAAAACGACCATGTATAGTAAGGCGTTTTAGACGAAAAAACGACCATGTATAGTAAGGCGTTTTAGACGAAAAAACGACCATGTATAGTAAGGCGTTTTAGACGAAAAACGACCATGTATAGTAAGGCGTTTTAGACGAAAAAACGACCATGTATAGTAAGGCGTTTTAGACGAAAAAACGACCATGTATAGTAAGGCGTTTTAGACGAAAAAACGACCATGTATAGTAAGGCGTTTTAGACGAAAAAACGACCATGTATAGTAAGGCGTTTTAGACGAAAAAACGACCATGTATAGTAAGGCGTTTTAGACGAAAAAACGACCATGTATAGTAAGGCGTTTTAGACGAAAAAACGACCATGTATAGTAAGGCGTTTTAGACGAAAAAACGACCATGTATAGTAAGGCGTTTTAGACGAAAAAACGACCATGTATAGTAAGGCGTTTTAGACGAAAAAACGACCATGTATAGTAAGGCGTTTTAGGCGAAAAAACGACCATGTATAGTAAGGCGTTTTAGGCGAAAAAACGACCATGTATAGTAAGGCGTTTTAGACGAAAAAACGACCATGTATAGTAAGGCGTTTTAGACGAAAAAACGACCATGTATAGTAAGGCGTTTTAGACGAAAAAACGACCATGTATAGTAAGGCGTTTTAGACGAAAAAACGACCATGTATAGTAAGGCGTTTTAGACGAAAAAACGACCATGTATAGTAAGGCGTTTTAGAAAAAACGACCATGTATAGTAAGGCGTTTTAGACGAAAAAACGACCATGTATAGTAAGGCGTTTTAGACGAAAAAACGACCATGTATAGTAAGGCGTTTTAGGCGAAAAAACGACCATGTATAGTAAGGCGTTTTAGACGAAAAAACGACCATGTATAGTAAGGCGTTTTAGACGAAAAAACGACCATGTATAGTAAGGCGTTTTAGGCGAAAAAACGACCATGTATAGTAAGGCGTTTTAGACGAAAAAACGACCATGTATAGTAAGGCGTTTTAGGCGAAAAAACGACCATGTATAGTAAGGCGTTTTAGGCGAAAAAACGACCATGTATAGTAAGGCGTTTTAGGCGAAAAAACGACCATGTATAGTAAGGCGTTTTAGGCGAAAAAACGACCATGTATAGTAAGGCGTTTTAGGCGAAAAAACGACCATGTATAGTAAGGCGTTTTAGACGAAAAAACGACCATGTATAGTAAGGCGTTTTAGACGAAAAAACGACCATGTATAGTAAGGCGTTTTAGACGAAAAAACGACCATGTATAGTAAGGCGTTTTAGGCGAAAAAACGACCATGTATAGTAAGGCGTTTTAGGCGAAAAAACGACCATGTATAGTAAGGCGTTTTAGACGAAAAAACGACCATGTATAGTAAGGCGTTTTAGACGAAAAAACGACCATGTATAGTAAGGCGTTTTAGACGAAAAAACGACCATGTATAGTAAGGCGTTTTAGACGAAAAAACGACCATGTATAGTAAGGCGTTTTAGACGAAAAAACGACCATGTATAGTAAGGCGTTTTAGACGAAAAAACGACCATGTATAGTAAGGCGTTTTAGACGAAAAAACGACCATGTATAGTAAGGCGTTTTAGACGAAAAAACGACCATGTATAGTAAGGCGTTTTAGGCGAAAAAACGACCATGTATAGTAAGGCGTTTTAGACGAAAAAACGACCATGTATAGTAAGGCGTTTTAGGCGAAAAAACGACCATGTATAGTAAGGCGTTTTAGGCGAAAAAACGACCATGTATAGTAAGGCGTTTTAGACGAAAAAACGACCATGTATAGTAAGGCGTTTTAGACGAAAAAACGACCATGTATAGTAAGGCGTTTTAGACGAAAAAAACGACCATGTATAGTAAGGCGTTTTAGACGAAAAAACGACCATGTATAGTAAGGCGTTTTAGACGAAAAAACGACCATGTATAGTAAGGCGTTTTAGACGAAAAAACGACCATGTATAGTAAGGCGTTTTAGACGAAAAAACGACCATGTATAGTAAGGCGTTTTAGACGAAAAAACGACCATGTATAGTAAGGCGTTTTAGACGAAAAAACGACCATGTATAGTAAGGCGTTTTAGACGAAAAAACGACCATGTATAGTAAGGCGTTTTAGACGAAAAAAACGACCATGTATAGTAAGGCGTTTTAGGCGAAAAAACGACCATGTATAGTAAGGCGTTTTAGACGAAAAAACGACCATGTATAGTAAGGCGTTTTAGGCGAAAAAACGACCATGTATAGTAAGGCGTTTTAGACGAAAAAACGACCATGTATAGTAAGGCGTTTTAGGCGAAAAAACGACCATGTATAGTAAGGCGTTTTAGACGAAAAAACGACCATGTATAGTAAGGCGTTTTAGACGAAAAAAAAAAGCGACCATGTATAGTAAGGCGTTTTAGACGAAAAAACGACCATGTATAGTAAGGCGTTTTAGACGAAAAAAAACGACCATGTATAGTAAGGCGTTTTAGACGAAAAAACGACCATGTATAGTAAGGCGTTTTAGGCGAAAAAACGACCATGTATAGTAAGGCGTTTTAGACGAAAAAACGACCATGTATAGTAAGGCGTTTTAGACGAAAAAAGCGACCATGTATAGTAAGGCGTTTTAGACGAAAAAAACGACCATGTATAGTAAGGCGTTTTAGACGAAAAAAGCGACCATGTATAGTAAGGCGTTTTAGACGAAAAAACGACCATGTATAGTAAGGCGTTTTAGACGAAAAAACGACCATGTATAGTAAGGCGTTTTAGACGAAAAAACGACCATGTATAGTAAGGCGTTTTAGGCGAAAAAACGACCATGTATAGTAAGGCGTTTTAGACGAAAAAACGACCATGTATAGTAAGGCGTTTTAGGCGAAAAAACGACCATGTATAGTAAGGCGTTTTAGACGAAAAAACGACCATGTATAGTAAGGCGTTTTAGGCGAAAAAACGACCATGTATAGTAAGGCGTTTTAGACGAAAAAACGACCATGTATAGTAAGGCGTTTTAGACGAAAAAACGACCATGTATAGTAAGGCGTTTTAGACGAAAAAACGACCATGTATAGTAAGGCGTTTTAGACGAAAAAACGACCATGTATAGTAAGGCGTTTTAGGCGAAAAAACGACCATGTATAGTAAGGCGTTTTAGGCGAAAAAACGACCATGTATAGTAAGGCGTTTTAGGCGAAAAAACGACCATGTATAGTAAGGCGTTTTAGACGAAAAAACGACCATGTATAGTAAGGCGTTTTAGACGAAAAAACGACCATGTATAGTAAGGCGTTTTAGGCGAAAAAACGACCATGTATAGTAAGGCGTTTTAGACGAAAAAACGACCATGTATAGTAAGGCGTTTTAGGCGAAAAAACGACCATGTATAGTAAGGCGTTTTAGACGAAAAAACGACCATGTATAGTAAGGCGTTTTAGGCGAAAAAACGACCATGTATAGTAAGGCGTTTTAGACGAAAAAACGACCATGTATAGTAAGGCGTTTTAGACGAAAAAACGACCATGTATAGTAAGGCGTTTTAGACGAAAAAACGACCATGTATAGTAAGGCGTTTTAGACGAAAAAACGACCATGTATAGTAAGGCGTTTTAGACGAAAAAACGACCATGTATAGTAAGGCGTTTTAGACGAAAAAACGACCATGTATAGTAAGGCGTTTTAGGCGAAAAAACGACCATGTATAGTAAGGCGTTTTAGACGAAAAAACGACCATGTATAGTAAGGCGTTTTAGACGAAAAAACGACCATGTATAGTAAGGCGTTTTAGACGAAAAAACGACCATGTATAGTAAGGCGTTTTAGACGAAAAAAAGCGACCATGTATAGTAAGGCGTTTTAGGCGAAAAAACGACCATGTATAGTAAGGCGTTTTAGACGAAAAAACGACCATGTATAGTAAGGCGTTTTAGACGAAAAAACGACCATGTATAGTAAGGCGTTTTAGGCGAAAAAACGACCATGTATAGTAAGGCGTTTTAGACGAAAAAACGACCATGTATAGTAAGGCGTTTTAGACGAAAAAAACGACCATGTATAGTAAGGCGTTTTAGACGAAAAAACGACCATGTATAGTAAGGCGTTTTAGACGAAAAAACGACCATGTATAGTAAGGCGTTTTAGACGAAAAAAGCGACCATGTATAGTAAGGCGTTTTAGGCGAAAAAAAGCGACCATGTATAGTAAGGCGTTTTAGACGAAAAAACGACCATGTATAGTAAGGCGTTTTAGACGAAAAAACGACCATGTATAGTAAGGCGTTTTAGACGAAAAAAAAAAACGACCATGTATAGTAAGGCGTTTTAGACGAAAAAACGACCATGTATAGTAAGGCGTTTTAGACGAAAAAACCATGTATAGTAAGGCGACCATGTATAGTAAGGCGTTTTAGACGAAAAAACGACCATGTATAGTAAGGCGTTTTAGACGAAAAAACGACCATGTATAGTAAGGCGTTTTAGACGAAAAAACGACCATGTATAGTAAGGCGTTTTAGACGAAAAAACGACCATGTATAGTAAGGCGTTTTAGGCGAAAAAACGACCATGTATAGTAAGGCGTTTTAGACGAAAAAAACGACCATGTATAGTAAGGCGTTTTAGACGAAAAAACGACCATGTATAGTAAGGCGTTTTAGACGAAAAAACGACCATGTATAGTAAGGCGTTTTAGGCGAAAAAACGACCATGTATAGTAAGGCGTTTTAGACGAAAAAACGACCATGTATAGTAAGGCGTTTTAGACGAAAAAACGACCATGTATAGTAAGGCGTTTTAGACGAAAAAACGACCATGTATAGTAAGGCGTTTTAGACGAAAAAAACGACCATGTATAGTAAGGCGTTTTAGACGAAAAAACGACCATGTATAGTAAGGCGTTTTAGACGAAAAAACGACCATGTATAGTAAGGCGTTTTAGACGAAAAAACGACCATGTATAGTAAGGCGTTTTAGACGAAAAAACGACCATGTATAGTAAGGCGTTTTTAGACGAAAAAACGACCATGTATAGTAAGGCGTTTTAGACGAAAAAAACGACCATGTATAGTAAGGCGTTTTAGACGAAAAAACGACCATGTATAGTAAGGCGTTTTAGACGAAAAAAACGACCATGTATAGTAAGGCGTTTTAGACGAAAAAAAACGACCATGTATAGTAAGGCGTTTTAGACGAAAAAACGACCATGTATAGTAAGGCGTTTTAGACGAAAAAACGACCATGTATAGTAAGGCGTTTTAGACGAAAAAAACGACCATGTATAGTAAGGCGTTTTAGACGAAAAAACGACCATGTATAGTAAGGCGTTTTAGACGAAAAAACGACCATGTATAGTAAGGCGTTTTAGGCGAAAAAACGACCATGTATAGTAAGGCGTTTTAGACGAAAAAACGACCATGTATAGTAAGGCGTTTTAGGCGAAAAAAAACGACCATGTATAGTAAGGCGTTTTAGACGAAAAAACGACCATGTATAGTAAGGCGTTTTAGACGAAAAAACGACCATGTATAGTAAGGCGTTTTAGACGAAAAAACGACCATGTATAGTAAGGCGTTTTAGGCGAAAAAACGACCATGTATAGTAAGGCGTTTTAGACGAAAAAACGACCATGTATAGTAAGGCGTTTTAGACGAAAAAACGACCATGTATAGTAAGGCGTTTTAGGCGAAAAAAACGACCATGTATAGTAAGGCGTTTTAGACGAAAAAACGACCATGTATAGTAAGGCGTTTTAGGCGAAAAAACGACCATGTATAGTAAGGCGTTTTAGGCGAAAAAAACGACCATGTATAGTAAGGCGTTTTAGGCGAAAAAAAAGCGACCATGTATAGTAAGGCGTTTTAGGCGAAAAAACGACCATGTATAGTAAGGCGTTTTAGACGAAAAAACGACCATGTATAGTAAGGCGTTTTAGGCGAAAAAACGACCATGTATAGTAAGGCGTTTTAGAAAAAACGACCATGTATAGTAAGGCGTTTTAGACGAAAAAACGACCATGTATAGTAAGGCGTTTTAGACGAAAAAACGACCATGTATAGTAAGGCGTTTTAGGCGAAAAAACGACCATGTATAGTAAGGCGTTTTAGGCGAAAAAACGACCATGTATAGTAAGGCGTTTTAGACGAAAAAACGACCATGTATAGTAAGGCGTTTTAGACGAAAAAACGACCATGTATAGTAAGGCGTTTTAGACGAAAAAACGACCATGTATAGTAAGGCGTTTTAGACGAAAAAACGACCATGTATAGTAAGGCGTTTTAGACGAAAAAACGACCATGTATAGTAAGGCGTTTTAGACGAAAAAAGCGACCATGTATAGTAAGGCGTTTTAGACGAAAAAAAACGACCATGTATAGTAAGGCGTTTTAGACGAAAAAAACGACCATGTATAGTAAGGCGTTTTAGGCGAAAAAACGACCATGTATAGTAAGGCGTTTTAGGCGAAAAAACGACCATGTATAGTAAGGCGTTTTAGGCGAAAAAACGACCATGTATAGTAAGGCGTTTTAGGCGAAAAAACGACCATGTATAGTAAGGCGTTTTAGGCGAAAAAACGACCATGTATAGTAAGGCGTTTTAGGCGAAAAAACGACCATGTATAGTAAGGCGTTTTAGACGAAAAAAACGACCATGTATAGTAAGGCGTTTTAGGCGAAAAAACGACCATGTATAGTAAGGCGTTTTAGGCGAAAAAACGACCATGTATAGTAAGGCGTTTTAGAAAAAAAACGAAAAAAACGACCATGTATAGTAAGGCGTTTTAGACGAAAAAACGACCATGTATAGTAAGGCGTTTTAGACGAAAAAACGACCATGTATAGTAAGGCGTTTTAGGCGAAAAAACGACCATGTATAGTAAGGCGTTTTAGGCGAAAAAAACGACCATGTATAGTAAGGCGTTTTAGGCGAAAAAACGACCATGTATAGTAAGGCGTTTTAGGCGAAAAAAACGACCATGTATAGTAAGGCGTTTTAGAGGCGAAAAAAGCGACCATGTATAGTAAGGCGTTTTAGGCGAAAAAAGCGACCATGTATAGTAAGGCGTTTTAGACGAAAAAACGACCATGTATAGTAAGGCGTTTTAGGCGAAAAAACGACCATGTATAGTAAGGCGTTTTAGGCGAAAAAACGACCATGTATAGTAAGGCGTTTTAGGCGAAAAAACGACCATGTATAGTAAGGCGTTTTAGACGAAAAAACGACCATGTATAGTAAGGCGTTTTAGACGAAAAAACGACCATGTATAGTAAGGCGTTTTAGACGAAAAAACGACCATGTATAGTAAGGCGTTTTAGGCGAAAAAACGACCATGTATAGTAAGGCGTTTTAGGCGAAAAAACGAAATAACGACCATGTACGACCGACCATGTATAGTAAGGCGTTTTAGGCGAAAAAACGACCATGTATAGTAAGGCGTTTTAGACGAAAAAACGACCATGTATAGTAAGGCGTTTTAGACGAAAAAACGACCATGTATAGTAAGGCGTTTTAGACGAAAAAACGACCATGTATAGTAAGGCGTTTTAGACGAAAAAACGACCATGTATAGTAAGGCGTTTTAGGCGAAAAAAGCGACCATGTATAGTAAGGCGTTTTAGGCGAAAAAACGACCATGTATAGTAAGGCGTTTTAGGCGAAAAAACGACCATGTATAGTAAGGCGTTTTAGGCGAAAAAACGACCATGTATAGTAAGGCGTTTTAGACGAAAAAACGACCATGTATAGTAAGGCGTTTTAGACGAAAAAACGACCATGTATAGTAAGGCGTTTTAGGCGAAAAAACGACCATGTATAGTAAGGCGTTTTAGGCGAAAAAACGACCATGTATAGTAAGGCGTTTTAGGCGAAAAAACGACCATGTATAGTAAGGCGTTTTAGCGAAAAAACGACCATGTATAGTAAGGCGTTTTAGACGAAAAAACGACCATGTATAGTAAGGCGTTTTAGAAGGCGAAAAAAAACGACCATGTATAGTAAGGCGTTTTAGGCGAAAAAACGACCATGTATAGTAAGGCGTTTTAGGCGAAAAAACGACCATGTATAGTAAGGCGTTTTAGGCGAAAAAAGCGACCATGTATAGTAAGGCGTTTTAGGCGAAAAAACGACCATGTATAGTAAGGCGTTTTAGGCGAAAAAACGACCATGTATAGTAAGGCGTTTTAGACGAAAAAACGACCATGTATAGTAAGGCGTTTTAGGCGAAAAAACGACCATGTATAGTAAGGCGTTTTAGGCGAAAAAAACGACCATGTATAGTAAGGCGTTTTAGACGAAAAAACGACCATGTATAGTAAGGCGTTTTAGGCGAAAAAACGACCATGTATAGTAAGGCGTTTTAGGCGAAAAAACGACCATGTATAGTAAGGCGTTTTAGGCGAAAAAAGCGACCATGTATAGTAAGGCGTTTTAGGCGAAAAAACGACCATGTATAGTAAGGCGTTTTAGGCGAAAAAACGACCATGTATAGTAAGGCGTTTTAGGCGAAAAAACGACCATGTATAGTAAGGCGTTTTAGGCGAAAAAACGACCATGTATAGTAAGGCGTTTTAGGCGAAAAAACGACCATGTATAGTAAGGCGTTTTAGGCGAAAAAAACGACCATGTATAGTAAGGCGTTTTAGGCGAAAAAACGACCATGTATAGTAAGGCGTTTTAGGCGAAAAAAGCGACCATGTATAGTAAGGCGTTTTAGGCGAAAAAAACGACCATGTATAGTAAGGCGTTTTAGGCGAAAAAACGACCATGTATAGTAAGGCGTTTTAGGCGAAAAAAAACGACCATGTATAGTAAGGCGTTTTAGGCGAAAAAACGACCATGTATAGTAAGGCGTTTTAGACGAAAAAACGACCATGTATAGTAAGGCGTTTTAGGCGAAAAAACGACCATGTATAGTAAGGCGTTTTAGGCGAAAAAACGACCATGTATAGTAAGGCGTTTTAGGCGAAAAAAACGACCATGTATAGTAAGGCGTTTTAGGCGAAAAAAACGACCATGTATAGTAAGGCGTTTTAGACGAAAAAACGACCATGTATAGTAAGGCGTTTTAGGCGAAAAAACGACCATGTATAGTAAGGCGTTTTAGGCGAAAAAACGACCATGTATAGTAAGGCGTTTTAGGCGAAAAAACGACCATGTATAGTAAGGCGTTTTAGGCGAAAAAAACGACCATGTATAGTAAGGCGTTTTAGGCGAAAAAACGACCATGTATAGTAAGGCGTTTTAGGCGAAAAAACGACCATGTATAGTAAGGCGTTTTAGGCGAAAAAACGACCATGTATAGTAAGGCGTTTTAGGCGAAAAAACGACCATGTATAGTAAGGCGTTTTAGGCGAAAAAACGACCATGTATAGTAAGGCGTTTTAGGCGAAAAAACGACCATGTATAGTAAGGCGTTTTAGGCGAAAAAACGACCATGTATAGTAAGGCGTTTTAGGCGAAAAAAGCGACCATGTATAGTAAGGCGTTTTAGGCGAAAAAACGACCATGTATAGTAAGGCGTTTTAGGCGAAAAAACGACCATGTATAGTAAGGCGTTTTAGGCGAAAAAAGGCGACCATGTATAGTAAGGCGTTTTAGGCGAAAAAAACGACCATGTATAGTAAGGCGTTTTAGGCGAAAAAACGACCATGTATAGTAAGGCGTTTTAGGCGAAAAAACGACCATGTATAGTAAGGCGTTTTAGGCGAAAAAACGACCATGTATAGTAAGGCGTTTTAGACGAAAAAACGACCATGTATAGTAAGGCGTTTTAGGCGAAAAAACGACCATGTATAGTAAGGCGTTTTAGGCGAAAAAAACGACCATGTATAGTAAGGCGTTTTAGACGAAAAAAAACGACCATGTATAGTAAGGCGTTTTAGGCGAAAAAACGACCATGTATAGTAAGGCGTTTTAGGCGAAAAAACGACCATGTATAGTAAGGCGTTTTAGGCGAAAAAACGACCATGTATAGTAAGGCGTTTTAGGCGAAAAAAAACGACCATGTATAGTAAGGCGTTTTAGACGAAAAAACGACCATGTATAGTAAGGCGTTTTAGGCGAAAAAACGACCATGTATAGTAAGGCGTTTTAGGCGAAAAAACGACCATGTATAGTAAGGCGTTTTAGACGAAAAAACGACCATGTATAGTAAGGCGTTTTAGACGAAAAAAACGACCATGTATAGTAAGGCGTTTTAGACGAAAAAAGCGACCATGTATAGTAAGGCGTTTTAGCGAAAAAACGACCATGTATAGTAAGGCGTTTTAGGCGAAAAAACGACCATGTATAGTAAGGCGTTTTAGGCGAAAAAACGACCATGTATAGTAAGGCGTTTTAGCGAAAAAACGACCATGTATAGTAAGGCGTTTTAGGCGAAAAAACGACCATGTATAGTAAGGCGTTTTAGGCGAAAAAACGACCATGTATAGTAAGGCGTTTTAGGCGAAAAAACGACCATGTATAGTAAGGCGTTTTAGACGAAAAAAACGACCATGTATAGTAAGGCGTTTTAGGCGAAAAAAACGACCATGTATAGTAAGGCGTTTTAGGCGAAAAAACGACCATGTATAGTAAGGCGTTTTAGGCGAAAAAACGACCATGTATAGTAAGGCGTTTTAGACGAAAAAACGACCATGTATAGTAAGGCGTTTTAGGCGAAAAAACGACCATGTATAGTAAGGCGTTTTAGAGCGAAAAAACGACCATGTATAGTAAGGCGTTTTAGACGAAAAAACGACCATGTATAGTAAGGCGTTTTAGGCGAAAAAACGACCATGTATAGTAAGGCGTTTTAGGCGAAAAAACGACCATGTATAGTAAGGCGTTTTAGGCGAAAAAACGACCATGTATAGTAAGGCGTTTTAGACGAAAAAACGACCATGTATAGTAAGGCGTTTTAGGCGAAAAAACGACCATGTATAGTAAGGCGTTTTAGGCGAAAAAACGACCATGTATAGTAAGGCGTTTTAAGAGCGAAAAAACGACCATGTATAGTAAGGCGTTTTAGGCGAAAAAACGACCATGTATAGTAAGGCGTTTTAGGCGAAAAAAGCGACCATGTATAGTAAGGCGTTTTAGACGAAAAAACGACCATGTATAGTAAGGCGTTTTAGGCGAAAAAACGACCATGTATAGTAAGGCGTTTTAGACGAAAAAACGACCATGTATAGTAAGGCGTTTTAGACGAAAAAACGACCATGTATAGTAAGGCGTTTTAGGCGAAAAAAACGACCATGTATAGTAAGGCGTTTTAGGCGAAAAAACGACCATGTATAGTAAGGCGTTTTAGGCGAAAAAACGACCATGTATAGTAAGGCGTTTTAGACGAAAAAACGACCATGTATAGTAAGGCGTTTTAGGCGAAAAAACGACCATGTATAGTAAGGCGTTTTAGACGAAAAAACGACCATGTATAGTAAGGCGTTTTAGCGAAAAAAACGACCATGTATAGTAAGGCGTTTTAGACGAAAAAACGACCATGTATAGTAAGGCGTTTTAGGCGAAAAAACGACCATGTATAGTAAGGCGTTTTAGGCGAAAAAAACGACCATGTATAGTAAGGCGTTTTAGGCGAAAAAACGACCATGTATAGTAAGGCGTTTTAGGCGAAAAAACGACCATGTATAGTAAGGCGTTTTAGACGAAAAAACGACCATGTATAGTAAGGCGTTTTAGGCGAAAAAACGACCATGTATAGTAAGGCGTTTTAGGCGAAAAAACGACCATGTATAGTAAGGCGTTTTAGGCGAAAAAACGACCATGTATAGTAAGGCGTTTTAGACGAAAAAAAAACGACCATGTATAGTAAGGCGTTTTAGACGAAAAAACGACCATGTATAGTAAGGCGTTTTAGGCGAAAAAACGACCATGTATAGTAAGGCGTTTTAGGCGAAAAAACGACCATGTATAGTAAGGCGTTTTAGGCGAAAAAACGACCATGTATAGTAAGGCGTTTTAGGCGAAAAAACGACCATGTATAGTAAGGCGTTTTAGGCGAAAAAACGACCATGTATAGTAAGGCGTTTTAGACGAAAAAAAACGACCATGTATAGTAAGGCGTTTTAGGCGAAAAAAGCGACCATGTATAGTAAGGCGTTTTAGGCGAAAAAACGACCATGTATAGTAAGGCGTTTTAGACGAAAAAACGACCATGTATAGTAAGGCGTTTTAGCGAAAAAACGACCATGTATAGTAAGGCGTTTTAGGCGAAAAAACGACCATGTATAGTAAGGCGTTTTAGGCGAAAAAACGACCATGTATAGTAAGGCGTTTTAGGCGAAAAAACGACCATGTATAGTAAGGCGTTTTAGACGAAAAAACGACCATGTATAGTAAGGCGTTTTAGGCGAAAAAACGACCATGTATAGTAAGGCGTTTTAGACGAAAAAAACGACCATGTATAGTAAGGCGTTTTAGGCGAAAAAAACGACCATGTATAGTAAGGCGTTTTAGGCGAAAAAACGACCATGTATAGTAAGGCGTTTTAGACGAAAAAAGCGACCATGTATAGTAAGGCGTTTTAGGCGAAAAAACGACCATGTATAGTAAGGCGTTTTAGGCGAAAAAACGACCATGTATAGTAAGGCGTTTTAGGCGAAAAAACGACCATGTATAGTAAGGCGTTTTAGGCGAAAAAACGACCATGTATAGTAAGGCGTTTTAGGCGAAAAAACGACCATGTATAGTAAGGCGTTTTAGGCGAAAAAACGACCATGTATAGTAAGGCGTTTTAGGCGAAAAAACGACCATGTATAGTAAGGCGTTTTAGGCGAAAAAAACGACCATGTATAGTAAGGCGTTTTAGGCGAAAAAACGACCATGTATAGTAAGGCGTTTTAGGCGAAAAAACGACCATGTATAGTAAGGCGTTTTAGGCGAAAAAACGACCATGTATAGTAAGGCGTTTTAGGCGAAAAAACGACCATGTATAGTAAGGCGTTTTAGACGAAAAAACGACCATGTATAGTAAGGCGTTTTAGGCGAAAAAACGACCATGTATAGTAAGGCGTTTTAGGCGAAAAAACGACCATGTATAGTAAGGCGTTTTAGGCGAAAAAAAGCGACCATGTATAGTAAGGCGTTTTAGGCGAAAAAACGACCATGTATAGTAAGGCGTTTTAGACGAAAAAACGACCATGTATAGTAAGGCGTTTTAGGCGAAAAAACGACCATGTATAGTAAGGCGTTTTAGACGAAAAAACGACCATGTATAGTAAGGCGTTTTAGGCGAAAAAAAAACGACCATGTATAGTAAGGCGTTTTAGGCGAAAAAACGACCATGTATAGTAAGGCGTTTTAGGCGAAAAAACGACCATGTATAGTAAGGCGTTTTAGGCGAAAAAAACGACCATGTATAGTAAGGCGTTTTAGGCGAAAAAACGACCATGTATAGTAAGGCGTTTTAGGCGAAAAAACGACCATGTATAGTAAGGCGTTTTAGGCGAAAAAACGACCATGTATAGTAAGGCGTTTTAGGCGAAAAAAGCGACCATGTATAGTAAGGCGTTTTAGGCGAAAAAACGACCATGTATAGTAAGGCGTTTTAGGCGAAAAAACGACCATGTATAGTAAGGCGTTTTAGGCGAAAAAAACGACCATGTATAGTAAGGCGTTTTAGGCGAAAAAACGACCATGTATAGTAAGGCGTTTTAGGCGAAAAAACGACCATGTATAGTAAGGCGTTTTAGGCGAAAAAACGACCATGTATAGTAAGGCGTTTTAGGCGAAAAAAACGACCATGTATAGTAAGGCGTTTTAGGCGAAAAAACGACCATGTATAGTAAGGCGTTTTAGGCGAAAAAAAAACGACCATGTATAGTAAGGCGTTTTAGACGAAAAAACGACCATGTATAGTAAGGCGTTTTAGGCGAAAAAAACGACCATGTATAGTAAGGCGTTTTAGACGAAAAAAAGCGACCATGTATAGTAAGGCGTTTTAGACGAAAAAACGACCATGTATAGTAAGGCGTTTTAGGCGAAAAAAACGACCATGTATAGTAAGGCGTTTTAGACGAAAAAACGACCATGTATAGTAAGGCGTTTTAGGCGAAAAAACGACCATGTATAGTAAGGCGTTTTAGACGAAAAAACGACCATGTATAGTAAGGCGTTTTAGGCGAAAAAACGACCATGTATAGTAAGGCGTTTTAGGCGAAAAAAAAGCGACCATGTATAGTAAGGCGTTTTAGCGAAAAAACGACCATGTATAGTAAGGCGTTTTAGGCGAAAAAACGACCATGTATAGTAAGGCGTTTTAGGCGAAAAAACGACCATGTATAGTAAGGCGTTTTAGACGAAAAAACGACCATGTATAGTAAGGCGTTTTAGACGAAAAAACGACCATGTATAGTAAGGCGTTTTAGGCGAAAAAACGACCATGTATAGTAAGGCGTTTTAGACGAAAAAACGACCATGTATAGTAAGGCGTTTTAGGCGAAAAAAACGACCATGTATAGTAAGGCGTTTTAGGCGAAAAAACGACCATGTATAGTAAGGCGTTTTAGGCGAAAAAACGACCATGTATAGTAAGGCGTTTTAGGCGAAAAAAGCGACCATGTATAGTAAGGCGTTTTAGACGAAAAAAAAAAACGACCATGTATAGTAAGGCGTTTTAGGCGAAAAAACGACCATGTATAGTAAGGCGTTTTAGACGAAAAAACGACCATGTATAGTAAGGCGTTTTAGGCGAAAAAAACGACCATGTATAGTAAGGCGTTTTAGACGAAAAAACGACCATGTATAGTAAGGCGTTTTAGACGAAAAAAAACGACCATGTATAGTAAGGCGTTTTAGGCGAAAAAACGACCATGTATAGTAAGGCGTTTTAGGCGAAAAAACGACCATGTATAGTAAGGCGTTTTAGGCGAAAAAACGACCATGTATAGTAAGGCGTTTTAGCGAAAAAACGACCATGTATAGTAAGGCGTTTTAGACGAAAAAAACGACCATGTATAGTAAGGCGTTTTAGGCGAAAAAACGACCATGTATAGTAAGGCGTTTTAGGCGAAAAAACGACCATGTATAGTAAGGCGTTTTTAGACGAAAAAACGACCATGTATAGTAAGGCGTTTTAGACGAAAAAACGACCATGTATAGTAAGGCGTTTTAGGCGAAAAAACGACCATGTATAGTAAGGCGTTTTAGGCGAAAAAACGACCATGTATAGTAAGGCGTTTTAGGCGAAAAAACGACCATGTATAGTAAGGCGTTTTAGACGAAAAAACGACCATGTATAGTAAGGCGTTTTTAGGCGAAAAAACGACCATGTATAGTAAGGCGTTTTAGGCGAAAAAACGACCATGTATAGTAAGGCGTTTTAGACGAAAAAAACGACCATGTATAGTAAGGCGTTTTAGACGAAAAAACGACCATGTATAGTAAGGCGTTTTAGGCGAAAAAACGACCATGTATAGTAAGGCGTTTTTAGACGAAAAAACGACCATGTATAGTAAGGCGTTTTAGACGAAAAAACGACCATGTATAGTAAGGCGTTTTAGACGAAAAAACGACCATGTATAGTAAGGCGTTTTAGGCGAAAAAAGCGACCATGTATAGTAAGGCGTTTTAGACGAAAAAAACGACCATGTATAGTAAGGCGTTTTAGACGAAAAACGACCATGTATAGTAAGGCGTTTTAGACGAAAAAACGACCATGTATAGTAAGGCGTTTTAGACGAAAAAACGACCATGTATAGTAAGGCGTTTTAGAGAAAAAAACGACCATGTATAGTAAGGCGTTTTAGGCGAAAAAACGACCATGTATAGTAAGGCGTTTTAGGCGAAAAAACGACCATGTATAGTAAGGCGTTTTTAGACGAAAAAACGACCATGTATAGTAAGGCGTTTTAGGCGAAAAAACGACCATGTATAGTAAGGCGTTTTAGACGAAAAAACGACCATGTATAGTAAGGCGTTTTAGACGAAAAAACGACCATGTATAGTAAGGCGTTTTAGACGAAAAAACGACCATGTATAGTAAGGCGTTTTAGGCGAAAAAACGACCATGTATAGTAAGGCGTTTTAGACGAAAAAAACGACCATGTATAGTAAGGCGTTTTAGGCGAAAAAACGACCATGTATAGTAAGGCGTTTTAGGCGAAAAAAACGACCATGTATAGTAAGGCGTTTTAGACGAAAAAAACGACCATGTATAGTAAGGCGTTTTGGACGAAAAAAACGACCATGTATAGTAAGGCGTTTTTAGACGAAAAAACGACCATGTATAGTAAGGCGTTTTAGACGAAAAAAAAAACGACCATGTATAGTAAGGCGTTTTAGACGAAAAAACGACCATGTATAGTAAGGCGTTTTAGACGAAAAAACGACCATGTATAGTAAGGCGTTTTAGACGAAAAAACGACCATGTATAGTAAGGCGTTTTAGGCGAAAAAACGACCATGTATAGTAAGGCGTTTTTAGACGAAAAAAAACGACCATGTATAGTAAGGCGTTTTAGACGAAAAAAACGACCATGTATAGTAAGGCGTTTTAGACGAAAAAAACGACCATGTATAGTAAGGCGTTTTAGACGGAAAAAAACGACATAGTATAGTAAGGCGTTTTAGACGAAAAAAAGGACCATGTATAGTAAGGCGTTTTAGACGAAAAAACGGACCATGTATAGTAAGGCGTTTTAGGCGAAAAAAACGACCATGTATAGTAAGGCGTTTTAGGCGAAAAAAACGACCATGTATAGTAAGGCGTTTTAGACGAAAAAACGACCATGTATAGTAAGGCGTTTTAGGCGAAAAAAAACGACCATGTATAGTAAGGCGTTTTAGACGAAAAAACGACCATGTATAGTAAGGCGTTTTAGCCGAAAAAAACGACCATGTATAGTAAGGCGTTTTAGACGAAAAAAACGACCATGTATAGTAAGGCGTTTTAGCCGAAAAAAACGACTATGTATAGTAAGGCGTTGTTAGCCGAAAAAACGACCATGTATAGTAAGGCGTTTTAGACGAAAAAAAACGACCATGTATAGTAAGGCGTTTTAACCCGACGAAAAAACGACCATGTATAGTAAGGCGTTTTTAGACGAAAAAACGACCATGTATAGTAAGGCGTTTTAGGCGAATAAGGCGTTTTAGGCGAAAAAAACGACCATGTATAGTAAGGCGTTTTAGGCGAAAAAACGACCATGTATAGTAAGGCGTTTTAGGCGAAAAAACGACCATGTATAGTAAGGCGTTTTAGGCGAAAAAACGACCATGTATAGTAAGGCGTTTTAGGCGAAAAAACGACCATGTATAGTAAGGCGTTTTTAGGCGAAAAAACGACCATGTATAGTAAGGCGTTTTAGGCGAAAAAACGACCATGTATAGTAAGGCGTTTTAGCGAAAAAAGCGACCATGTATAGTAAGGCGTTTTAGGCGAAAAAACGACCATGTATAGTAAGGCGTTTTAGGCGAAAAAACGACCATGTATAGTAAGGCGTTTTAGGCGAAAAAACGACCATGTATAGTAAGGCGTTTTAGGCGAAAAAACGACCATGTATAGTAAGGCGTTTTAGGCGAAAAAACGACCATGTATAGTAAGGCGTTTTAGGCGAAAAAACGACCATGTATAGTAAGGCGTTTTTAGCGAAAAAAACGACCATGTATAGTAAGGCGTTTTAGGCGAAAAAACGACCATGTATAGTAAGGCGTTTTAGGCGAAAAAACGACCATGTATAGTAAGGCGTTTTAGGCGAAAAAACGACCATGTATAGTAAGGCGTTTTAGGCGAAAAAACGACCATGTATAGTAAGGCGTTTTAGGCGAAAAAACGACCATGTATAGTAAGGCGTTTTAGGCGAAAAAACGACCATGTATAGTAAGGCGTTTTAGGCGAAAAAACGACCATGTATAGTAAGGCGTTTTAGGCGAAAAAACGACCATGTATAGTAAGGCGTTTTAGGCGAAAAAACGACCATGTATAGTAAGGCGTTTTAGGCGAAAAAAACGACCATGTATAGTAAGGCGTTTTAGGCGAAAAAACGACCATGTATAGTAAGGCGTTTTAGGCGAAAAAACGACCATGTATAGTAAGGCGTTTTAGCGAAAAAACGACCATGTATAGTAAGGCGTTTTAGGCGAAAAAACGACCATGTATAGTAAGGCGTTTTTAGCGAAAAAACGACCATGTATAGTAAGGCGTTTTAGGCGAAAAAACGACCATGTATAGTAAGGCGTTTTAGGCGAAAAAACGACCATGTATAGTAAGGCGTTTTAGCGAAAAAACGACCATGTATAGTAAGGCGTTTTAGGCGAAAAAACGACCATGTATAGTAAGGCGTTTTAGGCGAAAAAAACGACCATGTATAGTAAGGCGTTTTAGGCGAAAAAACGACCATGTATAGTAAGGCGTTTTAGGCGAAAAAACGACCATGTATAGTAAGGCGTTTTAGCGAAAAAACGACCATGTATAGTAAGGCGTTTTAGGCGAAAAAACGACCATGTATAGTAAGGCGTTTTAGGCGAAAAAACGACCATGTATAGTAAGGCGTTTTTAGCGAAAAAACGACCATGTATAGTAAGGCGTTTTAGGCGAAAAAACGACCATGTATAGTAAGGCGTTTTAGGCGAAAAAACGACCATGTATAGTAAGGCGTTTTAGGCGAAAAAACGACCATGTATAGTAAGGCGTTTTAGGCGAAAAAACGACCATGTATAGTAAGGCGTTTTAGGCGAAAAAAACGACCATGTATAGTAAGGCGTTTTAGGCGAAAAAACGACCATGTATAGTAAGGCGTTTTAGGCGAAAAAACGACCATGTATAGTAAGGCGTTTTAGGCGAAAAAACGACCATGTATAGTAAGGCGTTTTAGGCGAAAAAACGACCATGTATAGTAAGGCGTTTTAGGCGAAAAAAGCGACCATGTATAGTAAGGCGTTTTAGGCGAAAAAACGACCATGTATAGTAAGGCGTTTTAGGCGAAAAAACGACCATGTATAGTAAGGCGTTTTAGGCGAAAAAACGACCATGTATAGTAAGGCGTTTTAGGCGAAAAAACGACCATGTATAGTAAGGCGTTTTAGGCGAAAAAACGACCATGTATAGTAAGGCGTTTTAGGCGAAAAAACGACCATGTATAGTAAGGCGTTTTAGGCGAAAAAACGACCATGTATAGTAAGGCGTTTTAGGCGAAAAAACGACCATGTATAGTAAGGCGTTTTAGGCGAAAAAACGACCATGTATAGTAAGGCGTTTTAGGCGAGCGAAAAAACGACCATGTATAGTAAGGCGTTTTAGGCGAAAAAACGACCATGTATAGTAAGGCGTTTTAGGCGAAAAAAACGACCATGTATAGTAAGGCGTTTTAGGCGAAAAAAACGACCATGTATAGTAAGGCGTTTTAGGCGAAAAAACGACCATGTATAGTAAGGCGTTTTAGGCGAAAAAACGACCATGTATAGTAAGGCGTTTTAGCGAAAAAACGACCATGTATAGTAAGGCGTTTTAGCGAAAAAACGACCATGTATAGTAAGGCGTTTTAGGCGAAAAAACGACCATGTATAGTAAGGCGTTTTAGGCGAAAAAAGCGACCATGTATAGTAAGGCGTTTTAGGCGAAAAAACGACCATGTATAGTAAGGCGTTTTAGGCGAAAAAACGACCATGTATAGTAAGGCGTTTTAGGCGAAAAAAACGACCATGTATAGTAAGGCGTTTTAGGCGAAAAAACGACCATGTATAGTAAGGCGTTTTAGCGAAAAAACGACCATGTATAGTAAGGCGTTTTAGGCGAAAAAAACGACCATGTATAGTAAGGCGTTTTAGGCGAAAAAACGACCATGTATAGTAAGGCGTTTTAGGCGAAAAAACGACCATGTATAGTAAGGCGTTTTAGCGAAAAAACGACCATGTATAGTAAGGCGTTTTAGGCGAAAAAACGACCATGTATAGTAAGGCGTTTTAGCGAAAAAAACGACCATGTATAGTAAGGCGTTTTAGGCGAAAAAACGACCATGTATAGTAAGGCGTTTTAGGCGAAAAAACGACCATGTATAGTAAGGCGTTTTAGGCGAAAAAACGACCATGTATAGTAAGGCGTTTTAGGCGAAAAAAACGACCATGTATAGTAAGGCGTTTTAGGCGAAAAAACGACCATGTATAGTAAGGCGTTTTAGGCGAAAAAACGACCATGTATAGTAAGGCGTTTTAGGCGAAAAAACGACCATGTATAGTAAGGCGTTTTAGGCGAAAAAACGACCATGTATAGTAAGGCGTTTTAGGCGAAAAAAACGACCATGTATAGTAAGGCGTTTTAGGCGAAAAAACGACCATGTATAGTAAGGCGTTTTAGGCGAAAAAAACGACCATGTATAGTAAGGCGTTTTAGGCGAAAAAACGACCATGTATAGTAAGGCGTTTTAGGCGAAAAAACGACCATGTATAGTAAGGCGTTTTAGCGAAAAAAACGACCATGTATAGTAAGGCGTTTTAGGCGAAAAAACGACCATGTATAGTAAGGCGTTTTAGGCGAAAAAAACGACCATGTATAGTAAGGCGTTTTAGGCGAAAAAACGACCATGTATAGTAAGGCGTTTTAGGCGAAAAAAGCGACCATGTATAGTAAGGCGTTTTAGGCGAAAAAACGACCATGTATAGTAAGGCGTTTTAGGCGAAAAAAACGACCATGTATAGTAAGGCGTTTTAGGCGAAAAAACGACCATGTATAGTAAGGCGTTTTAGGCGAAAAAACGACCATGTATAGTAAGGCGTTTTAGGCGAAAAAACGACCATGTATAGTAAGGCGTTTTAGGCGAAAAAACGACCATGTATAGTAAGGCGTTTTAGGCGAAAAAACGACCATGTATAGTAAGGCGTTTTAGGCGAAAAAACGACCATGTATAGTAAGGCGTTTTAGGCGAAAAAACGACCATGTATAGTAAGGCGTTTTAGGCGAAAAAAACGACCATGTATAGTAAGGCGTTTTAGGCGAAAAAACGACCATGTATAGTAAGGCGTTTTAGGCGAAAAAACGACCATGTATAGTAAGGCGTTTTAGGCGAAAAAACGACCATGTATAGTAAGGCGTTTTAGGCGAAAAAACGACCATGTATAGTAAGGCGTTTTAGCGAAAAAACGACCATGTATAGTAAGGCGTTTTAGGCGAAAAAACGACCATGTATAGTAAGGCGTTTTAGGCGAAAAAACGACCATGTATAGTAAGGCGTTTTAGGCGAAAAAACGACCATGTATAGTAAGGCGTTTTAGGCGAAAAAAACGACCATGTATAGTAAGGCGTTTTAGGCGAAAAAACGACCATGTATAGTAAGGCGTTTTAGGCGAAAAAACGACCATGTATAGTAAGGCGTTTTAGGCGAAAAAAACGACCATGTATAGTAAGGCGTTTTAGGCGAAAAAACGACCATGTATAGTAAGGCGTTTTAGGCGAAAAAAACGACCATGTATAGTAAGGCGTTTTAGGCGAAAAAACGACCATGTATAGTAAGGCGTTTTAGGCGAAAAAAACGACCATGTATAGTAAGGCGTTTTAGGCGAAAAAACGACCATGTATAGTAAGGCGTTTTAGGCGAAAAAACGACCATGTATAGTAAGGCGTTTTAGGCGAAAAAACGACCATGTATAGTAAGGCGTTTTAGGCGAAAAAACGACCATGTATAGTAAGGCGTTTTAGGCGAAAAAACGACCATGTATAGTAAGGCGTTTTAGGCGAAAAAACGACCATGTATAGTAAGGCGTTTTAGCGAAAAAAACGACCATGTATAGTAAGGCGTTTTAGGCGAAAAAAACGACCATGTATAGTAAGGCGTTTTAGCGAAAAAACGACCATGTATAGTAAGGCGTTTTAGGCGAAAAAACGACCATGTATAGTAAGGCGTTTTAGCGAAAAAACGACCATGTATAGTAAGGCGTTTTAGGCGAAAAAACGACCATGTATAGTAAGGCGTTTTAGGCGAAAAAAACGACCATGTATAGTAAGGCGTTTTAGGCGAAAAAACGACCATGTATAGTAAGGCGTTTTAGGCGAAAAAACGACCATGTATAGTAAGGCGTTTTAGGCGAAAAAAACGACCATGTATAGTAAGGCGTTTTAGGCGAAAAAACGACCATGTATAGTAAGGCGTTTTAGGCGAAAAAACGACCATGTATAGTAAGGCGTTTTAGGCGAAAAAAACGACCATGTATAGTAAGGCGTTTTAGGCGAAAAAACGACCATGTATAGTAAGGCGTTTTAGGCGAAAAAACGACCATGTATAGTAAGGCGTTTTAGGCGAAAAAACGACCATGTATAGTAAGGCGTTTTAGGCGAAAAAAGCGACCATGTATAGTAAGGCGTTTTAGGCGAAAAAACGACCATGTATAGTAAGGCGTTTTAGGCGAAAAAACGACCATGTATAGTAAGGCGTTTTAGGCGAAAAAACGACCATGTATAGTAAGGCGTTTTAGGCGAAAAAACGACCATGTATAGTAAGGCGTTTTAGGCGAAAAAACGACCATGTATAGTAAGGCGTTTTAGGCGAAAAAACGACCATGTATAGTAAGGCGTTTTAGGCGAAAAAACGACCATGTATAGTAAGGCGTTTTAGGCGAAAAAACGACCATGTATAGTAAGGCGTTTTAGGCGAAAAAACGACCATGTATAGTAAGGCGTTTTAGGCGAAAAAACGACCATGTATAGTAAGGCGTTTTAGGCGAAAAAACGACCATGTATAGTAAGGCGTTTTAGGCGAAAAAACGACCATGTATAGTAAGGCGTTTTAGGCGAAAAAACGACCATGTATAGTAAGGCGTTTTAGGCGAAAAAACGACCATGTATAGTAAGGCGTTTTAGGCGAAAAAAACGACCATGTATAGTAAGGCGTTTTAGGCGAAAAAACGACCATGTATAGTAAGGCGTTTTAGGCGAAAAAACGACCATGTATAGTAAGGCGTTTTAGGCGAAAAAACGACCATGTATAGTAAGGCGTTTTAGCGAAAAAAACGACCATGTATAGTAAGGCGTTTTAGCGAAAAAAACGACCATGTATAGTAAGGCGTTTTAGGCGAAAAAACGACCATGTATAGTAAGGCGTTTTAGCGAAAAAACGACCATGTATAGTAAGGCGTTTTAGGCGAAAAAACGACCATGTATAGTAAGGCGTTTTAGGCGAAAAAACGACCATGTATAGTAAGGCGTTTTAGGCGAAAAAACGACCATGTATAGTAAGGCGTTTTAGGCGAAAAAACGACCATGTATAGTAAGGCGTTTTAGGCGAAAAAACGACCATGTATAGTAAGGCGTTTTAGGCGAAAAAACGACCATGTATAGTAAGGCGTTTTAGGCGAAAAAACGACCATGTATAGTAAGGCGTTTTAGGCGAAAAAAACGACCATGTATAGTAAGGCGTTTTAGGCGAAAAAACGACCATGTATAGTAAGGCGTTTTAGGCGAAAAAACGACCATGTATAGTAAGGCGTTTTAGCGAAAAAACGACCATGTATAGTAAGGCGTTTTAGGCGAAAAAACGACCATGTATAGTAAGGCGTTTTAGGCGAAAAAACGACCATGTATAGTAAGGCGTTTTAGGCGAAAAAACGACCATGTATAGTAAGGCGTTTTAGGCGAAAAAACGACCATGTATAGTAAGGCGTTTTAGGCGAAAAAACGACCATGTATAGTAAGGCGTTTTAGGCGAAAAAACGACCATGTATAGTAAGGCGTTTTAGGCGAAAAAACGACCATGTATAGTAAGGCGTTTTAGGCGAAAAAACGACCATGTATAGTAAGGCGTTTTAGGCGAAAAAACGACCATGTATAGTAAGGCGTTTTAGGCGAAAAAACGACCATGTATAGTAAGGCGTTTTAGGCGAAAAAAACGACCATGTATAGTAAGGCGTTTTAGGCGAAAAAACGACCATGTATAGTAAGGCGTTTTAGCGAAAAAACGACCATGTATAGTAAGGCGTTTTAGGCGAAAAAACGACCATGTATAGTAAGGCGTTTTAGGCGAAAAAACGACCATGTATAGTAAGGCGTTTTAGGCGAAAAAACGACCATGTATAGTAAGGCGTTTTAGGCGAAAAAACGACCATGTATAGTAAGGCGTTTTAGGCGAAAAAACGACCATGTATAGTAAGGCGTTTTAGGCGAAAAAACGACCATGTATAGTAAGGCGTTTTTAGGCGAAAAAACGACCATGTATAGTAAGGCGTTTTAGGCGAAAAAAACGACCATGTATAGTAAGGCGTTTTAGGCGAAAAAACGACCATGTATAGTAAGGCGTTTTAGGCGAAAAAACGACCATGTATAGTAAGGCGTTTTAGGCGAAAAAACGACCATGTATAGTAAGGCGTTTTAGGCGAAAAAACGACCATGTATAGTAAGGCGTTTTAGGCGAAAAAAACGACCATGTATAGTAAGGCGTTTTAGGCGAAAAAAACGACCATGTATAGTAAGGCGTTTTAGGCGAAAAAACGACCATGTATAGTAAGGCGTTTTAGGCGAAAAAAACGACCATGTATAGTAAGGCGTTTTAGCGAAAAAAACGACCATGTATAGTAAGGCGTTTTAGGCGAAAAAACGACCATGTATAGTAAGGCGTTTTAGGCGAAAAAACGACCATGTATAGTAAGGCGTTTTAGGCGAAAAAACGACCATGTATAGTAAGGCGTTTTAGGCGAAAAAACGACCATGTATAGTAAGGCGTTTTAGGCGAAAAAACGACCATGTATAGTAAGGCGTTTTAGGCGAAAAAACGACCATGTATAGTAAGGCGTTTTAGGCGAAAAAACGACCATGTATAGTAAGGCGTTTTAGCGAAAAAACGACCATGTATAGTAAGGCGTTTTAGGCGAAAAAACGACCATGTATAGTAAGGCGTTTTAGGCGAAAAAACGACCATGTATAGTAAGGCGTTTTAGGCGAAAAAACGACCATGTATAGTAAGGCGTTTTAGGCGAAAAAACGACCATGTATAGTAAGGCGTTTTAGCGAAAAAACGACCATGTATAGTAAGGCGTTTTAGGCGAAAAAACGACCATGTATAGTAAGGCGTTTTAGGCGAAAAAACGACCATGTATAGTAAGGCGTTTTAGGCGAAAAAACGACCATGTATAGTAAGGCGTTTTAGGCGAAAAAACGACCATGTATAGTAAGGCGTTTTAGGCGAAAAAACGACCATGTATAGTAAGGCGTTTTAGGCGAAAAAACGACCATGTATAGTAAGGCGTTTTAGGCGAAAAAACGACCATGTATAGTAAGGCGTTTTAGCGAAAAAAACGACCATGTATAGTAAGGCGTTTTAGGCGAAAAAACGACCATGTATAGTAAGGCGTTTTAGGCGAAAAAACGACCATGTATAGTAAGGCGTTTTAGGCGAAAAAACGACCATGTATAGTAAGGCGTTTTAGGCGAAAAAACGACCATGTATAGTAAGGCGTTTTAGGCGAAAAAACGACCATGTATAGTAAGGCGTTTTAGGCGAAAAAACGACCATGTATAGTAAGGCGTTTTAGCGAAAAAACGACCATGTATAGTAAGGCGTTTTAGGCGAAAAAACGACCATGTATAGTAAGGCGTTTTAGGCGAAAAAACGACCATGTATAGTAAGGCGTTTTAGGCGAAAAAAACGACCATGTATAGTAAGGCGTTTTAGCGAAAAAAACGACCATGTATAGTAAGGCGTTTTAGGCGAAAAAACGACCATGTATAGTAAGGCGTTTTAGGCGAAAAAACGACCATGTATAGTAAGGCGTTTTAGGCGAAAAAACGACCATGTATAGTAAGGCGTTTTAGGCGAAAAAACGACCATGTATAGTAAGGCGTTTTAGGCGAAAAAACGACCATGTATAGTAAGGCGTTTTAGGCGAAAAAACGACCATGTATAGTAAGGCGTTTTAGGCGAAAAAACGACCATGTATAGTAAGGCGTTTTAGCGAAAAAAACGACCATGTATAGTAAGGCGTTTTAGGCGAAAAAACGACCATGTATAGTAAGGCGTTTTAGGCGAAAAAAACGACCATGTATAGTAAGGCGTTTTAGGCGAAAAAAACGACCATGTATAGTAAGGCGTTTTAGGCGAAAAAACGACCATGTATAGTAAGGCGTTTTAGGCGAAAAAAACGACCATGTATAGTAAGGCGTTTTAGGCGAAAAAACGACCATGTATAGTAAGGCGTTTTAGGCGAAAAAACGACCATGTATAGTAAGGCGTTTTAGCGCGACCATGTATAGTAAGGCGTTTTAGGCGAAAAAACGACCATGTATAGTAAGGCGTTTTAGGCGAAAAAAACGACCATGTATAGTAAGGCGTTTTAGGCGAAAAAACGACCATGTATAGTAAGGCGTTTTAGCGAAAAAACGACCATGTATAGTAAGGCGTTTTAGGCGAAAAAACGACCATGTATAGTAAGGCGTTTTAGGCGAAAAAACGACCATGTATAGTAAGGCGTTTTAGGCGAAAAAAACGACCATGTATAGTAAGGCGTTTTAGGCGAAAAAAACGACCATGTATAGTAAGGCGTTTTTAGCGAAAAAACGACCATGTATAGTAAGGCGTTTTAGGCGAAAAAACGACCATGTATAGTAAGGCGTTTTAGGCGAAAAAACGACCATGTATAGTAAGGCGTTTTAGGCGAAAAAACGACCATGTATAGTAAGGCGTTTTAGGCGTTTTAGGCGAAAAAACGACCATGTATAGTAAGGCGTTTTAGGCGAAAAAACGACCATGTATAGTAAGGCGTTTTAGGCGAAAAAACGACCATGTATAGTAAGGCGTTTTAGGCGAAAAAACGACCATGTATAGTAAGGCGTTTTAGGCGAAAAAACGACCATGTATAGTAAGGCGTTTTAGGCGAAAAAACGACCATGTATAGTAAGGCGTTTTAGGCGAAAAAACGACCATGTATAGTAAGGCGTTTTAGCGAAAAAACGACCATGTATAGTAAGGCGTTTTAGGCGAAAAAACGACCATGTATAGTAAGGCGTTTTAGGCGAAAAAAACGACCATGTATAGTAAGGCGTTTTAGGCGAAAAAAACGACCATGTATAGTAAGGCGTTTTAGCGAAAAAACGACCATGTATAGTAAGGCGTTTTAGCGAAAAAACGACCATGTATAGTAAGGCGTTTTAGGCGAAAAAACGACCATGTATAGTAAGGCGTTTTAGCGAAAAAACGACCATGTATAGTAAGGCGTTTTAGCGAAAAAACGACCATGTATAGTAAGGCGTTTTAGGCGAAAAAACGACCATGTATAGTAAGGCGTTTTAGGCGAAAAAACGACCATGTATAGTAAGGCGTTTTAGCGAAAAAACGACCATGTATAGTAAGGCGTTTTAGGCGAAAAAACGACCATGTATAGTAAGGCGTTTTAGGCGAAAAAACGACCATGTATAGTAAGGCGTTTTAGGCGAAAAAACGACCATGTATAGTAAGGCGTTTTAGGCGAAAAAACGACCATGTATAGTAAGGCGTTTTAGGCGAAAAAACGACCATGTATAGTAAGGCGTTTTAGGCGAAAAAACGACCATGTATAGTAAGGCGTTTTAGCGAAAAAACGACCATGTATAGTAAGGCGTTTTAGGCGAAAAAACGACCATGTATAGTAAGGCGTTTTAGGCGAAAAAACGACCATGTATAGTAAGGCGTTTTAGGCGAAAAAACGACCATGTATAGTAAGGCGTTTTAGGCGAAAAAACGACCATGTATAGTAAGGCGTTTTAGGCGAAAAAAACGACCATGTATAGTAAGGCGTTTTAGGCGAAAAAACGACCATGTATAGTAAGGCGTTTTAGGCGAAAAAACGACCATGTATAGTAAGGCGTTTTAGGCGAAAAAACGACCATGTATAGTAAGGCGTTTTAGGCGAAAAAACGACCATGTATAGTAAGGCGTTTTAGGCGAAAAAACGACCATGTATAGTAAGGCGTTTTAGGCGAAAAAACGACCATGTATAGTAAGGCGTTTTAGGCGAAAAAACGACCATGTATAGTAAGGCGTTTTTAGCGAAAAAACGACCATGTATAGTAAGGCGTTTTAGGCGAAAAAACGACCATGTATAGTAAGGCGTTTTAGGCGAAAAAACGACCATGTATAGTAAGGCGTTTTAGGCGAAAAAACGACCATGTATAGTAAGGCGTTTTAGGCGAAAAAAACGACCATGTATAGTAAGGCGTTTTAGGCGAAAAAACGACCATGTATAGTAAGGCGTTTTAGGCGAAAAAACGACCATGTATAGTAAGGCGTTTTAGGCGAAAAAACGACCATGTATAGTAAGGCGTTTTAGGCGAAAAAACGACCATGTATAGTAAGGCGTTTTAGGCGAAAAAACGACCATGTATAGTAAGGCGTTTTAGGCGAAAAAACGACCATGTATAGTAAGGCGTTTTAGGCGAAAAAACGACCATGTATAGTAAAGGCGAAAAAACGACCATGTATAGTAAGGCGTTTTAGGCGAAAAAACGACCATGTATAGTAAGGCGTTTTAGGCGAAAAAACGACCATGTATAGTAAGGCGTTTTAGGCGAAAAAACGACCATGTATAGTAAGGCGTTTTAGGCGAAAAAACGACCATGTATAGTAAGGCGTTTTAGCGAAAAAACGACCATGTATAGTAAGGCGTTTTAGGCGAAAAAAACGACCATGTATAGTAAGGCGTTTTAGGCGAAAAAACGACCATGTATAGTAAGGCGTTTTAGGCGAAAAAAACGACCATGTATAGTAAGGCGTTTTAGGCGAAAAAACGACCATGTATAGTAAGGCGTTTTAGCGAAAAAACGACCATGTATAGTAAGGCGTTTTAGCGAAAAAAACGACCATGTATAGTAAGGCGTTTTAGGCGAAAAAACGACCATGTATAGTAAGGCGTTTTAGGCGAAAAAACGACCATGTATAGTAAGGCGTTTTAGGCGAAAAAAGCGACCATGTATAGTAAGGCGTTTTAGCGAAAAAACGACCATGTATAGTAAGGCGTTTTAGGCGAAAAAACGACCATGTATAGTAAGGCGTTTTAGGCGAAAAAAACGACCATGTATAGTAAGGCGTTTTAGGCGAAAAAACGACCATGTATAGTAAGGCGTTTTAGCGAAAAAAGCGACCATGTATAGTAAGGCGTTTTAGGCGAAAAAACGACCATGTATAGTAAGGCGTTTTAGGCGAAAAAACGACCATGTATAGTAAGGCGTTTTAGGCGAAAAAACGACCATGTATAGTAAGGCGTTTTAGGCGAAAAAAACGACCATGTATAGTAAGGCGTTTTAGCGAAAAAACGACCATGTATAGTAAGGCGTTTTTAGCGGCGACCATGTATAGTAAGGCGTTTTTAGCGAAAAAACGACCATGTATAGTAAGGCGTTTTAGGCGAAAAAACGACCATGTATAGTAAGGCGTTTTAGGCGAAAAAACGACCATGTATAGTAAGGCGTTTTAGCGAAAAAACGACCATGTATAGTAAGGCGTTTTAGGCGAAAAAACGACCATGTATAGTAAGGCGTTTTAGGCGAAAAAACGACCATGTATAGTAAGGCGTTTTAGGCGAAAAAACGACCATGTATAGTAAGGCGTTTTTAGGCGAAAAAACGACCATGTATAGTAAGGCGTTTTAGGCGAAAAAACGACCATGTATAGTAAGGCGTTTTAGGCGAAAAAACGACCATGTATAGTAAGGCGTTTTAGGCGAAAAAAACGACCATGTATAGTAAGGCGTTTTAGGCGAAAAAACGACCATGTATAGTAAGGCGTTTTAGGCGAAAAAACGACCATGTATAGTAAGGCGTTTTAGGCGAAAAAACGACCATGTATAGTAAGGCGTTTTAGGCGAAAAAAACGACCATGTATAGTAAGGCGTTTTAGCGAAAAAACGACCATGTATAGTAAGGCGTTTTAGGCGAAAAAACGACCATGTATAGTAAGGCGTTTTAGGCGAAAAAACGACCATGTATAGTAAGGCGTTTTAGCGAAAAAACGACCATGTATAGTAAGGCGTTTTAGGCGAAAAAACGACCATGTATAGTAAGGCGTTTTAGGCGAAAAAACGACCATGTATAGTAAGGCGTTTTAGGCGAAAAAACGACCATGTATAGTAAGGCGTTTTAGGCGAAAAAAACGACCATGTATAGTAAGGCGTTTTAGCGAAAAAAACGACCATGTATAGTAAGGCGTTTTAGGCGAAAAAACGACCATGTATAGTAAGGCGTTTTAGGCGAAAAAACGACCATGTATAGTAAGGCGTTTTAGGCGAAAAAACGACCATGTATAGTAAGGCGTTTTAGGCGAAAAAACGACCATGTATAGTAAGGCGTTTTAGGCGAAAAAACGACCATGTATAGTAAGGCGTTTTAGGCGAAAAAAACGACCATGTATAGTAAGGCGTTTTAGGCGAAAAAACGACCATGTATAGTAAGGCGTTTTAGCGAAAAAACGACCATGTATAGTAAGGCGTTTTAGGCGAAAAAACGACCATGTATAGTAAGGCGTTTTAGGCGAAAAAACGACCATGTATAGTAAGGCGTTTTAGGCGAAAAAACGACCATGTATAGTAAGGCGTTTTAGGCGAAAAAAACGACCATGTATAGTAAGGCGTTTTAGGCGAAAAAACGACCATGTATAGTAAGGCGTTTTAGGCGAAAAAACGACCATGTATAGTAAGGCGTTTTAGGCGAAAAAAACGACCATGTATAGTAAGGCGTTTTAGGCGAAAAAACGACCATGTATAGTAAGGCGTTTTAGGCGAAAAAACGACCATGTATAGTAAGGCGTTTTAGGCGAAAAAACGACCATGTATAGTAAGGCGTTTTAGCGAAAAAAACGACCATGTATAGTAAGGCGTTTTAGCGAAAAAACGACCATGTATAGTAAGGCGTTTTAGGCGAAAAAACGACCATGTATAGTAAGGCGTTTTAGGCGAAAAAAACGACCATGTATAGTAAGGCGTTTTAGGCGAAAAAACGACCATGTATAGTAAGGCGTTTTAGCGAAAAAACGACCATGTATAGTAAGGCGTTTTAGGCGAAAAAAACGACCATGTATAGTAAGGCGTTTTAGGCGAAAAAAACGACCATGTATAGTAAGGCGTTTTAGCGAAAAAACGACCATGTATAGTAAGGCGTTTTAGGCGAAAAAACGACCATGTATAGTAAGGCGTTTTAGGCGAAAAAACGACCATGTATAGTAAGGCGTTTTAGGCGAAAAAACGACCATGTATAGTAAGGCGTTTTAGGCGAAAAAACGACCATGTATAGTAAGGCGTTTTAGGCGAAAAAACGACCATGTATAGTAAGGCGTTTTAGGCGAAAAAACGACCATGTATAGTAAGGCGTTTTAGGCGAAAAAACGACCATGTATAGTAAGGCGTTTTAGGCGAAAAAACGACCATGTATAGTAAGGCGTTTTAGGCGAAAAAACGACCATGTATAGTAAGGCGTTTTAGGCGAAAAAAACGACCATGTATAGTAAGGCGTTTTAGGCGAAAAAAACGACCATGTATAGTAAGGCGTTTTAGCGAAAAAAGCGACCATGTATAGTAAGGCGTTTTAGGCGAAAAAACGACCATGTATAGTAAGGCGTTTTAGGCGAAAAAACGACCATGTATAGTAAGGCGTTTTAGGCGAAAAAACGACCATGTATAGTAAGGCGTTTTAGCGAAAAAAACGACCATGTATAGTAAGGCGTTTTAGGCGAAAAAAACGACCATGTATAGTAAGGCGTTTTAGGCGAAAAAACGACCATGTATAGTAAGGCGTTTTAGGCGAAAAAACGACCATGTATAGTAAGGCGTTTTAGCGAAAAAACGACCATGTATAGTAAGGCGTTTTAGGCGAAAAAAACGACCATGTATAGTAAGGCGTTTTAGGCGAAAAAACGACCATGTATAGTAAGGCGTTTTAGGCGAAAAAACGACCATGTATAGTAAGGCGTTTTAGGCGAAAAAACGACCATGTATAGTAAGGCGTTTTTAGCGAAAAAACGACCATGTATAGTAAGGCGTTTTAGGCGAAAAAACGACCATGTATAGTAAGGCGTTTTAGGCGAAAAAAACGACCATGTATAGTAAGGCGTTTTAGGCGAAAAAAACGACCATGTATAGTAAGGCGTTTTAGGCGAAAAAACGACCATGTATAGTAAGGCGTTTTAGGCGAAAAAAACGACCATGTATAGTAAGGCGTTTTAGGCGAAAAAAAAACGACCATGTATAGTAAGGCGTTTTAGGCGAAAAAACGACCATGTATAGTAAGGCGTTTTAGGCGAAAAAACGACCATGTATAGTAAGGCGTTTTAGGCGAAAAAACGACCATGTATAGTAAGGCGTTTTAGGCGAAAAAAACGACCATGTATAGTAAGGCGTTTTAGGCGAAAAAACGACCATGTATAGTAAGGCGTTTTAGGCGAAAAAACGACCATGTATAGTAAGGCGTTTTAGGCGAAAAAACGACCATGTATAGTAAGGCGTTTTAGGCGAAAAAACGACCATGTATAGTAAGGCGTTTTAGGCGAAAAAACGACCATGTATAGTAAGGCGTTTTAGGCGAAAAAACGACCATGTATAGTAAGGCGTTTTAGGCGGCGACCAAAAAGGCGTTTTAGGCGACCATGTATAGTAAGGCGTTTTAGGCGAAAAAAACGACCATGTATAGTAAGGCGTTTTAGGCGAAAAAACGACCATGTATAGTAAGGCGTTTTAGGCGAAAAAACGACCATGTATAGTAAGGCGTTTTAGGCGAAAAAACGACCATGTATAGTAAGGCGTTTTTAGCGAAAAAACGACCATGTATAGTAAGGCGTTTTAGGCGAAAAAACGACCATGTATAGTAAGGCGTTTTAGCGAAAAAAACGACCATGTATAGTAAGGCGTTTTTAGCGAAAAAACGACCATGTATAGTAAGGCGTTTTAGGCGAAAAAACGACCATGTATAGTAAGGCGTTTTAGGCGAAAAAACGACCATGTATAGTAAGGCGTTTTTAGCGAAAAAACGACCATGTATAGTAAGGCGTTTTAGGCGAAAAAACGACCATGTATAGTAAGGCGTTTTAGGCGAAAAAACGACCATGTATAGTAAGGCGTTTTAGGCGAAAAAAACGACCATGTATAGTAAGGCGTTTTAGGCGAAAAAAACGACCATGTATAGTAAGGCGTTTTAGGCGAAAAAACGACCATGTATAGTAAGGCGTTTTAGCGAAAAAAACGACCATGTATAGTAAGGCGTTTTAGGCGAAAAAACGACCATGTATAGTAAGGCGTTTTAGGCGAAAAAAACGACCATGTATAGTAAGGCGTTTTAGGCGAAAAAAACGACCATGTATAGTAAGGCGTTTTAGGCGAAAAAACGACCATGTATAGTAAGGCGTTTTAGGCGAAAAAACGACCATGTATAGTAAGGCGTTTTAGCGAAAAAACGACCATGTATAGTAAGGCGTTTTAGCGAAAAAAACGACCATGTATAGTAAGGCGTTTTAGGCGAAAAAACGACCATGTATAGTAAGGCGTTTTAGGCGAAAAAACGACCATGTATAGTAAGGCGTTTTAGGCGAAAAAACGACCATGTATAGTAAGGCGTTTTAGCGCGAAAAAACGACCATGTATAGTAAGGCGTTTTTAGCGCGAAAAAACGACCATGTATAGTAAGGCGTTTTAGGCGAAAAAACGACCATGTATAGTAAGGCGTTTTAGGCGAAAAAACGACCATGTATAGTAAGGCGTTTTAGGCGAAAAAAACGACCATGTATAGTAAGGCGTTTTTAGCGAAAAAACGACCATGTATAGTAAGGCGTTTTAGGCGAAAAAACGACCATGTATAGTAAGGCGTTTTAGGCGAAAAAACGACCATGTATAGTAAGGCGTTTTAGGCGAAAAAACGACCATGTATAGTAAGGCGTTTTAGGCGAAAAAACGACCATGTATAGTAAGGCGTTTTAGGCGAAAAAACGACCATGTATAGTAAGGCGTTTTAGGCGAAAAAAACGACCATGTATAGTAAGGCGTTTTAGGCGAAAAAACGACCATGTATAGTAAGGCGTTTTAGGCGAAAAAACGACCATGTATAGTAAGGCGTTTTAGGCGAAAAAACGACCATGTATAGTAAGGCGTTTTAGGCGAAAAAACGACCATGTATAGTAAGGCGTTTTAGGCGAAAAAACGACCATGTATAGTAAGGCGTTTTAGGCGAAAAAAACGACCATGTATAGTAAGGCGTTTTAGGCGAAAAAACGACCATGTATAGTAAGGCGTTTTAGGCGAAAAAACGACCATGTATAGTAAGGCGTTTTAGGCGAAAAAACGACCATGTATAGTAAGGCGTTTTAGGCGAAAAAACGACCATGTATAGTAAGGCGTTTTAGCGAAAAAACGACCATGTATAGTAAGGCGTTTTAGGCGAAAAAACGACCATGTATAGTAAGGCGTTTTAGGCGAAAAAACGACCATGTATAGTAAGGCGTTTTAGGCGAAAAAACGACCATGTATAGTAAGGCGTTTTAGGCGAAAAAACGACCATGTATAGTAAGGCGTTTTAGGCGAAAAAACGACCATGTATAGTAAGGCGTTTTAGGCGAAAAAACGACCATGTATAGTAAGGCGTTTTAGGCGAAAAAACGACCATGTATAGTAAGGCGTTTTTAGCCGAAAAAAACGACCAAAAAACGACCATGTATAGTAAGGCGTTTTAGGCGAAAAAAACGACCATGTATAGTAAGGCGTTTTAGGCGAAAAAAACGACCATGTATAGTAAGGCGTTTTAGGCGAAAAAACGACCATGTATAGTAAGGCGTTTTAGGCGAAAAAACGACCATGTATAGTAAGGCGTTTTAGGCGAAAAAACGACCATGTATAGTAAGGCGTTTTAGGCGAAAAAACGACCATGTATAGTAAGGCGTTTTAGGCGAAAAAAACGACCATGTATAGTAAGGCGTTTTAGGCGAAAAAACGACCATGTATAGTAAGGCGTTTTAGCGAAAAAACGACCATGTATAGTAAGGCGTTTTAGCGAAAAAACGACCATGTATAGTAAGGCGTTTTAGGCGAAAAAACGACCATGTATAGTAAGGCGTTTTAGCGAAAAAACGACCATGTATAGTAAGGCGTTTTAGGCGAAAAAACGACCATGTATAGTAAGGCGTTTTAGGCGAAAAAACGACCATGTATAGTAAGGCGTTTTAGGCGAAAAAACGACCATGTATAGTAAGGCGTTTTTAGGCGAAAAAACGACCATGTATAGTAAGGCGTTTTAGGCGAAAAAACGACCATGTATAGTAAGGCGTTTTAGGCGAAAAAACGACCATGTATAGTAAGGCGTTTTAGCGAAAAAACGACCATGTATAGTAAGGCGTTTTAGGCGAAAAAACGACCATGTATAGTAAGGCGTTTTAGGCGAAAAAAACGACCATGTATAGTAAGGCGTTTTAGGCGAAAAAACGACCATGTATAGTAAGGCGTTTTAGGCGAAAAAACGACCATGTATAGTAAGGCGTTTTAGGCGAAAAAACGACCATGTATAGTAAGGCGTTTTAGGCGAAAAAAACGACCATGTATAGTAAGGCGTTTTAGGCGAAAAAACGACCATGTATAGTAAGGCGTTTTAGGCGAAAAAACGACCATGTATAGTAAGGCGTTTTAGGCGAAAAAACGACCATGTATAGTAAGGCGTTTTAGGCGAAAAAACGACCATGTATAGTAAGGCGTTTTAGGCGAAAAAACGACCATGTATAGTAAGGCGTTTTAGGCGAAAAAACGACCATGTATAGTAAGGCGTTTTAGGCGAAAAAACGACCATGTATAGTAAGGCGTTTTAGGCGAAAAAAACGACCATGTATAGTAAGGCGTTTTAGGCGAAAAAACGACCATGTATAGTAAGGCGTTTTAGGCGAAAAAACGACCATGTATAGTAAGGCGTTTTTAGGCGAAAAAACGACCATGTATAGTAAGGCGTTTTAGGCGAAAAAAACGACCATGTATAGTAAGGCGTTTTAGGCGAAAAAACGACCATGTATAGTAAGGCGTTTTAGGCGAAAAAACGACCATGTATAGTAAGGCGTTTTAGCGAAAAAACGACCATGTATAGTAAGGCGTTTTAGGCGAAAAAAACGACCATGTATAGTAAGGCGTTTTAGGCGAAAAAACGACCATGTATAGTAAGGCGTTTTAGCGAAAAAAACGACCATGTATAGTAAGGCATTTTTAGACGAAAAACGACCATGTATAGTAAGCTGTTTTAGACGAAAAAACGACCATGTATAGTAAGGCATTTTTAGACGAAAAAGCGACCATGTATAGTAAGGCGTTTTAGACGAAAAACGACCATGTATAGTAAGGCGTTTTAGGCGAAAAACGACCATGTATAGTAAGGCGTTTTAGATGAAAAAAGCGACCATGTATAGTAAGGCGTTTTTAGATGAAAAAAATGACCATGTATAGTAAGGCGTTTTAAGAGCGAAAAACGACCATGTATAGTAAGGCGTTTTAGACGAAAAAACGACCATGTATAGTAAGGCGTTTTAGACGAAAAAAACGACCATGTATAGTAAGGCGTTTTAGACAAAAAACGACCATGTATAGTAAGGCGTTTTAGACTAAAAACGACCATGTATAGTAAGGCGTTTTTAGACGAAAAACGACCATGTATAGTAAGGCGTTTTAGACGAAAAACGACCATGTATAGTAAGGCGTTTTAGACTAAAAAAACGACCATGTATAGTAAGGCGTTTTAGACGAAAAAACGACCATGTATAGTAAGGCGTTTTAGACTGAAAACGCGACCATGTATAGTAAGGCAATTTTAGACGAAAAAAACGACCATGTATAGTAAGGCGTTTTTAGCTGACGAAAAACGACCATGTATAGTAAGGCGTTTTAGACGAAAAAAACGACCATGTATAGTAAGGCGTTTTAGACGAAAAACGACCATGTATAGTAAGGCGTTTTAGACGAAAAACGACCATGTATAGTAAGGCGTTTTAGACGAAAAACGACCATGTATAGTAAGGCGTTTTAGACGAAAAAAGCGACCATGTATAGTAAGGCGTTTGTAGACAAAAAACGACCATGTATAGTAAGGCGTTTTAGAAAAAAACGACCATGTATAGTAAGGCGTTTTAGACTGAAAAAAACGACCATGTATAGTAAGGCGTTTTAGACGAAAAAGCGACCATGTATAGTAAGGCGTTTTAGCGAAAAAAACGACCATGTATAGTAAGGCGTTTTAGATGAAAAAACGACCATGTATAGTAAGGCGTTTTTAGACGAAAAAACGACCATGTATAGTAAGCGTTTTAGACCGAAAAACGACCATGTATAGTAAGGCGTTTTAACGAAAAAACGACCATGTATAGTAAGGCGTTTTAGACGAAAAAACGACCATGTATAGTAAGGCGTTTTAGACGAAAAACGACCATGTATAGTAAGGCGTTTTAGACTGAAAAAAAAGCGACCATGTATAGTAAGGCGTTTTTAGACGAAAAAACGACCATGTATAGTAAGGCGTTTTTAGACGAAAAAACGACCATGTATAGTAAGGCGTTTTAGGCGAAAAACGACCATGTATAGTAAGGCGTTTTAGACGAAAAAAGCGACCATGTATAGTAAGGCGTTTTAGACGAAAAAGCGACCATGTATAGTAAGGCGTTTAGACGAAAAAACGACCATGTATATAGTAAGGCGTTTTAGACGAAAAACGACAAAAACGACCATGTATAGTAAGGCGTTTTAGACTAAAAACGACCATGTATAGTAAGGCGTTTTAGACTAAAAACGACCATGTATAGTAAGGCGTTTTTAGACTAAAAACGACCATGTATAGTAAGGCGTTTTAGACTAAAAAAACGACCATGTATAGTAAGGCGTTTTAGACGAAAAACGACCATGTATAGTAAGGCGTTTTAGACGAAAAACGACCATGTATAGTAAGGCGTTTTAGACTAAAAACGACCATGTATAGTAAGGCGTTTTAGACTAAAAACGACCATGTATAGTAAGGCGTTTTTAGACGAAAAACGACCATGTATAGTAAGGCGTTTTAGACTAAAAACGACCATGTATAGTAAGGCGTTTTAGACTAAAAACGACCATGTATAGTAAGGCGTTTTAGACTAAAAACGACCATGTATAGTAAGGCGTTTTAGACTAAAAACGACCATGTATAGTAAGGCGTTTTTAGACTAAAAACGACCATGTATAGTAAGGCGTTTTAGACGAAAAACGACCATGTATAGTAAGGCGTTTTAGACTAAAAACGACCATGTATAGTAAGGCGTTTTAGACTAAAAACGACCATGTATAGTAAGGCGTTTTAGACTAAAAACGACCATGTATAGTAAGGCGTTTTAGACTAAAAACGACCATGTATAGTAAGGCGTTTTAGACTAAAAACGACCATGTATAGTAAGGCGTTTTAGACTAAAAACGACCATGTATAGTAAGGCGCTTTTAGACTAAAAACGACCATGTATAGTAAGGCGTTTTAGACTAAAAACGACCATGTATAGTAAGGCGTTTTAGACTAAAAACGACCATGTATAGTAAGGCGTTTTAGACTAAAAACGACCATGTATAGTAAGGCGTTTTAGACTAAAAAACGACCATGTATAGTAAGGCGTTTTTAGACTAAAAACGACCATGTATAGTAAGGCGTTTTAGACTAAAAACGACCATGTATAGTAAGGCGTTTTAGACTAAAAACGACCATGTATAGTAAGGCGTTTTAGACTAAAAACGACCATGTATAGTAAGGCGTTTTAGACTAAAAACGACCATGTATAGTAAGGCGTTTTAGACTAAAAAACGACCATGTATAGTAAGGCGTTTTAGACTAAAAACGACCATGTATAGTAAGGCGTTTTTAGACTAAAAACGACCATGTATAGTAAGGCGTTTTAGACTAAAAACGACCATGTATAGTAAGGCGTTTTAGACTAAAAACGACCATGTATAGTAAGGCGTTTTAGACTAAAAACGACCATGTATAGTAAGGCGTTTTAGACTAAAAACGACCATGTATAGTAAGGCGTTTTAGACTAAAAACGACCATGTATAGTAAGGCGTTTTAGACTAAAAACGACCATGTATAGTAAGGCGTTTTAGACTAAAAACGACCATGTATAGTAAGGCGTTTTAGACTAAAAACGACCATGTATAGTAAGGCGTTTTAGACTAAAAACGACCATGTATAGTAAGGCGTTTTAGACTAAAAACGACCATGTATAGTAAGGCGTTTTAGACTAAAAACGACCATGTATAGTAAGGCGTTTTAGACTAAAAACGACCATGTATAGTAAGGCGTTTTAGACTAAAAACGACCATGTATAGTAAGGCGTTTTAGACTAAAAACGACCATGTATAGTAAGGCGTTTTAGACTAAAAACGACCATGTATAGTAAGGCGTTTTAGACTAAAAACGACCATGTATAGTAAGGCGTTTTTAGACTAAAAACGACCATGTATAGTAAGGCGTTTTTAGACTAAAAACGACCATGTATAGTAAGGCGCTTTTAGACTAAAAACGACCATGTATAGTAAGGCGTTTTAGACTAAAAACGACCATGTATAGTAAGGCGTTTTAGACTAAAAACGACCATGTATAGTAAGGCGTTTTAGACTAAAAACGACCATGTATAGTAAGGCGTTTTAGACTAAAAACGACCATGTATAGTAAGGCGTTTTAGACTAAAAACGACCATGTATAGTAAGGCGTTTTAGACTAAAAACGACCATGTATAGTAAGGCGTTTTAGACTAAAAACGACCATGTATAGTAAGGCGTTTTAGACTAAAAACGACCATGTATAGTAAGGCGTTTTAGACTAAAAACGACCATGTATAGTAAGGCGTTTTAGACTAAAAACGACCATGTATAGTAAGGCGTTTTTAGACTAAAAACGACCATGTATAGTAAGGCGTTTTAGACTAAAAACGACCATGTATAGTAAGGCGTTTTAGACTAAAAACGACCATGTATAGTAAGGCGTTTTAGACTAAAAACGACCATGTATAGTAAGGCGTTTTAGACTAAAAACGACCATGTATAGTAAGGCGTTTTAGACTAAAAACGACCATGTATAGTAAGGCGTTTTAGACTAAAAACGACCATGTATAGTAAGGCGTTTTTAGACTAAAAACGACCATGTATAGTAAGGCGTTTTAGACTAAAAACGACCATGTATAGTAAGGCGTTTTTAGACTAAAAACGACCATGTATAGTAAGGCGCTTTTAGACTAAAAACGACCATGTATAGTAAGGCGTTTTTAGACTAAAAACGACCATGTATAGTAAGGCGTTTTTAGACTAAAAACGACCATGTATAGTAAGGCGTTTTAGACTAAAAACGACCATGTATAGTAAGGCGTTTTTAGACTAAAAACGACCATGTATAGTAAGGCGTTTTAGACTAAAAACGACCATGTATAGTAAGGCGTTTTTAGACTAAAAACGACCATGTATAGTAAGGCGTTTTAGACTAAAAACGACCATGTATAGTAAGGCGTTTTAGACTAAAAACGACCATGTATAGTAAGGCGTTTTAGACTAAAAACGACCATGTATAGTAAGGCGTTTTAGACTAAAAACGACCATGTATAGTAAGGCGTTTTAGACTAAAAACGACCATGTATAGTAAGGCGTTTTAGACTAAAAACGACCATGTATAGTAAGGCGTTTTTAGACTAAAAACGACCATGTATAGTAAGGCGTTTTAGACTAAAAACGACCATGTATAGTAAGGCGTTTTAGACTAAAAACGACCATGTATAGTAAGGCGTTTTAGACTAAAAACGACCATGTATAGTAAGGCGTTTTAGACTAAAAACGACCATGTATAGTAAGGCGTTTTAGACTAAAAACGACCATGTATAGTAAGGCGTTTTTAGACTAAAAACGACCATGTATAGTAAGGCGCTTTTAGACTAAAAACGACCATGTATAGTAAGGCGTTTTTAGACTAAAAACGACCATGTATAGTAAGGCGTTTTAGACTAAAAACGACCATGTATAGTAAGGCGTTTTAGACTAAAAACGACCATGTATAGTAAGGCGTTTTAGACTAAAAACGACCATGTATAGTAAGGCGTTTTAGACTAAAAACGACCATGTATAGTAAGGCGTTTTAGACTAAAAACGACCATGTATAGTAAGGCGTTTTAGACTAAAAACGACCATGTATAGTAAGGCGTTTTAGACTAAAAACGACCATGTATAGTAAGGCGTTTTAGACTAAAAACGACCATGTATAGTAAGGCGTTTTAGACTAAAAACGACCATGTATAGTAAGGCGTTTTAGACTAAAAAACGACCATGTATAGTAAGGCGTTTTAGACTAAAAACGACCATGTATAGTAAGGCGCTTTTAGACTAAAAACGACCATGTATAGTAAGGCGTTTTTAGACTAAAAACGACCATGTATAGTAAGGCGTTTTAGACTAAAAACGACCATGTATAGTAAGGCGTTTTAGACTAAAAACGACCATGTATAGTAAGGCGTTTTAGACTAAAAACGACCATGTATAGTAAGGCGTTTTAGACTAAAAACGACCATGTATAGTAAGGCGTTTTAGACTAAAAACGACCATGTATAGTAAGGCGTTTTAGACTAAAAACGACCATGTATAGTAAGGCGTTTTAGACTAAAAACGACCATGTATAGTAAGGCGTTTTAGACTAAAAACGACCATGTATAGTAAGGCGTTTTAGACTAAAAACGACCATGTATAGTAAGGCGTTTTAGACTAAAAACGACCATGTATAGTAAGGCGTTTTTAGACTAAAAACGACCATGTATAGTAAGGCGTTTTAGACTAAAAACGACCATGTATAGTAAGGCGTTTTAGACTAAAAACGACCATGTATAGTAAGGCGTTTTAGACTAAAAACGACCATGTATAGTAAGGCGTTTTAGACTAAAAACGACCATGTATAGTAAGGCGTTTTAGACGAGAAAAAACGACCATGTATAGTAAGGCGTTTTAGACTAAAAACGACCATGTATAGTAAGGCGTTTTAGACTAAAAACGACCATGTATAGTAAGGCGTTTTAGACTAAAAACGACCATGTATAGTAAGGCGTTTTAGACTAAAAACGACCATGTATAGTAAGGCGTTTTTAGACTAAAAACGACCATGTATAGTAAGGCGCTTTTAGACTAAAAACGACCATGTATAGTAAGGCGTTTTTAGACTAAAAACGACCATGTATAGTAAGGCGTTTTAGACTAAAAACGACCATGTATAGTAAGGCGTTTTAGACTAAAAACGACCATGTATAGTAAGGCGCTTTTAGACTAAAAACGACCATGTATAGTAAGGCGTTTTAGACTAAAAACGACCATGTATAGTAAGGCGTTTTAGACTAAAAACGACCATGTATAGTAAGGCGTTTTAGACTAAAAACGACCATGTATAGTAAGGCGTTTTTAGACTAAAAACGACCATGTATAGTAAGGCGTTTTTAGACTAAAAACGACCATGTATAGTAAGGCGTTTTTAGACTAAAAACGACCATGTATAGTAAGGCGTTTTTAGACTAAAAACGACCATGTATAGTAAGGCGTTTTAGACTAAAAAACGACCATGTATAGTAAGGCGTTTTAGACTAAAAACGACCATGTATAGTAAGGCGTTTTAGACTAAAAAACGACCATGTATAGTAAGGCGTTTTAGACTAAAAACGACCATGTATAGTAAGGCGTTTTAGACTAAAAACGACCATGTATAGTAAGGCGTTTTAGACTAAAAACGACCATGTATAGTAAGGCGCTTTTAGACTAAAAACGACCATGTATAGTAAGGCGTTTTTAGACTAAAAACGACCATGTATAGTAAGGCGTTTTAGACTAAAAACGACCATGTATAGTAAGGCGTTTTAGACTAAAAACGACCATGTATAGTAAGGCGTTTTAGACTAAAAAACGACCATGTATAGTAAGGCGTTTTAGACTAAAAACGACCATGTATAGTAAGGCGTTTTTAGACTAAAAACGACCATGTATAGTAAGGCGTTTTAGACTAAAAACGACCATGTATAGTAAGGCGTTTTAGACTAAAAACGACCATGTATAGTAAGGCGTTTTTAGACTAAAAACGACCATGTATAGTAAGGCGTTTTAGACTAAAAAACGACCATGTATAGTAAGGCGCTTTTAGACTAAAAACGACCATGTATAGTAAGGCGTTTTAGACTAAAAACGACCATGTATAGTAAGGCGTTTTAGACTAAAAACGACCATGTATAGTAAGGCGCTTTTAGACTAAAAACGACCATGTATAGTAAGGCGTTTTAGACTAAAAACGACCATGTATAGTAAGGCGTTTTAGACTAAAAACGACCATGTATAGTAAGGCGTTTTTAGACTAAAAACGACCATGTATAGTAAGGCGTTTTAGACTAAAAACGACCATGTATAGTAAGGCGCTTTTAGACTAAAAACGACCATGTATAGTAAGGCGTTTTAGACTAAAAACGACCATGTATAGTAAGGCGTTTTAGACTAAAAACGACCATGTATAGTAAGGCGTTTTAGACTAAAAACGACCATGTATAGTAAGGCGTTTTAGACTAAAAACGACCATGTATAGTAAGGCGTTTTAGACTAAAAACGACCATGTATAGTAAGGCGTTTTAGACTAAAAAACGACCATGTATAGTAAGGCGTTTTAGACTAAAAACGACCATGTATAGTAAGGCGTTTTAGACTAAAAACGACCATGTATAGTAAGGCGTTTTAGACTAAAAACGACCATGTATAGTAAGGCGTTTTAGACTAAAAACGACCATGTATAGTAAGGCGTTTTAGACTAAAAACGACCATGTATAGTAAGGCGTTTTTAGACTAAAAACGACCATGTATAGTAAGGCGTTTTAGACTAAAAACGACCATGTATAGTAAGGCGTTTTAGACTAAAAACGACCATGTATAGTAAGGCGTTTTAGACTAAAAACGACCATGTATAGTAAGGCGTTTTAGACTAAAAACGACCATGTATAGTAAGGCGTTTTAGACTAAAAACGACCATGTATAGTAAGGCGTTTTAGACTAAAAACGACCATGTATAGTAAGGCGTTTTTAGACTAAAAACGACCATGTATAGTAAGGCGTTTTAGACTAAAAACGACCATGTATAGTAAGGCGTTTTAGACTAAAAACGACCATGTATAGTAAGGCGTTTTAGACTAAAAACGACCATGTATAGTAAGGCGTTTTTAGACTAAAAACGACCATGTATAGTAAGGCGTTTTAGACTAAAAACGACCATGTATAGTAAGGCGTTTTTAGACTAAAAACGACCATGTATAGTAAGGCGTTTTAGACTAAAAACGACCATGTATAGTAAGGCGTTTTTAGACTAAAAACGACCATGTATAGTAAGGCGTTTTAGACTAAAAACGACCATGTATAGTAAGGCGTTTTTAGACTAAAAACGACCATGTATAGTAAGGCGTTTTAGACTAAAAACGACCATGTATAGTAAGGCGTTTTAGACTAAAAACGACCATGTATAGTAAGGCGTTTTAGACTAAAAACGACCATGTATAGTAAGGCGTTTTAGACTAAAAACGACCATGTATAGTAAGGCGTTTTAGACTAAAAACGACCATGTATAGTAAGGCGTTTTTAGACTAAAAACGACCATGTATAGTAAGGCGTTTTAGACTAAAAACGACCATGTATAGTAAGGCGTTTTAGACTAAAAACGACCATGTATAGTAAGGCGTTTTAGACTAAAAACGACCATGTATAGTAAGGCGTTTTAGACTAAAAACGACCATGTATAGTAAGGCGTTTTAGACTAAAAACGACCATGTATAGTAAGGCGTTTTAGACTAAAAACGACCATGTATAGTAAGGCGTTTTAGACTAAAAACGACCATGTATAGTAAGGCGTTTTAGACTAAAAACGACCATGTATAGTAAGGCGTTTTAGACTAAAAACGACCATGTATAGTAAGGCGTTTTAGACTAAAAACGACCATGTATAGTAAGGCGTTTTAGACTAAAAACGACCATGTATAGTAAGGCGTTTTAGACTAAAAACGACCATGTATAGTAAGGCGTTTTAGACTAAAAACGACCATGTATAGTAAGGCGTTTTAGACTAAAAACGACCATGTATAGTAAGGCGTTTTAGACTAAAAACGACCATGTATAGTAAGGCGTTTTAGACTAAAAACGACCATGTATAGTAAGGCGTTTTAGACTAAAAACGACCATGTATAGTAAGGCGTTTTAGACTAAAAACGACCATGTATAGTAAGGCGTTTTAGACTAAAAACGACCATGTATAGTAAGGCGCTTTTAGACTAAAAACGACCATGTATAGTAAGGCGTTTTAGACTAAAAACGACCATGTATAGTAAGGCGTTTTAGACTAAAAACGACCATGTATAGTAAGGCGTTTTAGACTAAAAACGACCATGTATAGTAAGGCGTTTTTAGACTAAAAACGACCATGTATAGTAAGGCGTTTTAGACTAAAAACGACCATGTATAGTAAGGCGTTTTAGACTAAAAACGACCATGTATAGTAAGGCGTTTTAGACTAAAAACGACCATGTATAGTAAGGCGCTTTTAGACTAAAAACGACCATGTATAGTAAGGCGTTTTAGACTAAAAAACGACCATGTATAGTAAGGCGTTTTAGACTAAAAACGACCATGTATAGTAAGGCGTTTTTAGACTAAAAACGACCATGTATAGTAAGGCGTTTTAGACTAAAAACGACCATGTATAGTAAGGCGTTTTAGACTAAAAACGACCATGTATAGTAAGGCGTTTTAGACTAAAAAACGACCATGTATAGTAAGGCGTTTTAGACTAAAAACGACCATGTATAGTAAGGCGTTTTAGACTAAAAACGACCATGTATAGTAAGGCGTTTTAGACTAAAAACGACCATGTATAGTAAGGCGTTTTAGACTAAAAACTAAAAAACGACCATGTATAGTAAGGCGTTTTAGACTAAAAACGACCATGTATAGTAAGGCGTTTTAGACTAAAAACGACCATGTATAGTAAGGCGTTTTAGACTAAAAAACGACCATGTATAGTAAGGCGTTTTAGACTAAAAACGACCATGTATAGTAAGGCGTTTTAGACTAAAAAAACGACCATGTATAGTAAGGCGTTTTAGACTAAAAACGACCATGTATAGTAAGGCGTTTTAGACTAAAAACGACCATGTATAGTAAGGCGTTTTAGACTAAAAACGACCATGTATAGTAAGGCGTTTTTAGACTAAAAACGACCATGTATAGTAAGGCGTTTTAGACTAAAAACGACCATGTATAGTAAGGCGTTTTAGACTAAAAACGACCATGTATAGTAAGGCGCTTTAGACTAAAAACGACCATGTATAGTAAGGCGTTTTAGACTAAAAACGACCATGTATAGTAAGGCGTTTTAGACTAAAAACGACCATGTATAGTAAGGCGTTTTAGACTAAAAACGACCATGTATAGTAAGGCGTTTTAGACTAAAAACGACCATGTATAGTAAGGCGTTTTAGACTAAAAACGACCATGTATAGTAAGGCGTTTTAGACTAAAAACGACCATGTATAGTAAGGCGTTTTAGACTAAAAACGACCATGTATAGTAAGGCGTTTTTAGACTAAAAACGACCATGTATAGTAAGGCGTTTTAGACTAAAAACGACCATGTATAGTAAGGCGTTTTTAGACTAAAAACGACCATGTATAGTAAGGCGTTTTAGACTAAAAACGACCATGTATAGTAAGGCGTTTTAGACTAAAAACGACCATGTATAGTAAGGCGTTTTAGACTAAAAACGACCATGTATAGTAAGGCGTTTTTAGACTAAAAACGACCATGTATAGTAAGGCGTTTTAGACTAAAAACGACCATGTATAGTAAGGCGTTTTAGACTAAAAAACGACCATGTATAGTAAGGCGTTTTAGACTAAAAACGACCATGTATAGTAAGGCGTTTTTAGACTAAAAACGACCATGTATAGTAAGGCGTTTTAGACTAAAAACGACCATGTATAGTAAGGCGTTTTAGACTAAAAACGACCATGTATAGTAAGGCGTTTTAGACTAAAAACGACCATGTATAGTAAGGCGTTTTAGACTAAAAACGACCATGTATAGTAAGGCGTTTTAGACTAAAAACGACCATGTATAGTAAGGCGTTTTAGACTAAAAACGACCATGTATAGTAAGGCGTTTTAGACTAAAAACGACCATGTATAGTAAGGCGTTTTAGACTAAAAACGACCATGTATAGTAAGGCGTTTTAGACTAAAAACGACCATGTATAGTAAGGCGTTTTAGACTAAAAACGACCATGTATAGTAAGGCGTTTTAGACTAAAAACGACCATGTATAGTAAGGCGTTTTAGACTAAAAACGACCATGTATAGTAAGGCGTTTTAGACTAAAAACGACCATGTATAGTAAGGCGTTTTAGACTAAAAACGACCATGTATAGTAAGGCGTTTTAGACTAAAAACGACCATGTATAGTAAGGCGTTTTAGACTAAAAACGACCATGTATAGTAAGGCGTTTTAGACTAAAAACGACCATGTATAGTAAGGCGTTTTAGACTAAAAACGACCATGTATAGTAAGGCGTTTTAGACTAAAAACGACCATGTATAGTAAGGCGTTTTAGACTAAAAACGACCATGTATAGTAAGGCGTTTTAGACTAAAAACGACCATGTATAGTAAGGCGTTTTAGACTAAAAACGACCATGTATAGTAAGGCGTTTTAGACTAAAAAACGACCATGTATAGTAAGGCGTTTTAGACTAAAAACGACCATGTATAGTAAGGCGTTTTAGACTAAAAACGACCATGTATAGTAAGGCGTTTTAGACTAAAAACGACCATGTATAGTAAGGCGTTTTTAGACTAAAAACGACCATGTATAGTAAGGCGCTTTTAGACTAAAAACGACCATGTATAGTAAGGCGTTTTAGACTAAAAACGACCATGTATAGTAAGGCGTTTTAGACTAAAAAAACGACCATGTATAGTAAGGCGTTTTAGACTAAAAACGACCATGTATAGTAAGGCGTTTTAGACTAAAAACGACCATGTATAGTAAGGCGTTTTTAGACTAAAAACGACCATGTATAGTAAGGCGTTTTAGACTAAAAACGACCATGTATAGTAAGGCGTTTTAGACTAAAAACGACCATGTATAGTAAGGCGTTTTTAGACTAAAAACGACCATGTATAGTAAGGCGTTTTAGACTAAAAACGACCATGTATAGTAAGGCGCTTTTAGACTAAAAACGACCATGTATAGTAAGGCGTTTTTAGACTAAAAACGACCATGTATAGTAAGGCGTTTTAGACTAAAAACGACCATGTATAGTAAGGCGTTTTAGACTAAAAACGACCATGTATAGTAAGGCGTTTTAGACTAAAAAACGACCATGTATAGTAAGGCGTTTTAGACTAAAAACGACCATGTATAGTAAGGCGTTTTAGACTAAAAACGACCATGTATAGTAAGGCGTTTTAGACTAAAAACGACCATGTATAGTAAGGCGTTTTAGACTAAAAACGACCATGTATAGTAAGGCGTTTTAGACTAAAAACGACCATGTATAGTAAGGCGTTTTAGACTAAAAACGACCATGTATAGTAAGGCGTTTTAGACTAAAAACGACCATGTATAGTAAGGCGTTTTAGACTAAAAACGACCATGTATAGTAAGGCGTTTTAGACTAAAAACGACCATGTATAGTAAGGCGTTTTAGACTAAAAACGACCATGTATAGTAAGGCGTTTTAGACTAAAAACGACCATGTATAGTAAGGCGTTTTAGACGCTTTTAAAAAAACGACCATGTATAGTAAGGCGTTTTAGACTAAAAACGACCATGTATAGTAAGGCGTTTTAGACTAAAAACGACCATGTATAGTAAGGCGTTTTAGACGAAAAAAACGACCATGTATAGTAAGGCGTTTTTAGACTAAAAACGACCATGTATAGTAAGGCGTTTTTAGACTAAAAACGACCATGTATAGTAAGGCGTTTTAGACTAAAAAAAACGACCATGTATAGTAAGGCGTTTTTAGACTAAAAACGACCATGTATAGTAAGGCGTTTTAGACTAAAAACGACCATGTATAGTAAGGCGTTTTAGACTAAAAACGACCATGTATAGTAAGGCGTTTTAGACTAAAAACGACCATGTATAGTAAGGCGTTTTAGACTAAAAACGACCATGTATAGTAAGGCGTTTTAGACTAAAAACGACCATGTATAGTAAGGCGTTTTAGACTAAAAACGACCATGTATAGTAAGGCGTTTTAGACTAAAAACGACCATGTATAGTAAGGCGTTTTTAGACTGTAAAAAGACGACCATGTATAGTAAGGCGTTTTAGACTAAAAACGACCATGTATAGTAAGGCGTTTTAGACTAAAAACGACCATGTATAGTAAGGCGTTTTAGACTAAAAAACGACCATGTATAGTAAGGCGTTTTAGACTAAAAACGACCATGTATAGTAAGGCGTTTTAGACTAAAAACGACCATGTATAGTAAGGCGTTTTAGACTAAAAACGACCATGTATAGTAAGGCGTTTTAGACTAAAAACGACCATGTATAGTAAGGCGTTTTAGACTAAAAACGACCATGTATAGTAAGGCGACTTTTAGACTTTTAAAAAAACGACCATGTATAGTAAGGCGTTTTAGACTAAAAACGACCATGTATAGTAAGGCGTTTTTAGACTAAAAACGACCATGTATAGTAAGGCGTTTTAGACTAAAAACGACCATGTATAGTAAGGCGTTTTAGACTAAAAACGACCATGTATAGTAAGGCGTTTTAGACTAAAAACGACCATGTATAGTAAGGCGTTTTAGACTAAAAACGACCATGTATAGTAAGGCGTTTTAGACTAAAAACGACCATGTATAGTAAGGCGTTTTAGACTAAAAACGACCATGTATAGTAAGGCGTTTTAGACTAAAAACGACCATGTATAGTAAGGCGTTTTAGACTAAAAACGACCATGTATAGTAAGGCGTTTTAGACTAAAAACGACCATGTATAGTAAGGCGCTTTTAGACTAAAAACGACCATGTATAGTAAGGCGTTTTAGACTAAAAACGACCATGTATAGTAAGGCGTTTTAGACTAAAAACGACCATGTATAGTAAGGCGTTTTAGACTAAAAACGACCATGTATAGTAAGGCGTTTTAGACTAAAAACGACCATGTATAGTAAGGCGTTTTAGACTAAAAACGACCATGTATAGTAAGGCGTTTTAGACTAAAAACGACCATGTATAGTAAGGCGTTTTAGACTAAAAACGACCATGTATAGTAAGGCGTTTTAGTAAGGCGTTTTAAAAAAACGACCATGTATAGTAAGGCGTTTTAGACTAAAAACGACCATGTATAGTAAGGCGTTTTAGACTAAAAACGACCATGTATAGTAAGGCGTTTTTAGACTAAAAACGACCATGTATAGTAAGGCGTTTTAGACTAAAAACGACCATGTATAGTAAGGCGTTTTAGACTAAAAACGACCATGTATAGTAAGGCGTTTTAGACTAAAAAAACGACCATGTATAGTAAGGCGCTTTTAGACTAAAAACGACCATGTATAGTAAGGCGTTTTAGACTAAAAACGACCATGTATAGTAAGGCGTTTTTAGACTAAAAACGACCATGTATAGTAAGGCGTTTTAGACTAAAAACGACCATGTATAGTAAGGCGTTTTAGACTAAAAACGACCATGTATAGTAAGGCGTTTTTAGACTAAAAACGACCATGTATAGTAAGGCGTTTTAGACTAAAAACGACCATGTATAGTAAGGCGTTTTTAGACTAAAAACGACCATGTATAGTAAGGCGTTTTAGACTAAAAACGACCATGTATAGTAAGGCGTTTTAGACTAAAAACGACCATGTATAGTAAGGCGTTTTAGACTAAAAACGACCATGTATAGTAAGGCGTTTTAGACTAAAAACGACCATGTATAGTAAGGCGTTTTAGACTAAAAACGACCATGTATAGTAAGGCGTTTTTAGACTAAAAACGACCATGTATAGTAAGGCGTTTTAGACTAAAAACGACCATGTATAGTAAGGCGTTTTAGACTAAAAACGACCATGTATAGTAAGGCGTTTTAGACTAAAAACGACCATGTATAGTAAGGCGCTTTTAGACTAAAAAACGACCATGTATAGTAAGGCGTTTTAGACTAAAAACGACCATGTATAGTAAGGCGTTTTAGACTAAAAACGACCATGTATAGTAAGGCGTTTTTAGACTAAAAACGACCATGTATAGTAAGGCGTTTTAGACTAAAAACGACCATGTATAGTAAGGCGTTTTAGACTAAAAACGACCATGTATAGTAAGGCGTTTTAGACTAAAAACGACCATGTATAGTAAGGCGTTTTAGACTAAAAACGACCATGTATAGTAAGGCGTTTTAGAAAAACGACCATGTATAAAGGCGTTTTTAGACGACCATGTATAGTAAGGCGTTTTAGACTAAAAACGACCATGTATAGTAAGGCGTTTTAGACTAAAAACGACCATGTATAGTAAGGCGTTTTAGACTAAAAACGACCATGTATAGTAAGGCGTTTTAGACTAAAAAAACGACCATGTATAGTAAGGCGTTTTTAGACTAAAAACGACCATGTATAGTAAGGCGTTTTAGACTAAAAACGACCATGTATAGTAAGGCGTTTTAGACTAAAAACGACCATGTATAGTAAGGCGTTTTTAGACTAAAAACGACCATGTATAGTAAGGCGTTTTTAGACTAAAAACGACCATGTATAGTAAGGCGTTTTAGACTAAAAACGACCATGTATAGTAAGGCGTTTTTAGACTAAAAACGACCATGTATAGTAAGGCGTTTTTAGACTAAAAACGACCATGTATAGTAAGGCGTTTTAGACTAAAAACGACCATGTATAGTAAGGCGTTTTAGACTAAAAACGACCATGTATAGTAAGGCGTTTTAGACTAAAAAAACGACCATGTATAGTAAGGCGTTTTAGACTAAAAACGACCATGTATAGTAAGGCGTTTTTAGACTAAAAACGACCATGTATAGTAAGGCGCTTTTAGACTAAAAACGACCATGTATAGTAAGGCGTTTTAAAAACGACCATGTATAGTAAGGCGAAAAAACGACCATGTATAGTAAGGCGTTTTAGACTAAAAACGACCATGTATAGTAAGGCGTTTTAGACTAAAAACGACCATGTATAGTAAGGCGTTTTAGACTAAAAACGACCATGTATAGTAAGGCGTTTTAGACTAAAAACGACCATGTATAGTAAGGCGTTTTAGACTAAAAACGACCATGTATAGTAAGGCGTTTTAGACTAAAAACGACCATGTATAGTAAGGCGTTTTTAGACTAAAAACGACCATGTATAGTAAGGCGTTTTAGACTAAAAACGACCATGTATAGTAAGGCGTTTTAGACTAAAAACGACCATGTATAGTAAGGCGTTTTAGACTAAAAACGACCATGTATAGTAAGGCGCTTTTAGACTAAAAACGACCATGTATAGTAAGGCGTTTTAGACTAAAAACGACCATGTATAGTAAGGCGTTTTAGACTAAAAACGACCATGTATAGTAAGGCGTTTTAGACTAAAAACGACCATGTATAGTAAGGCGTTTTAGACTAAAAACGACCATGTATAGTAAGGCGTTTTAGACTAAAAACGACCATGTATAGTAAGGCGTTTTAGACTAAAAACGACCATGTATAGTAAGGCGTTTTAGACTAAAAACGACCATGTATAGTAAGGCGTTTTTAGACTAAAAACGACCATGTATAGTAAGGCGTTTTAGACTAAAAACGACCATGTATAGTAAGGCGTTTTAGACTAAAAACGACCATGTATAGTAAGGCGTTTTAGACTAAAAACGACCATGTATAGTAAGGCGTTTTAGACTAAAAACGACCATGTATAGTAAGGCGTTTTAGACTAAAAACGACCATGTATAGTAAGGCGTTTTAGACTAAAAACGACCATGTATAGTAAGGCGTTTTAGACTAAAAAACGACCATGTATAGTAAGGCGTTTTAGACTAAAAACGACCATGTATAGTAAGGCGTTTTAGACTAAAAACGACCATGTATAGTAAGGCGTTTTAGACTAAAAACGACCATGTATAGTAAGGCGTTTTAGACTAAAAACGACCATGTATAGTAAGGCGTTTTAGACTAAAAACGACCATGTATAGTAAGGCGTTTTAGACTAAAAACGACCATGTATAGTAAGGCGTTTTAGACTAAAAACGACCATGTATAGTAAGGCGTTTTTAGACTAAAAACGACCATGTATAGTAAGGCGTTTTAGACTAAAAACGACCATGTATAGTAAGGCGTTTTAGACTAAAAACGACCATGTATAGTAAGGCGTTTTAGACTAAAAACGACCATGTATAGTAAGGCGTTTTTAGACTAAAAACGACCATGTATAGTAAGGCGTTTTTACTAAAAAACGACCATGTATAGTAAGGCGTTTTAGACTAAAAACGACCATGTATAGTAAGGCGTTTTAGACTAAAAACGACCATGTATAGTAAGGCGTTTTAGACTAAAAACGACCATGTATAGTAAGGCGTTTTAGACTAAAAACGACCATGTATAGTAAGGCGCTTTTAGACTAAAAACGACCATGTATAGTAAGGCGTTTTTAGACTAAAAACGACCATGTATAGTAAGGCGTTTTAGACTAAAAACGACCATGTATAGTAAGGCGTTTTAGACTAAAAACGACCATGTATAGTAAGGCGTTTTAGACTAAAAACGACCATGTATAGTAAGGCGTTTTTAGACTAAAAACGACCATGTATAGTAAGGCGTTTTAGACTAAAAACGACCATGTATAGTAAGGCGTTTTAGACTAAAAACGACCATGTATAGTAAGGCGTTTTAGACTAAAAACGACCATGTATAGTAAGGCGTTTTAGACTAAAAACGACCATGTATAGTAAGGCGCTTTTAGACTAAAAACGACCATGTATAGTAAGGCGTTTTTAGACTAAAAACGACCATGTATAGTAAGGCGTTTTAGACTAAAAACGACCATGTATAGTAAGGCGTTTTAGACTAAAAACGACCATGTATAGTAAGGCGTTTTAGACTAAAAAACGACCATGTATAGTAAGGCGTTTTTAGACTAAAAACGACCATGTATAGTAAGGCGTTTTAGACTAAAAACGACCATGTATAGTAAGGCGTTTTAGACTAAAAACGACCATGTATAGTAAGGCGTTTTAGACTAAAAAAACGACCATGTATAGTAAGGCGTTTTAGACTAAAAAAATGACCATGTATAGTAAGGCGTTTTAGACTAAAAACGACCATGTATAGTAAGGCGTTTTAGACTAAAAACGACCATGTATAGTAAGGCGTTTTAGACTAAAAACGACCATGTATAGTAAGGCGTTTTAGACTAAAAACGACCATGTATAGTAAGGCGTTTTAGACGAAAAAACGACCATGTATAGTAAGGCGTTTTTAGACTAAAAAACGACCATGTATAGTAAGGCGTTTTAGACTAAAAACGACCATGTATAGTAAGGCGTTTTTAGACTAAAAACGACCATGTATAGTAAGGCGTTTTAGACTAAAAACGACCATGTATAGTAAGGCGTTTTAGACTAAAAACGACCATGTATAGTAAGGCGTTTTAGACTAAAAAAACGACCATGTATAGTAAGGCGTTTTTAGACTAAAAACGACCATGTATAGTAAGGCGCTTTTAGACTAAAAACGACCATGTATAGTAAGGCGTTTTAGACTAAAAACGACCATGTATAGTAAGGCGTTTTAGACTAAAAACGACCATGTATAGTAAGGCGTTTTAGACTAAAAAAACGACCATGTATAGTAAGGCGTTTTAGACTAAAAACGACCATGTATAGTAAGGCGTTTTAGACTAAAAACGACCATGTATAGTAAGGCGCTTTTAGACTAAAAACGACCATGTATAGTAAGGCGTTTTAGACTAAAAACGACCATGTATAGTAAGGCGTTTTAGACTAAAAACGACCATGTATAGTAAGGCGTTTTAGACTAAAAACGACCATGTATAGTAAGGCGTTTTAGACTAAAAACGACCATGTATAGTAAGGCGTTTTTAGACTAAAAACGACCATGTATAGTAAGGCGTTTTAGACTAAAAAACGACCATGTATAGTAAGGCGTTTTAGACTAAAAACGACCATGTATAGTAAGGCGTTTTAGACTAAAAACGACCATGTATAGTAAGGCGTTTTAGACTAAAAACGACCATGTATAGTAAGGCGTTTTAGACTAAAAACGACCATGTATAGTAAGGCGTTTTAGACTAAAAACGACCATGTATAGTAAGGCGTTTTAGACTAAAAACGACCATGTATAGTAAGGCGTTTTTAGACTAAAAACGACCATGTATAGTAAGGCGTTTTAGACTAAAAACGACCATGTATAGTAAGGCGTTTTAGACTAAAAACGACCATGTATAGTAAGGCGTTTTAGACTAAAAACGACCATGTATAGTAAGGCGTTTTAGACTAAAAAACGACCATGTATAGTAAGGCGTTTTAGACTAAAAAACGACCATGTATAGTAAGGCGTTTTAGACTAAAAACGACCATGTATAGTAAGGCGTTTTAGACTAAAAACGACCATGTATAGTAAGGCGTTTTAGACTAAAAACGACCATGTATAGTAAGGCGTTTTAGACCAAAAACGACCATGTATAGTAAGGCGTTTTAGACTAAAAACGACCATGTATAGTAAGGCGTTTTTAGACTAAAAACGACCATGTATAGTAAGGCGTTTTAGACTAAAAACGACCATGTATAGTAAGGCGTTTTAGACTAAAAAAACGACCATGTATAGTAAGGCGTTTTTAGACTAAAAACGACCATGTATAGTAAGGCGTTTTAGACTAAAAACGACCATGTATAGTAAGGCGTTTTAGACTAAAAACGACCATGTATAGTAAGGCGTTTTAGACTAAAAACGACCATGTATAGTAAGGCGTTTTAGACTAAAAACGACCATGTATAGTAAGGCGTTTTAGACTAAAAACGACCATGTATAGTAAGGCGTTTTAGACTAAAAACGACCATGTATAGTAAGGCGTTTTAGACTAAAAACGACCATGTATAGTAAGGCGTTTTAGACTAAAAACGACCATGTATAGTAAGGCGTTTTTAGACTAAAAACGACCATGTATAGTAAGGCGTTTTAGACTAAAAACGACCATGTATAGTAAGGCGTTTTAGACTAAAAACGACCATGTATAGTAAGGCGTTTTAGACTAAAAACGACCATGTATAGTAAGGCGTTTTAGACTAAAAACGACCATGTATAGTAAGGCGTTTTAGACTAAAAACGACCATGTATAGTAAGGCGTTTTTAGACTAAAAACGACCATGTATAGTAAGGCGTTTTAGACTAAAAACGACCATGTATAGTAAGGCGTTTTAGACTAAAAACGACCATGTATAGTAAGGCGTTTTAGACTAAAAACGACCATGTATAGTAAGGCGTTTTAGACTAAAAACGACCATGTATAGTAAGGCGTTTTAGACTAAAAACGACCATGTATAGTAAGGCGTTTTAGACTAAAAACGACCATGTATAGTAAGGCGTTTTTAGACTAAAAAACGACCATGTATAGTAAGGCGTTTTAGACTAAAAAACGACCATGTATAGTAAGGCGTTTTAGACTAAAAACGACCATGTATAGTAAGGCGTTTTAGACTAAAAACGACCATGTATAGTAAGGCGTTTTAGACTAAAAACGACCATGTATAGTAAGGCGTTTTAGACTAAAAACGACCATGTATAGTAAGGCGTTTTAGACTAAAAACGACCATGTATAGTAAGGCGTTTTTAGACTAAAAAACGACCATGTATAGTAAGGCGTTTTAGACTAAAAACGACCATGTATAGTAAGGCGTTTTAGACTAAAAACGACCATGTATAGTAAGGCGTTTTAGACTAAAAACGACCATGTATAGTAAGGCGTTTTAGACTAAAAACGACCATGTATAGTAAGGCGTTTTAGACTAAAAACGACCATGTATAGTAAGGCGTTTTTAGACTAAAAACGACCATGTATAGTAAGGCGTTTTAGACTAAAAACGACCATGTATAGTAAGGCGTTTTAGACTAAAAACGACCATGTATAGTAAGGCGTTTTAGACTAAAAACGACCATGTATAGTAAGGCGTTTTAGACTAAAAACGACCATGTATAGTAAGGCGTTTTAGACTAAAAACGACCATGTATAGTAAGGCGTTTTAGACTAAAAACGACCATGTATAGTAAGGCGTTTTAGACTAAAAAACGACCATGTATAGTAAGGCGTTTTTAGACTAAAAACGACCATGTATAGTAAGGCGTTTTTAGACCTAAAAACGACCATGTATAGTAAGGCGTTTTAGACTAAAAACGACCATGTATAGTAAGGCGTTTTAGACTAAAAACGACCATGTATAGTAAGGCGTTTTAGACTAAAAACGACCATGTATAGTAAGGCGTTTTAGACTAAAAACGACCATGTATAGTAAGGCGTTTTAGACTAAAAACGACCATGTATAGTAAGGCGTTTTTAGACTAAAAACGACCATGTATAGTAAGGCGTTTTAGACTAAAAACGACCATGTATAGTAAGGCGTTTTAGACTAAAAACGACCATGTATAGTAAGGCGTTTTAGACGAAAAACGACCATGTATAGTAAGGCGTTTTAGACTAAAAACGACCATGTATAGTAAGGCGTTTTAGACTAAAAACGACCATGTATAGTAAGGCGTTTTAGACTAAAAAACGACCATGTATAGTAAGGCGTTTTAGACTAAAAACGACCATGTATAGTAAGGCGTTTTAGACTAAAAACGACCATGTATAGTAAGGCGTTTTAGACTAAAAAACGACCATGTATAGTAAGGCGCTTTTAGCTAAAAACGACCATGTATAGTAAGGCGTTTTAGACTAAAAACGACCATGTATAGTAAGGCGTTTTAGACTAAAAACGACCATGTATAGTAAGGCGCTTTTAGACTAAAAACGACCATGTATAGTAAGGCGTTTTAGAAAAAACGACCATGTATAGTAAGGCGTTTTAGACTAAAAACGACCATGTATAGTAAGGCGTTTTTAGACTAAAAACGACCATGTATAGTAAGGCGTTTTAGACTAAAAAACGACCATGTATAGTAAGGCGTTTTAGACTAAAAACGACCATGTATAGTAAGGCGCTTTTAGACGAAAAACGACCATGTATAGTAAGGCGTTTTAGACTAAAAACGACCATGTATAGTAAGGCGTTTTGAGACTAAAAACGACCATGTATAGTAAGGCGTTTTAGACTAAAAAACGACCATGTATAGTAAGGCGTTTTAGACTAAAAACGACCATGTATAGTAAGGCGTTTTTAGACTAAAAACGACCATGTATAGTAAGGCGTTTTAGACGAAAAAACGACCATGTATAGTAAGGCGCTTTTAGACTAAAAACGACCATGTATAGTAAGGCGTTTTAGACTAAAAACGACCATGTATAGTAAGGCGCTTTTAGACTAAAAACGACCATGTATAGTAAGGCGTTTTTAGACTAAAAACGACCATGTATAGTAAGGCGTTTTAGACTAAAAAACGACCATGTATAGTAAGGCGTTTTTAGACTAAAAAACGACCATGTATAGTAAGGCGTTTTAGACTAAAAACGACCATGTATAGTAAGGCGTTTTAGACTAAAAACGACCATGTATAGTAAGGCGTTTTAGACTAAAAACGACCATGTATAGTAAGGCGTTTTTAGACTAAAAACGACCATGTATAGTAAGGCGTTTTAGACTAAAAACGACCATGTATAGTAAGGCGTTTTAGACTAAAAACGACCATGTATAGTAAGGCGTTTTAGACTAAAAAAACGACCATGTATAGTAAGGCGTTTTAGACTAAAAACGACCATGTATAGTAAGGCGTTTTAGACTAAAAACGACCATGTATAGTAAGGCGTTTTAGACTAAAAAACGACCATGTATAGTAAGGCGTTTTAGACTAAAAACGACCATGTATAGTAAGGCGTTTTAACCCTAAAAACGACCATGTATAGTAAGGCGTTTTAGACTAAAAACGACCATGTATAGTAAGGCGTTTTTAGACTAAAAACGACCATGTATAGTAAGGCGTTTTAGACTAAAAACGACCATGTATAGTAAGGCGTTTTAGACTAAAAACGACCATGTATAGTAAGGCGTTTTTAGACTAAAAACGACCATGTATAGTAAGGCGTTTTAGACTAAAAACGACCATGTATAGTAAGGCGTTTTAGACTAAAAACGACCATGTATAGTAAGGCGTTTTTAGACTAAAAACGACCATGTATAGTAAGGCGTTTTAGACTAAAAAACGACCATGTATAGTAAGGCGTTTTAGACTAAAAACGACCATGTATAGTAAGGCGTTTTAGACGAAAAAACGACCATGTATAGTAAGGCGTTTTTAGACTAAAAACGACCATGTATAGTAAGGCGTTTTAGACTAAAAACGACCATGTATAGTAAGGCGTTTTAGACTAAAAACGACCATGTATAGTAAGGCGTTTTAGACTAAAAACGACCATGTATAGTAAGGCGTTTTAGACTAAAAACGACCATGTATAGTAAGGCGTTTTAACGAAAAAACGACCATGTATAGTAAGGCGTTTTAGACTAAAAACGACCATGTATAGTAAGGCGTTTTAGACTAAAAACGACCATGTATAGTAAGGCGTTTTAGACTAAAAACGACCATGTATAGTAAGGCGTTTTAGACTAAAAACGACCATGTATAGTAAGGCGTTTTAGACTAAAAACGACCATGTATAGTAAGGCGTTTTAACCCGAAAAAACGACCATGTATAGTAAGGCGCTTTTAGATGAAAAACGACCATGTATAGTAAGGCGTTTTAGACTAAAAACGACCATGTATAGTAAGGCGTTTTAGACTAAAAACGACCATGTATAGTAAGGCGTTTTAGACTAAAAACGACCATGTATAGTAAGGCGTTTTAGACTAAAAAACGACCATGTATAGTAAGGCGTTTTAGACTAAAAACGACCATGTATAGTAAGGCGTTTTTAGACTAAAAACGACCATGTATAGTAAGGCGTTTTAGACTAAAAACGACCATGTATAGTAAGGCGTTTTAACCCTAAAAACGACCATGTATAGTAAGGCGTTTTAGACTAAAAACGACCATGTATAGTAAGGCGTTTTAGACTAAAAACGACCATGTATAGTAAGGCGTTTTAGACTAAAAAAGACCATGTATAGTAAGGCGTTTTAGACTAAAAACGACCATGTATAGTAAGGCGTTTTGAGACGAAAAACGACCATGTATAGTAAGGCGTTTTAGACTAAAAAACGACCATGTATAGTAAGGCGTTTTTAGACTAAAAACGACCATGTATAGTAAGGCGTTTTTAGACTAAAAACGACCATGTATAGTAAGGCGTTTTAGACTAAAAACGACCATGTATAGTAAGGCGTTTTAGACCGAAAAACGACCATGTATAGTAAGGCGTTTTTAGACTAAAAACGACCATGTATAGTAAGGCGTTTTAGACGAAAAACGACCATGTATAGTAAGGCGTTTTAGACTAAAAACGACCATGTATAGTAAGGCGTTTTAGACTAAAAACGACCATGTATAGTAAGGCGTTTTTAGACTAAAAAACCATGTATAGTAAGGCGTTTTAGACTAAAAACGACCATGTATAGTAAGGCGTTTTTAGACTAAAAACGACCATGTATAGTAAGGCGTTTTAGACTAAAAACGACCATGTATAGTAAGGCGCTTTTAGACTAAAAACGACCATGTATAGTAAGGCGTTTTAACCTAAAAACGACCATGTATAGTAAGGCGTTTTAACCCGAAAAACGACCATGTATAGTAAGGCGTTTTAGACTAAAAACGACCATGTATAGTAAGGCGTTTTTAGACTAAAAACGACCATGTATAGTAAGGCGTTTTAGACTAAAAACGACCATGTATAGAGCGTGTTCAGCCCTAGGTTGTGTCGGCTGCACCAGAGTTCCAGCTGCTTCACTTGTTGTCGGTACGCAGACTCGTCGCCGTCTTTGATGAGACCGATGACCGTGGTGTCGTCTGGTGTCGTATAGTAAGGCATTTTTAGCCGAAAAAAACGACCATGTATAGGAAGGCGTTTTTAGCCGAAAAAAAACGACCATGTATAGCACATATGTCAAAGTGCCGGCCCGCGGGCCAGATCCGGCCCGCGAGAAGGTTTTCAGTGGCCCGTGGGATGATGTTGATTTATTATTAGAACCGCCCGCGGACGGCCGCAAGCCGAGCCCACAGATCTTTTACACGCACCAATACTACATTTCCCACAATGCAACGGTGCCGCGCCAAGCAGTCGGGCGCTTTATTTCAATATTTACTAGTGCAGCAGTCGTTCGGATAACAGTGACGTTAGCTTGCAGATATCCATCAAAAATGGCAAAACGGAAGGTGGACACCTATAACCGGGGGTTTCAAACAAGGTGGGAGTCAGAGTACATGTTCACGGACGTAGCTGTAAAACCTGTGTGTCTTCTGTGTGGAGAAAGTGTGGCCGTATTGAAAGAGTATAATCTGAGACGACAGCATGAAACGAAACGCGCGGACAAAAACAATAATATGGACATCCAACAAAGGCTACAGAAGGTTGAGGAATTAAAACGAAGCCTCAAATCTCAACAGGCTCTGTTCAAAAAAGCCAAATCACAAAGCCAGGCTGCTGTCAATGCCAGTTTTATTGTGGCAGAAGAGATCGCTAAATCAGCCCGGCCATTTACGGAGGGGGATTTCATTAAAAACTGTATGCTTAAAGTTTGTGACGAAGTTTGCCCTGAAAAAAGCAACTCTTTTTAAACGTGAGCATGAGCAGAAACACCATTGCCGAGCGAGTAGAGCAGTTGTCCATTAATCGAAAAGAGCAGCTTGTGAAAAGGGGAAAACATTTCATCGCATACTCCTTGGCTGTGGATGAGAGCGCCGAAATTTCTGACGTTGCCCAGCTGTCAATCTTCATTCGCGTAGTGGACTGAAGCCTAAGCGTGACAGAGGAGTTTTTGGCTTTACGTCCTATGCATGGCACAACTACGGAGCATGATTTATTTGAGGAGTGAATGATCGAAAATTGTTATTATTTGGGGGGGTTTCTGTAAATGTAGCCCAATTTTGCTAAAAGAGAAAATATGGGCTATTGCTGGTGCTTCTTTTCATTCAATGTTGATGGGTATTTTTATCCAAAGAAACTTTGTCTTTTGTGCCTGTCGAAAATTAAAGTTTACTGACAGCCATAAGAAAATGTTGCTTTATTTATTTGATCATATTGAAATGAAGTTGTTAGGTTTTCAGTGGATTCAATTCGGTTCAATAAACTGCATGCGGTAGGTTTAAAAATTTTCAATGAACATTCGATCAGTCCGGCCCTCGGCTTGGAGCAAATTTTTTTATTTGGCCCTCCGTCCATTTGACTTTGACACCCCTGATGTATAGGAAGGCGTTTTTAGCCTAAGAAAACGACCACGTATAGTAAAGCGTTTTTAGCCGAAAAAAACGACCAAGTAGAGTAAGGCGCTTTTATCGGAAAAAAAACAACCATGTATGTGTGTGTGTACTTACATCTTAGATCAAATTTGCTAGTGATAAACCTGTTGTGAAAGATTTCTTGCTGCAGACATGATTTCGTTGTAGAGGAGTTTCACTGTATAGTAAGCCGTTTTTAGCTGAAAAAAAACGACCATATATATAACAAAGCGTTTTTAGCCGAAAAAAACGACCATGTATAGTCAGCCGTTTTTAGATGAAAAAAATAACCATGTGTAGTAAGTCGTTTTTAGACGAAAAAAACGACCATGTATGAGTTTTTAGACGAAAAAAACGACCATGTATAGTAAGGCGTTTTTAGACGAAAAAAACGACCATGTATAGTAAGCCGTTTTTAGATTTAAAAAAAAACGACCATCTATATATAGTAAGGCATTTTTAGACGAAAAAAACGACCATGTATAGTGAGGAGTTTTTAGCCCCAAAAAACGACCATGTATAGTAAGGTGTTTTTAGCCCAAAAAACGACCATGTATAGTAAGGCGTTTTTAGCAGAAAAAAACGACTGTGTATAGTAAGGCGTTTTAGCCGAAAAAAAGCGACCATGTATAGTAAGGCGTTTGTAGATGAAAAAAAACCGCCCATGTATATATAGTAAGGCGTTTTAACCTGAAAAAACGACCATTTGTAGGTAGGCGTTTTTAGCCGAAGAAAACGACCACGTATAGTAAGGCGTTTTTAGCCGAAAAAAACCCCCCGACCATGTATATAGTAAGGCGTTTCTAGTCGAAAAAAACGACCATGTATAGGAAGGCGTTTTTAGCCGAAAAAAACCGACCATGTAGAGTAAGGCGCTTTTATCGGAAAAAAACAACCATGTATGTGTGTGTGTGCTTGCATCTGAGATCAAATTTGCTACAGTGATAAACCCCTGTTGTGAAAAATTTCTTGCTGCAAACATGATTTCACTGTATAGTAAAGCGTTTTAACCCGAAAAAATCTATAGTAAGGCGTTTTTAGCCGAAAAGAACGACCATGTATAGCATGGGTGTCAAACTCATTTCACATTGTGGGCCACATCGGGCTTCTGTCGATGTCAAGTGGGCCGGACCATTAGAAATTATACCATACTCTGCTATAAATAACCAAAATAATATGTCCTTTGTTTTGGTCTAACGATGCACAAGAACAATAGGAAAATGTTGAAATTTAATGAACCTAACTTTTACAAAACAAAACATGAAGCACCTAGGATTTCCTTAGACAAATGTGCAATTTACTTTTATCATTCACATAGAGTCAAACCTGTTTTCGAACGTCTCGGTTCTCGTCCAATTCGGTTTTTGACCAAAAATGTTGAGTTTTTTTATGCCTCGGATGACGACCAAATTTCGGTTCTCGAACAAACTGAGCGTACTTGAATGCACCATTTGACTCCTCTCGCCTTCCTTACACAACGAGGAAGTGACGCTTCCTCGGGTAGATGAGGAAGTGACGCTTCCTCATGTTACTTTCCAATGTGAGCGGACGTGTTTAATAAACATTTTTGTTTTAAAAAGAGCGTGGTTTCGGTTTTTGAACAGCCTTCTGGAACGGATTATGGATGAAAACCGAGGTTTGACTGTATATGCATTGCAACTGATCCCACTGACTGTACAAAGGCACAAAACCTTAACAAGTAATTGGTCTTGAAAAATATAGTAATGCACTTTTAAGATTAAACGAGATTTATCAAGAAATTAATTTTTAAACCATTTACACGACCATATGAAATATAAATGTAATCCCTGCCTACACTTTACAAACTAAGGAGAGTGTATGTGTAAAGAATAAAGTATTCACATGTCCTTGATCGCATCTGCTGTGTTGGGTCTGTCTCAGTGACAGACTGAGGCTGCTGTTGTCTTCTCTGATCAAAACAATGTTGTCTATTCCTCTGATCAAAACAGTGTCCCCCTAGCGGATATTCCATGAATTGCACGTTATTAAAAATCTTCATTCCGTGTCTTTTATGCATTTTTTCACTTTTAAATTATACTATGGGTCTGATCAAACCTCCTTGCGGGCCGGTTGCGGCCCGCGGGCCGTATGTTTGAAATCCCTCTTCTTGGCGATCGTGAATAAAGTGCAAATAAAACACCCATTACGCACACTACCAAAACGTGCAAGCCAACTCATGGTTTCAAGATGCTTTGTTGATCAGAGCAACTCCGCTGGAATAGTTGAGACGCAAGTCTCATCTGGATGCTCTCTTCTGGTACCAACGGGCCGGGTGCTGAAGAACCTGCAAAACCGAAAGGATCGTGGTGAAATCAAACTTCATTTCAGATTGGGGAGGAAACATCGGATGACTTTCTGAGGCCCCTTCAAATTATGTACTGTATATCGATCAACATGTCAGAAACATTTCGGTCTCAAACTCCAGCAGAGGGCCCGCCATTGGCAAGGGGAAACAATAAACCCGATTTTGCTTTCCAATGTCAGCTAACAGCAGTAGGAATCATTATAAAATTTGACTGCAAAATCAAGAGGCTCGCGCCGGTCGTCGACGGTTTTGACAAGGTCTTTACAATGACAAACTTTCGACTGAAGTGGCTCTCAACTTAACAAGTACAGTCCCACCGAAAAAATACAACTCTCTGGGTACCTTTATCAGGTGCTGTCTCACCATGTTGGTCTTTGTCGTTGTGTTTATGATCCTCTGGACGAGTTGGAACTGGGAAAGTCAATTCCTTGGTCTGTCTGTGCAAACGCGACGCAGCATGTGCTCAGCGTGCACTCAGTGCAGTCCCTACCAAGCCCCTCTTTGTACCGGCTCGTTCGCGACCGACACATCACTATTGGGGTAGTGGTGTAAAATTGCCACCGGGCAATATGTTTTTCTGTCTCTGCCCGCAGTTCAGCACCAATCTCGAAACTTTATGGGCCTGGCCTCGCACTGCTCCGTGTCATACAATTCACGCTGTCCAGGGCATACTTCTAGAAACAGGATCTGTTCTTGACAAACCAAGCTATGGGCTGCTACGACCAAAAACACCCAACTCCCATTGTACGTGGGAGTTGGGGAGTGGGAGTTTCAGCAAAGCCAGACACATTCCATCTGGAGATCTGCCGTGGAATAAAAGATCATTCCAGCTGATGCTTCCGAGAATCATAAAGATTAACACTTCACACTGACTTCAGGATGTTCAAAGGCCAAGCAACATGGATATTGTGAATTGGGTTGGAGCAGTGTGACCTCCACAAATTTCTCAAAATGGTATTTACAGCAGTGGAGAGAAGGGGGCCAAGAGGAGGGGGCCTGATAACACTATGAATGCAAATCTACATTCATAGACCATTGTTATATGTTATTACTATATTTCCTATAGTGATGATTGTATTTCCTAATTATAACAATCTATACAATATCTACACACACATAGCATTTTATGAAGAAAATATGCATTTTCTAAATGCATAAATCTAATATGGAACAAAGCTAAGGTTAGCATGCTAGCTTGGTCCTCGGTAAGTGTCGCAGTTTCTCTCATGGCTCCTTTGCAAAATTAAATTGCCACTCTGGCTTTACTAATATACCCTGGATTAAAATCAAGAGATAATTAAATGCTGTTTGTGTGTCTTTTTTATGGATATTGATAGCTTGCTGTGTGTACTGTATCATATCACATTTCGCTCAATCTGTTGCTGGGTAACACTGGAATTGCAAGTTTAACAGGAGTGATCGCATACTGAAAAGAATCGCTTGTTGGAAATGTTGCTTCTCCTGTGGCCTGCAATCATCTGTGTCGCGTGTTGTGAGAGAGCCTCGGAGACTTCATTAAAACAACATAACTGTCAAAGCGCTGATAAGTTTTTGACTGACACCCAAAGAGAAGGTGGCATCACTTTTATGAAGTGACCAACTCACACAGTGGCAAGATCGGCCCATAAAAGTCCACCACAGATGAAATGACCGAGTGTTTGCTGGCGTGATAATATACTGTGGTGTGCACCTACGTGGACCCTTCAATTAATCAACCTGTCCGCACTTTGTTTTGAGAGTAATCTTGGCCAACCACCCCAGAGGCACTCAGCAATAAGTGCTGTGCTTTGAAGGCCGTTGGTTTACCGTGTGTGTTGTAAAAACACCTCAACTCAAATGCCATACTTCCCTTGCACAAATTTGAACCAGCAGTGGAATTGGCAAGCCTGCGCAGATCAAAATGATCTTTTGTCAGGGTTTTGTAGCCCTCAGACTCAATTCCAAGAGGAGGCTGTGCCATTAAAATTTATATTTACAAATTAGGAGTTACAGCTTAATTTGATTGGATGAAAGTACATTGGTGTACCTCATAGAAAAGTGTGGTGACGTTTTCGGATCTGGTGGAAGTAAAGAGCTACTCATGTTTGACATCAGTCGGCTCTTTGTATTGATTTAACCAATTTACTTTCTGGAATTATACAAAAAGATCATCCATCTATCCATTTTCAACACCGCTTATTCTGAAGAGGAATTGCTGGAACTGATTCCAGCCGACTTTGGACAAAAGGCAGACTATACGCTGAACTGGTTGGCAGTCAGTCGCAGGGCACGTATAGAGACATACGACCATTCACACGCACATACACACCTTCACTGAGTGGGAATGACAGAAGAAGAACAAGAAAGACAATGTTCCTGACGGGACGGGACGGACACAACAGGTGAGACTGGGAGCGACAACATCATCAACGCGCACCACTAGCACTGGAGCCCCACAGGGATGTGTCCTCTCTTCACTGCTCTTCTCCCTCTACACAAACGGTTGCACCTCAACAAGTCCAGCTGTCAAACTCATAAAGTTCGCAGACGACACCACGGTCATCGGTCTCATCGAAGACGGCGACGAGTCTGCGTACCGACAACAAGTGGAGCAGCTGGAGCTTTGGTGCAGCCGACACAACCTCGGGCTGAACACACTCAAGACTGTAGAGATGATCGTGGACTTCAGGAAACATCCTTCTCCACAGTTGCCCCTCACACTATCCAACTGCCCTGTGTCAACCGTCGAGACCTTCAAGTTCCTGGGAATCACAGTCTCCCAGGACATGAAGTGGGAAGTCAACACCATCTCCATCATGAAAAGGGCCCAGCAGAGGATGTACTTCCTGAGGCTGCTAAGGAAGCATGGCCTGCAACAAGAGGTGCTACGTCAGTTCTACACGGCAGTCATCGAATCAATCCTGTGTTCTTCAATCACGGTTTGGTTTGGGGCCGCCACAAAGAAGGACAAAATCCGACTTTAACGGACAATAAGGACGGCGGAAAAAATCATTGGCACCGCCCTATCCACTCTTGAGGACTTGCACACTGCAAGAATCAAGACAAGGGCACGGAAAATCCTCCTGGATCCCCCGCATCCTGCCCACCACCTTTTCCAGCTACTCCCCTCAGGCAGGCGCTACAGATCCATGCGCACCAAATCCAGCAGACACTTAAACAGCTTCTTCCCTCTAGCCATTAACTCCCTAAACAGTCACTGACGTAGTCACTCTTCTTGTACAACAAATATTGTATCTCTCTAAAATGGTTCAACAATTTTCTGCACCAACTGTACAAACTGTAATAGTATTGTATTCTACCACTGATTACTTTAGCTCTGCTTGAAACTTCGGTTCACTTACATTACGAAATGTCCTTCCATACCTATTTGTCATGTTCTTGTTTATGATGATACTAATGCAGCATGTTATACCGGAGACAAATTCCTTGTGTGTTCTACATACTTGGCCAATAAAGATGATTCTGATTCTGATTGAAGAAAAAGCAATGACTGGTAGTAATGACAAGTTGATTTTGGTTTGCATAAGGATTTAGGGAGCACTTCCACCAGAGTTGTACCTTTGGCAACAATGCGAGACGGGATTCTGGGTGTCATGTTGCGTGGTGGTGGTGGACCCCAAGAAGCAGGCAGGAGAGAGGAGCAGGGTGTACTTGAAGAATTGTATTTAAACAGAGAAAACTAAATCCAAAACAAACCTAGTCCAAAGTAGCAAACAAAACACATGACTGAAGATAAAAACTCAATAACAGAAACATGACAGAAACAAACCTGACAGCAGCAGACAAACGGCAACAAACAATCATGACAGTAGCCAACTGCAACAATGACCCGACACTGAATGCTCGGGGTGGGAGTCCTTTTAAAGCACTAATTGCAAAATGAGCAACAGGTGTGCAGCTGCAGGGGGAGCCCAGCAGTGCCACCTGTTGGTCCCAAACCGACTCATGACACTGGGTAAGGTCAGCAAAACTTTAAAGCAAAAAAAACAACAAAAAAAAAAATAATTTTTGGGGGTGTTTTAGGAGTCAAAAAAGCGGCAAGTAGTGAAATGTATGTGAATGTCCTGTATGTGTGTGTAAAGCTCTTTGTATGATGTAGATACAATCATATACAGTGCACTCTATTTACCATTTAAATCAAACTGGATTTTTTTTTTAATGGATTGACGACTGAGACACTGGTGGACCAGTAGGTTAACTGGTGGAAGCACAGTGAAAATAACAAGACCGTTTGACAGACCGATAATTACGGTTTAGTTCTACTTGAAACAATGACGCACTCACGATGACAGACTGGAGCCGAGACCACAAACGGCGAATGGCGGACCAGCAAAATTGAGTAAACTGTCCAACTCTGATTGCAAGAAAAGTAGCACTGTACTTCACTATGCCAATGATATCACTGGCAACTGGTCGATGTCGACTTCACTTTCATCGCATTAAAGTTGCCAAAAAAAAAAAAGTGTAGTCACACAAAAGGTTCAATAAAATAGGAAGAAAATCTCAAGGTCCCAGTTTTGCCAATTGCACAACACTTTGACTCATAACGAAAACATGCTTGGTTTCCAATGATATCAATCAAAGATGTTGAGCGTGACGGGGTCAAAGGTTTTTTTTTTTTTTGTCAGCACTCTAATGGCCACATTTCCAATTCTGCAGGCTACAGCAGCCGCAAGAGTAATGGTCATTAGATATTTCGGTCTTTCCCTGACATTTCGGGGGCCATGGTGTTAAGAAATTATACTGAGGTGACTGCAGGCTTGAACTGGCAATACAGAACACAATTTGCTATTGCAAAGGAAATTAAATTTCAAGCTGGAATGACTGTGTGTGAAGCTGGCCTGAGAAAGTGATTGCTCTTAAAATGGATGACCTCCCGCCTCTCACGACTATGAAGGATTACTGTGGACCATTCTCTAAACATTTGACCAGCATTTGTGAATATCACATTCATTCTCGAAGCCACCGAGAATGAATGTTTTTTTCCTGCACTGGCTTTGAAAAGAGCTTCTTACCTCCATCTTAAAGGCAACATACATACAGTACGTGACAGCTCCACTGAACGTGGGAACTTAATTTTCCTTTCAAAGCAAAGGTTGGGAGGTCAAAACACGAAGGACCCCCAACATTCAAAATGCCTGTCCTGTATGAAAAACAGGTGAGAAAAGGAAAACAAAGAACAATGAAACCAAGGCAAAAGTGATTACACCGATGGTATAAAAGTACCTCAGATGAATGAGTACGCTCTGACAGATTTGTTAGACCACCTCAAGTTTCCTTTGAGAATCCATATTTCCAGCCGCAGTCTTACCTGAGTGGCTCCCATTCAACAAAACACGCTCACAAACATGGGCCATTGTAATATTCCAATCAAATTGATTTAACGTTGCAAAAATAGACACCACTGAAAGTCAAGCAAAGCTCCATTTTAGATGAAAAAGATTGAAATAAGCCTCATTAAAATTATGAACAATGTTGCTGTTAATGGAGACATGTCGTCATTTATATTGAGCACTGTATGCCGACGCACGCCATACTGGAAAATTGCCTTTCTTGCATCTATCCACTTTATAGATCATGCAGTTGTCATTTTGCCTCCTCTAAATAAGACAGCAGGTGCGTAGGGGATTGAATCCGTCTCTCCTTTTGCGAAGGTGTAAGCACACTTTACTTTTGCGTCATGCATATCACACCTCTGAAATGATCCATTAGCAGGTTAGTGCCAGAAAGACCAAGCAATAAACTGACGTGGTACACATCGGCTGCAGACAGACAGACAGACAGACAGACAGAGAGACACACACACAGTTGTTATTGTCCCTAGGGGCAAACTTGGGTGTGACTGCATTTAAATCCACTTTTCCTGGTCTTTGACCTTATATTGCTTCCAAAGAAAGACAAAGGGCCCTATTTTCATGTCGAGCGCAAGTGTAGCGCTTTGCAGTCTCACTGTATGCATGGGATGAATTTTCTCTCTTTTGGTATTTTCTTAAATTTTGAATCGGGCGTAACTAGGCTCCGTTTTGCGCCATTGTGGGAAGGAACGAGCAGACCCCGGCACATTTCATAAGCGCGTGAGAAAGAGAGAAGTGGATGAGAACAAGACCATTCAGCTGAACACTGTCCTGCCGTGTTGGTTTATTTTAGCAAAGAAAATATCAGAAATATACATTACTAAAACATAAATCAAAGCCTTCAAAGCCAGCGTAGAACAACTGTTAAGGTTTGCAACGGGGTCCAAAGTGTGCGAGATTGAGTTAAAGAAAAATAAAGATGAGGATGAACATGGAGAAAAAGCTAGATTGGAAAAGAGAACTCGGAACTCCTGCACACCCGATTCCACCCTGCGCTGCAGACACTGATGTATAATTTTAATATCTCTAATTTCCACAGCCGCAGCCATTTTCCAAATGTCATTTTCCAATTTGTGTCAAACCGTGTGACCATTTTTCTTAATATAGCTTATGACAAGCTCGGTGGCGAGGCGGATATGCAATTCAGATGGAGCGTTTTACAGGCGCAACAGCAGACACGCTGGGGTGTTTGTGTGTTTGTCTTTATCAATGTCAGCTCTCAATGTCATTTGGCCAACAACGGAGCCAAATATGTGCCTTCAGGGAACACAACCATAATTCCGTCATCAATAGAATAATCATCTTTATCCTAATAAGAGAGAGTTACAATGGCGAAATGAAAATGTATTACAATATGCATTGACATGAGAGGCTTGAATTAGAATGAGGGCTGATTTGTAACGTTAATTAAAACAGAACCTGATTTTTAGGTAAATCTTGTTTATAAGACACATGAGGAAGAAGTTACAATAGCACATCTCAGATGTTTGATTGTTGATATGCGAATGAGCACCACGTGCGCTTACAGTTTGTGTTACACTTTGATGATCCAAAAGTAGATCTCCAGTGGTCAATTGGGATCTGTGTCTCCCTATTGTCCTCGAACAGCTCTGGACCTATTGTCGAGTGGAAAGAGGAGTAAGGGGGGCGGGGGGGTTAAAATAACAAGAACAAGTTGTTGGAAATGAAATTTCAATTCATCCAGTCTCTTTTCCACATGGTTGCGAGAGGCTGTCGTTGAGAGGGAGGGATCAATAGAGTTTAGACAGCAGGGCAGATTTTCTAAGCGCCAGATCAATAGGAAGGAGAGAGGAAAAAAGACCCCGGCTTTTCTTTGCCTGTTGTAGTAAATACGGACAAATCAGCAGCCTAAGGCTAAATGGATTGATCAGCTGTTTCCGAGTTCTGTGTTGTAAATAAAGATCCATTGAAGTCTGTAACTGAGGCCCATAGGCGAACGTGTGACTATTTGGACCAAGCCCCTCAGATATAGACAACACCAATGTGGAGCTTCTACTACTTCTACTTCTATCAATTGTCTACAACCCCCCTAAAATTTTTCAATCTGATTTATGCAAATACGTTCACTTGCATTTGGAAAAAAAGCATAAAATAAAAAAACATCTAATCCCATTTTCTGGCTGATACACATTTTCTACAGGCATGAAATGTGACCTTTTTTCCCCAATTTATCTACTGGGCCGTGACATAGGCGGCTGTGGCAGATTAAAGCCTCCACCAATATGTCGGGTGATAATCAGAGGCTGAGATCCTGACAGGATGACTGATCACATGCCCGCTTTGCCTCACCTCTGGACTTATTAAAGAACAACACCACCAGGCCACGCTTTCACAAAATGTACTGGTCAACCAAAGTGGAATGTGTGTGGTGAAATTCTTCACGAAAAGCACAAAGGAAACCTCTGATCATCCCTGTATCCTAGTAAGATGTGCGTGTCTGTCACATGTGAAGGGAAAGAGCTTGCTGGCGGGTTGACAAGCGCAAATAGAAACAGGAGACAAATGTTGTCTTTTACGCTTAGAAAATATGTCCATGTGTCTGAATTCCTTTCCCTGCTGCTTTGTTTCCCGATACAAAGGTCACGGCTGAATCGGAACATAGAAAAATGCGCTTGTATTTGGATGGAAGGTCTTTGGACTGGAGCTATAAGCGACATCCTGCATGTGTGACCCAGCTTCTCTTCGAATTTTAGATTTGCAAAGGCTGCGTGCAAAGTAATGCTTCTGTGACATAAAAACATTTCAAAACAATGTGCTGTTGTGATCTACAACTCACTTGAAAAAAAAAATCATTTTCACCTGTCACCGTATAAAAATCCAACTACAACATCTGAAATTCATTTGGGGTTAATCACAAAGCACTTTAAAATCATGGCAAGTGTGTGCTGATTCTCATTTTACATGAGTTTTAATGTGAGTGGTTGATTCAGAACACAGCCACATCCCCAGTGAAAGCAGGGTGTGCACATTTATGCAAAGCACGTTACGACAGTTTTATTGTGTTTACTGGTGTTATGTTAATATATTGTTTTAACTCTGTTGTTATATGTCTGATTTTACTTTATGTACAACACTTTGGATGCAGCTAAGGCTTTTTTGAAAGTGCTCAATAAATAAAGTTCAGGTGAGTTATATTTTTTTCCCCTACAAAAACCTGGCCTTTCAGCAGGGTTGTTTAAACGTTTTATATCCACAGCTGGTTGCTTTGGTGCTAAAATGGCACAACATCGCACAAAAAGATCACAAATCACAAAAGACTGCCGAATGCAGTTACCGGACAAAAGTTTAGGGACAGTTGACTATTACAGTGATGGAAAGTGAATATGACAGAAAATATAAATACGGCCTCTTTTCTGCAGCCCAAACAGCTTGCAGGATTTAATAATGCACATTTGAGAGAGGACCAGGCTCACCTTCTGTATTTTATTTCATTCCACATCAAGATCATCCAACCATTAAACCGATTAGCTAATATTTCAGAGTGTAAATGTAATGTTTTACTGTGGGCTAGACATTTATGCTCTTGTACATATATCTCCCATATTAACATGCAATAATAAGCCTCCAGAGGTTACAATGCAACATGACTCGCTGGCTTCATGAACGCATTACTTTAATAATGCCAGTCCTCCAATATATTTATGCATCACATTTTGAGAAAAAGCAGCAATAATAACTATTAAAATGCTGAAATGTCTCCAGCAACTATTTACAGAAGCAATAGCTATTAAACAAAAAAAAAAAAGTGGTATCCTGAAGTAAAACTGACAGCCTCTGCTCGCTTCCTCCACCAAACACAATGACAAAGTCGTCACATAGGAGCGGTCATTAAAAATTTAGATTACAGCTTCCCCCTCCTGCCTGTGCGAAAAATTGTCATTCTCTGTTTGTTAATAGCATTGTTTTTCTTTCAATATTAACATGCTGGTGGTGACAGATTGTGAGCGAGCTACCTGCTTGCGTATGTGATCAAACCTCATTTACTGACTGGGAGATTGAATGAAAGCTTGTGATCATTAACAACATGTCTGCCTATAAAATGAGCGCTGAATGTTTGCTACCAACACATTTCATCTCCTGGTACATCTCACTTGAAGCTGCTCTTTTCTGTTGTCTTTCAGTCAACCCATATACATTTAGAGCAAGAATATGATTGAATATTCCTTTCAAAGGCTTGATATCGTCTTGGTGTTAGCACATCTTGGCTAATGTTACATTTATGCTATGAAGTTTGTTGTATGCAAAAAAAAAAGATCAGGCTTATGAATACATTTCTAATGACAATGTGAGATCAATGAAAACCATAATAAACAGTTGTACAAAGACCAGTTTAACAATCTGTGTTGGCTTACTATTTGGCTAGTCTAAGATAAAAGTCATTGTAATCTAGGTTAGCATGATTTTTTTTAAGCATAATAGCATGATTGTCCAAGTAATTTTTAACTACAAGTCAAAATGGAATACTAAAACGTGCGCTTCCAGAAAAAACATTGTTTCTTTATGCCTAACGATTTGTGACAAGTAAAATGGAGTCTTCTTTCAATTACTTATTTAAATGGCATATTAGTAGCACTACATTTGGATAAGTACAGTATTTGCCAAACAAGAGGTCACTCTCGCTGCTATCTAATTAGGCTTATCAAGCCCAAACAACATGTTTACACATGAATTAAAAGGCAATTGACAGTATAACGTCTGGTTGACCTCTACGTTGTTCATAAAAGGAAACAGAATGAAATCTGTTTGCGGGTCAAGCTGTTGCCATCATGAAACCTTAATTAAATGTACAAGCAATGATTTTACTGTCATTTAACATTTTTAACTAACTTTGCTACTGTACTCCCTGTATAATATTATTCATTCATTCATTCATCTTCCGAACCGCTTGATCCTCACTAGGGTTGCGGGGGCTGCTGGAGCCCATCCCAGCTGTCTCCGGGCAGTAGGCGGGGGACACCCCGAATCGGTTGCCAGCCAATCGCAGGGCACACAGAGACGAACAACCATCCACACACACACTCACACCTAGGGACAATTTAGAGTGCTCAATCAGCCTGCCATGCATGTTTTTGGAATGTGGGAGGAAATCGGAGCACCCGGAGAAAACCCACGCAAGCCCGGGGAGAACATGCAAACTCTACACAGGGAGGCCGGAGCTGGAATCGAACCCGGTACCTCTGCACTGTGAAGCCAATGTGCTAACCACTGGACTACTGGGCCGCTGTATAATATTATGACTTGTAAAATAAAATAAAAAAAAAACAACCCACAACACCTAAAAAAGGATAGCTTTATTATAAGATGGTACTATAAATGTATCAGCTCAACTTTTTGCCCATAGTATAGGGGTTCAAATGTATATTTTAAAAAATTTGAATAGCAATTTAATTCACAACTACATTCCAAAATGTTGTTACTTTCATCTTAATGGAGCACCTTGGAAAAACATTTTCTGACATTTTCCTAATAAAATATTAAAACGGCCTCTACTCTCATACTACAGTCTGATGATCGGCACATCTCAAAGAGTGCTCCTTAATGTGGTCAAGTCCCCACAGACTATCTGTTCCATATCGCCTCTCTCCCCAATGTTTTTGAGGTATTTGGGGTATTCTTGGGAGGAGAGATGAGCTATTGAGAGTGTTTACGTTCCTGACTTGTAGAGAGCCTTCTAATAGGTAACACAGCGCACTTTGGTATTCAGGTGCCTGGGGCTATTCTCTAAGTGGTCTTTACTTTGAAAACACAGGAGCCCTCCAGGGGGCGACGAGCAGTAGTTGTGTGCTTGTGAGCGTACGCATGAGGAGGTGGTAATCTGGGAGGGAAGATAAAGGAGGTGAACCGTCAGAATAACACATCCATAAACTATCGGTCCGCCTCGCACCGTGATAGGGATTGGGGGTTTTTACGGAATCCATTGAGGATTTGTCTGTAATAATACATTCATCTAATGCATATGAGGGAGAATTGACATGGACTCAGTGGGGAAAATGATTCAAGGCTCAGTATTGTCACTGGGTCACAACACGGATTCACATATGATAGATGTGTACAATGCTGTAACTTTTTGAAAAAAATGGCCAGTCTGATGGCCAGTGGCGGCATTGGCTGAGAGACAATACAGGGCACTCGGGCGCCGCCATGCTGCTGAGATGAGTCACCTTGAATAAGACAAAAAAAGTGGTATAGAAAATGGACAGATGGAAAGGAGTCCCCTGTAAAAATATTACACATTTCTGTTTATGCTGTCCATGTCCATCTTAAAAAAAAACCTACCCTGCTGCTGCTGCTTTGATAGGAACTCAAGGTCTACCTACAGATTTTCTTCAATAATTTATTTCGCAATTCCAACTTTGGCAATCAGATCATGATGTGTCTACGCTGCAATTCACATCCCTAATTACATGTCCCATGTCCTCTCATTGCTTGTTCTCAATGCTTCTAAAAGGAGAACATCAATGGAAATAGAGGAAGAGCACATATTAAAATATCTTTGGCAATGTCACCATTTTTGTAGCTCTAATTAATCAAGAGTTCAACAGACACGGCACAGGCACAAGAGTAGAGATGAGAGGGTGACCCAATTAAAATCAACTTGAAACTCCGACTCACTCATTAAAGTAACTCTTGCGCACAATGAGCAGGAATACAAGGAGAACAAGCTTCATCAGTACCTGAAAAAGATTCGCTGTGTTAATATTCCACCCTGATGGAAGCAGTCACCCCCTTCCAATTCCTTTGTACTTTTCTGCCGGTGTTTGGTTCATTTATATTGTGTCTTATAATAACCATCATATTTTTTCCCACTACAGATATGCAGATAGGACCAGAGAAAATTACCAGTGTGACAGGTAAAACTGGAGGGGTGGGGGCGGGGTGTAAAGTTTGAAAAGGTTGCCATGTTGATCCATCCACAGACTCAGCTTGAATGTTTCTCTTGCTGTGAACAAGCAGTTTGTTCAACTTTGGCCATTTGCTCACCATTTGGACAAGGGGATGATGCTTAACAAACAAAACTCTAAATTAAGTGAAAACACTGAACAAAATTGGAATTATGCTACAATTGAATCAAAGTCGACTCAGTGCAAAACCCGTCAAGTGTAGTAGGGCAGGGTTTGGTGTCATATGTAGAAAAAAATGTGATCTACAGTTCTCTTGGATGTTTGCATTTGAGTGAAAGTGTGCCCCAAATGCATGTTATTATTGTGCAAACTGTGGAAACGAGGCACAAAACACCAACATTTTTGTCCTCCATATGCGTATGAACCAGCAAGATTCCTCATCAACAGTTACATTCGGAATAACAAAATCCAATTTATGGAAAGCCAATCAAAAGTTAATGGCAACACATACTGTCGCGGCACTCTTTCCCATCAGTAATGACGTGACAGCAAATATATTGTATGCGCCAGCATGAAGGTACAGCTCTCCTATCTGGCCGCTATTTGCATCATAACACAGTGTGCAATATTAATTCCCCATCTTACTGCTTATTGCAAATGCAACGTATGAAAAGCTATTAAGGCTCCAAATAAGAGGGCCATTCGCCATCATGTGGATTCGGCGCTATTAAAAAGAAAAATCTTGTTAACCATTTGGAATTAGAGTCATTTGCCAACAAGCATTCTGCTGCACTCCAGTAAAATAAGTAATTATGCTTCTCTACCTTCTATCTTTTTTTTTAACCCCCCCATCCCATTTGTACAAGCAAAGTGGGAAATGGCAGAACGCGAGAGCGTGTGAATGCAAAGGTAATTAAAGTACTCGCTATCGGTTTGTTTAATGTAGGCTTCAGGCCGGCTGGAGGCGAAGCAAGATGAGAAACACGCTCATTGTTCTGTCTCTGTCAACAAGCCACAGGCTAACCCTGTGCTGCCCCATACATCACCTATTCCGGATTTACAATTTAAAAACTAAATAGGGAACTACCCGCATGAAAAACTTCACCTGACGATTCCTCTGGCTTTCATTTGCATGTCCACCGAGTTCAGTGACATTACCGTTTTTCTAGTCTCATCACTTAGAGCACAGGTCTCAAACTCACGGCGCAGGGGCCAGATCCGACCCGCCACTTCATTTAACGTGACGAAAATTATGTGCATCAACAATCTTGATGGAATACCAAAATTGCATATTGTCTTTTAGAAACATTGAGAGAAAGCTTTTTTTAACCACTACCCCAGTTTTTACTGGCCTCTGATTTCAAAACTAGCTAATACAGACAAAGAGGCACACACGAATAAGATTTTTATAAGTGACTGAGTAAGCTGCAATAATGGCAACCTATAATTCTCCGTTTTATAAGTAGTTGGAAAGTTCAACTGGGCGAAAACAGCTTGAAGCCTCTTTCTTGGAAACGTGTTTACTATCTGCAGAACTGCCGCTTGTTGTCAAGTGAACTGAGTTGAGTTCACTGCCACCATGCAGCGTATGTATCTCGATTTTTTTTTGTTCACAAGAGGATGAATGGATGGAATTTTTCTCGGAAGCATCTTGTCAAGAAACTAAAATGACCTTCAATGGAAAAAGACTTCCTGTTGAAGCACTCCATTGTAAAACTCGTGACTCTAAATTAGTGCACTCTAAGTAAACAAACAAAAAAAATATCCACGGCTGAGGACCCCGAAAGTTCACGTCTTAGAAATGCCCCGAGGGTAGCATTTCTTCATTTAAAATAATAGAAGTAGAACACTGAATGCTTGAAGGTTATGGGTAAATGTTGCGTCAGACTGAAGAGTATTCCCAACACCTTCCAAGTGGCTGCTATTTTGAAATCATGTTTCATTATAACTAGAGCTGTCAAACGATTAAAATATTTAATCTAATTAAAAACTCATCTGTCATAATTAACTCAAATTAACTAAAAATTAATCATGATTACTCACGCATTTTTTATCGTTTCTGAATTTCCTTTTATATTTTTTGTCCCATTTTCCCCCATTTTAATGCTCTCATCAACATGGAATCATGAATCAGTTTTCCATGTGCAAAATGCAAATATTTACTGAAATAACAATTTAGATTTTCAATTTTACATGAACATTTTTCATTTGGAGCAGTTATTCACACATTATCTCTCACACAATATTACTGTCCATCCACAACAGTGAAAAATATTTTGTCACACAACAGCTGCTTGAACAGCTCTTTTTAGAGAATCAAAACAGCGCAATATAACATTATTAAGCGCACATCTAAGGTAAACTAGTACTCGTAATAGAGGCTCTCGCTGGCAATCCGTAGTGGAGTTGTTCAGTTAATTCCGTTTTTCACGGCCCCTGAATAAGGATTGTCGGTCGGCATGGAAGGATCTCTTGTTCTGTACTTTTTTGATCATTTATTGGAGCACTTTGCAGCAGAAGTAGTAGTAGTTGTAACAGAAGTATCAGAAGCAGGTAATAACCTAAATTACACATACATGCAGTAAAACATTAATATATATATCTTTCTGCATCACAATGTAAATATGTTTATAATTGACATTATTTAATACCTTTATTTGACAATACGTTTAATAAATAATTTAATCAACCCTGATTTCACTATGTATCATTATCGTCATCATTATTCATTGTTTTAAACGTAAGAAACCATACAACAGAAACATATCAAGTCGAATCGAACAAAAGAACTACAAGTCCCAAAGGTCCAACCCGGAAGTGGAGCGCCGCATATTTACCCCAGCTGCAACGCAATTTACTTCGTTGAAACGTCAGATTGCAGACGGACAAACATGACAACTATGCAAAAATGAGCTAAATAAAGACAGCCCTGTTCTAGCAACATTTTAGCCCACGCTGTTTAAATTGCCGATTGCGAACGGTAACTGACTGTGATTGCATAGCGATGCGGCAAACAAAGCAACCGATCATGACCGAATCTAAAAGCTAACTTTACACATCTGACTTGATAAGAAGCACTCGCGTAGCTTAACATTGAGCCATGCCGACGACGAAGCGAGTGTATTCACTCACGAAACAAAACGCTATTTATACATCGCGCGAACGTCACCTGTCAGTGGCAGCCCCCCCTCTTAAAGCGCCAGGTCAATCCAACAGGAGTCGTTCAGCAAATTTGTTCTTCGTCGTGTCATCCATTTCCTTCGTTTTGAAATGATCCATAGCTGTCTGTCTGAGACAAGGGGGCGGAGTAGAACGTCAGCTGTGCGCTTGGCCATTAAGTGGTATTTCAGACTCGACGTGCTATGATGATAGCTCGGTTTACGACTGCAAAACATACAGGTAACTTTGGTCTTGTCAGTGGAACAGTCTGGCAACTTTTTAAAAGTAAACTTTCCATTCATGAGCTATTTAAGTATCCGTTTTCGGTGTCTCGCGCTGCCGTGGCTGGCAAAACAAACGTGCGTGGACCCGCGCAGCGCGCTTGATGTTTTGTTTCTGGTTTATTTATAGAGCAACGTAACATCCGCTGTGACGTCTCCGCGTTAATCTCGCGAGAAAAATTTTGATCCCGATAAAATTCATTTAAATTAATGCCGATATAAACGCGCTAAACTGACAGCTCTAATTATAACTATGCTAACTAAGAATATGTTGTGGAATAATCTCTCTGATGTGTCAGAATAAACAGCACGATGTCTCTCAAACTAAGGTGCGGTGGACTGTTAGTGGATATTACAGAGGCGTCACGTACTTCAGGCAAGCAAAGAATAAAATAAAAAAATAAAATACCAAAAGTTAGAAGGAGTTGACTCTTTTTGAGTGAACACAGAAATTGTTGGATTGTGTATGTGACCCCTTAATCGTGATCTTCCCGGCTCAATAGGTGACCGACCCATGTTGCTTTCAGCCCAGCTCATTCTGTCATGGGAAAGAAAGTAGAAAAGGTGACTTATGGCGTAGCATGTAAGGCCTCTAAGTTGTTTTATGACTGGACCTTCAGGGCCTATTTAGGAAGTCTCACATGCTCCGTCCTGACCACAGGTATTGATTGTCAGCAATGGCCATGGCGTGGCGACTACTTAAAGCCCTGCCTGTGCCCTCACAGGGAGATGAAAATGAGACCTTGGTGTGTAATGATGTGTGCATGAGCAGGGAGAGGAGACCGCAGAGACGGAGAAGGAAGAGGAATTAAATCATTGCTTCGCTCCTCGAGGAGAGAGACACATTGCAGCTAGCCATGCTTGGCTGCTTAATGCCAGATCTGTTTGTGAGAGGGAAATTAAGGCGGGAGTGAAACGAGGAAAGGGAGATAAATGGCCGTACGCGAAGGCGGCAAATGAGAGCATCCTGATGCAAAGAGTTGAGAGCGGATGGCCCTAATGGGGAGAGGCTGGTGCGAGCTGACCACCATGTTTACGCACAGCCTTGCTTCCTAAAGCCCACGCTAGGCCCTCGCAGCAATGAGATAACCACACTTCATGCTAATTGGCGGCGCATAACCAACACAGAGGAGATATAGGTTTAATTTGAAAGGGGGTGAAACGATGGATGAAAGGCTTCTAATCATACGAGGTGTTTTCTAGTCTGTGAGCGAGAAGCCTCCCCGTGCCTCGAGAGAGCAATAAATCTCCGCTGCCGTTTATCATCAAGTTAGGCACACGCACTTTCTGCTTTAGGTTATCATTAGCAAAAGCTGTAATTCTGCTCACTATAAGTCTCAGTTTCACTGTGTAATTCTGTCTGCCACTGGGTACACACAGGGAAAAAAAATAATGATGCAGAGGAAGCAGGTAGCGAACAGCGTTGGAAAGAAACAACACTTTTTTTTTTTTTTTAATGGCTCCTGTAACTGTAAAGACATTGGTCACAAAACAATGGCGAATTCAGTCGCTCTGTGACTATGAATGTGAATTATGGGCTTAATTTGTGAGTGGTGTGATGTGTGTGAATTAGACTGTCGTAGCGAGTGACACACTGTAAACTCTCAGTGAACCAGATAAAAATGGAAGTAATGGTGGGTGTGAGGATGCCAATTAGTGACCCTGCATTGTGTTAGCCAGACAGAGCACAACAAGACCTTCTGCTTAGCCTGGTGAAAATAGAGTATTGTCGGACAGAAACCCAGCATGTCCAAATGTGGTGATTTGTATATTTTTCCCACTATTTGATACTATTAGTTTTTCTTCACATTGTGTGTGTTTTTTTTTTTGGCCTTGATTTTCACACGTTACAAATTAATTCAAAGTGTTAAAAATAGCTTGAAAACAGGAGCTTTGCAGTATTATTTGGCCTCAAGATTACAAGTCTGGATGTTTTTTAAGACATCAAGTGAACAAGAATAAGGTTTGATACATTTTAGTGGGGCTGTTTTGTTAAAAATGGATGCAATGTTTGCTTATGGATTTCTATTTGACAATTACGCTGCTTCGTCTTTGTTGTCATCTTTGTTTTATTGCATCTCTCACGGCTCATAGACCTTTGAAAAACCTGTTTGGGAAGATGACATAATCACAGGATTAAAGCCTTTTTGTGAGGTCGGGACATCAGCGCAAGGTTTAACTGCTAACTGTGACCTCAGAATATTGAGAAATCCCCACATTAATTTATCATGTTGGGAGACTTTAGTTACAAAAACGCAAGGAAGGCTCTAAAATGTTTCCTGGCTATTTGTAAGAAGTAGGGACTCAGCCGTGTCGTAAACAGGCAAGCGGAAATCGAAGGTTATAGCAAAGGTTTATATTAGATGGCGGCAAGAAGTAGATGAAGCTTCTTGACGTACTTTCGTGTAGTTCCGGGAAACCAAGGGGCCTCAAGATGGCAGAAAAGCACGACAAGAAGGTCTACAACACGGCACCAAAGCAAGACTTTTATATTAAATAGAGACTTGGACTGAGCACAAAAACAAGTGAATCCAAGCGTAGCGAATTGCTGATATGCATAGAAACATTTTCTAGATTTTTTAAATTATTGACAAAAATAGCACTCCATAATATTTTACTGTATAAGAAAAGCATACAGTAACCACATAATCAAATTGAACAACAGCACATATATGAAAAAGCTTGTAAGGTGTGGTCACTCATATCTCCAGACCTCAAAGTAAACATTCTTTCGACTTGTTTGCCAGACAATATGATAAAGAACACACTGCGTTTTGAAGTTGTTTTTTTTTTTATACCTCTCTTAACTTCTATTTTATACTTGGTGACAATTTAGAATGTTAAAAATCATGCTGCAGTGAGGTTATCTAGATTTCAGCAATCCTCCCTTTTCACTTGTACGCCTTACATTAAAGCTTGAGATTCATTTGTATGAATATCGTTTTTTATAATACAACTTCTTTTTACATTTATTTGTATGTTACTTAAAATACTGCCTCCATAGATAACTCATATTTCATGATTATAACAATTTGATTGTGTCTGGAAATCAGAATTTGATGTTGTCTTGGGTAAGGTTGTACTCGATTTGTGCTTTTATATATTTATTGCGACTGGCACCTGGAAAATACCTTGTACTGCCTTTTCGTTTCACCTCAGCGGGCTCATTAACTAAACCCTCTTTTACATTATGAAGATGTTTGTGGTGAAATTAACTGAAAGACTGATTTAAAACAAATTAAGAAAAATGCATTGAAGAATGCATGCACGCACTTCATAAATCACCAGGGCAAAGCCGGAGCTGGCTTTCCATAATTAACTCCAGACTATTTATTTTATCCTGACGGCCTGTCTACAACGCGGAACTATGCTGAGGGGAGTCTGGAATATTTTAACAACACATTGAAAGAGTGCACAAACAATAATACGTATGTTGAAAGGCAAACATTATGTAAATGCACATGAAGCAAAAAGATAACATTTGTGTTGCGTCAAATAAGTATTTGCTCAAGCAGGACACAATGAAACAAGAGCCCGGAAAAATAATGTGCAAATAATTAAAGGGCATACTTTGAATTTAAAGAAGGGTCATTCGTAAATACGGAGGACATTTTCTGTCTGCCCATGAAATTTCAAATAATCCCTGCTCCGTCAAATTGCTGTTACTATCGGTAGACCTACGGCAAGTTCTCACTTGTATTCTTCACGTTTTTCAGGTATAATAACTGTAACCATGTTACTCATATGATCAAAAAAAGACCTTCATATCTTTTCATATACAGCTACATTTTTCCCTTCATCAGTTAGCATGGCAGCTAACACGGCTAGCTAGCACAGACGCTTCACCCAAAACTCTAACATCCAAATTGATTTGCAACTCTGTTACCGTCACAACAGTAAAGTTAATTTAGTATTAAAATAAAACTTCCTTTTATGACATGTACATGATTTTATGGAGCATAATCGCTGACATCGCTATTGAGATAAAAGTAGCACCGTATTTATACAGCACCTTTCAAAACGTGTAAGAGCGTTGACAGTGTGCATAAAACAAAATATCTGGGATAAAAATGGAAAGCTCACATCCATATTATATAAAACCCCCAACAACAAATGATTGACAAACCCAGGCAGACTGTGCGATCAATGTGACCTGTCTCTACCATGAAGGGTTCATTTAAATGATGTCTTCAGGCCTATTATTTTGTGCCCAGCGCAAGTCTAACGTAAAGCGCACTCTAACTGTGTGAATGGGTGGAGTTTTCTTTCTATTTTGGTGGATGGGCTCGTGTAGAAAGAGATATTTACACCTTTGTGCGCTGTTGTGAGCGGGGAACATAGCCAACTTGTTTGCCATTCTAATGGAAGTAGCTCATTCCCTTCAAGTTCAGCACAGAGGCGAGGAGTTGACATGGCGGAAGCACACTCGCTGGAGTCCATGCAAGAGATCGGGAAGTGCAAAGGGATGTCCCGGTCTCGTTTTTTCCGTGCATGAGTCCGAGTCCGAGTTACCTGATTTTGAGGATCTGCCAATACCCAAGTGCCAATCTGATACCTCTGCAATGAATTAAGGAGAAAAAAAGAGGTCTTATTTTACTTTTTTCTTTTTGATTTGTTTTTTTAAACAAATCCACCCCAACATGACATGTCATGGTTGAAATGAAATCAAACATTCAAATCCTTTTTTTTTTCTTCTTATTTTTTTCAGGTGTCTTATTGAATTAGTTGTGTTAATTGCATCTCTATCCTTTCTGCCATGCAAAATGCTTGAAATGAAAAACATTGGGGCATTTTTGGTCCGGGCACAAGTCTAGTGCAAATGGCAGTCTGTGTGCCTGGGTGGAATTTTCTTTCTTCTGAGAATTTGCAATCCTTTGCGCTGGTAAAATTGGTGTAGCACAGCGTTTACGCCTTTGTGTGCAATTGAGGGATTGTTTTTCCGGCCAATCCTCGCGGCATCGCTTCCTTGCATCAAAACAGGGCGGTACGGAACACACGCCTGATTATGCTGTGCTTGAACACTGCGGAAACAGAAATTAGACTTGCTGGAGTTTGTTTATGACATAGGCACGTAAACTGGAATAGCTCCCCTTTCAGATAATGGACTCATCTGTGTATGTAGCATGCAATTGTAGGCCACTTTGCGGTAGACCCGTGTGTGACCCTAAATAGTGATGGGGTGCTATTGACATATTTTTAAGGTGATTGACTACTTTGTGTCATGAAATTATCAGGTGCCTCGGGGTCCAGGCTGCTTCATGTGCCTTGCAACCATAAGAAAAGATGATCAAATAAAGGGTACATTGTTTAAAAAAAAATGGTGCCTACATCTTCCTCCATTTCTGTAATGATCCATAAACAGCACTGAGATGGTGGCGTAAACATTGATTGTCATTTTCCACCGAGGTCCTCACTGCTCACTGACTGCATCCTAACCAGACCACATCACATGCAAATTTCGATGAAACCACTCCTGCCAATCAGCCGCGACCCTCTCTCGCCTCTTCCCACACACTTGGGATTTGGGGCCCGCTACTGTCTGTGTGTCTCTTTGCCACAGTCGGTGTTGCTTCCTCGTGGGCGCAGTGCCCAGCCTGGCAGCGAGCCACATCAGTCACACCGTCTTCGCTCTCGTTACATCCTTACATCAGACTGCCTGTGGCTCTTTCCTGCCTTCGTTCTGCACCACAGCTGAGATGAACACTTTGAAAGCATGCCCTCCAACCACTCAGGAAAAATAACACAATCTCTGCTATTGGGAACAAATAGCGCGCTCACACATTTGATTTGCTCGATTATTATGCAATCACACTGAAGGCAAGATATTCATAAACAATGTTACATCAAGGCAGGATACCAGGTGTAGCAGGTGCAAATGCTGGGGTACCAGCCCACGCTCTGTGCGTGGAGATGAATTCACTTTTGCACATTTTTATGAATCAACACAAAAGGATGAAAATTGAGTTCCATGTTGTTGTTTGACAGTATTTACACAGACATGACAGGAACCCTGCCGGCAGCACCTTCAAACTTGGAGGAGGTACAATATTATTTGAGCTTTGTTACAGCCGCTCCATATGCGCTCTATTGAAGATGCAGTCATTCATCTGAACACTTCCAAAGAGTAAAAAGAACTCCTTAAAAAGTATTGGACATGTTTTTTGAATTGTGTAATGTTGTTTCATAATCGATAGTTTATGCAGTCTTTTTTTTTCTCGGCAACACACAAAGAAAGTTAGTGAATAGACTTTTCCTTTTTTCTTTTTAATCTAGTTGAAAATACTGCCTGACTTACACATTTATTTGAAATCCTATTGGTCTATTTTACGAGGTTGCTGTCTAAATCCATTCACATTTGTCACACTTGCACAGTGTACTAAGGTCCTATTCAAGTGCAATTTCCACAAGCTTACAACGGAAAATAACGTTCAGTTTGGACTTTAATTAATGTCTGGTGAGAGGTGTTTTGAAAATGTGTCCCTTAATTTGAACCAAAATGTGACTGTTCAATACATTTCATTGTACTGTTACATCAATACCTCGCTGGTGTAGCGGTACATTTGCCTCACTGCGGTGCAGGCAGCGTCGATTTACTGCCTATTCGGTCACGATGCAAAAATAAGAGTAAACGTTTGTCTGTCTGTATATTGTACGCTGCGACTGACTGGCGACCATTCCAGGTTGCAGACCCAAAGTCACCCGTGATAGGCTCCAGCTCGCTGCGAGCAGAGCCAGGACAATCAGTATAACATTGATGGATAGATAATACTTTTCCTGTCAAGCCATGTCTGTCAAAACTGAACACTTTGATCGGTGTCGGTGATCGGCACCCTGCACAAGAGCCCCATTTGATGCATCACCCCACACCTGCCTGATCTAACCTTAGCTCCTCCCTAAAATATAGAGATTTTCATACAACGACAATGCGTGTCATAGTTCCTTGATAACCTCCGCAAGGGACACAAATTCCCCATACAAAAATTCTGCTTTAGAAATACTTCACTGTGTGGCCGCACATATCGCACATACCAGAAACTACTACAGATTATGATTTCTCTAAAGCTCGACTTTTGATATGGATAAATTGGTAAATTGTTGCAAACTCCCAACTCGAACAGGGCATTGAGAATTGATGGACGGATGGATGGATGGGTGCTGCCATTTCCCACCGTATATGGAGTACAGCAAAGCAACATATATGACAGCACACCACACCAAACTATCTGAAAATACCGCTTGTACAACTGTCCATCTGAAATGCCACATACAGAGTACTGAAGAAACAAAACACCTGGATTATTTGTACAAGCAAAATATATATTCCCCCCGAAATACCAGGCAAGATCTTAGTAGTCACGGCACGAAAAAACAAGTGCCTCTGCCTCAGATTTATAATTTGGTTTCCCGGGTGAGTAGAAAACCTTGGAGGTGAGTGCAGGCGCAGCAGTCATGTTTGTTAAGATACATGGAGAGTCTCCCCTTTTTCCTCAAAGAAAATAAATATACACTCATTACATTCTGCACACTGCATATTTCCACATCCTTAACATATTGCACAGGCTCGGAGCAAATGTGCATTGCTGCACATGGGGAAATACATACCATGAAAAATGACAACAGAGTGGAATAACTGCGGACCTGGAATATAATGGGGCGGTGGAGCGGAGGAGAAATAATCATACCGTGAGGTGGGGCTGCGGGGGGCAGTGGGAGGAGCGAGGAGAAGATGAGTTTGTGGCCTATGGCGGGGAAATGGCGCTCTACTGCTCTGCTGCTGGCTGCCTGGTTCCCCAGTCATGCTCCTTTCTGTGCGGAGACAAAAGAGATACATGCAGATAGGCTGCAATATTGTCCACATTGTACAGTTAATCAGTGAGGTCGTTACAAAGAACCAAAGCAGACACGTCATATTGTAATTACAGTGCAGGGAAATGCTAGGCGGTCTTTGCAGCTGGCCCCACGGAGCCAGAATCCCTCTGCAGTTCATGCTGTGAACGTTAGATGTCTCTCTTTCACTTTGCAAAGCTTGACCCAAGCCTGTGAGTGGAGCTCTCTGCTCCTGAACTCCAATCTCCACAAAATGTATACACCATCATTTGAAAATGGCAGCTTTTTGAAAATTCACCTTGATTATCAGACATTAAAAGTGACTTCTCCAGAGCTGAGTGTCTGGTTAGGGGGATGGCTGCAGACAGCGGAACAATACGGCACGCTTGGTATTAATGCCTGACTGGGGTGAGCAGGAAGAAGAGAGGAGCCGGCCCTTTGTTCTCTCCTCTAGCCAATTATTTTTTACGTGTGCCTCTTTTCACAACAACAAGAGAGGATTTAATTTTAATGCACTCTCTGGAAAAAGGGTAGAAAAAACATCTGCAGTATTCCTAAACAGATACGGGGGACTATATAGCATATAAGCATATGCTCATGCACACATCTCTGAGGCATAGATAGATGACAGGGGCAACTAGCATGACATCAACGCGAATGCACACACACACACACACACACACACACACACACACACACACACACACACACACACACACACACACACACACACACACACACACACACACACACACACACACACACACACACACACACACACACACACACACACACACACACACACACACACACCCAGAAACAGCATGAATCCCTTCATGCAGAGTGAAATGTAAAACAAACACTGCCTCGCTCCCAAACTCATGCCAAAACACAACATGGGTGCAGCCCAACCCGATGACGGAAAAAGAAGAAAGACACCAAAATAATACCAGGCATGTTTCTTTATACTGCGTCAGGGTTAAAGAGATGGGGACCACATTAACATGTGCATAGCCAAGGCGCGGCGATAAGAAAACTCCCTGTAAAAATAGCGAGAATTCCTGATCAAATGGCATGGAAAATAAATACCTAGAATTGCTGTCGGGAGGTATGTGGCCAAATATTCTTCTAATTGGGCGGGTACTTTATCTTTCTGTCAGACAAGCTGTGTTTAAAAAAAAAAAAAAAAAAAAAAAAGCGGTGCAGTTCCCAGAAGGAGAAGAGCACAGCTTGCTGGCCTTTTATTAGTGCGGGAGCTCTGATATATGCCTATGCTCCAGGCTTTCATCAGGAACCTGTACTATAAACACACACACAAAAAACTTACAAACCATTGTGAAAAACCAAGGCAACAACTTCGGAACAAGTCAGCTGTATTTTTCAACATGCAATTGGCATACACAGATTACTGACCAAAGTTCGACAACAAACTATCAATGCCAACAGCATAAAAGGGACATTTTTTTTGGTAAACTTACAGGTTAGCAAAATGATCATATATCAAGTGCTCAAATGTAGAAGGAACATTAAAGTCCAAAAGCAACAGAGCAGAGTAGCGTGCAAACAAACATTGCTGTGCATCCGCAGTGTGAGACAGTATTGTAACAACCCGTGTAAAATGATTAAGTCACAAGAGAATAAGAAAACACACAATGCCGCTTGCACACAAAAAGACTCCATGAAACAAAAAAAAAAAAGCAGTTACAGTTCATGCAAACCAAGTTATATGCTCCAAACTGACTCATGCAAACAAAGACTGAGAGACACACACACACACACACGCGCACACACACAGATGCATTTTGTGCACACACACCCACGCACACTGACAACACGGCGGCTAAATTAAATTTCAGTCCTTGAGCAGACAACTAAACGGCTTGTGTGTAGGACTCACTCTGAGGCACAGCACAAGCAATTCTCTGGAGACGGTGAAATTAAAGGGCACAATCCTGCTTGTTTATGGTTCTCACTCTCCTCTCCTCTCAATCACATGTTTTATTCGCAATCATTCGGTCCTGAAAGTCAGGCTTTTCGACAGGCCACCAGCATCAGGACAGCATTTGCTGGACTTTGCTTGCACATAGCACTTGCAATTATTCACACCTGAAGCCTCCAATCAAGCCCATGAGAACCTTTTCAGAAAAAAAAATACTTAAACATGTGACAAGTCCAGATTTTTGTATCCTCTGTGTGTAATTATTACTCTCGGCGACGGCCGTGATTTTAATCCATTGCCACTGAAAAATGTTGCACTTTACAAGCACATAAAATAAAAAAATAATCAGTTTCTGCTGGTGTTGACACGTCGCTGCTGGTTGAGTCTAAAGATGTACTACATGACACCGTGGCAGAGAGGTACGGGGGGGCAACTACCGTATTTTCACGACCATACGGTGCACCGTATTTAAAGGCGCAGTGTCAGTTATGGGTGCTATTTGCATTATTGGACGCAGGTATGGTAAAATATGTATATGCTAGCTTAAAAAAAAATGCGGTTGCATGCATGCACGCCAGCATGTTTTTAAAAAGCCAACAGGAGCAAAACTGAGTTCAGTAGTACTGTATTTAAGTATTTAACAATGTATTCACATTATTTTTGGATCAATCCCCATCCAGGCGTGGGAAAAACCATCCGGTCATTTCACGTACACCTCACTCAGCTACTCTCTCATGTTCTCCTCGGACATCGGGCCTTTTTGATTTGACTTAACTAACACTTCAGCGAGAAACTTTCCTTCTCTTACCCATAATGTAGGAATCTAAACGTCGCCTAATGTGCCAAAACTGCGATCGACCGTCACCAAAATATACGTTGACATCTCTACTCGATGTTCACATCAACCTCTGAAAATATTACAATGATCGCCCAAATATTAGCGATTTTAGGGTGTTTTTTTCTTCATCGAGGCACTCACAACAAAACTTATGTCCCTTCAAGAGACATTCATAAAATGCAAAACACACGACATGCCTTGCAACATTCCACAATGTTGTACTGAACGGCGTAAGGAGTACTTTGGATTATTCAAGCAAATTCATCCACGTCAAGACTATGGACCGAGTCATATGTTATTTTCTTTCTTTTGTGGTGACTTCAAGTAATGAGCAGTTGGACTGGCCACTAGGGGTGCCCTCAGGCCCGTATCCCTCTGAGGGGCGAACGTTCTCCAGATGTTCGTCTGCACTTTTCTTGTCGCAAGGAAATTTTGAACATGTTCAGGGGTTTTCAGTGGTGTTTGAAGCACAAATGACAGTTGTTTTTTTTTTTTTGCATCCCCTTTGCACATTGCTACAAAATTCTCATTTCATGGTGCAGGCACGTGACAATGGAACACTTACCTCACATCAAGAAGCACATCATTTTGGTCTTTCTGTTGCAAGTTTGCCTGATGTGGGGCTTTTCTCCAGCTTTGCCCCACGGTCCAGAAATAAAGAGAATTAAAATGGATGGATGGTTTCAGGTCCACATATGGAAGCCTGGAAAAATAACAAACAGGAGTTAATTAGAATTATGTAAATAATGGTGACTTGAGATAAAAGTTTAATTCATTTCATATCCATGCTCATAACTTGAAACACTCATCAAATCATCTTTCCAAATTGAAATGAATGGAAATGGCATTCATTTGTTCCATCCCTGAGGGAAAAAAAAACAATTGCAAAGTATTTTTTTAAACGAAAATCGCCCTTTATAATATTGTACTTTATTCTTTCGTATTTATTTTTATGAATGTGTTTTTAGTGTTTTGTTTATATTTTAATTTATTATATGTTTTATTGTTTTATAGATATAAAATTTTAACAGAATATTTATGTAATGTATGGTAAATCTATGTAGTCTAAATAATGTCTTAATAGTTTGACTCCTCAAGCTTGTATTATTATTTCATTTTTTTTGTGTACAGTGCTGCCACTGTTGTGACGTTGCTATAAGAATTAAGTTCTTGTGGAAGTTGAGTTCATTTTAAAACCACATACAGTCCCGCGATGACAAGTACGATATAGAAAAGGGATGGGTGCATAAAAATACACTCGGCTGTCACAACAGTGAAAGGGCCAATACTGTGGTTTACTCTCACCACGAAAATATTACTGACAACCAAACTGTTAACAACTATTAATACTTTTGTGACATTTAATCGAAGGCCAAGATTTTGATCCAGCTCTTGTATTGTGATTCATTGTACTCTGCATGTCTACCTAATGAAGTGTCCAGGGATTGTATTGCGACTATGTGTGCTCTATAGACCTGAAAAATTGATCTCGATATAGGTGATGCAGCAAGGTGTCAGCTAAAGAAAACATAGTAAATAATATTGTGCCACTGTGTTAGCGCGTACATTGGCTAAGATTCCCAGTCACCGCCTTGGTGCTTTCGAGTCGAGTTCTGTCCTGCGCTGCATGTTGCCTGTAGCACCACTGCTACACTTGGAGTAAAGAACGAGACAAGCTTAGAAAGAAATATGTATAACACATGGCAGACAGATGGGGCTGCACCGCAAGCTCCCAGATGATCTTCTATTTATTTTTTTGTCTGACAAGGCAAATCATAAACGCTTAGGTCTGCAAGTAATGTATTTTCCATGGAGCGCAGTGCAAACAATGATGTTAAAATGCACATGAAGGTGTGCAATGCTAACAGCGTTAAAAAGAGAAATACAGCCAAATATATATTTTTAAGCTTTATGATCATCAGGTAAAATCCATCCAAAAATATTTAAGACGGTGCACGTTGTAGCTATAAAACAAGTGTCCCTCAGAAGACACTTCCCAACCCGCGTGATGTTAATGCTGACCAGATGGACTCAAGATCACACGGTTGAACCTTGTCTCAAGCGCTACAATAAGTTGTGACACCCACACACGTCAGTTCAAACTTTATCGTGCCAAAAAGGAAGCTTTCATGTTTACTGTGCCCAGAAGCACTTTTGACTTCTCTGTGCTCTGAGGCCTCTGTGACGACACCTCCCACCATACCATGGTAGTTTCTGGAGAAATACAAATAAGCATACGTACAGTAGTGCGCTGTAAAATGTGGAAGGATCAAAGTATGGCCTTTTACAGAGGCATGATGGAGCAAAATAAGCTCTTTTCGTCTCCCCCAGTGATGCTCAAGCATGTTTTAAAAACAGAAAAATAACAGGCGCAAACTATTCCATTATCTAATTGCGGCATTGGAAGAGGGGGCACAAATGACTTAATGAGGAAAATATTTCAGTCAAACTATTTGATGATTGATGCATATTATAAAAAGTAGATGATAATAGATAATACAACAGGTTTTTGTGTGTGTGTGAAACGGTTATCAAATAGTGGCCAAAACATAGTAGTAAAATGCAAACTTTTCCTCTTCTCTACTCACAATACATACCGCCGCCCACACTTTGCAACATAACAAAACTCAGCTTATGCATCCCGTACCATCATTAATTAGTGAGTGATACCGATCATAACCACTGAACATCTTTGTTTTTGTTTTGCTTGTTGAAATTTTAGTCACCCATGTGCGACGATGTGATCATGTGATTTTAGATAACTATGTCAAAGTTCACCGTTTGTTGTTCATAGCTTTTGTTTTCATTAGTTTAGTTTGACTCACTCAGGTCAGTATTGGAAAGGAAAATCTGTTTTCAATTGCCTTAATTGGCTAAATACAGTTTACATCAATAAAATAATCTTTTAATAATAATGTAATCATTAAATGAATCATAGGTTCATAATGTATGTAAATCCCTGACCACATAAGTATCGAATCAGTCTCGGTGATTACTACCTAGATCCAATCACAACTATTAGCCTATACAATCTAATTATTCGCAGATTTAAGATTTCGCCACTCTCATGCTGCTAAATGAGGCAACCAAATATATTTAAGGCAAACTAATGAAATACAAAAGTCCTTATATGTCGTGACTGCAGTGCAGTTATAAAGCAAACCACCAGTACAATAATGAATAAACTCAGCATCAGAAAACACTCTGACAGTTTCAATCCAACAATTCATTGCATCGTCTTTGTAAAGGCAGAATTTTGTATTGCATCTCATTAGATTGTGCGAGTGTACCGAAAACGCACGTGTCACTGCCATGGATGCATCTTTGTTGTCTATCAAAAGCATGTTCAGTGAACATTAACTAACTTTAGGACAGAAATATAAAAAAAACAAAAACAAAATGATGATGCTCAGCACACACTGATCAAGATGGGAATATGAAACGTGATGATTTTGAGGCCCATTGGATACAACCCCGGCCGGGCCTTGCAGAGAGGACTGTACCTGCCTGTGGAATTCCTGGACCTGGTGGCCTGGCTCTGAAGCTCTCGTTGGTAAAGCTGCAATCAACTATGTTCCATTCTTCAGAATGGTGCTGAGACATCCTTGCTCCTGGATGTCCACCTATTGAAGCACAAAAAGAGGCAGGGAGGCGAGAGGAGGAGGAAAATCAATCCACCAAACCGATCCGCTCCCTGCAGACAACATGCTCACAGACTGTAGATGTGTACAGACTTGTATATTCTACAGTGCAGATATTTGGAGATAAAGAAAGGGCACTATATTAAGCACAGGCCTGTACTGCTTGTTTTGCATCAGCAAGACTGTAGAAGATGCCGATGAACAGTAAATTTGTGTCTATGATCTGAATAACTTCATGAAATGAAAGATGAAGACAAAGACTGCAATGTCTCATTCGGTTATGGAGTACTTAAATATTAGTATTCAAATCTTCAGTAACTCAGATAATTGCACAACAGTTATATGTTATAAACCGTTTCAGGGAAATCAACAATATTGACAACATTTTTGTCCATGGCGAGCTATACGACATTTAGCTGCCGATCCAGTCTGTGAGTCAACAACGATAAACAGGCTACTAATTAACACAATGATGCTCTACTCAATCACATGAGAGGATGGGATGGAAGGAGGAGAGAGCGAGCCAAAGGTGATGTGAGAGAGAGAGAGAAGGGAGGGAAAACGGAAAAAGGACGGCAGCAGGAGAATAGCAAGCAGACCCCGAGTCGGCTTTACTTAGACCCGTTGCCCAGTGTGTCCGAGGCTGCGGCGTCCATCGACCAAAATGATGGGCAAACAAAATGGAGACTTAAACAAGGCAAACCGTTTTTGGCAATCAGCATACAGGCTTGGAAAGTATCCCATGGAATTAATAAAAATCCTGAATTTAAAAAATAAATAAATGGAGACCTTTTCCATCTCCGTCCTGTTAAAAGCATCATTGTCGTCTCCAAGTCAGACAAAAGAGCCTGGTGCTTATTCCTCAATTACGATAAAAAGATTATGCAAAAAGCTATTTTGCGGATTCACTTAAAACGTGTCTCGCCCGTTAGCGAGCTCTTTCTGTGTGCGATCCACACGATAACCCTGGTCTTGCTGTCTTTGCCTCACAATCGCTCCCTCTCTCTCTATTCTCCCCAACTGATCAATACTTCATTTAAATCCTGACATTAGCACATTAATAATGGACAAAGGAGACGGGCAGAAATACGAGCAAATGTGCCGTTTTAAGCGACACAAGAATGGGCGTTTTTAGGGCAGTGGGTTGTGAGATTTCATGAAAATATGATGTGGAAAAACCAATGCACAACGATATGCAACTGTGGAGAGGCTGCACTGCAGTTTTGATTTGAGCTCCTGAGACTGTTCCTGATCAATACGCATTTAAATCCGGGCGGTGGGGAGCGACCGCAATATCTCGTCTCATCAAGAAAAAAGGCAAACACGCCATCCCAATTATCATCTCAAATGACTGGTGTCGAGGAGACACAAGTTGGATGCTGATAGAAGCATATTTCATATTTATTCAGCAGAATTTTTACATTAGCACCTGGGCTCATAATTGGCTAATATATATGCACGCTCACACTTTTATCTATTCACATAATTCACAATGAGCACAATCAATACTGCCCTCCCCGTACGCCATGTTCCACACTCATAAAGTGTGTCTGCATTAGATCATACAATAAGCCGTGCAGAGAAAGCCAGACGAGACCAGCTAATTTCTTGGCGCTCAGCGAAATTGCCCCCCGAATGTAACTAGCTAATCTCCCCCGCTTGTCATTAAACCTGTATATTTACCTGAGGAGCCTGGAAGTCACGGGCCTGCGCCACGACAGTCGCATCTCATTGCGATCTCATCCCATCGAGATAACTGAACAGATCCTTGTCAAAAGTCAGGCCCCCCACGGTTGCAAACAGAGATGAATGGAGGCGAGAACGAGGCAGCGAGAGACAGGATAACACTGGGTCGAAAGTCTTTCGAAATGGAGGTAAAGACGAAGATTACGCTGTGGAAACATGCACTTACAGATGGTCGGGCAGAAGCGTCGACCAATGAGCAATTAGGAAGACAAGACTTAAGTTATTGATCCGGGTTTCAGGGTTTCTTTTCTCTGGACTAAAAAAGGCTACCGGAGGTTGTGTGATGGCTGCTGCAGCTATGGGAGGAAAGACAGAGAAAGGCACTAAGAAGAGCAAGCAGGAGGAAGGGCAGGTCTTTCTCTCCCAGGCCTTGAGCTCTTCAAATGGGTCGTGGGCATGATTGCTAGGCTGTCATTGATTTCAGCAGACTTGGGCCATATGAACACACATATTGTCAAAAAGTGTCTCAGTGTTTTGCCCACACACAAATTCTTCTCCTAAGACACTGAGCGTGTGGCCAAAAATCAAGTTTTCTGCATAGACAGGGAAAACAGTGCTTTTTTGTTTTTTACTTCTGTCATTTTAAAATGAGCAAAATGATCTTCTGTTTTGAAACTTCATTTGACAATAGAACATGTCTAATGATAGCTCTGCCTAATGTGTGTTGATTTCATTTTGTGCAAATGACATAACTGTGTGACGTTCGGCGCAAACATCGGCAACTAAAAATATATTCACGCTATCCCCTGGGCTGCGTATAATCACATGCCCAGAATTTTAACCACAAATCACATCTAGCATGGCATCAGAATGGGCTGCTGAGTCACTTGTTGATGCTGATTCTGGATTAAGGGTTGGGTTTTTACGAGGACAGTGGTTTTCCTCAAACCCTCGTATGTGTACTGAACTCATGCCAGCTGCCTAGAAACAGCCTATATGAGCCACTGGACTATCTCTTCTTCTTCTGGACGCTGGTAACCCTGTGACAAATCTAAGGTGAAGGGACAAGATAAGGCCTGATTATGGTGAAACCATACAAACTAGCCATAACCGATGGGGTGGTATCAATAACATCGTCAACTGATTCAGCGATAGTCTAACTCAAGTGAAGTGTTAGCAAAAGACATCCTGTCCTCATCAACAGTGCTGGTCAGTGTTGTTCACAACCCCCAAGATGCATCCCAATGTCCACGAGAAGGAGATGGAAAATGACAAAAGTATAAAAGGAGTTTTGGAATTTGTTTAGGCCACAGGGGAGAAACATGTTCCCCAAACGTGTTCGTCAAGGACAGTCCGTGATTTTAAATAACAGAACACCAATCAGCTTCTGGTTTGGTAGGAGGGAGTCTTTCCTATCAATCCTCCTTGCAGGTCTCACTGCTGGTGACCACTTCACCTTTGAAGTCCCCCAGCATGAACACTCTCCACCAACACCTCGAAGGACTCCAAAAAGGGTCAAGCTGCTGTTCAGTGTGCAGGCACAAACAACAGTCACGACCGGTCCCGCTCTCCGTAGGAGGAGGGATAACACACAGTATCATATAATGCTCATTAGCCGCCAAACATACCCATACATGTGCAAACACTTCACATACTCCAAGACTGCGTGTCACAACGCTATGCACGCCCCACATCCATACAATATCACATGCGCGTTGCCATCCTAGCATTCTTGTGACACCAATATACTGCGAGTAGTCGCAGCAGTAGCCAGCCGAAGCTCGTTGCTTGATAGTTGCTGCAACCTACGTAGCACCGACAGGGGCGCGGTGGCCATAGTGTCATGTCCGCTGTCGCAAGTTTCATTAACTTGAGACTTGCAGAAACGTGACTCACCGCCACCTCTGATATTTGGTAGCTACGTTTTATGGTATTTGCAAAACAACTGTCATGTTTGTATGCATGTGAGGGAAAGAGAGAATGAGAGAGAGTGACAGGAGGTGCAGTACATTCTTTACCCCATGAGATGCCCGTTTGACAGTTAATTATGACCATAAAATATGGTTAAGCAGAGCCAAAACAGCAACGAAAAACATCTGCAACCTAAGGCAAGTTTCCTCCCACCCCACCAAGTTAGAAGTTGGCTGAAATTCCCATGTTTGGTCAGACACAGACAAGCAATGCAGAACAAGCCATTGTTTTTGGCAGCCTGAAATGTAAACATGAGTCGCATGCCACTCAGTCCTCTATTTACGAGTCACTTTAACAGGTCTAGGAAAATGAAAGTGTGATGCCATTTGATTGGTGAAATGGCGTCAAACAATACAAGTCGTTAGTGCTCAAGGAGGAAGTATGTTCGTATGCGGGATTGGAGGGTGTCTCCTCCAGCGCTGCACCAGTTGATCATCATGATCATCATCACCCGCCTTTTATACGAACTGCCAAGCTGACAGCTGGTTGTCGGATAATTCAGCCTTGCTCACAACTCTCGTACCCAGTGGTTGCTTTTTCTAGACGTCCGTAACCTTGCTTTGTAGTTTTCTCACCACATTTTGTATTTTTGTAATTTGCTCTCAAGTCCTGTTTTGTCATCCCGTGTATTTTGTTTTTGTTTTTCTTGTTTCATGTTAGCTTTTCCTTATCCTTTCGTAACAAGTGCATTATGTGTTATTTTTCCTTGCATATTGCAAGCATTTTTTGTTTGTCTCATTCTATCCTAATTCTTCATTTTACATTGTACTCTCTAGGTCTTGCGTTTGTCTTTAATAAACATTTGCATTAATAATTTTATCCTTTGCGTTTGTGGGATCCGATTCTGTTCCGGATTCTTCTGGAACTGTGACAGTAATGGACTTTCTGTCATGGTTCTGTTTTGTGTGTCTCCAGCAGGTGGCACAGGAGGGCCTTTCCCTCCAGCCGGCACACCTGCTGCCAACTATAATGAGCTGTTTATTTAAGGACTCCCAAGATGCCATGTCTTTGTCGGATTAATCGCCCTGCTCATGCCTCACGTACCATGTGCAATTCTCTAGACGCTCATGATCTTGTTCTCTGTTTTTGTCACAGTTTGTTCTTATTGTATTAGTAGATAAGTTTCATAGTCATAGTGTTGTTTGTTTTGTATTTTACTTGTAATTGCATTTCCATGTCCTTTTGACAGGCTATTTACATTGTATCATTATTATTTGCCTTATGCAAGATTTTTTTGTTATCCACGCTCTGGCCCCGTGAACCAGCGGTTACATTTGTACTTTGTCGGTCTTGAGCCTTTTTGTAAATAAACAATTTTTTTTTCTCAAAAGAAGATTTAGTCTTGAAATACATTTTTGGGTTCCACTTCCATCCGGATTATTCCGGAACATAACACCTCCACCAAGTTGTGAAATCAAGGTTCCACTGAAGTGTTTATATTAACTGGGGGGGGGGGGGGAACCCATTACTGGGTGTATTTATTTTTAATAAATGGACCAAAGTAAAAACGTTTGTAGAATGAAAATGCTGTAGATGGGGAACTGAATGAACAAGCATGAAAGAGAAAAGGTGCATTTCCCGCAATCGTCCACGGACAGCCCCTTTTAATTACAGCTCTGGTGTGCTGTGTCTGTGTTTTCTTTTTGAAATCACTTCCAATATTTCAAAAGATAAATGAGAATCACTCTGAGGTGATTGCTCATTCCTCCTCCATCGCCTTCTGAAAGAGGACACCTTCAACATTTGGACCTGTCACGTCACTCTCGGCTAAATCCCTAGCAACCACCATAGCAACGGCTGAACTTGAGGATGAACGTGAAATGCATGGCAAGCTCCCTCCTGCAACAAGGCAGCGGGAAAAAAAAGAGTCTGGGGAGAAAAAAAAAGCTAGGAGAGAGGCATATATTCCTGAAATACCTGAATTAAGCGTGGCATTGAAGACAATTGCATCCACGACAAACACCGTGCCCCATATTGATAATCTCAAATGATTGTGCGACATCCACCCAGTGGCAAACAGCGATAGGATAGTGCTACACTATGACCAGATTACAGACTTTCTGCAGGATGTTTAAGATAAAAGACTCTTGTTTTTGTGACATAAGCTTGGAAAACTAAATATCTCAAGTGTTTATTAGCCACCATGGTGTTCAAAGTACATGGTAGAAGTATGGATGACTTGCATTACTTTATACCTGTATGTATGAACTGAGCTCTGTCAACAGCTTTGTTTGTACCAGAACCGACTATTCAACTTTGATAATAAAGGCTATGCAAAAGAAATTTCCCTGCATTATGTTCTTTGAAAAGGAAGCCATCCCTTGAAAATGAGAAAGGGTAAACCTTTCCTGGTCCTTGAGTATTTATTGGCAGTCAGGGCAAAAGGACACTCACTAAAGTACTCTGAGTAGTTATTAAACAGGGGTGCAAGTGACCTTCAGTTTTAATCGTTTATTTTTCTAAGAGCTAAAGCTGCAGAGGCTATTTTAGATGCATTTCCAAAAGTTTCATTCTGGGAATCAGAGACAAGACAGACTGACAAAAGGGTTTTGTTCCAGTCAGGGGGCATCGTAATAGAATTTTGTTAGCATATTGCAATATTATATTATAAAAATCGCAGCAGAAAAAAAAATCAATAAAACACATAAAGGTACATCAAAAGAGCGATAAAAGATCAAATTTGTTCTCCCAGGATGTAAGGATATGGCACATTTTCCATTTTCTTTTGCATAAAATATCACCTTTCTGTCCACAATATGATTACCACTTCATTTTATTTTTTTTGACTGACCATTTTATTCAAGAACGCAAATAGTTGCTGTCTGAAACTCTCAAAGTCTTGTTGGAAAATTCCACGTGCTGAATTTATTTTAAATTAATTCACAGTAAAGGTAAATGTAAAGCAGGAATGTTAATCCCCTCCAGTAACCTTTGTGGCGACAGAGCCTTTGTATCGTAAGAGCTGAGGAAAGCAAGTTCTGATTCAGCTGGATTCTTAAATGCAATTAATGAACTTCACACAGCTGGATTATGCTGACAGGATTTGTTTTTTTTTCAACAACAATGTGGCAATCACCGCCAGCCACACACCCACACTGGGCCTCCTTAACTCAAAGCATGACTTCTTTCATCTCTGTTTGCCACAAAATACATGTTATCTGCAATACAGTTTTAGATTCGATTCAATAACCCTTTGAGTTTGTTATACAAGCTTTGTGCGTCTCTTATTGACATGCTTCCCTACCCGCAACCATACTATAATGCACAAGCTGCAGCTCAATCAGATGCAGTGAACTTTGCAGAGGAATGATAATGTTTACCTTGCTCCAACATTTGACTCGGAAGGCAAACTAGAGCCATCTGGCATTTCTCGGAGCAATATGAAATGAAATTAGTGAAAGCAATGTTAATTTCAAGCAGCATTTCATTGAAAAGAAAAGATGATCGGCAACAAAGTCTCCGTGCCCTCTTGACTAATCTAATAATGCTTAGTTTGTTTGCTTTAATCGTATTAAACTATTAAGAAGCAGAGACAAGGCTAAATAGAGCAGACAGGGGATTTCATAATCTGTCTGTTATGGCCACCATCTGATTTCCTGACATTCGTCACAGTGTGGAGTGCACGAATGGCCATATGGTATTTAAAGCCTGAGCTGTCCCTCAAGAGGTACAGTTGGGCTATACGTTCGCATATCTAGGGGATTTTAAAAAAATAAATAAATAAAAAAAACAAGTAATCAGGCAAAACACATTTTATTCTCAACAGGATTAAAATTAAACTACAAGTCCTTTTGTGTCATAGCCCCCCATTCATTCTTCAGTCATTTACCGCGCCCCCACTCCACCTCTAAAAAAGACAAGATTTCACTAATTTTGCCTTCGGAGCCCACGTGTACATGAGCCAATTATATGTGTGCTGCAGTTCTGCACCTCCACCACTTGAGGCCTTAAGCACAGGGGAGTGCATGCGGAGACAATGACATCGGAGACAATGGTTTTCTCTGATAGGCTAATAGTTAGGATTACCCGTCTTTAAACCCTTCTGTCCTTTCTAAACTTTCTTATGTTTCTTTGGCATTGAACTCAAGTGGTGTTACATCCTGTAAATTAAGAAACAAAATCCACACAACCCTGGTCAAATACAATTTTTTTGTGATTATAAAGAAACAAAACCAAGACAAATAATGTCCAAATATGACAAATTAATGTGACAAATTGTCCAAGTCAAGTGATTTTTCTACAAAAAAAAATACATAAACAACAACAACAAAAACAGGAGTGGTACTGTGTTTAGTATTAACCAATCACATTCAAGTGTATGTTAAATGGTGCCAGCACACACCTGTCAAGATTTAAAGGGCCTCTGATTCAGCCAAAATCAAGTTCAGCTATCCGGCTGGCTTTTCCTGACCTTTGCTTTCTAGCAGAAGCCTGAAGGTTTTGTGCATTGACTGGTATATGGAAGTCTTCATAATTGTTTTCACCTTGTCGAAAGTCCCACTTCCTCAAGGAAAAAAAAACACCAAAACTTTTTATCTCTTGTCCCATTTTTTTTTACGTCACAAAATTTTAGCATTAGAACGGGGCTGTGTCGACTTTTTATGCCCACTGTAGCTGACAGAACTTTCAACTTGCTGCCTAAACGCCTGCTTGTGTCTAAATGAAAACTTGGAAATTGAAACGTGCTGTGTCCTTTGGGGAACCGTGGATTTAGGAGAGCTGTTTTCAATTCATATTGTACTGTGCAGTTTTATTTTGCCTGTTACTGAGCATTTGGCGACACCTATCCTAAACATTTTACAGGATTGAAAAGAAAAATAATGACACTCAGTAGAACACAGTATTCCCTCAACACCAAACAGTGATGCTGGATACATAAGATAATTAAAACACGACAAAGCCGATTTTGTAGGATATATCCATTCGCGCACATGTGCTGCTGCCGAAAAGAAAGGCAATCCTAAATCACATTTTTAAATCTTCCACTCCAGTCCTGTAGGTGGTAGTGAAGCATGTCACAAGATGGTTGCTATGCACTTACAAAACAAATTGAGTCAGTTAGGAATGGACAAGAACAAAAACAAGTCATGGATCTGCACATTTATCCAAATCTCTAATTTAAGAGATTTTCCTGCACCCTGCAACATTTTTCTGCACATTTTAGGGGAAATTGATGAGACCGTTTTTGTGGGGGGAAAAAAATGAATCATCGATGGTGTTGATTTATCGGTACTCTTTTAACTGTGTCAATGATTTAGAAATACTACAACGGCATTTCTCCCCATAATAATTACAAATACGTAACACTGTTTTAATTTCATTGCAAAAATAGAAACAGCAAATGGGTTATCTCTTGTAAGGTGCACCCAAAAGGGGAATGAATGTTTGCCGAATATGGAAAAAAAGGGAATGAAAATGCTTCTGATGAATTTACAAAAAGAAAACGGGAGGTGGGGGCTTCATCAGGTCCTCCTGCCTGAAGAAAAAAATAAATAAAATAACTCATTCCCCATCAGTGAGTACGATCACTTGAATGGAATCAATCAACTGTGTTCCGCTTGGCTTTGCTCTTCGTTTCCAAATCCAATCTCTTCTGTCATCTCAGAGCACATTTATAAGGGCCCAGCCTCTTGATTATCTCCCTCCCTCGCCTCAAGTCCCCCCCGCTTCTGCATGCTCCAATGTATTAAATTAAATGAGGTGTCTGTCCAGGTCACCCTCACCCCAGCTTCACAGAGCCCAACCCTCACTGCTGGTAATCAAGGAAGAGGACCCCTCCCTATGAGTGTTGTGCCAGCCAGGCTGCATAAATTAGCATTAAGACCTGCTGTTAAGGAGGCAGAAAGAAAGAAGAGAGAACATTGCAGACACAACTGTATTTACAGCTTCAAGATGAACATCCGCCAAGGGTTTTTTAAAATCATTTTGCCATTTAAAAATAATTTCCTTTTTGGGGATGTGTTCATCATAACCAAAAAAAAAAAAAAACACGTTTTTGCTTTCCGATTTTCAGAGCTTGTAGAGTCAAGATGATGCATGTCTACAAGTCCACCGTTTTTTTTCCCCTTTATTCTTTAAATCTACTGAAATGCTCACTAAAAGTCACAGAAATACTCAGTATCCCAAATCAATGGACAATCTCATAAATTACATGAACACTTAATATACGAAAATGTTATTCAGAAGGGAAGGCGATATCCCGGAATCCAACCCTGGATCTCTATACTGTGAGACGGATGTGCTAATGAGTCGTCCACCGCGGCGCCCGTAAACACATATACAGTAATCCGAATTTTATGAATCTCAACGTATATCCAGTATTTGACGACAGGGAAGACCTTGACAGGCACCTTCTTGGGGATGATACTCAAACTGCGCAAGCTACAAATCAGCAACAAATTTTACTTTAAAAATGACCAGACGAAGCCACAGCATGCAGCAAACCGTGGAAATGGTGCGAACAAAAGAGCTATTACATGATTAAGCAAGTGCCAGTGTAGTTTTTATGCATGTTAGCATAGCATTTTGGCAATACCGTATCAGCCTGCTTGCTTCTAGTGTAGCTAGCTGCCTAGCATGTGTTAAAGCTGCTGAGTGAGTGAATAAGTGACATTGAAATTCCAAACCTGAATCACAGGTTAGATGAAAAAAAAAAAAGGAGTTGACCAAGGCACACGCTCACACAGCAGACACACATTTCTAGTCAGCCATTATTCAGCTGTGGTCTTCTCTTGACAGTAGCTTCAGGAGTGGCCATTATTAAGTCGAAGCCAAGAGTCTGCGCTTGAGCTACGGAGCACAATAAAAATTCCTTTTTTTTTCTTTAATTAACTTTTACGAGCTATGAGGAGAACATGCTGTCACCTGACAAGTGCTCCGGCACCGATTATTTCTTACCTTCCACAAACAGGCTATCCTCTTTTCTGCTCTTCCCGAGACACTGCAGTAAACAAGAACATATAAAAATGTGCATTAACATAAAGCAAATTTCGGATATAACGGTTGCAGAGAGATTATATGAGTCAAATAACATTAACTAGTGTAAGTGCTTTGGTTTTATTTTCCAACAAAGACGTACACTTCCTGCACACCCACTTGCACACTTTTGCCAGAACGGTGAGAGAACATCTTCAAATGAAAAGGCTTTTACAAAGCAATGGGGAGTTCAGCAACAGCTCTGAATGTCATAACTTCACAGAAATTTTAATTAATATTTCTCAGTCAGCAGCATAGCAGCCCACTTCTTTCTTACAAACAAACAAAGGCAGACTTCTTTTCATCTTGAAGTGAAATGCATAGGTCCGGCTGATCGAAAATGCTACGCTACTCTCTGCTTAGTTCTTCTCCTCTATCTTGCAAGGCGTGATAAAAGTAACGTGATAAAGGAGCGGAAATTGCATTTGTGACAAGCCTGTGCTGAAAAGACAGAAAAATACATTTTCTACCATTATATAATGGACAACATTTACATCATTATCTGACACAGACATTTCTTTTCAACAGCTGAATACACAACGATGTAGTTGTTAATATTCGGACTAACTGACTGCGTCCTTTTGAATTGGTATTGGACTCCATGAGAAGTGAGGCGCCGCGACATACAGAACAGTGTATAATGGTGCTTTTGTTCGGATGAGAAATCTTGTTCAGAAATTTCCCTACCATATTACATGCTCTATTACAAAATGCTTTGAATGATGACAGACAAAATTTTAAGTGTGGCATACATACAAAAAAAATATTGCGTTATATTTATCCATTTGCTGGTTCATGAAATAGTTTCCCCTTTTTTTTATGTTTTAAAGCATTATACAGCACTTTGAGGTGTATTTTTATATATGACAAGTGCTTACATAAATAAAGTTTGATTGATTGATTTTGTTTGATCTGGGTCAAAATCCCCCAATCCAAGATGGGTTATTTTTTCTACTCAACCGCTGGGCAATTAAACGCTTTTGCCGTTAGGCTTGCCACAGTTTTTAAAAAATGTATATACCGGGTATATATTTTTAGCATCCTTATTCATCCTATGAAATGCTGTCCAAAAAGTTTTACAAAGGAGAAAAAGAGGGGCATGGTACCTAGATTGATGGTCAAGGATGAGCAATTAGAAGTATTGATGACATCCTCCATTACAAAGCAAGCGGATAGAACGAATTATAACACACTAAAACATTTCACTGGACCGTTTTCTTTAAATGAAAGAAAATGAATACAATAATCACCAACATTACGTTATCACCAACATGTTCAAAGCACATCCTCTGGGCATCCAAACGCCAGGCAAATTGTCCACTAAATGAAAGGTCATCTGGCCAATACTATGCTAATTATTGATTTGGAATACACAATAGTAACAAAACGAGCAAAATGGTGATAAAATATTTGCTGTCCAGTGGCATAAAACAGTAGCCCTACATTCTTGTCACAAATAAAAGCTATTTTTTGTTGATGTCAGACTGGTGTTATAATGGTTGTTGTATTGGACAGTATTTTGTGCCCATCTACAGGAGCTGTGATGCAATTTTTGTATCATGTGAAATCACAACAAAGAGCAGTCAGAGTCCCCAGACGTCAACCAAAGTGAAAATAAATAAATACATACATGCCAGAGACCCTAGATGAACAGACATTTGAAAGTATTAAAATACCCAATTTAAAAAAATGTCCATATTAAATTGAGTATGCTGTCATGTTTGTGTGAAATATGTGTTAAAATATGAAAAGATTTCCCAGAAATTGCACTAATTTACACAATAAAAATAATAGTGATTGTCATTTGATGCATATGTTTTTAGTTTTGTTTGCAGAAAATGCACCCCAATGGCTCTAAAATGTAGAGTACGGTATTTACAACATTCACAAGCCAAACAGAGAATGGTGCAATTCTAATGAAACAATATTGGGAATGGTAGGAAGAAAAAGGGGATGGCGTTGGTTTTAAGTACTGTTCCGTTTTTTTGTTTTTGCTTTTGTTCTGCACAGTGGCTGACCATAAAAGCAGTAGTTGAATAGAATGAAAATGAGAGAGTGAGAGAGAGAGAGAGAGAGAGAGAGAGAGAGAGAGAGAGAGAGAGAGAGAGAGAGGTTGAAAGGCTGAGAAAAACAATTAGTTTATGTATATTACGGACCATTCATACACACACATTCCATCTGCATTCCCATCAGCTGTCAAATTGGGGAAACGATGTGGATGTGAGATCTGCAAGAAGACCTGAACTTGGCGCACCACTGAGAGCCAATCAAAACACAATCACGCTCACTGCCAGAACAGATGCACACGGGCTGGCGTCTTTACACTCATTCTCTCTGCTCGCACTCAGAGCCCGGCAAACTGCTTGTCTCTCCCTTTCGTTTTCACAAATGGGTTCACAAATCTGTACAGAACCATGCACAGACTCGCAGAAAAATATGAACTTCAGTCACACATGTGTTCCATTCCATTTCCATTTCAAAGTATCCAACGTTCAAGGAGGAACAAAGCAAATGCAACCCAACACTCTAAACTATGCCTTGAGTTTACACTGGAATCTCAGGTAGTATAATGCAGAATTCTGTTATCTACCGCTTATCTGGGCTCAGGCTCAGGCTCAGGAACTTCCTTCCCTCTCCCCAGGCGCTTGTTCCACCTCTTTCGGAGGGATCTCAAGAAGTTGACAGGCCAGCCAGGAGATACAATACCTCCAGCGTGTCTTGGTTCTCTCAATCACGCCCTTCCAGGTCTCACTGTCATTGCCCACCTGAGCGTTGAAGTGCCCCAGCAGAACAATGGAGTCTGCAGGAGGGGGGGGGGGGCAGGGGGGCGCTCTCCAGCACACCCTCCAAGGACTCCTGGACAGGTACTCTGAACTGCTGTTCCCCACCACCCGTACGCGGAGGAAGGCTACCCTCTCATCCACCGGGGTGAACCTCAACATACAGGCTCCAAGCCGGGGAGCAACAAGTATGTCCACACCTGCGACAACTCCAGAGTGAAGGAGTGTCCAATCACTTTCGAGGGGACAAGTACCAGAGGCAAAGCTGTGTGTGGAGGTGAGCCGACTATATCTCGTCGTAACTTCTCTGCCTCGCACACTAGCTCAGGCTTCTTTCCTGTCAAAAAGGTGACATTCCATGTCGCTAGAGCTAGTTTGTGTAGCCAGGGATAGGACCTCTGAATTCTCTGCATCTTGCGTTGTCTTAGCTCACAAGGCATCTCACCCCTTTGGCCCCTACCATAGGTGGTGAGAGCCCATGGGAAGAGAGAGAGAGAGAGAGATTACTTTTTCGGGCTGTGCCACGCTGGGGCCCATGGGAGCCACCAGCGAATTTGGCAAAAATGTACTGTACCTGTAAAGTTGCACAAAACTAAGATGTACTGAATTTAAATCTTTTACCATTTGCCAACTTCACTGAATTTGGCTTCCTTTCCTGTGATGAGATTCAGAGATTGAGCGTTGTTTAAAAAAAAAAATAAACGAATCAAACAAAAACAAAGCTATCACATATCTTGAGGTCAGCAGCAGAAATAAGAGGCTATGGAGGAATGAAAAAGATAAACCCCCGACATGGTAGTAGTGATGCACAAAAATTTGGTAGTATAATAGAGACCTACCATGAATAAAACAACATACAGTAGGCCTTTAAAATAGTCTGAAAGCAAACCTTTGCCTCTACCTCTCAACATAATTGACATAATAGTAGCTACACTGATAAGTCGTTCTGTCAGACAGTGAGGAAGAAAAAAACTAGAGCTATCCTGTGGGAGATTATTGTGATAATATATGTAAGAGTGTAAATGTTTCACCGCCAAACCTTTGCCACTGCAATTAGAGCGATACTGTGAAAAGCATTCTTCCGATCTGCCAGGCATGAAAGGGTCAGCTGAAAGCCTGTTTCTCCCATTTCAGTTATCACTCGGTCTTCAGTTTAAGCCCAGGCAACATTGAAAACGGGACTGTATTGAATTGGCATTAACGTATACTTCACCTCCCCCACTCAGGAGGCAAGGATAAAGGTTTGGGTCACCCAAAATATAGATGCATTTTCACGAAGTTCTTTCACTTGATTGTGAGGTTAGTACCTTCATATGTGCCGGTACCACAGAAGAAGAACTGCTGAGAATCTGCCATTACGCTACATTGGCTGGATTTTTTTTAGGTTAAATGTACATTATCAGACAGGAAGTACTTTTTAAAAATAGCACACCGTATTCCTCAGCAGAATAGATTCACATCCAGCACAATCACTTTTGCACTGTATGTTACTAGGACCACGGTGGTCGACTGATTAGCACGCCGGCCTCACAGTGCAGAGGTGCGGGGTTCAATTCCGGCTCCGGCCTCCCTGTGTGGAATTTGCATGTTCTCCCCGTGCTTGCGTGAGTTTTCTCCAGGTACTCCGGTTTTCTCCCACGTTCCAAAAACGTGCATGGCAAGTTAACGGAACACTCACAATTGTCCCTTGGCGTGATTGTGAGCACGGATGGTTGTTCGTCTATGTGTGCCCGGCCATTGGCTGGCAACCGATTCAGGTTTTCCCCTGCCTGCTGCCCGAAGACAGCTTGGATAACCTCCAGCAGGCCCGTGACCCTCATGAGGATAAGCGGATTAGAAAATGGATGAAAGATGGATGCTACTTGTACACCAAGCAGCCTTCATTGTCACAGGCGCGAGATCTAACCTTGGTTATGTGTAACCTTGTTAGCTCCAACGCTGCAAGGATAAAGAATAAGCAAAGCAAAGCCCTTAGTTTCCCCTCTCTTGTATCAAAAGCACACACGCGTGTGGTCACCCAAACCACGCACCAACTAAACGCACGTTCGCTCATGCAATCTGTCCCAGTCGTATTTACTAGTTTGCCGAGGACTGATTGCAGAGTTGAATGACTGTTAAATTATTCATGCTGTTAATAACCAGTCAAGTCTCTGTGGTGCAGAGTAGCCCTGTTCAAACACTGCTGGTTGTGTGCGTGTGTGTGTGTGTGTGTGTGTGTGTGTGTGTAGAGCGCAGTGAAATTGAAGACAGTGTTTAAACAGTCAGGTGAATGTGTATGTAGAATGTGTATGTGATGGCAGCATGAGTTATCACAGACTGGGCTGAATTGACTGATATGCTACTTGAGGGTGGTTATAGGAGGAGCTTCTGTGTCAACATAAAGGGAAACAGGTTTAGTCAAACGGAAGGTCACCCCACAGCAGTGCTTCTCAATTATTTTCTTTTACGTTCCCCCTAGGAAGAAGAAAATATGGCCCAACTCTCCACCACGACTGCAGTCAGACTGTATCATAGCTATAAAATTGTTAGAAGTACACCCCTGCATGAAACTGTATCGTTATTAACATTGAAGCAAACAAAAAAAAAGGAAAAAGATGAAACATGTTTCTTGTGGTCACATGCACGTCGCCCCCATGTCATCCCCACCCTCCCACTGCCCCCGTGATCACACTGCCATGTTTGGGCTCATGAACAAATGATTTTACTCTCAGTAACTTTCCATCACTCAAACTTTTCTTTTTGATTTTGGCTGATGCACCTAACAGTTGTTTGTGGGATTTTCGTTGCAGCTTTCAAAATGTTTCTGTCATCAACTGCCCTTGTTATCCTCGATCTAACCCTTCAACATCTGTTTCATCGAGCAACAGTGGTTTCTTTCTGCCGAAGTTCATTCCTTACACCGGCTGTGATTGATTTTTGAGAAATGAAAAATCCCAAATAGGTTCCATCTTGTCTTAGCTTCACAACTGCTTCCATTTTTACACCGGGACTGCTCTCTAGTTTTAATGTTGGTCACACTTTAACTGAACTAAATGTCATCTTCACAGACAAAAACATGATTCTAAAGTGGGTATAGATGTTCAGCACTATTTATTGTTTGAAGAATCGATGCACATTTAAACGAATCGAGCAACAAAACACATCACATGTTCCACTACTTTCTCACAGGAACTGTCTTGGATATCAGAATTAGATGAAAACAACACTTTTTCTTTGTGTCTTGGAATCAGCTAGGAGACTGTCCTCAACATTTTCCAGCATGACTGTTTTGTTTTTGTTTTTCCTTGTTGATGCGAGGTGCATTGGAAAAGGTGGAGGCATTAGGGGAATTATTTGACCTTGGCAAAGGTCTGATGATTTGTGTTGATTGGCAATACAGATAATAATGGAGATATTAATAAGCTAGGGTTGCAATGCCCTAAGGGTTAGGCTACAAGGTTGGAGGTGGTGGTGCGGGGCAGTGTAGGTCTGCAGCATCGGGGATGATTGGGTTCGGGAGGGCGGGGGTGCAAGGCAAAGAAGGGGGAAAGGGTGGAGAGGGTCGGCAGAGAGAGGGCGCAAAGTGCACCATTTCCTTAGCAGCGGTGCGGTGCTGCAGTCCGTGCTGTCACACGTCAAAGAGGGAGCAAATCAAAGGCAGCTCTTTTGATGAATATAAAACAGAGGGCCCTGCTGAGAACCACTCTCCCTCCCTGCTTTTCTAATCACAGGGCTGCAGAGGCGACGGGCTGCATCAGTTTCCCCCACCACAGCCCCCCACTACCCCCCGCAGCCCCAACCTAGCCCGTGCAGCACAAAATGATGAACGGAAACCAGAAACAAGAGGAGGAAGGCAGACTGCACGAGCCATCACAACAATTGCTGCTTTATGATAACAGCAAACATTTGTCCTCTTGAGACGCGTGCACGGGGGGGATGGGTGGGGTGTGGCAAGATGCTACAGCTGGGTTTAGGTTTTATCTGCAAACATCAAACAGGTATTGTTGCTTGGCTACCAGGCTTTTTACAATCTGTCTGACATATGCTCAAAAATCTGTTCTTCAGAGAGAATACGATGCTGACTAGGATTCTGACTGACATTATTAGCTTGTTGTCTTTCACTAGGCAGCGAAACGACACTCGCAGGTTTAACAAGCATTTCTAAACATGCTTCTTGATTTCCATTACATCTATTGTTTAAAAATAATTGTGGCATTCAACAAAACACATGGATGGAATCCTGAGTCGACAAATTCTCTTCTCAGCTCAAGCTATTGTCTCCTGCATGCAACCTAAACCTGTTTTGTTCTTCATCCACAGTCAGTTTTCACTATGACGTAGTAGTTCCAACAAGCTCCAACAAGAGTTGTACAATTCATAATCAGGCTACAATTATTTTCATGAAATATGCCTTTAAAGTCATGCAGCAGTTCACAGTGCTCACGTGCATGTTGTCACCAGACACTTACCGTACATGTTTAAGCTCAGTGAGCACAAACAAGGCTTATAAAAACGGTTTGGCATTTTTCTTTTTGGTTTTAAGTCACCAATGCCACTGCACACGCATTTTTGGCGTGGTAGAGCGGGTGTCACCAACACGGTAGCCCCCTCGATCTAAAAATAGCTCACTTATGATTTTTTTTTGCACTTTGCACTGTTGGAAAGGTGATTATTAGAAAATGTAAACACGAAAAATGTGTTGCCTATTGATTTTTATTTGTTTCCTACCTTGGTAAATCATTGCGGATAATTAATATTAGAGGTGTCAAATCCAGGTGGAGAAAGTAAAAACCCTGTCACAGTTTGGCCTTAGCTTCTACTTAACCAGCAGGTAAAGGAGCTCGCTGGGAGTCTGCTGAGTAGAAGTACAGTACCTGTGGCTAAAAAGACAAACTGTGGCAGGGTTTTTATTTTCTGGACATACATATGACACCTTTGATTATATTAAATGCTTATCAGCATTATTATTATTATTTTTATTATTTTTATTTATTTATTTTTTGGGTGGTGGTGGTTCCATTGCATCTCACTGGGTGTCAATTACACACGGATTTTCACTATTCGCATGGCGGCCCCGTCCCTTTCACACCGGTCATTCATATTGTTGTGCTTTATTATTCACAGTGGAAACTTTATACGGTAGTTTAGAATGCTAAAAAGCAAGCTGCATAAGATGAATGTGACATGTACTGTATATGGTACATCAATCATCTTTTATTATTAAAGCCCAATTTATTACTTTAATATTTGAAGACGGTGAATTTATTTTACACCTGCACTGAAATGTTAGTTTGAAAATTTTATACTGTTGCAAATCCCAAACAAATTGAAGGTTTGACCTTGATCACGGAACAAATTGTGTCACACCTTTGAGGTTTTAATGTTAAATCAATACCTGTCTGAAAGTGTCATTCTACCGTTTCTATCATTGCTTTTCTAGCATTGCCGATGTTTGAAGTAAGAAATGATTCACAGAGCAAGACAGCATTTGCCACAGCCACAACCTTGACGAAAGTCTCACAGAGCTGGAATACTTTGTCAGGACATTCAAATCAGAAGTCAGCTTCAGAAGCACTGCCTAGCGTATCCTCCTCAGGGCAGTGTTCTACTTGTCCCAAGGCAGCATTTGTGGGTGACACCAAGTCCACTCCCACCCAAGCCTTACGCCCGAAAAGTGACACATGCATTGGTGTCACTGCTGTTTCACCTCTTGCCTCCTGAAGTATGAGGCAATTTCCTGTGAGTGGTGCATAGCGAGTGAGAAAGAGAGAGGGATGGTCGCTATAGCCCGGCTCTACCGTTCTCTTTGATACTGTCAAGGAAGAGTAATAGCTCTCTGCAGCAATAGCCACCGCTAAACTAATGTAGTGTGACTTTGCCTCTCCGTCCCGAAGCATTACTGCAGTGGTGAGTAACAAGGGGGTGGCGAGATTGTGAACAAACTGTGAGGAGTAGGAGAGGATATACACGATAGAAATAAACGAATCTTCACGTCTGCTATTCACGTTCATGAAATTCTAAACAAGATATTGGATAGTGTTTGTGCAGCTGGCCAACTTTTTATCCACCAAACTATTGCACTCGACGGACTGGAACTTTCTGTCAGAACAGGCTGACTTTACAGTGATTTGTCAGCTTTTTCTCAACACTTACAGCAGTCTTTGAACTTCTGGAAGGCAAACTCACCGAGCCAATGTTCGTGCCGGTTAAAGTGATGGCAGATGCACCATGATGACGACATCCAACACTAAACTGTGAAATGCAGTACCATTCATGAGATGGAATACCCCTCCACACCATCAGATGGCAGTAGTCAGTCATACACATTAAAAAAAAAAAGCTAGCAGAACAGAGGCGCTACGCTGCGGAATATCAACGTGTAAACAAAGCATATCGGCCTCATTTTCAATCGCTACTACACTTAGGAAGTCTGCTAAGAAGTCGCAGTTTGGCAAATTCAGCCCTTTGTTTTTTGCTTGTGGAAGAAGGACTAAAGCAGGGGTAGCCAACCAATCCGAGACTAAGAGCCATTTTTTTACTGTGTTACTGCAAAGAGCCACATCATGCACACAATCCTCTTCAAATCTGGTTTGTATTCCATTGTTGCCACTCGAAACAGGGCACTTTTGCAGAGACGAACCTCCCGCGAGCGACCTGATCGCGCACCTGCAAGCATATGCGCACTTGCAAGCATATACACGCACACACACATAAGCACGCAACAAACGGGCGCCGTACAGAGCGCTATACAGAGCGCCGTTGTTTGAATGTCAGCACCACAGCGGAAGTGTTTTTCAACGCTTGCAATGTGAAAGCCCGGGAGCCGCATAGAACCAGCCCAAGAGCCGCACGCGGCTCGCGAGCCGCGGGTTGGCCACCGCTGGACTGAAGCAATGTCTTGCAACAGTCACAGAAAGCAAGTCGACAAGAAAGAAACATATAGGTATATTAAAACAAATGTATTGTGATACAACAATAGTAGCATGCAATAGTACAATTTAATTAGCCAAAAGCCCAACAAATTGATCATTTTTCAGAGAGCCTCCGACAGCAGACACCAATTCAACATACACCTGCCCAACGACAGCTGATTGACGGTGCCGACAATGCTCACTGACTGCTAGGAGCCTGACAGTCGACTTGGTGTCCAGTGGCCTGACTTTCAGAATCTGCATTCTCAGCGGTCATTCTAGCCTTGCTCAACTTGTAAATGGATCTCTCACAACCTCAAAAACATAAGCAGCAATAGCCAAGAACACATCCTTGTATACCTCCAGTCACACTTTAAAAAATATTAAAATATGCGGGATTCGGGTGTGATTAAAATTGTGCAAGATTGCAAATCATAAATGTAAAATTAATGTCACAGTCATTCTCCAGAGATGCATTCAGATGCGAAGAAATAGATGGGCTGTACGGCCTAAGGGCTAAGGAGCCGGCTCTGACCTTGACTCTCATATCCAGTCAGCGCCATCATTAGAAATCCAATTAACAGGTCCCGCAAAGCGAGAGTGCTGAGCCAGCTCTACAACTGTGTTAAAAGGTAGACGATGTGAACATGATTTAGTTATTAGGTCATTGCCCCTCGTTACTGCACGGTGGCTCACTCTCGGTGTTGGTTCCGCATCAACCGTATGTACACAAAATTCAAGAAAGTAAGTTGCTATTTCTTTGCAGCAAAGCACAATCTTCCGTGTACCCTTAAACGTGTTCTTTCGACACTTATTATTGTACATTCCAATGCCCTCGGCCAAGGTGTCCCACCTCTGAAAATCAAGCACCATGACCCGGTTAAAGGCCTGCTTGTGCTTCTTTTCATTCACAATTTGACAAAGCTTTCTTTCAACTGTATCATCGCACCATCAGTGGTTTTGTGTTTCTGAATGGGCCATCATTACAGGTCATTATTTATGTACCCACGGCAGCCGCAGCAGGGCAAGCGTGCCGTCTGAGTTCCTCCTGAAGCACTTTGATCTCTCACCACTGTGACAAAGCAGTACAGTACCTCATAAATGAGCCTCTTCCAACTCAAACGGCAGACAGCGACATCAAGTACGGCCTTGCACAAAATATGCAGATCCAGAGAGGGGAAAAAAGAAAAATACAGGGTCCTCACTTACAATGAACTATGATGAGCTTTGTGCAGATGTCAGACTTAGAAACATAAAACTTACTCTCCTTTTATTCATGAAAAAAAAGGGACAATGCACAATTAATCAACATGATACAATGTAAATTCATCTGAGTTAGCTAAATTAGGCACATTTTCACTGGCGCTCCATCGGGCAGATGTAAAAGCCAACCTAAAATGAAAAGCATGAAAATCAAACTGCCAAACGGGTCTGAAAATGACGTGTTTACCCATATTTCGTCCGGCATAGGTTGTTATCTCCAAGCATCCAGATAAGAAAAACTATTATCGAATACAGTATTGTAGTAGACATCATTGCAGTAATAATCACAGATCTTTTTTTTTAACCTCCAGTGAAGAAAAGAGCATGCAGAAGAGGGTGTGCCATCCTTAGTCCCGGATAATCTCTCTTTTCAAGATTTTTAAATTAAACGGCTGTTCTTAGTTTAAAAAAAAAAAAGAAAAACAATTGTGCCATGTGTACAAGTGTACTCATACAGGCAGGGTAAAACTAAACAAATCAAAGCTCTTTTTTTCAATTCTCTGTGATGTAAAACAGACATATAATGAACAAACACATAAAATAAGGGGCTCTTGGTCAATTCTAGAATTTTTCAATGCATTTATGAAGCCTCCCAATTACGTAACAAAGGTTGGTTAGGATGAACTGTAAAACTTCAGGTCAGACTTTTTGCATAAACCTGAAAGCAACATGTGGCTATAGGGATGTTACGTCACAACTCATCTGCAACCTACTACCATATTCAGTTGTTTAAAATTTTTAATTTTGAATCATTATAAGTATGTCAAATACTCATCTTTTTTTAAGTGCAAAATCACCTTGTGGTCAAAGAGAACAAGACTAGAACATAAATGCTAAAAAACATATTAGGGCTGCAACTACATTTTTTTTGTTCCTGATTAGCGATTAATCAAACAATTATTTTTTCAGTTAATCTATGAATCAGATTAAAAAATTTTTTTTTTAAATTTCAGTCCTTTTATTGAAAAAAATTACATTATTCTATTATTTCGAATTGACAGTGCATAAAATGCACAAATCAATCATCAGTTACCGGTAATTATCATTCAGTTACACGTTTGGTTGTCAGAAAGGGCTGTCACAATTGATTTTAAAGTTGTTGTTTTTTTAGAATCGATTATTGCATCAATTACATTAACTGGATAAAATTTTATTTTGCATTGAAGTGGACTACAAAATGATTTTTCCCCCCAATTAGTGTTTTATTAGTCAATTATTGTTTATTTGGTATTGTTTGGTGATAAAAATACAACTAAACAACAATCAAGCAACATCACATGAGAGGGATTGATGGATTTAAGCTTTTTGAAATTGATTCCTATTGGTTGGGTCATTGATTTCCAAAGTAAAAACCGATATTTGCAAATATCTTATTTGTACTAAACACAAAGATAGTCTGCTTTCAGAAAACAAAAATGTGTTGCCAGGCTTTTATTTACAATTTTCAATTTTAAGGTAAACAATGGCTCTCAACGATGATTCAATCATTAAAATAGTTGTCGATTAATTGATTAATTTTGAAACCTCTGTCAGGAAATAGGCAAAAATGTTGACGTTATTTAATAAAGAACACACAGTTTATAGTTGCTAGTTCAGCAATGCTGGCACCTGCACCTGCTATCAGCACAAGTCCTTTTTTCCACCCAGACACTTTGGCGTTCATGCCAGAGGCCCCCTTTCTCATTCAACACGAAATCAAAATGATAATGAGTCCGTATTAGAAATTCTATCTGGAAGGCCACATAGGAAACATCAAAAGGTGCTGACAGGGTGACTGGGGGCAAGCGTGGGGCTTAATGATAATTCACATCAAAGCAGAGGCCAAGGGTGTGGGGACAGCTACAGTATCAGGCAAGCAGGACGGTAACACAAAAAAATAAAGCCACAGAGGCAAAAATGTTCTATCCACGGCCAGGATAATTCACTGCTGTGAAATTGGAACGCATTATTGGTGACCATTCCCAAAAGAAAAGGGCACTTCTGCGGGTCCGATGAGCCCAGTTGAAGGAAAGCCCGGGTAGATGGAATGATGTGGTTTGGTAAATTATAAATGATAGCCCCTCTGAAATGACATAAAGGAAATCATAAAACATGTTGTGGCGCCAGCATGAGCGCACCGGAAATGTGCACTTCAGTAAACAATCAGCCACTAGCAATTATATCAAATTGGACTTGTTATGGGGCATTGCTTTTCTGGCCATAGCACAGTCAACCCTCTAATGATAGACTCTACAGTTATTGCGATCTGTTTGCTTCCATTTTGAATCCCTGACAAACACTTTCACACACAGCCAACAAAGAATAGCCTTGCTGGTTCTTGAAAGTGAGCATTTTTTTCTCAGGAAGCTTAAACAACCATCACTCGGTCCATAGCTACGTGGCCCACAACCTCTGGCGGCAGTCTGACCTCCTTCCACCTTTCAGATCATCATCACAAACATCAGTCAGTCCCTGATTACCAACCTGGAAACCTAGCGCTATCTCCCATCAAAGATTTTATTTGCAAATTGTACAGTACTGTACCTTTGTGTGATCAATTCTGAGTGGTACGATGCACGGTGGTTCTAGGCACAAAATGACAAATTACGCTGGGGAACAGTTTGTTGAACTAAAAAAAAAAAGCGTGACAACTCGTTTTGCAGTCACAATTAAGGCAATGCGGTGAGAGGTGTGTGCAGCTCACAATATCTCAATACTATCAATGTCTGGGGAAAAAGACCGCATCATCGGGATTAAGAGGATACGTTTTTCTTAACCTCGTAACCATCAGTATGCCGTTGTAAGTTCTGTTTCATTTCATGCTATTTCTAAATGTTTCTATGCTTGTAACTATTCCATCCTAACATTTAATTATCCTGTATTTTCAATTTAGAGTGTTCCGTTAATCTACTGTGCATGTTTTTGGAATGCGGGAGGAAACCGGAGTACCCGGAGAAAACCCACGCAGGCACCCCGAGAACATCCAAACTCTCTCTCTGCACTGTGAAGACGTGCTGCTCACCAGTCAGCTACCGTGCCCGTCAGATCTAACGTGTGATTAGAACATTTTAAAATACAGATTTTCAATGCAACAATGTTGATGATTTACTGGTCTACAGAATTTTGCAGCCTTTAACGATGTGATTAGGATGCTTTCCCACGATACTGTTACTGACTCTGACAAATCAGACTTGTTGAATCAATCTCTGTTTTTGCACACAAATAAGAAAGACCTAAGGGATTGAAAAAGTGCTTGGATAAATCATACAAGGCCCACTCAGTGGCTGTTAGAAGGGGAGCTTATGAGGGTACCGATAATATTCTGAGACTGTAATTATCAACTTGATCCTTGTTAGAATCCCATTCTTCATTGGATTTGGGGAGCAGTATTGCTGACGTGAATCTCCTACATCCTGAGGAGTAGAAAATTTGCAACAGCAAGCATTTACTCAATTTCCATTACTCAGTAACATCATTATTTCATCCACACGAGAATTTGACATTGGACCATTAAATTAGCACAACAACACAAATGCTTGAACGGCTAAAGAAAAGGAAATTCATTCCATTAAACTGGACTTCCAACAATTTTAAAATCAGCACTAGAGGGGAAACCCAAGCACGGCTGTTGCTAGATTAAGAGTGTTTGATAGTTCGCTTTATGATGGCTTGTTTGAACATGAATTGTGCACTGAATGTGGATGGATCCCGCGCCGGCTGTGCAATATCAGCAATATACATGCTGTTATTTGAATGTTGTAGTCAAAGTCAAATCTAGATGACATACAGATAGATACAACCTTGCCCTTGCTCACACACTACCTGAACCATATTCTTCTGAAGACCCGGGGAAATGTAATCAGTGGTCATATCAAAGCATAGATTCCTTCTCTGCTGACAAACGAATTTCATAGAAAAGATCATTATATGTTTCAGACGCGTGTCTCACAAAAGAATGTTGGAAGAAGCTTTATGCTGGTTCCCAGGGGGCTGTTCCTTCCCTGTTATGCTCTTATTAGCGTGTCTCCCGCCCCCACTACCTGCTGGAGGATGCAACGCCATTCATTCTCCGTCTCTCTCTTGACCTCTGTGTACATGGAATTTCTGGCAGTCACTTGTCCGTTAGAATACTTTGGAGAGGTGCAGTTTTTGTCTGGTGCAGCTGTAAACGTCATCGAGGGAAGAACACAAACATGGTAATGTGGTATCCTGGCTTGGTTTGTCACTTGCTGTTTGAAACAGTGACCAATTGCCATCAAAATCCATATGTGCATTCCTACTCTTGTCTAATTCAAGCTGTGAACATATACAAGCAATCTATCAAATGTAAGCTTCTATGAGGAAAAAACACTATCACCTCACCACAACCATTTTTGCATGACAAGGCATTTTCCACGTCCTAGAATGTATTTTTTTATTTATTCAGGCACATGAAGGATGAAGTTATCCAAATTAGGATTACTTGGCCTTGGCAGGGGTCTCACAAGTGCCGTTCCAGTTGACATGTCAATGAAGGACAAATGGTACTTGGTGTTTGAATGAATAAAGGGGATGATGGAATGAGGTTTGACCGAGTAAAGGGGGGACTGGCTTTTACTGCAGCAGTCTTAATATCAAGCTTGAATGGCTAGCTTGGCTAGCACACCAGCTTAGGACTTGATGAGGTAGTCCAGCTGAATGATATACATCGGCAGCCGCTGAGAGCTGTCCATTAGTTGCGGGGGCCTCCAGTAATACCCGGCGTCACTAAATGATTTCCAAATACATCAGTCAGCATCGCGTAGGACAGATAAATTCTAATGTGTTGGAAGTGTAATGCATACTCGCAGCACTGTTATATTACGCTGCAGGTTAGGAGGGCAGTAAGAGGGAGGGGTGAAAAACGTCATTTATTTTTCAGCGCAGCCAGTATTCTTCCCATTAGTTTCAAACATGAGGTAAGTTATGGGCTTGAACAAGCGCCTTTAACCACCAAAGCACGTCGCACAAAAGAATGCAGACACAAGAGGTGAGCAGCAGTGAAAGAGCTGAAGGTGGAGCGGTGCTAATCCAAACGCAAGTTAGAGAACATTATGACTATTCATGTTTTGTGTTCGTTCCCTTTTCAAGCTGAAGAGACAATTTCATTTTGACCACTCAATGGGGAGGAGTGTGTCTAGCGGCACTCTAATTAATGTGGAAAGTTTTTGATACACACTTCAGACTGTAATTGCAGCGGAGCGGCTCAGCATTTTTCAGGTCTGTTTGAAAGACCGACAGAGGTTAGGTGAATAGGAAGTGAAGCAAAAGAGAGATAATGATGGTTGTACCAATGACAGTAGTAGTCAAAATATGCTGTGATAGAATTTCACAAGAGCATTCTTATCACTAGACAACCCAAAGGACTGCAGTACTGAAATGAGAAAAAACGCCCGCAGGAAAAATAAACGTCAAGTGTGATTTTATTTCAACCCTATATGCACAGCGCACAGTATGGGTGTCAAACTCGAGGCCCGGGGGCCAGATCTGGCCCGCCAAGTCATTTTATGTGGCCCGCAAAATCAAATCATGTGTGTCAACTTGCTAAGATCTGTACCGAAATGTCCAATTGTCATGTGTAATAAATAACGTTGAGAGTTTGCAATCATTTTGTTACCCTGTTTACACTCACTTGAAAAATAATTGAACAAACAATTGTAATCGACTCGACTGATTTCAAAACTCGTAATCTATTAATTTGTTGTGTACACGTGATAAGTTTGTGGTTTCACTGTCATAACGGCCCTCCGAGGGAAGGCGTAACTCCAAATTGGCCCGCTACTAAAATGAGTTTGACACCCCTGATGTAAACTATCCAGCACATTGTCAGTACAACATTACGTCAGTGATGACGTTCGTCTATTGTCTGTTTTGCAACGGAAAAAAAATGTCATCCCTGCGTCAGAGTCACAATAGATTGCCGCAGATTTAAACAACCCGTTTATTGGCTAGATTAGCCATTACATTTGGAATGGTTTGATGAAGACCAATATAGAAGTGGGGCCTTGGCGGTGGTCTGCACTGCACTTTTTACAGGATCTTAGTACACCGTTTTAACATTTCAACTGAACCATTACCCTTGGAATTTCTTACAAATTCAGCTGAACATGAAGTGTCATGTCGCCTTGTCTTACATATCATCATATGCCAGCTCTGTTTATGCCAACAAATGTGCTAGGCCTTTAACAGCAATAAATTATAAATAGAAAAAAAGAAGCTTAATTACTTCACCCAGCCAATGCTGAATAATGCAGTATTCTGCTTTACAACCATTTTGTGCACATCGCATGCAATGGTTAACACAAATGCTGAACACAGCCGTGTTCTCTTTGAAAGGTGTGCATTTCACGATTACACTCAGAGATGCATTTGCATGCATGGACGTGTTTAATGCCATGGACTCTGGCATTTGTTGCATGCTAAATTCAGCCATTCAGGATAGAGACATCTGGCCGTGTACATGTTTACCCCCTGGCACTTGTCAATGGTTCACCAAGCACGAGAGAACCGAGAGGTTATCAGCATTGAGAAAAGAGACCGGCTCGCTGAAGCAGAAGACATGCCAAAATACACGCACTCACACGGTTAGGCACATGCACGTAGGAATTACCACCCGGGATCGTAAGAATACGGGTGCACGAGATGGATAGTGAGATTATCTGCTATGCAACAGCGACATGAGACAGTGATAGAAATGATGCACATCTTGACCATGTTGCCAAGAGGTAGTCTTTCTGCACGACTGGCTCATGCATACACCGATTGAGAAGTTTCATTTTGCGCAGGCTAATACTCCAGTGCTTGTACTCATTCAAAACTAGAAAGCTAACCATGCATACCATTTGTTTGGCAAAGACAGGACGTGTCAACATCTCAATTCTCACAAGAGATTTAACATCATACCACAAGTGGAGATGCTCTTGCAGTTTCTTTAAAATGTATTTCGCACGCACCTATCTCATGGATGGACCCCAGTGAGTCCGTCCGCGCTGTAGACTGTGTACTTCTCATGCATTGAATTTAAAGGGGGTGAGAGGAGAGAGAGAGAGAGAGAGAGAGAGAGTGAGAGAGAGAGAGAGAGATATCTGAAGGCAGTTTGAGCCAATTTGTTCTTTTAGAAGTGTGTACCAAATCGAAGCCCTTTGTATTAATCAGTAGCCCAGACATAGCTCCCCGTCTTAAAAAGTTTGATGACCCCTGCCCGAAAGTTACGACTGCGATGTATGTTTAAAAGCTATTTTCCAGCAGAACATCATACCAGAAACAATTGTTTGTCAACTTTGGTGTCTTATTTAATTGGTCATTTGCAATAAAATCATACATTTATTTGTGCTTTAAGATGGAAAAAAAAAGTTGTCACAAATATATCATTATGAACACATTTGTAGCTATAAGTTAGTATAAGTAGTACATGTATCAGTAAAAGTTGGAAAGCAGTTACACAACCCGAAATGGGACATTAATAGAGAACTGTATGTACAGTGTTCCCTCCCTTTTCGCTAATGATAGACTGCAAGCCCCTCCTGCCATAAGTGAATTTCCACGCAGTCGAGGTTGACTTCAGCTTCTTACTTTTTAAGTTTTGTATTTTATTTTGAAGAGCAGATTTACGCTGCTATCAACCCCATGCCCAAACAGTGCCCACTCCTCTAAACAATTGTTACACTTGTTTACACAGAGAAAGAGAAAGAAAGAGAGAAACGATATCGTCTGGTCAACGTTCTTTAAGTTTAGCTACTTTCGGTTTACAAGGTGAACACGGCAAAAGAAGGGTTTAGAAGAGATAACGTTCCTGCCACACAGCCAGCGACAGCCAGCCACAGCCAGCGACAGCCAGCCACAGCCAGCGACAGCCAGCCACAGCCAGCGACAGCCAGCCACAGCCAGCGACAGCCAGCCACAGCCAGCGACAGCCAGCCACAGCCAGCGACCAGTTTGGGAGCTCTAGCGATCGCGACAGGTGAGCCCGGCAGCGGTGGCAGTGACGGTGGCCAGCGAAAGCGAGCGACAGCGGCGTTCGTTGTGGGCTCCAGCGATTAGTGAGCCCGGAGGCGGCGGCGGCGGCGGCAGCGACCGAACTCACTCGACCACCGAGGCGCGTGAGCTAGCGATAGCCAGCCGGCCTGAGCGAGCGAGAGGGCTCTTCGGAGCTCCAGCGGCGGTCGACCCTTGGGTCCGGCACTAGCCGCTGGAGCCACCACCTGTGATCAGCCAATCGAACCGTGAACCCGGCAGCAGCGGCCGAAAAAACGTCATTCGAACACCGCGGTTGTGTTGCCCGGGGAGGTCACTGGCCCACTGCCACGTCAACAACATCCTGGTTGGCAGAGGGTCAACAGCATACATCAACAACTAGCTGACTGCTGGTAAGCAACAAATTCCGAAAGGATGCCGCCTAAACGGGGACAGGATGCAAAGCAGGACGAAGAATTGATGACTCTCACGCAAGTCAATGAACTCCTCCTGCAACAAAAGAACTCTTCACAGCGCTCATGCAGCAACAACAGGACCACTTCAAAGGATTTGTAAAAATGATACTGGATTCAACAAACACACGACTCGACAATTTTTCCAGGGAAGTACAAGAACTGAAAACCAGTCTTGACTTCACTCAAAAGGAAGTCGATGACATTAAAAACAACAAACAATTGGATCTGACCATTGCAAAACCATGCAAACTGAAATATTCAAAGTATGTGACAGTATGCTGGTTTTAACCGACAAGATGGACAACTTAGAGGGACTATCTAAAAGAAATAACTTGATAATCGACGGAATTGAAGAAATGCAAGGAGAAACGTGGATTGAAACGGAGCAAAAAGTACAAAAATCTTTAAGGAGCAACTACAATTAAAGGAGACTATCGAGGTGGAAAGAGCCCACCGCACGGGAGACACGAATCGGAAGACCTCGACCAAGGCCAGTAGTGGTGAAATTTGAAAATATAAGGACAAAACAATGATACTACAAAGAGCAAAATACTTAAAAGGTACTAAAATCTATATTAATGAAGATTATACAGATATTGTACGTCAAAAAGAAAAGAATTGCTTCCAAAACTCAAAGAGGCTCGTGAAAGAGGGGAAATTGCCTACTTGAGGCACGACAAACTCATCGTCCACCCCCGCACCAGTACACCAATTCAACGGGCTTGACTTCAACATGCTCAGAGCTGATTACCTCAAGACATAAACATTGACTCAATTGATACAGGAAACATACAACACAAACATGGACTTCAAAATCTTTGATTATGCAGAACACAAGACATTCGACCCAGAGAACAATTTGGACCCTGACAATAATTTCTTCAATCAAAATTACAGCATCACAAACTCCGAGTATTATACGAATGAACAATTCAACACAAATGTAGAACTGAAAAATACACTTTCATTAATACACATTAATAGTAGAAGTCTCTATAAAAATTTCACCAAAATCAAAGAATATTTGGCCACATTTAATAAATTTACAATAATTGCTATATCAGAAACTTGGCTTGATGATGAAAAAACAAGTGAAATGAAAATTGATGGATATGAAATGTATGCAACTCATAGGGAAGATAAAAAGGAGGGGGAGTTGCAATATATGTAGATAAAACACTGAAATGTAGTAAAATTGAGAGCTTGACAAATACAACAGTGAATCTAATGGAATGTCTAACTCTTGAAATACATATTAAAAATGCATCAAATGTCATTATAAGTTGCGTTTATAGGACACCAGGATCTTGTCTTGACACATTTAATAAAAACTGATAGATATGCTGAGCTGTTCTAATGACAAGAAAACACGAATAATATGTGGCGACTTTAACATCGACTTATTAAACCCAAATGGACACAAAAACACAACAGATTTTATAAATTCAATGTATAGCAATGGTCTTTTCCCAGTTATTCTGAGACCCACCAGAATAACAGTAGATACAGCCACATTAATAGACAATATATTTATAAATAAGATTGATCATAAAAGGAAAGTGGACTTCTCATAACCGATATAAGTGACCATCTACCGGTCTTTGCAGCCTTTCACAATTACTTGATAGAATAACTAAATCAATAACCCACATCTCAGAAATAAGACCCAGAACCCAACATTCCATCGCAGCTTTCAAGCTCGATTTAGACAAGCAAAATTGGTCAGAGGTCTACACAAAGGAAGATCCAAATACTGCGTTTGACGCATTTCAGTCAACCATAACCTCCTTATATGACAAGCATTTCCCAGTAATTAAGGTCACCAGAAAGTACAAAAACCAAAATAAGCCATGGATAACAAAAGGCATAGAAAATGCATGTAAAAGAAAAACAATCTATACAAATCGTTTCTAAAATCCAGAACCAAAGAAGCTGAAACAAAATATAAGACTTATAAAAACAAATTAGTAAACATTATAAAAATCAGCAAGAGAGACCATTTTCATGCATTATTAGAGCAAAATAAAAGCAATACTCAAGAAATATGGAAAATCTTAAATCATGTAATTAGAAACAGCTCTAATAAAGTAAATTATCCGGAGTACTTTATGAAAGATAAAAATACCATTATTGAGGAAACTGCAGAAATAGCAAAGGAATTTAATGAATATTTTGTTAATATCGGCAGTAATTTAGCAAAACAAATTCCTGATCCAATAAATCCTTTTGAAATAGATAAATACATAGAAAAAATTCTTCCACAATGTTTCTTACTGCTGTGAATGAAAATGAAATATTAAATATTGTAAAAACATATAAAAGTAAAAGTCAACTGACTGTTTTAATATTGACATGACAATAATAAAACAGATTATAGAATTTGTAGTCCGACCTTTTACATACATATGCAACCTATCATTTAAAGCCGGTGTTTTTCCATCAAAAATGAAAACTGCTAAAGTTATTCCAATTTTAAAAGTGGAGAAAGACAATTCTTTACAAATTATAGACCAATATCACTGCTACCACAATTTTCAAAAATATTAGAAAAAATATTTTCTCACAGATTTGATAACTTCATTAATAAACACGTGCTATTAAGTGAAAATCAATACGGCTTTAGAGAAAAACGGACCACCTTAATGGCAGTAATGGAGTTTGTAGAAGCAATAGCGACTAATATTGACAATAAAGAATTCACGGTTGGGATTTTTCTAGATCTAAAAAAAGCTTTTGATACAATAGATCATACAATATTATTGAATAAATTAGAGAGATATGGTATCAGAGGCACAGCATATAAATGGATTGAAAGTTATTTAGAAAACAGATATCAGTATGTGCAGTTTAATAACATAAATCCAACTCACTGAAAATTACCCATGGAGTGCCTCAGGATCAGTGCTTGGACCTAAACTATTCATTTTATATATAAACGATATCTGTAGTGTCTCAAAACTATTCAAATGTGTCCTATTCACGATGACACAACCTTCTACTGCTCTGGAAATAACATGGAACAACTCCTGAAAATTGTGGAAAATGAATTAACCAAATTAAAAAACTGGTTTGACAGAAATAAACTATCTATAAATTTAACAAAAACCAAGATAGTTGTTTTTGGCACGCGACCAATCAAAGAACAAGTCAAAATAAAGATAAATTCAATTGAAATAGAACGAGTTAATGAAAATAAATTTCTTGGACTAGTAATAGATTCCAAACTATCCTGGAAGCCACACATAGATAACGTTAAAAGAAAAATATCCAAAACTATCGGGATACTCCACAAAACTAAGGACGTGTTGAATAAGAGTTCCTTGTGCACATTATATTATTCATTATTACTCCCATATATGACATATTGTGTGGAAATATGGGGGAACGCCTGTAAAACAAACACACTCCCTGTCTTAAAACTACAAAAAAGCAATCAGAACAATCAATAGGTCTAAATATATAGAACCCACAAATCCACTATTCATCAAATTAAACACAATGAAATTTTACGACCTGGTTGACTTCAAAATCGCCCAATTAATGTATAAAGCACATAACAATTTCCTTTGTCTAAATATTCAGAAGCTTTTTGAAATTAGAGAAAGCAGTTATAATCTAAGGGGTACTAATCAATACAAAAAATCCAGAACAAGAACAAACAATAAGCAAAGGTGTGTATCAGTAACAGGTGTCAACCTGTGGAATAAGCTTGAAACGGACCTGAAAATGAGTAAATCGCTGGAGGAGTTCAAAATAAATTCAAAAGATCAGTACAAAAAAACTATAAGAATCACAATTAAGAAGATACATTTGATACATTTATAAAATTAGTATTACAGCTCTTTGTTCTTGTTTTGGATTTTGATTAATTTATCATTTGTACTCAAGAAATGCAGTAATTACAATGATTATGAGAAATTGAAACAAAAGGTCAAAGAATAATTATAATACACAAACCAAAAGGTGTATAAATAGAAAAGTAAAGTACCACAATGGTAAAAGTATTTGATGATATGTAGACTTCTCTTCTTCTTCTTTGTTTTGAAAACGATCAATTTATATTCTATACAATAAGGGGTAGGACTAGATAAGTTGTTTACTTCTTCCTACTCCTTTGAGCATACAACTGTGATGATGAGTGTTTTCTTTTTTTTCTTTTACATACTTTTAAATTTTCCTTTCATAAATGTTGCCTACCTTTTGGCTATCTGTTACTGTGTGTATATATATGCTCAATAAACAATAAACAAACAAACAAACAAACTTACCATATTTTACGACCATAAGATGTACAAAAAAGGTCTTACATTTTCTCCAAAATGGACGGGGCGCCTAATAATGCGGGTCGATTTATGTATGCATATAGTTTCAAAATCTGTGAATGCTGTTGTGTGACTTCGATGACGGCCCTGCTTGACAGACTGATGTTATGCTGACACGTCGTTTATATCGAGGAAAGGTGTTATGTAATTGATGACAGTGTGAAAGAGGTGGGCGTGAAAGAGGAGGCTAAAGGAACACCCTCAGTAGGGGCATGCATGCTGCCGTATTGTTTAAACTACGTTTTACCGTGCCTGTATCTAATAATACAATGCGTCTTGTGTATGTGTTAAATCCAGAAATAGCATCCGCAACTGACGCTACTCCTTTCAATACGGTGTGCCGTATGGTCGTGAAAGTATGGTAATAAATGTAACTTTTCAGATGCAAAATGTAGAAAAACAGCGGTCTAATTTTCATGGGCATGGTTTGTGTAAAACAAATTTCCCATTTTTTGACTGGTCCAACTTAGAAGCAATAAAAATAGCAAGAATATGTGCCAAAATAGTGATATAAAAATGTAAAGTTTGGAAATCTGTGCTAGAGGGAATCCGCCATAACCGAACTGCAAAGTAACAAGGGAACACTGTATTACATTCCACCATCCATCCATCTTCAGCACCACTTATCCTGAACAAGGTCACGAGGGAGTGCTGGAGCCTATCCCAGCTGACTAGGGGCGGAAGGCAGACTACACCCCGAACTGGTCGCCAGTCAGTCGCAGGGCACATATAGAGACAAACAACCATTTGCGCACACATCCGTGTGGATGTCACAGAGTGGGAACTCACAAGTCAGTGTACCACTACACCATCAGTGTCTCTACATCACACCATTGAAAGGAAAATAATAATTCCATATGAGAAAACTGCAGGCACAGCAATCAAAAGAAACTTCAGAAAAGGAAGAACAAAAGTCGATACGTTCATTCGAGGTTTCTCTTTTCTTTCTCCAAACCCACGGCAGGGAAATATAAAATATAACAGACCATTTGAGGCATTGCTGTTCTTGTTCACGTGAAAGCGAACAAAATGTGATCAAAATTGATTCTTACAAGCAAAATACCCCTTTGTGCACACACTCATCTTGCTGTCACATGTCAAGGAAAAAGCAGATGCTCGAAGAAGCAGATGCTCTTAAGGTAGAAGGGGGTGGGGGAAGGAACACAAGTTGTATGCACACATGAGTGGTCTTTGCACAAAACACTTTCTTCTGTGTAAGTTCAAAATTTTCCAAGGGTGGGGAAAAGCATAGTTCACAAAAAGAAATGGCAGTGAACATTCTTGGATGATGGGTCCTTTGAAGAAAATCGGTGATGATGTCCAAAATTAACCGGAACGATGTTGTCGGAAATGTCCGAGTCCTTTTAAGTCCACTGTCTGTTGTCTTCTTCCAGGGCAATGTCCAGGCACTACACAAACCAGGCCAATTATTCTAATCGAGACGTAACAAGATAATTGCAGCAAATGGAATCCTGATGCGAATCGGATGCACAAACAATTATCTTGCAGTTCAACACATCTGCCTCAACCAATTCTCCCTGGTTACGGTATCTGAGCTGGGCTGGTGCTGGCATCCCCGGGCACTGGTGCAGACTGACTGCAGCCCACAAACGCATACCTTGAGACATTGCTTCGCTCTCCTTGGGTAGGCTATTGCTCTCTCGTGTATATTCCAGATAGGTTTCTTCATCCAAAGGGGAAAACGATGACGAGAAAAAGGAAAAGGCGCGGAACAAAATGTTTGCAACAAGGCACCGACTCAAAAATCGTAGGTGCTCCACCCTGTCGAAATCATCCGTCTTTGCTTTTGTCTCCAGTTAATTTAGTTTCGCGGTCATGTTAGAGAATTAGCGCCCGCTACTCAGCCTTTGTTTGGGGATTTACGTACACCCTCCCCTGCAAATTTACCAGTACCCACCTTCCACTCCCCTTGCCAACCCCTTCAGCCTCCTGTCAGTTTAGCGCCAACGTTTTTTTCCCCCAGCCAGTCATCGCACCCTCTTTGCGGGTGTGCTCGTTGAGTTCTGTGTGGTCATGAGTGTGGTGCACGTTTGTGCCAGCTTGGCTAGGAGGAGAGAGAAAGAGGGAAATACCTCTTTGCAACTTATGGGAAGGCTATAAAACCAGCACAGGCGCTCATATATTATGGGGATCATTTGCATATTCGGCTCATAAGGTATTATGCAAATACCAGCCAATTTGCATAATGAATTCAGCTTGTTGCCTGCATTGCTGCAAGATTAAAACAAACAATGGTAGATTTGCACACATTGCAGACATTTGTCGAGGTTTTTTTCCCTCGTCGTTGAGTTTGTGCTGTTACAGTGCTGTCGCTAATTGCGCTGCACAGTATTCGTTAATGAATTCCCCTAAATTAGTCGATTTCGTCTTGACTACTAAAGCAAGGGGCAGCATTGCTAATTAAGAGCAGTGGGCATTCTCCTCCTCTATGCGGGGGAGGGTATTAAATAATTAAACGACATCTCCGGTTTTTAATCAGTGCCTTACTAAACGAGCAGAATTAAAAGCTGCGGCAGAGACATGCAGACGTGACTAAGATTTAATTATGCGGCAATGAAAAAAAAAAGCAAAACGAAGTTTTTATTTGGATCGTTGACAAATCCACAAATCCACATTTGTTTATCACCTCATCGCTACGCCTATAACGCATGCCTAATGAATGTAAACGACAAGATGGTGGAAAACAAGATGATGAAAATATAATGGATGACAAAGGACCACATTGTGTTATGAAATCTACTTCTGTCAACAACAATCTAAAAAGGAGTTTCAAATTTTTTGTGCGTGCTGTGGGCATATTCAGACCCATCTTACATTGCTTTTGTCGCATTGAAGTATGCCCACTGTGGCTAGCGAGTCTCTCTCCATCCAGAACCAAGGCGGAGGCGGGGCGACCCACGAATACAGCTAATGCCAGGTTGCACTTGCGCTTTTCGAATCAATTAACCCGCACGTTAATTAATGTCAAGTCCGTAGAACAAAAGAGGGGCAGCGCTAGATGGTTGCACCGGGCATGTGGAAGGAAAGCAAGGAAGAGGGGGAGGGTGGGTGAGAGGGACTGAGAAAGGGGATGGGCAAATATGGAAAAAAAAAAAAAAAGGAGCAAATGCGCTTGATGGCAGCGAGACGTTGGCACAGTGCCAACCACTCAGTGGTAGCACCAAGCCAGACTTGCGTTCATTCTCTCAGATAGGTGCTTAAATGGAGCTGGAAGTCTGAAGGGTACCACCGTCATTTTGGTAGTCCCAAGAATCACATACTTTTTCCTTCATCTTGTTTTGGATGGACCTCTGTGGACTATTTGAACGTTGATCTCCCTTGAGAACATCTTGATGACATCACGCCTCGCCATGGTGGGCTGTTGAATACCTGCAGCTGCACATTGGAAGAAGCCACCAGGGTGAACTGTGGAATGGACTGACTGATCGATTCGATGCGAAGTTGCTTCACGCGCCATGACGGAATCACGTCCACCCAGCGAAATCCAGCAAAACGTCACATCGCCGACGAGACGAGACAAGAAGTGAACCCACATTAAAGGGTTATCGCATATGGGAGAAAGACGAACATGTTGGCAAACCTTTGTTGGATTAATTAGACCGGAATTCTAAAACATAAACAACAGTGTGGTTTTGTTGTTCTAATAATAACGGGGGTGTGGCGGCGACACAAAAGAAAACTCCTCCTACTCTTTCAGACTAGCTCTCTCTCTAACCATCTGAGGCACACCGCTCTGTGCCAAGCAGCCAGTCGACCATCTGGGCAGGACACGCCATGCCAGTTTGTGTGGAGCTGCGGACATGGACGTTGGCGATCAATGCCATTTCGATGTCACCGTTGGCAGCAATGGACCTGATTGAAGGAACGGTACTATGGCCTTGTCAGGTCGAAAACTGACATGCCAACTCGAGTGATACAACATCTGGCAAGAAGAGTGAAGAAGGACAAACAAAGCGGGACATGCATTTCAACTTATAACCCAATCGCTTCATCGGCTGTCGGATCTGTCGGATTCTGTCACTGGATCAGGCGTGGTTTCGCCAAAACGAAAGATGAAAGAACGAACTGAGGAGCGACAGCATCTGATATCACTAATTAGCACAACATTTGCTTCGTTAATCAAGACGTGGCTTCCGATCAAAGGAATAATCCAACAAAGACTCATTAACGGACATTTAAAAAAAATGAGATGAGTGCCTAGCCAAAGCGGATGGCGCTTTCTGTGCCAAACCATGAAAATTCCCATTTGTTACTGGATTGGCTGGCAGCCATATCAACCATGGCACTGCTTAAACAAATGCTGCCAGTCTTGTATGGGGTGGGGGTGGGGGGCAATCGACCTGGGGGACTGACTAAACCCCAATGGCAGCTGCTGTTGAGGCAAACATGCAAATGAGAGGATGCATACTAATGAACTGGAAAAACAATTTGCAATCAACAAAAGGACAAGACTGAATTCACTTTTTCCCCTCAAAGTGAAGCCATCTTTTCTTAGATGATTATGGGAGTCGTACAAAGACAGCAGGCTTCTATCTACAGCCACAACAGAAAGGAAGCATTTTTTTTTAATCAATATTTGTTACCACAGAACTGGATCCTTCCAGGCTGCATACGTCAGACAGCAGGAATGGCACACCTGCAAAATGAATAGGTGCACAAGGCACAGGGAGACCGAGTTCAAGAGGCACTGAGGGGGAGGTGCTGTCCTGTCTGCAACCAAACTGAGGCTAGTGAGGCCGTGGGAACTCATTACAGATCTCACAGCCACATCTCCACCACTTTTTTTTTTGTCCCCTTATTGCCAACCACCCAAAAGAAATGAACAAACTCCACCCTTTCAGGATTTTCCCCTCTGTGCTTAACTATCCGAGGCAGATGCAATGCCATCTTAACAGGGTTAACTTGGGAGTCCGGAAAATGCTGAGAGTCCAAAGGAGCAGTTCTTTGGTTCCCGAGAGGTCTGTTGGCATCGGGCACTGAGCCAAGATTGGCATCGACGCGAAGGGAGACAATGGAAGATTCTTATCAAGTTCCTTTTTCCATTCGGAATTAATGTTAATGAGCAATATTAGGATACCCATCTGCATCTAACTCTTTTTTTTCCTCCATTGGATTGAACAAGAGGCATAGTTGGGGAAAATTAATAATTAAGGAAGTCATCCAAAGGGAGGGATTATCACATCTTTGTCCTTGCTTCTCTGCTATGACATGCACAACCAAGATGCCCCCCAATCTGGATGTACCATGATCAAAGAAGAAGGCATCAATTTTGGAATTGTTTTTGGTCATCTCAAGCGCGATAATTTGGGATCGCGACAAATCCGATTAAGTTCATTTTTAATTACAGTATTTTATCGTCTTCACGGGGAAACACTTGGATATTCCAATCTTCAACGCTAATGAAGTTTGGATAATCATCTTTTTATCTAATTCCATGGGGGATGCTAATTGTGCAGTGTCTTCATTACGCAAATGGATTACAAAAAAAAAAGGGGGGGACTGGCACGAGCAAGTCAAATGGAAGGGGAGGTGCAGTGTGTGCATGTGAGTTTAAGAGAGGGAAAATGAGAGAGGGGGGGAAAGAAACGCAAAAACAAGGATATGTTTCTTGCTTCGTTGTATTCCAGTAGTGACTTAACTGTATTGGCAAACAAGCAAAGAAAAGCTGCACTGCCAGGGACAAGAAGGGCTCCCCTTTTGGAAAGCATTTTCTTTCTGCCTGCTCTCCAGAGTGCCAACTGTCACAGCTACCTTCACTGTGCGCCTGGATCGTACAAAACTGGAACAAGAAGAAGGCTGACTGGATTCTAAATTTCTCCTGAATTGGATTTTTCTTGTGTTATTAAATGGAGTCCATGAGAAATATTAATTTTAATTGTACATATTACGATGTTGGCGCTTGGGCGAAGCGGAACGCAAGGGAGAAAACCAGACTGTGGCGGGCACCGGCTAATGTCCTCTGTGCTTAATCATCCCACCGCAGAGTCGTGTTATGCATATTTCATTTGCATATCATTAAATCGCTAAGGCATACTGGCAAATGGCAGTGGGGAGGGAGGGGTGGAAACAGAAAAGGCTAAAATATTGATAGAAAAAGGTTACTCATTAGGCAATGACAATCCTTAACGCTTGTTAACGCTTAACCTGTGCCTGTTTTTTTTTTTTCTTCTTCTTCTTCTTCAATGTTAATTAAAAACATGCTCAAAGCTTTACGGCTGAGTCATTGGGAAAGGATGTAAAACTGATATGTTTGCGGTACATACCAGACATAGCAGACTCGGTACATACATATATTTATGATAACATTTTTTTTTACATGATGCTGATTTGAATGGCAGCTGGTTTATATGAATGTTTGTTCAAGTTTAGAATGCAGGTATCCCATAGGACCCATGCTAGAAACAGACTGTGAGGGAGTCAAGTAAGAGCAGGAATTGGAAAAAATGAAGAACACAGTTTCTTTCATTCACAGCCAGCACATTCTAATGGATTACAAATATTTTTTTTTTTTAATCAAGGACAGGTGCTGTTGAGAACATGACCAACAATTATGTGTTGTTATTGCATGACTCAACTTGTAAGCTTGAATGTATTTGTAAATATCTTCAAACATGTCAGGATTTATTAAACATATGTGACCTATTAATATTCACAAATAAATTGGCAACACAAATCTGTTGCGCGGTGAGACACATTGTTCATATTAAAAATAATCTATAGAATACAGTATATAGTTTTTTAAACAGTATTCAGAGCATGTTGAACAATTCCATGGTGCCATTTATTCCACAGAGTCATGTGTGTCTAATTGCGGATCCTCCCTTTTCCAGACATCCGTGCTTAATTCTCTCCTGATGCAAAGGCAAATTCGCCCAAAGCCAGAATATTCAAATGAAGTGAGCTTCACGCTTCGCACAATTAGCCATGTTTAGTAATTTGAGAAATGAGCGCCATGGGGATGTGGAGGAGGGGGCAGTACAGGCGGCGGGCTCGTAGGGGAAGCCCAGCGAAGTGGGTGGGTATGAGCATGGCGCTTTGTAACCATGGCACATGCAGATGTCGCTGTAGTTCTTCCAAAAGCAACTACTGTACCAATCGAGTGGAAGGGAGGTAACGAGAATCTCGTTTGGGATCACACACCTCCACCGTGTGTTTCCTAGGGGTGTTAGCATGTGAAGTGCAGTCTGGGAAAAAGACTCAGTAGCCAGTGGGAGGGAGATGACGTGGGTGGAAGCAGGGCGAAGGGAAATCCCTCGCTGTGAGTGGGAATGTCGATGGAAATAACTAAAGTCGAGGCAAGGAAGGGTTAAGCAATATCAGGGAGGTATCTGGGAGTTTCTAGACAGAGCATGGAGATATTATGCAGAGTGCAGCATTAATATGCATGTCGCGCTCATTATTATTCAGCTCGGCAAGCAGTTATATCAGTGGGCTGTTCTGCCATGCTGTGGTTACTGTCTGAAACATTTTCTCCATCTAAGACAGTGGCTCTTAACCTTTTTAGAGGTACCGAACCCAACCAGTTAATATGCACATTCACCGAACCCTTCGTGAGTGAAAAATAAATATTTATATATATTTTTTAACAAATTCAAGGTATTAAAAAAAACACACATTTATTAAAAACAGAAACAAATAAAATTTAAAGAGATAAGTATAATTTTTTTTAAATTTTAATTTATGACGCACTATAACGACAGTCACACGTTGACTACTAAGCGAACTAAATTTCCCACAGCACTGATTGGACAAGCAATGCAATTTGATAATCTGCAGCCAGTGATGGCCAAGCGGGCGTGTCATAACTAATTAACATGTTGAGTCGAATGTGTCTTACCCTCCATGGCAGAGGCTCCGTCGAACACCCTGAGACCGATTCGGTCGAACCCAGGTTAGGAACCACTGATCTAGGACAAACAGAATTATTTTATGAAAATGTTTATTGGTCATTCAAAGGATTGGGCAGCTGGAGCAAATTCAGCAACAATAAGCAGCAGTAGGATAAGATACTTTTTGCCTAAGCGATCAGTTCATATAATCTACTAATAAGGATTTGTGTAATGTTGCAAAAGGCAGGCTATACCAACTGCACTATTTGCAATTGTTGCATTGACCTAATTGAAAGACGTTGCTGTGTACTGTATTGAAAAGTACAGCGTATGACAAATAGGGGTTAAAGTTTGAAGCTCCTGTGTTCCGCTGAAAGTCAACCCAGGCCCTTTTAATGAAATGCCACGTCTGATGTCTTCAGATTAATTGGCACCTTGTAATTCTTTCCAGTTAGCATTAATAGGTATCACCGAGGTAATCAAGTTGATCCACTGCATCTCGCAAACTCCTTATAAACCAACGTGAAGGTCAACTGTCAATCACCAGACACAATCTGATCATCTCATACTCAAAGTCAGCAGCAGGAGGCTATTAACAGCAGCAGTAATGAAAGAATTATCAGAATGAAAACTCCTCGCCCATTGGAGAGAATACTGTACCTTGAAATGAGCTTCGACCTGGCTAAACCTCAGCCTACATCCATTACTGTAGCATTGTAGAGCAGAAATCCATCTGACTAAATAGTGTCTTTGGCAACATCTAGACTAGCACAGTGGTTCTTAACCTGGGTTCGGTGAAATGGTCTCAGGGGTTCGAAAGAGCCTCAGCTAAGGAGGTTAAGACACACCTGACTCAACATGTCAATTAGTTATGACACGTTCACTTGGCCATCACTGGCTGCAGATGATCACATGACATTCATGTCATGTGATCCTGTCCAATCAGTGCTGTGGGAAATGTAGTTCACTTCGTAGTCAACATGTGACTGTCGTGATAGTACGTTGTTATATTTTTTAAAGTATTTTTTCAAGTACTTTAAAAGTATACTTATCTCTTCAAATTTTCAAACTTTTTTCTGTTTTTAATAAATGCATTTTTTAAATATCTTGAATTTGTAATATATATATATATATATTTATTTATTTTTCTTTCCATTAATGAAGAGTTCAGTGAATGTGCATATTAACTGGTTGTGTTCGGTACCTCTAAGAAGTTTAAGAACCACTGACCGAGCAATATCGGCTTCTGTTTGTCATCAAATGATGATGAATGATGCCCTCAGACAAACTAATTGTGAATGCTGGCCTTTGGGGAGTATTGGACTAGTTGTGATGTGCCTTGCAAACGAAAGGCCGAGGAGGTTGTGGCTGTGAGGTTTTGTTATAGAAGTAAGAAAGACAGAGACAGGAAGATCTACTGAGGGGTAAACTTCCCCAGATAAACTCGACTAAGGGAATAGACGTTTACATGTGAAGAAGTCGCCAAGTGCCACTCTTCATTCCTGTATGGTCAAATATTCTGGGGTTTTGGCATGTATACATTTTGTTCTCAGTGCAAAACAAAAGGAAAAAGTGGCCCGCTGAGGTCAGAGTTTAACAATTAAGGAGAGAAGCGACTGCAGAAGATGACAGCGCAGGAGGCAGGGGGAAGTGTGAAAGACTGCATGAGGAGAAGGAAACGGTGTGTCAGCGCTGTGTCCCAATGGACATGAACTGGGCAGCAAGCAAGGGAGCCATTACATGCGTGTCTTTGACAGCTCATTCTCATTACGGCAGCAGACACTTAACATCGCTGCTCTCGGCCTCCTGGATTTTAATGCAGACAACATAATCTCCTTGTGGAAGAGGTCTTATCAGTATATTTGACAGGACGAGAGTACACAACCTTGTATCTTAGCTACGCGGAGACATGTGCATTTTGATTATTTCTTTTAAGTCCCTGTTGAGTAAAAATAAATATGCTATATTGCCAAATGTATTTGCTCATTAATGAATTTCCGAATCCTTTGGGTTCAGGATGACGTTGGTTCACCCTTTGCAGCTATAACAGCTCCAACTCTTCTGGGAAGGCTGTTCACAAGGTTTAGGAATGTTGTTATGGGAAATGTTGACCAATCTTTTGACCAATCTGACCTAAGTAGATGACTGATGTTGGACAAAACATTCTAAAAATTATTATTCCAAAGCACACAAATATTATTTCAAATTCGTCTTTGATTACCCTTTAAAATATGTGGCTTCGGGTGCTCCAGAAGTGAGGACAAACTTGTTACTTTCTTATTAGCCATTTTATCCAGTTTTTCAGTTTGCAGTGGTTATGAGAATAAAATCTAGTGGTAAAACCCAAAATCGAAAACAATACAATAAAGTCATAGCACAGTGGCAGCCAACCAATGGGCTTTTTGGGGAAAGCATGTTTGGGATGAACTACATCTTAATTAGGGGAATTGCTGCCCCATCATTTCTAAAGAACCTGACTCTGAAACTTGAAAAAAAAATGTGCAAAAGTGTTTCAAAACTTGTCAGTTTCAAATGGAAATTGAGTGCTTAAATTCCATGAATAATTGAAATGCAAAAGATGAAACAGTGCTGCGTATGAATCTTCTTGATGGATCTGTCACGTCAGAACGACAAGGCGATGTATCGTACACCCTTCTTTCAATGCCCCCCCCCCCCCACACGGTGTGGTGGCACAGCTTTGAAAGTCACCCAGGTAATTCCTCTTCATAAAAGCTCCGACTGTCCTTTTGTAATCCTGCTTTGCATTATCTGTACGTTGCAGCTAAGTGTTGCAATTAGGCTCGGCCTTTTTCATGCAAATCAGTTTGACGGCGCAAACAATCAGTCGGTTATGCTACAGGCTCCTGATTTCTCCAACCTCTCCTTCCTCTCTACCTCATTTTCTCTGGCATTTACAGAGGTTGCCGTATTTGAATTATTTATCATATAAGGTTAGCTTATGTGCCACTTCAAGCGCAGGCCTTTGCTTGCGAGCACGGTATTGTAAATGTTAAATCCAATATGTTGGCCTTCCTCAGGCGCGAGTGCATTCTGACCAACAAAACATGATCAGATCATCTTCAAATTAAACATGGAGTATAGTTGGTAGAACCTCTCAAACATCCAAACAAAGCTAATTACTTGCATCCCTTTCTTCAACATCACATATTAATGTGGAATAATATGTTGTCAAGAGCCACTTGACAGGCGGCACCATGACAGTCAACATGTCTTTGCCTCTAAATAACACAAATAGCCATTTTCAACGGCTCATCGATGATATAGTGGATGAGAGTATCAGAGTAAATGCTTACATTGCATCCAGAAGAAAAAGAGTGAATGCAGTTTTGCCTTTTTGGAAAGCATATATTGTCAAATTGCTGGACAATTCTTGGTTTGTAAGGGTCATGTAAATGAAGACGGTATTTAATGAGATTGGTTTTTTTTTTCTTCCTTTTTCAGGGGCGGGGGGTGATAAAAAGGCTTAAAACGGTAGCCCGTAAAAATGGAAGGGAATCATGAGTCTCTTAAGGGTTCAGTCTGGTCAAGTAAAACTACATAAAAGTAAAAACAGTAATGGCAGAACAGAGTGCTGTCGTAGCACACATGAATACATTTCTACAGCAAAGTGTATATTTGCACGTGTTGTTGTTTTCTCAAAATGCCATCACCAACTTCTGGTCTGGCATGCACAGTGTTTTCAGTTCTTTTATCAGGTCTGTGTCAATGGATTTGTTTTGACATAAAAAAAGGACTGTCTTCTCTGTGTGCTTGGCATTTGATTTGAGTTGTTATTTGTGGAGAGTACTACGGGCCACCGTAAGAAATGTTGAGGTTCTTGGCCATTTGCTTGTGTGCAAGGCTTACCTAATGACCAATGTGACTTTTTTTTGCAATATTGACTGTTTTTAACACTGTGAGGGATTCCAAAAAGGGGTGTTGTTGTTAATCTCCTAAACTTGTCTGTCTACTGTCTGTTGGTATCCCAGTGAATTGTTAACTCCGGGGGTTGCCATAGTGATTTACTTGCCTGCATTCATTTTGCAGGTTTGGCCTTTCCTGACACGGTTTACAAGGTGTGTCCGAAAAGTTCCAGGACTGTTGTCACAGAAGGCATATTTCAGTGGCAAGCTAGGAGTTTTCCCTGCTCACTGTGGGTCAAACAATCAACCAGCAGAGCGACAGAGAGATCCGGTCGCGTTTGGTTCAATTGGTGCAAATTCTTGGCTGCTCAGAGTGCCCTCAGCATCTGACAAATGCTGGCCAAGAAGAATGTTGACATGCTGGAGCAAATCCCCAACTCTACCTAGCTCTGTGTGATCTTGTACCACTTTCCCAAGCTCAAGAGTGTCATCAAGCGGACCCGTTTTGGAGAAGTGGCTGTGAAAACAGAGTAGCGGAAGGTCCTGAAAGAATCCTTCTGGAAATGCATGAAGGTGTGACTCCGGGGAGTTTACATTGAAGGAGTAAACGTGTTGTTTGTAAGTTGGATTTGAAATAGATAATTTGTGACACCAGTCATGGAAATTTGCTGACACGTCTCGTAATTGGGTTTGTATCAAATGGCAATGGATAGCTCCGGTAGCTGGGACACTAGCTGGGAATTGAACCTGCAGCAGCATCCATTAAATTACAAGTGATGTGTAGGTATCTCAATATAAATGGAGAAAAGTCATTTTTATTTCATCTCACTTGTCTTTGAAATATCTTGAAACACACCCTGTCTGGAGTGTTTTTATCATTATTATTATTATTATTATTATTATTATTGTTATTTTCAAGCCCAAGGAGCATGACCATAATAAGTCCATCACTGCTTCTCTTGGACAAGCGGGTTCCTGCATGACTATGAGGCATTTTAGTCTTCCGGCAGTGGCGCCTCATTAATGCCGGCCTGCTATAAAGTCATATAAATTCTCCCCTTCATCAAAGTCCAGAGCTACTGTAAGTTCAGAGGCGAAACAGGGAGACGGCAAGGCAAAAAATCAGAAGGAAATAACTTCATCTGATCTTTTTTTTCTTCGGGTCAAAAAAATGTAATTCTGATATCAAGGGAGAATTTAAAACAGATTAAAAAAAGAAGAGAAATAGCTGTGGTTGAGGCATATACTGTATGTGTGTGCGGAAGGGGCCATGGTGTCTGTGCCTCGAACACGGACTCTCAGTCTCACATAGTTTTGTTCCTTAAAAGGAAATCAGGGGGCTTAGCTATAGCAGTGCCTTGAAGGTCATGAATAAACATCAGGCTCTTTTTCTGTGCGTACATCATACATCACAAGATGGCACTACCCAATGGAGGAGGAAACATGAAAAGCAGTGAAATTACCTACCAAAACATGCAGCCATATGGTTTTAAAATGGACCACTGAGCGAGAAAAAAAGGGAGGGGAGGAGGGGGAGTACTAAGAAAAGGCATCCCCTATTAAAATGGCTCCCCGAGATAACAGCGCTCTCTCTGCATTCCCTCAGCTGTGATAACCCCGTTGCCTGTTCACTCCAGAAAAATGATCCATGCAGTACAATACTAATCATTTACAACGACAATGACTTCTCCTCCTTTTGTGTGTCTGCTGGGACTGTTTCTCCTCCTGTCATATCTGCAGGTGTCATTTTGAACATAATGGGGCAGTCGCCATTTTAGACCAGTAATGTTATGGTATGGTTATTATTCGACAGGAAATTTGGAATCCCAGCCTTTGTAAGAAAGGTTTTGATGATGCTAGTTATGTTTTCACAGCAAAAGTTTCATTTGTATGAAATGTCACAAGTATTTATTTTACGCTGTTTGAGGTCAGCAGAGAAAGTGAGTTGGAATCTTGCTCTGAGCCACATCATGTAAATTTGGGACCCGTTATTCAAGAGGTGTCTGCTGAGGACTGCAAAGTTGGAACAAGATGATACCAAATGAAATCTCATGCTGCAAGATACCCGGAAAAGGTTACAAGTCGAACTAAATGATGACCGGAAACCAAACAGTACCCAACCAGACTAAATCAATGGGGACATGCTTTATACAGGTAATTTGAATTAGACCAGACTGTGGCATCGGTCTTCATACATATTTATAAAATCTGAACTCGCATATCCATTAAATAAAAGAATACAGTGGTGCTTTGACTATCTCGAGCATGTTTAATTTGGTTAATGGTCATTCAAAAGTACTCGTATCTCAAATCATCTTTCCCCATTAAGATGAACGGAAATGAAGTCTGTTCCAGCCCCTTCAGGTGTGAGCGTCTTGGCCACCTCGAAGCATTATACATAATACTGTACAGACATACAAAGAAGAGTTTCATAATTGACTCAGTAAGCGGCAGGAATATTAATCGATTCTCACAGAGGATAAAGAATGCATGCCTCTGAGTAGTGCTGGGCATTACTCACAGGCATGCTTTCTTTATCACTCACTCAGATGAGTTTGCTGCCACCATCTAGTACTTGGTATTTGTCTCTCCAATTCTTGCCTGCAAGTCAAAGCAAAGAACAATTGTCCAAACAGCTCGTTTCAAGTTGGTTCATTCATATGTAAAGGCATCGCTATGAATGCTTCTAGCATGTATCACATGGCCAATCTGTACCGAAGTGTCAAATTGTCATGTGTGATACATAACGTTGAGATTTTGCAATAATTCTGTTACCTTGTTTAACCCGCTGGAACAATAATTGAATAAGCTGTTATAGTTGACCGACTTCAAAACTACTAATCCATCAATTTGTTGTGTCAAATAATGTACGATGCACCGATTAAACATTTATTTGGTTTCACTGTCAAAACGGCACTCCCGAGTGAAGACGTAACTCCAAAGTGGCCAGCGACAAAAATGAGTTTGACATTCCTGCTTTACAGGATTCAGATCAGGGCTCTTCAGAATAGTCTGATTTGTTCTTCGCCATTCTAGGGTATTTTTAGATGTGTGCTTTGGCTCCTTTTGCTCCAGAATGCCTTGACATTTCTGGACACTCTGTGCTAGATGTAGCAAAGCAGCCCCAGAGCATAAACCTGTCCCGTCAATGTTTCACTCGAGGTCCAATAACTTGGATCATATACATCCGTGAGAAATAATAATTATAATCTCCGTGTCTGGCTGTGAATGTGGGTTCAGGCTTGTGTTTGTCAGAGAGAGGGATGGACAACAAGAGAGGCAGGAGAGCAGTGTTGTACCACCAGGTGCAGTCATGTCTTTGATCATTTTTAATGGCCATTCTTTCATGCGAGGCTAGAGCTCGCACACGGTTTCTTGCAGCTGCCATCTCAGTCACGCAGACGTGGGATTAGTATGTAGCAAGTAATTTAAAAGAAAACTATTCAAAGGACAATATGAGTTTAGAGTGAGACAGAGCAAGGTTGCCTGGAATATAAGAAAAAAAAAGCACTAAACCCGCGGTGAACATTCTAAGCAGGATGGAGAGAATTTAACAAAAAAAAAAGGGCAATCAGTATTACAAATAATTGCCATCAGGTAGAGGCTGATTGTTCTCTTATAGCATGCGCATAAGAACACACACGAGAATAATTATGAGTGTGGGCAGACTAACTCAGTGAGTAATAAATTCATAAATGATTCCACTTTAGAAAGGGAGAAGAAATTTGTTCGAAAAGGGAGAGTTTTACTGGCTAATTCAAAGCCATTTTTAAAATCTGTATTAAAGAGATTACACAATCCTGTACTTTGACAGCAGGCATATATTGCTCTGACCCTAGACTACCTTAACATGAATAAATTAAACAAGATCAATTTGATAATGAAAGAATGTACTGAACAACCGAGTTGGTGCAGGACGTGCGACACCCGACATTCACGGTTGAATTATTCATCTATCCATTTTCTAATCTGTTTATCCTCACAAGGGTCACGGGTGTCCCAGCTGTCTTTGGGCAGTAGGCGGGGGACACCCTGAACTGCTTGCCAGCCAATGTCAGGGCACACATAGACGAACAAAGATCCATGCGCACAATCACACCTAGGGACAGAATTTAGACTGTTTCATTAACTGCCATGCATGTTTTCAGAATGTGGGAGGACACTGGAGTACCCCGAGAAAACCCACGCAGGCAAGGGGAGAACGTGCAAACTCTACACAGGAAGACCGGACCCGCCATCGAACCCTGCAGCTTTGCACTGTTTGGTGGATGCGCTAACCGGTCGACCACCAGTTGATTTAATGCTCCCTGAATCTGAAATAATAGAAGCAGCAAACCTCAATCATTTCTTTTTACGAATAAATACAAATAACAGATTTAGCAAAGCTGGACTTATATATTGTCAAGTGAATTTGGCAGGATCTTCCGCCATATTACTGTTTGCCTCAAAGATCCTGTGAAGGTAATTGCGAGATATATTTGTAAAGACATTATACATGCTTGACAATAATTGCTTATGCAGTATTGTACTCAACTGTATAGGTATGGCGTGTATCGTTTTTCATCATTTCAGTTTTCCTAATTGGGGGGGGGGGTTAGTGGGAAGGCGACCTTTTCGCGACATGGATCTAGCTAGCTAGCCGTGCATACACCCTGAAAAAGCATTCTCACTTTGCATAGCTGTCAAGGCTCCTTAAAAAGTCGCCGTCTGTCGTCAGTGCACATGTCACGCAGAATGAATGAATGAATAAATAAATAAATCAAATCTAATCTTATCTGATATTACAGCCAGCGTGTGGAGTTAGGCTTCACATTGGCATGGCTGCTTTAGAGCGCCTCATTGTCACCCCATGATGAGTCGGTAGATTACACTGTGTTCCAGTCACCAAAGGCTTTAAGCAGAACTATTATGCACAAATGTTATGGGTAAACATAAAATGATGCTAAACAAAGTAGCATTCGGGGTAATGGCAGTGGCATTTGATTGACATTTGACAGATGAGCGGAGTGTGTTGCTAAAGCCTTCGGCAGACACACCCGCAGTGTTTGAGGGGAGAGAAAATGGCTGGATTTTTCATCATTTTGAAGCCTCATTTGATACACTGTACTTGAGGACAATCCAAATTTGGTTGAGTTATTCACAACACTCTTATTTGTCTAATACGTTCCATTCAACTTGAAGTTTGTATGCTGTCCTCTGTGGAAGCCTGAGGCCTGACATTGGATGACCGATGTAGGTCACTGACCTACAGTATTTGCACTGCGTATAGTATATACAGTGTAAAAATCAAAACAAAAAAATCTACAAAAGTAAAAAAGCTAAACGAGGCTATGTTTTTGTGCTCGAGGATTGTTTGTCTTCCATGTTCTTGCCTCTCTCAAGACTTCAGTCCACATTTGCACTTAACACCGCAATTAGCTGACACCGGGGAGATGCATAATGTGAGCGAGGCTTTACACTCAAAGCTGCTAAGCCTCAGTATTTTTCAGTAAGCTCATGAATCACCAACAATCTGATGATATCAATTATTTCAGTAAATAAGTGAGTGGAGATCAAGCCCTTTACCCTCACTCGCTGCCAGCAGTGAATTAGCACACTGACAGCTTTAAGCAGCTAATTAAAGCAGAATGAAGCTTCCTAAAGGATTACTGGAGAATGTGTTCTTGTGTTGGACCCCAGTATGAAATAAGCACATAATACAGTCGCCAATTAAAAAAAGATGCATGGTTAGACTGCCTACAATATGTCCACAATCTTTGATGAATACATACAGTATGTGTAAGTCATTAATATTCGATTCGATTCATCTGACACACAATATCTGTTTTTCAGTCCCCTGCAATTCATCATTGACCTTTTTTTTTTAGGTCAGAGTGAATTATTTGAAGTCAAAACATCTGAAAGAGATGTCTGACAGGCGATCTGATTTCTTGGGTGCATAAGCGAGGTGAGGGGGGGGGGGCGGGGGGTCCCACTGGTCTGATAAAAGGCCTGGCTTCTTACAGCAAACCATGCCTGCATGCCCACTTTTAATTGGCCGCTTTCGGTAACTGTGAAACTTAATGACTTTGTTCCGGGATTAAAAGCCTCAGAGTGTTTCAGGCAAAGCATGCGTCCTTACCTTTTTGTTAGAGGAATTTATGAGCAAAATTGTATCATGTTTAAAGTTTCATTTTAAGTCGGTCACATCCAAATCGTTTGGGTGCATATACAGCACCCCCAAATGCCTGTGCACAAAAGGCGCCGGCCACCTGGCCGGAGGGCCGTTGGAGTTTACAATTAGCACATCAAGGCAGGTGGGCGATCAAAGGGAGAGGGCGACACTCGGTCACAAAGGGAATGAACAATTTGGGAACAGCGGTTGAACGACCAAAGACGATTTGAGAACACCCGTCGCGCCCAGGCGACATTTGGCCATCCGCGAAGTCTGCGACATGTTGATTTATCGTAGATCAGACAGAAAGGCGCCAACGTACTGGTGGTTCAAAGCTTAAACACAGGTAACCAATCACTACCGAGGGCCGAACCGGGCTGCGGCATGCAAATATCGGGCAGTGTATTTCTTGTATTTTGCATATGTCACAAATAAAAGGTCGAACTCGCGGAGGGCGGGGCTCTAAGTGTGATCACGGAGCAACTAAACCGTCGTTCGCTCTCAGAGGTCCGCTTCCGTCGACATTGAAGACAATTTCCCTGTGTGCCGAGTCGTTTCTTTAACTTTGTCCGAGAAAAATCTCTGACACTTTTCTTGGCTGATCTGTTCCTCATCCCGATATCCCACCCACCCCTAGATTGTCATTCTCCTTTCCATATTGCATCTCTTTTGTCTTGATTCTCTTCTTCATTTATTACATATTTCACAGTTGCGCAGGACTGGACTTTGACTCTACGGGGGTTTGTCATCCTTTTCAAAGATCACCTTTTTTGGATAATAGTCTTTAATGTCATGCCACATTTTAACTCCTGACTGCAATTTTATCAGCCTGTACTTTGACCTTGCAGTCTACTCTTTGCCATTTACGTTTTATGAACTTGTACTGGACCAATGACTCCTGTAATACACTTCTCTTCTATGTAGTGGAGTGGATGTTGCGACCAATTGATACATGACCAATGTGCTTGCACTCTCGCGAGGAAGCAAATGTGTACTATGACTAATAGTTACTAATTTTGCATGACATCATGTCAGCTCGCCTTAATTTTACTTAGCCCCACTCGCCTTGGTTTGGGCTAGGCTGTTTTCAAGTAACCTTGATGCAACCTTTAACCCTAGAAAATGCTGTTAATCATAATCCATTCCAGCTGCAATATTTAAAGCAACAAGCGATCTACAAAGTCTATGTGAAGACAGTCAAGAGTGCAAATTTTAAAAAAACAACCCCGCCCCAAAAAGGTCCGCTCGTGCGAAAAGAAGCAATGCATCGAGAGCAAGTTATCATTATGCTACAAGCCAACTTTAAATGTTAATATTATACATGATACTTATTTTCATAGCCATGAGAACCATGAGACAATTGAAAACTTCCCATTTAAGAAAGTCTACTCGAGGTTGTGAATTTCCACTTCAACATGAATTTAAAAAATCGTAACGGCTGGCAACAATCAAATTTAAATAAATGTGACGAGCACTCATGGATTGAAGGAGTGCTTTTTTTTTTTAGAGTATGTTTGGAAAATAGCAGTTTCACACTCGGGACTCAAGAACAACATCTAGACTCACAGTGGTGTGATGACATTGATTCGGAAAAGTGGAGTCAAAAGCATTTCAAACACTGCTGTCTATTCCTGTGTTCGAAAGGAACCACTTTGTGATCTGGCCTTGACCCGATGCGTTTCCACAAGCGTTAAGGAAAGCTGGGATCAAAGTTCAGTGATTTGACTTTCCAAGGAGTCCCTGAGAACGGGAACGCTTTGTCCCTACATGTATGGGCTTTCCTCGCATTTGGATCTTAAGGCCTAAAGGTAAGCTTTTGTTACTGACTGTATGTGCTAAGAGGTCTCTCTGTGTGTACAATTATGACGTCATTCTTCATCTGAATGGCTTTCAATCTTCCCCAACCACACCATCATACCAAGCTCAGCCCAGATGTCCGGCTGGGCAAGTGCTCAGCGATAGCCTAATCGATGCGGTGCTTAATCAGACAGCTTAACGCTAATACCTTGGACAGGTCCACACCATTCTCATATCAGCAGCAACACATTTTGAGGTGACATAGAAGAGGCACATTGTTCTTTGTTTATTTTATTTTTAAACCTGACCAAAAAGTAACCTGCATGCGAGTGAGCAAATGTAAACATAGGTTTCGGGGCATTTGCATTTATGCTACATGAAACCAACAGTAGTCTATTGAAGATTTTTCCAATGAGACCTGTGCTTATGAGTCAAGATTAGAATTTATGCCACTAACAAAATGCAGTGACCTACTTGCAAACCACTTAGTCAAAGCATACCAAACTGGCATATACAGTGTTGCCTTGAGATACAAATTTAATCCGTTCCTTGATCCTGCTCGTATCATGCATGGATATACATGGAACCAGAGGACATGTAACTCCATCTATCCATTATCCGAACTTCTTATCCACACGAGGGTCGCGGGCATGCTGGAGCCCATTAGAGCTCTCCTCAGCAGTAATATCGTATTGTTTTGTGTTTTTTGTTATTGTAAAGTGTCCTTGGGTGTCTTGAAAGGCGCTTATAAATAAAATGTATTATTATTATCATCATCATCGGTCATTCTTCACAGAGCATAAAGAATATATGACTGTGTGTTACTGCACCATGTTTGTTCAAACACTGACACACCAGTATGTGTTAGCGTGAGCATTTGAATGGCAAATTTTAAGAACAAGGGTTTTTTTTTTTAAATACACCCTTTTTATTTTCCATTTTATGATTCATTTGACAATAAAGTTAAGGTGAGAGTAGCAATAAGCTCTTCTTTGTTGACATTTACAGATTCTACTAAACTGCTTGTTGTGAAGTGAGCTGAGTCATTGCCACGACATATAGCATCTCAAATTTGTGCTTGCAAGTCAAAGCAAAAAAAAAAAAAGGAGCGAACGACAGCTCGCAACTTGAACTGTCCACATACAACTAATCTGCACACACACACACACACACACACACACACACACACACACGTTAAATATATACTCATGAGCATATTACCAGATAGTCACACTATGCCATATACAGTAGATATTTCCAAAAACTCAACTCGGTGTCCGTGGAATAATGGTGAGATTGTTATTTTCCTTTCACAAATCATCAACCTTTCTTAAACTCTAGTGGGCTTTTACTTTCCTGTCCATATTGACTTAAATGAGTCTACTTGAAAAGGAAAAGCAGTGGCATATCGTTGAGTTGCGAAATCATCATCAACTTTGGTGTTTCAGAGGGCCAGCAACTGTGCTGTCAACACAGTAATTGACATGCCAATCAATGGCGGGTGCGTGGCCGGCTTTTAGGAGGTCCCTGAGGTGGCTGCCTGGAGCACGCTCAGTTTAACACAGTGACGATGCTCGAGTGTAAACAGAGACTACGTATTGGCAAGCTCATCGATGCAGGTGATCAATTAGTCAACATTATTTCCAGTTCTTTGTGTAGGTCTCACCATTTACTCAAACGGCAGCAAGTGCAGTGCCCACACCAGTCTCAAGAGGGAGACAGAGCAAAGAGCAACAATAATCATGCATCAAAAAGGCAGACTGAGATAGTTTCACCAAAAAATATTGATGCTGAGGACTGTTTGAGATATATCTAGATTTTGCAGCTTTCACCATTTGTCAATGCATACTGAGAGTCATGAGAAATGCTTATTGTCAGGTCATTCCCACTCAGGTTACTTTTTATTACTTTTATTGGTCTTCTCTGCCACAAAAAAAAAAACACATTTTCCTATTATGATTACATTTATGCTGTTTGGACATATTATTTTTACATAACAGTACAGGGTGCATTTAAATGTAAAAGTACATTTGGTTTAAAAATATACATATTATTCATCAAGAGCACATCATAATATTACTGTGTGGAATCGTTCTAATTTATCTAATCAATGTCACCGACATATTTTTTGATAATTGTATTTTTAAAAAGTAAGATTTCATCATTACTATTTTTTTTTTCAATTCTCTTGTATGTTCAGCACTATCAGCTGCCTTTTTCGTGTTTTATTTTTCTCCATAATGCCCTATAAAGTTGAATGGAGCTACAAATTGTATCGCTGTTTGGTTAATTGATCTCTTGTATATACAGCACGTCATTGACATAATGATGATAAGTGCTTTGAGTGTGCATGTTCTTTGCCTCTTTTAAAATTAACAGCACTATGCAACAAGGCAAAGCTAGTGTCTAGAATCTACTACTTCAATGATAAAGCTGCCTGGATTCACTGTCTAATTTACTCCACGTAAAAAGCAAGGACACTCAAACACTGAGCTATGCTTACTCCCCAGAGATAGGAAAAGCATGTTGGGTTCCACAGAAGCGATAATAGAGTTTGTTTTTATTACATAGCACCACAACCATTAGAGTAAATATTCTGCAGTGGTGTGTTGTATAATAGACTTTTTAAGCAAGAAATTTGCAAAAAATATCTTGTTGACCAAGAAAAACGTACCACAGCCAATACACAAAACAAAAATACTAATGCGGCATGGTTACAATGTGGCATTTTTTTGTGCCTTAATAAACTGATTTGTCATTTGAAAACAGTTTTTTGTATTCACTTGGGTTGTCTCTGTGAGATTGGTTTGATTAACTGAAACCATTGTGTGTGCGTGTGATCGATATGCAAGATTAAAAACAAAACAACAACAATTGAAATCAGGAGGGAGGCAAATACGTTTTCACGGCCTTACAATTTAGACCACTGGTCTACATGAACCGTTCTGCCTGGCCTCATTGCCAAAGTCAGTTGGGACAGGCTCAGTCTCATGGACCTCATGTCATGGACGGCTGGAAAATACTAATGCACCTTCCACTAATTCAAGTAAAAATGCGAGAAAGTAACCATGTGCGATATGGCTGCAGTAAGAGGTTAGTGGTGCCTTAAGATTCAACGGATATGTTTTGAGAGATACGAGTTGCTTGGGTTGTTTGGCAGATTTTTCTGCTTTCACTGAGAGCAAACATTTGATAAAACAGAACGTAGGTGACAATCAGTCAGAGTAGGAGTGACAAAAGAAAAAAGAAAAAACAACAACAAAAACATGCGCTTCAAGCTGTTTACCCAAGTAAAGTTTACTGGCAAATTAAACAAAGATTACATGTTAGATAAGATAAGAAAACCTTGATTTGTCTCACAATGGAGACATTCTCTATTTTAAAAAAGTTGATTTAATATACATACCGGTATATATATATAAAATTAAAAACACATTACGAAAATTGCAGCGTTTTTCTGGGGGAGGCTGGAACAGATTATTGGTATTCCAATTCAATTCAATGGGGGAAAATGAGTAGAGGTTTTGAGTTGAAAACATGGTGACGGAACAAATTAAACTAGTATCTTAAAACACCACTGTATTTAAACCTGAACAATTTACAATCTACACAAAAAAAAAAAAAACTTCATATACAGACAGTAGCATGAAATCGTTTGAAAACTACATGCAGTGTACCTGTACGGAGCTTCTTATCCTTACCCAGAAACATATTTTTAAGAGTCAACACAATATTTTACGCTCAGTAACAGTTGTCATCCAAAGAAAAGGCAACAAGGTCGTTTTTGCATTGTCTTTAGTTAAAAAACAATCCTGGATAAATGGCCCCTAAATCTGTACAACGCTTGAAATCCATGATGAATTTTTATTTTTGCTCCTCCTCTCAAAGCATCCACTTCAGATAGATGAAAGAGTAATATTCCAGCAATAAAGCTTGATTTACATCCCCTCCGCCGGTCTCCCTCTTCCTTTTTTATTTGATCATTTAGACGGGATCATATAACTGTATATCAGACACAAATGAAATCAGGTCCCGTGCACATTAAGGCCATGTCTTTCTGCAGCTAACATCCCCTCCAACCCAACCAGGCAACTCTACGGCAAGCCAAGGGCAGTGCCATTCATTTTCAGGCCCATTTCCTCTTATGATTAGGCGATCAATCAATCCCAGTATTCAGTCTCATCAGGCAGACGGGATTATCTGCCCATCTTCCCCTCTCCCGCTCGCTACTCCCACCCTCCCACCCTCCCACACGCACACACAGCATCACATTAACATCAGCTCAAGTATCACCCAACAAAAGCAACGTGCCACATCCCCTGACCGCAAACACACTACCTCTCATCTTAGTCATCCCTCAGTCAGCCATCGCTTCACCTTATCCAGCCCCCGGTGGCGCTCACGTATACACATATACCTGCATAACAGTTTGCGTGTGAGGTGAGTCACTGCAACGGGGATTTAAAAATATAGAACATAATATGTAACATAATACCACCCAAGCACACTCTACAGCACTTTGGTCGACCTTTACAAAAATGCTATGCAATAATACCGTTCTAACTTAGTCCATAAAGTCGTATAAGGCGACGGCAGATAAAGTCAGGATAGATGTAACTGGTAAGATGAGAACAATACTAATTGGAATTGGAAAATGGTCATGTATCAGGGTCAGTGTTGGAAAAACAAATATACCCAACTAAATGTATTATTTCTTCTTCACAATCTACATTCCTGATGGCAACGTAGTTGAAAGCTTTCCACCTTACCTTTCATGCTTCATTTGTTTTATGATTCTTTCCCTGAAAGTAGAATGAGAACATCATATTGTAAGGTGCCAAAGAGAAACAAATCTATAAGTCATAAACATCCACTGAGGAGACATGAAACATTTAAATGACTTTTAAATGCCATCACTAATTTTTAATATTTCTTGCTAAAAGGGAAGATTTTCTCTCCACACTAAAAATAATCATTGCATTCCACTTAACAGCAAAAAGCTTTTTGATGTAGAAATGCTAATTCCGCACAGCATACTGTCACGCTTTCAATACGCACTAGCTTTTAGTGACCGTGTTCTGGGTTAATAAAGTTTCACGCCTGAGAGACAACATTTCTTACCGTGCTAATGTCTCATGAAGGTAGGAAGCAATTGAATTATCACACTGCTCCACCCCCTCAAACACACAGAAAGAAAAGTTGCACAACTCAACTAAGGGAGTGTAACCTAAATAGGGAAACGTGTGTACTTTTTTGGCTAAAAACAAACTGGCTGACAATAAGGAATACGTTGATTAGCTTTTCTAGACTAGTGAATCAGTGGTGCTTCCTACTATGAGCTAATATGTGGCTGCAATGTGAAAAAAAATCGTTGTGAAATTATTTTCTATTGACATGGAGTGTGAAGATCTGTAATTGGGGAACAAGCTAATCTTTAGCTCAATGTTGGCTGAAAGTGACTCTGAGGGCCCTATTTTCTTTCCCAACGCAAAGCACAGTTTAACTGTGCGCAAGGGCAGTTTTCTTTCTTTTCGTTTTTGCACAGGTAGACTTGGGTGTAACGAGGTGTTTGCATCGTTGTGTGACATAGCGGGATGAAAACGCATTTTGAAGTCCAATCTGGGCGGCATCGCTCATTTGCATTAAAATCAGGGCGGTCGCAGCGGCTTGAAAGTGCAGAAAGAGAAATAGATCAACTGGTGCGTGCATGACATTGGCAAGAAAACTGCAAGATCTCCCTTGCGGCTAATATACAGTTAGTAGGCCGCGCATGAGACGTGGGCAATTGAACACCGCCTCGGACCCTCGACGTGTGCATGCAAGCTTCTGTGTGGGACTTCCTACCCCACAATAGTTGTGGACTAAGTGCAGTCTAGTTTTCAACCGTTTTTATGGCAAGTGACCAGGCGAACAGGTCCAGAGTGTCAGACCCGGATGAAATGAATGAAATGAAAAATACGAGTTCACCAGCGACAAAGGTCTCGTTTTTGCTGCACACGTAACAATTGCAAGTTATGATTTTTTTCCTACATTTCGGATCAAATTAATTTAGGTGTAAAAGAAATATTAACAGGATAAAAGTGTCATGATTCTGTCTGTTTTGTCTTGTTGTAGGCGGGATCGAAGGCCGTTTCCTCCAAGCCATGCACCTGATGATGATAATGATCATCATCATCATCATCATCTTTAAAAAACTGTGATGCTGTCAACTCGTCGGTGAATTCCAGACTTGCTCAGCACATTCGTACCAAGTGCCTGTATTTTTCAGACGTTTTTGATCATGCTCCTTAGTCCTCCAGCAACGTTGTTGTATTTTGGTTTTTATGTATTCCTTCCTATTCTCTGTATCTTCTTGTATTTTGGAATTGGATTTCTCTTGTCCTTTCACGGCAAGCAATTTATGTTTTGCATTTTCGTCTTAGCCTTTTGCAAGCGCTTTTGATTTATTATGTTTTTCCTGGTTCATATTGACAAGCGACCTTATTTGTACTTTGTCGTTCTTGTGTTGTGTATGAATTCATTTTTTAAAAGATCTTTCTCCGTCTACGTTTGTGGGATCCGCTTCTGTTCTGGACTCTTTCCTTTACCATTTATTGATACTATACTGGTACAGTATTGATATTTGAATTCATGTGGTTTGAAAGGGTTCAGGGGTGGGGGGTTAAAGGGGGTGGTCTCCCACAGGGCACCATCTAAGGTCACCACTGCATTCAATAATATTACATAATAAAAACAATTCGATTGGTTGCGAAATATTGTTTCTGGCCTAATTTTTCTGTTCAATACATGAACCAAGCTATTGCTTGCACCTTGTTTAAAGCAAAAACCTGATACCATTAGGTTAACTTAGGTTTAAGAAAAAAACCTCTCCAGAAATGGTTGGGTTTTTTTTTAGGAGCAGGCTGGAAGTGATTCATGGCATTTCCATTCCCTTATTAATGTGGAAAAAATATTTAAAATACACGTGTTTTGAGTTACAATGGTGGTCAAGGAACAAAGCAATGTATGGTGAAAAGGGAAGACCACTAAAATGCGCGAAATTTGAATGAAAATGGCAGTTGTTTAAGAATCTTGATGTTAACCTTGATGGCTCACAAGAAATCGCAAGATGAGTCAGATTTTTTCAAAAAGCAGTTCAGTCCTTGGGGCAGGTATGAATTAGCTGGCCGATAAAATACCCTCCCTAGGTTCAAAATGGGACTATGACTTAGCAACATCTTTGTTACAAACTACATTATTGTCCTTTGGCAACTCATTAGACCATCGGCTCAGGCCATTTCCCCCCTACAGCCTTAATTAAATTGTAATGATCAGTCAACAGCGTTATGACGGCCAGTCGTGACTGCATAATGCCAGAAGGCTTACTTTTTTAAACTTTTTTTTTCTTTTTTAAATACATGACACCTTCAAAACTCCCAGAATTTCAGTCGTCACAATGTTGATATTAACCATTGTCTGCATCCATCCTCTTTGGTTCATTTGGTACTCTGGCATCCAAGTCTTTTGAATTGATGATGGCTTTATCTGTTGCCAACACATTTGCAACTAATTTGATTTATTTTAAACCTCATTGTGGATGTATAGATTATCTTCATTTGCCATACATTTACACCCCCAGGTTACTACTGTGTTGCAAGAGCTTGAGAGTGTGTATCAATTTGACACCGACGACAACATGAATTAAACTTAACATATTAAAGACCTCAGACAGACAACATCTTTGTCTTCTTTTAAATATCTTCTAAAAGATAAATTTTGCCTGCTTTTTAGGGTTTTTTTGTTTTAGTTAAACGCATGATATATTCATATATTTATAATTCACAAAATGACATTATACTCACAATTCCCAACCTCCTTTAATTTTGTATTCATGTTTGAATGTTATTTTTTCTCAAACCTGTACGGTATTTGTTTTTCGCATGTGCATGTCACGTCTGGGCAACGCCGAATAATTTACATTAAGCAGGCAACATAGATAATAATAGATCACCATAGATCACGGTGGCAAGGAAGGAGGAGATTTTTAAGATGAAGCAATGCGTTCATTTCTATGTAAACACTTTGGATTTTGCATGAAACGAGATTGTTTTGACAAGGTATATTATTGCGGCAAGTGTATCGTCTTTGCAAATGTCGAGCAAATATATAACGGGAACACAACTATCTGTTGATGTGTCTCTCCCGTCACCGTGGCTTCATCAACAGGACCAAGCCTGTCATGAATCAACAGCGGCGACTGCCGTGCAAGGTAATGGCACAGACCAAAAACGTGTTGCTGCCTTATTTATTCTAAAACTCAATCATAAATCTCCTCGTGTTTAAAGTATTACTTATTGCAGCACACGTAGAGAAGTGTCTTGCCGCCAGACCATGTAGATCAGCTAATATTTTTGAAAAAGAATATGCAAGCCTTTGGCAATATGGTTTACTGTTCCGTCCATCCATTTTCTAATCCGCTTATCCTCACACGGGTCGCAGGCGTGCTGGAGATGACTTCAGGCACTAGGCGGGGTACACCCTGAACTGGATGGCCCTCAATTGCAGGGCACGCAAAGATAAACAATCAATCACACCTGGGGACAACGTAGAGTGGTCGATTAACCTGCCATGCACGTTTTTGGAATGTGGGAGGAAACCGGAGTACCCGGAGAAAACCCAAGCGGGCACAGGGAGAACATGCAAACTCCACACAGGAAGTTCAGTCTGGAATCGAACCCTGCACCTCTGCACGGTGAGGCGGAAAGCAAAACCAGTCTCCCACAATGCCACCCTGTTACATACAGTTGTTCTGCACAGCAGCAGGTTAATTTAACGTGAGAAATATACACATTCAATAGTTTAGTATATTTTTTTTGTTCCACAAAAAGAGAATGTTGAATATTGTTCAGATATATGAAGCACATTATCAAAATGCTTTGTTTACGTTGATGCTTTCTTGCATAAATAAATGAACCCGTTTCTGATAACAAGGTAAGTTAGTGGATAAAAAAGAACTAGCTTGTTCTGTCAAACTTTATTTAGGAGTCACGTTTAATTAGTATAGGCATATTTACAGAAAAGTCGTTGAAATAATGTAACAAAATCACCTATATTGTATCAAATAGTATCATTCAAAAAAAGGGACATATTGTTTTCTGTCGAATCGTTGGGGCTTATATCAATACATATATTGGGAAAAAAACAAACAAACATTGTCACACCCCTAATATTTATATAATATAATCCTTTGATTAACTCTAGGGATCCCTTTGCTCAAAAGGTATCAGTGAGGAGAGGTGTATGAACGAATTTCTATGCCATGAAATCTACGATGGAACAGAAAGGCCTTTTCATCCAAAAGAGGAGGTAAACATGGCGGCCGTCGACAGGCATCCAACCGGCTCGAAATAGACTAGCCGGTTGGGGAAAACAATCGCAAAATTCACCACCACACCACTGCATCCAACCAGTGTTATTCCTAAATAGCAATGTAAGGCATTTTTCCCTGCAGCCACTGTTGGAGCATTAAAGTGATGCTACAGTCAAAGCACAAGGTGATTATGAATGTGATTACCTTGCGCAGTGGTGTTGCTTCTCAGGCCAGACAAGACGGACCTGCCATTAGATGAGGGGGAAGTGACCTTGGATGCACCTCGAATTACTTGTCATCACCAGCTATGTTCAAGGCAGAATTAAAGGTTTATATGACTTGGTACATGTGTTTGGAATAAGACTGGATTATCAATCTACTTTATATTTAAAAGTAATTAGAATTTGTCATTTCTTTCCAAGTCTTGTCAGAAAGTCATCGTGTGAGCCTTGGTGGGGTTGACAGGTTAATTGAGGAATAATACCCTTCAGAATGATGGATTTTGGTGACTTGAGACGTCGGAATCCATTATAGAGAAACTTAAAAGTGCAATTAATGGTGGAAGCTGGGTGCAAAATTTGTTCTTTTTTAATTTCCCCCCTCCCTGCCTCTCTTGTGTTATTATTAATGTTCTGCATTAAATGTCCAGACGCTCTTGTCTCTGTTTTGGCACTCGCTCCACCGTCCAATAGAGTTTGGCACAAACAAGATTAAATTAATGATCTCATTTTTAGACACTAAATTAAACAGCTTGGTTCTGAGCACGATGGCCAAAATGAGGGACATTTTATGAGATAAACTTGAATGGACCCATTGCGTTAAAAGAACAGGACCTGAATGCGACAGAAGCATTCAGCTTGAGTCATGGTGTCTTGTATTTATTGTCAGTGGGCTCCAGAGATAATTTTCCAAGATGTTGTTTTCGTTCGGAAGAGCGCAAGACTGCAATGTGATGCAGATAAACAGGTGATTACTGGCATGCCTGTATTTTCAGAACCGGGTGTTGGGTGTCAACACTTGTGTCAATACATTTTAAGTGTGACATGTTTAACCACCTGCTACAGGCTAAATTGTGTGTCGCCACAGCTCTCCAAAGGGTGATTTTAATGACACTATCTTATTGTTATCTCTATTGGCGGTATAGCGGCAGCATAAATTATGAATGATGTACACTGTTGTCATTACTGTGATATAAATTAAAGTTTCTAATTTTGTGGGTGGAAGAGGTGTTAATAAGACTTTGTAGCTTACTGATTCGGTATTAAAGGTGATGTGATAAATGAATGATGTCATTCACTGACGCCGTGCTTGTATAGATACATTAAGGTTATGCAGAAGAGAACAAATGGTTGTCTTAATATCTATTCGATGCACTCGTCTGTCCTCCGCTCATGCCCCCATCACTCGGACAGCTGGAAACAAAATTCATCCGATTCGTTCTGCTGCTTTTCTCTCTCCCCACTGCCTCATTCCCCCCTTCCTTGGCCCCACCAATCCCCCTCACTGTCGTAATAGGATCTGCAGGAATCATTCAAAGGCTAGATATAATTTACTGCTTGCCGTGCACAATAACCCCTCCCACTTTCACCCCCTTTCTCAATCGCACAAGGTGCCCCGCGGATGAACTAATCATACTTGAAATATTATTTCTGCTTCTTATTCCACCATTTTATGAACAGCTCCTTTTTTTTATGGTGCGATGGGTTTAACCCCTGCCTGGTCCTACCCTCATCAGTCTGTAAGAGGCAAGGGGGAATGTGTGTGTGCGTGTATGTCTAGGCCGCGGGAGACAGACAGAAAAAGCTATAGAATATATATTTCTTTGTTTACATACACGCTTTATTCATGTCGTATCCAGATAATGGCTCTATAGTAAAAATAACATACTGCATACAGTGTAATAATACATCAATATTATATAATGTGAAAATCACAAAATAAAAACTACTTAGAGAAAAGTCACCTTGATTTCCTCATGCGGGCCCCCGTGTTGACCTGCAGCCTTTTTTCATTCATAAAGTACTACTGTATACCTTTGCGATGATGGTGTTCCGCTTACCAAAAAAGAAAAACCCCAACTTTGAACACTTCTTGACAAATCACAGAGAGGGATCAGACACATGGTTTGGGAAAATGACCAATATCAAACTTTTGGAGAAAACAAAAGCTTGTGGAAACACACATCAACACAGAAAAGTAAAGACAGAAAATGCAAACCAACAATAAACATCGCCCAATCTGGCACAAAAATGGAATCCACAAAAAAGTGGAGGTAGAGAGGATCCAAAACAACTTGAAGGAGATCAACCAAACAAGAAGTTCTGTAAATGGGTTGGAGGAGATGGCCCAGGACAGGATGACGTGGAGCAGCCTAATTGAAGACCTAAGTCCCACCTTACAAAGGTCCAAGAGTAATGTCTTCATCTACCGCAGTATCCTTTTACAGTACTAGATAATCTCATCGGAATCAGAGGTCAATCCACCAAGAATCCAATCAATATTATGAGATTGGAGGAGTTGGTAAAAGCTGCTATGCCCAAATAAAAAGTATCCAGAAGAAGCATTATCCTGTGAAAACCACGCCCCTCATACGAAATAGCTCTCAGAAAATCTACAATTAAGAATTGTTAATTTGCATGATCCCGGAAAGGATCACAATAATCTCTAAAAGCCTTGATGTTCATCACTCCATGGTAAGACATATACATTCATCCGGAGAAAGTTCAGCACTCTTGCTAGTCTTCCTTGAAGTCTCCATCCTGTAAAGATGACTGGAAGAGCACAGTGCAGAATGCTTATGAGGTCAAGAAGAATCCTGTAATGTCGGCTGAAGATTTATTAAAATCTCTGGTGCATCCTAACATCTCTGCTGAAAAATCTACCATGACTAAACCATTGACAAAATGACAGAAGGATAACACACAAGAAGCCTGTACAAAAAAAAAAGTTGCTTTAAGTTTGATGTTTGCAAAAGAGCTGTTCCACAGGGCTATAATTGTAAAACATTGTGATAAAACCAATGTTCAGTTATTTGGAAGGAACACAAACACACTATGTGCAGAGAAATAAAATGTGCAGCACCATTTAAACCAACTGAAGTATGGTGGTAGGGCATAATGTTTTGGGATGGCTTTACTTCTTCAGGGCCTGGATGGTTAGCTATTATCAACAGAAAATGAGCCATGTTTTAAAGTGGAAGTTCAGATCATCTGTGTAACAACTGAAGATCAACAGATGATGTATTATGGAACAGGACAATAGCCCATAGGACAAAAGTCAATCAACCACAGTAGAAAGTCCGCCTTTTGGGTTGGCCCTGCCCGAGTCCTGAGCTCACAACACGACATGCTGTGGCAAGACCTCAATAGAGCGATTCACTACCGTTTCATGGAAATGTGTTTGTGTGGTATCCATTTAAGCAGTGTTTTACTATTATGACTTAGATGATGTTGAGATCAAATTTTATGACCAAATTATGTTGATTCGCATACGTTTTCTTTAGTGATTGGAACCACAATGAGAAAAAAAAAAGCAGAGCTTGGACATTTTAACATAAAATGAAAGGAATATGGTGTGGTTGTCACTTTCAAGATTGATCTAACTAATGATTTAAGTAATGAACAATTATATAAGAGAAGCTATATATTTTTTTTAATGATTATTACATCTGTGTAGTGGCCCAGCAGATGTGATAATCCGATACGGAGTGGAAAAATGTGAAACACGAAAGGGGAAAAAAAGAGGCCAATCGAAATGAGGAAGAGGACATAGACCACAGGCAGACATCAGCTGCTCACTTGTACTTAGGAAACACATTTACTTCTCATTGATTCCCAATGCTTTAGTCAATTTCTTGTCACTTTTCATTGCCTGTGCATGTGATCTCAGTTGAGCAGCTCGTAGAGAAGAAACAACAAATGGATAATTTAGTGAAGAAACGAAGCCAACAGTCCTCTTGATCTAAACCACAGTAAGCATGTTGGGGAATTTTGCATATTAAATAATACAATCAAATAAAACAGAAATATTATTGTGTAACATGCAAAATGTACACAAGGGGAAGTGCAGAGTACAGACGCTCCCCAGGTTATGAATGAGTTACGTTCCGGACGATTGTTCATAAGGTGAATTCGTTCGTAAGTTGCTTCAGTGCTATATTTTGTCTGGAATGTATGTTTAAGGCTTATATTGACATCCATATAACGGGGAGAGAGCTTTTCGTCACGTTTTTCAGGGCTCGAGGGTTAGCTGCCCGGTAAACTAGCAGCGGCTTCAGCGGGGGAGAGTAGACTACCGGTCGTCGACCGGCGCGCCGGACGCCTCCCGCCGGTTCCACCGTCACACGCCCGCCCCACGCCTCTCCCGCGGCCGCCTTCGAACGTCGCCTCCGCCGTCCTCCTCCGCCCCGTTCGGCACTCGGAAAAAGCGCGCAATACAAAATCTAACTTTTTTTTCGACAGACACCCGTGAAAATGTTCGTATGTACCGTTTGTTCATAACTCGGATGTTCGTAACTCGGGGAGTGTCTGTATATAGTAAGACCACAATAAAGCTCCTGTAGCAGAACATGCCAGATGCACGTCAATAACTCAAACTCAGCAGTCAACCGCAGTTGGACAACAGATGTTTTGACCCAGCGTTTTTCATAAATCACTCGGAAGTCGTTATTATTAGTTTAATTACTTTAGTTATCTGTTGATTCTTTCACGGTCATATACACACACACACACATTTTATATATATATATATATATATATATATATATACACACACACACACACACACACACATATATATATACATATATACACACACATACATCCAAACATATATAATACACACACACACACACGTGTGTGTGACACACACATACATACAGTATATACATCCTCCACAGCCTGTATTTCGCATCACTCTCCATGTTGACTGCAATGACATTAGCTACCACCGCTTCTTTGTGGCTTTAATGACAAGTAAGAGGGGGCTGCTGTCGCCATAGTAACAGCCAAGATTTAATACATCATACCTTGTTAGGGTCGTCAAGAGGGGATGTTTTGGTCAAAAATTAATATATCACAGGAAGGGGAACAGTGTGGGACGACTGCTCAGCATTCATCACAAGGTTGCTAATTGCAACATTAATTTCGTGCTGCAGAAAGAGGCAACCATCCTCAGTGGATGTTTAGTGACCTTGGCCTGATATGTTGAGAGTGCTATGTGTGCATGAGGAAGACAGTGAGGATGATAGAGAAGCTGAACAAAGATTGGGGGTGTGCTGCTGGGGGGTGGGCACAGGCTCCAGGCAGTGAATGCCGCACTTTAATTGCATATGAGTCACAATTGGAGAAAAACAGACATTAAGCAATCCAGACTCATCTGCGGCTTGACTGAAGAACTACGGTACTATTGTGTGGGTTTAGGTGTTTACGATTAAACAAAAAGTCGAGGAGAAAGAAATAATTGACGTGGTGTGTTTGTCATTAGCTGTGACGCGATATTTTATTTTTTAATAAGTACTGCATCAGATTGGCTGGACAGATGCACAACTCAGGCTTACTCCTCTTTGCTGACCTGCTGTATTCGATTTTATTTAGTTTTGGGTTTTTTGTGTTTGTCACCCGGTGCTCGGATGTGATCATAATCATTAAGTGCTTAGTGCTGTCCAACTACATTGCAGCAAAACATTTCGCACATGTTGATCTTGTAACAATGAAATAGGGTGATTATTTTGTACTACCCAATATGGGAATTTTTTTCAACACAATTTGACCAGTACAGGATAATTTTTGACTCAACTGTTTTAAGAGTGTCTTATAGTACATTACTACGGAGTAATTATTTTCCTTATTTAAAAAAAAAAAAACAACAGTCGAAAATACTGATTGGGTGGAATGGATTAATGACATTTCCATTCATTTCAATGGGCAAAGATGATTTGAATTGTTTCAAGTTACCAGCGTGATCACACAATGAATTAAACGTGCATTCCAAAGCATCACTATATCATATTCTTTAAGATGAATTTTTATTCCACTTATTGTTTTAATAATGCTTAATGTCAGTGGTAATGGCCTTGCGGAACAGATCTGATTGATGTACCTAATGAAGTGTCCAGCTCGTGCATGTGTAGTCTTTTGTCTTTGAAACTCTACTTGTATAATTACTCCAAGTGAAACACTGCCTGCATTATTCGCATGTACTCGCTTGCATGCTTGTTCATAATGTCGCCACTTTCATTAGCCCACATTCAGCGAGAATAATGAGCAATTCACTCACTTGACAAAAAGCCCTCAGTAGAACCCTGTTCGGTTTAATTATAGGATCATCTCAAGAAGACAATGGACAATGATGATAAGACAGTCGCTGCTATTTGTATGTAATCAATGTTTAATATGTAAAGGCTCTTGGAGATAAGGCGTTAAGTGGGACTTTTCCTCACTTGAAAAGCACTTCCTCATTTGAGGCTCAATCCATTTGATTTACTGAGCTTCCAACCAGGGGGAAAATGGGACCAAGTGTTTCTCCCAAAGAAATTGTTTGGAATATATTCTCGGTATGTTCCTCTTAAGGGTTAAATTGTTGATGTTAAATGGCATGCTGGAATCTGCTATCTACGCGCTAATTAGATAGCAATTACAGCAGAGCTATGCGAGCCTGTCTCTTCCAATTAGAAACACTTTTAGCAGTCAGTCCGCCTGACCTTTGCTTTACTTTCTCTACTTTAAATTAATGGCAGATACGAAGGGTAAAATGTGCTTGGATGGTCAGTCTTGTTGCTAGGCAAACCAAGACATACACCACGCACACTTTGAGCTTAATGGTCATTCACAAGACAGACTCAATATATATATATATTTTTTTATCCTCATCTATTTTTTTTCCAGGCAAACTGGAGCCCATCCCAGTTGACTTTGGGCAAATGGCGGGGTGCTTTTCTGGATTGGTCGCCAGACAATCTCAAGTCACGTGTGGATAACTTTTCACATTCACATGAAAGGACCATTTTAGCGTCTTGGATTAAGCCAAGTTTTCCGACAATACCATTTTTATTAGGTTCTTTTACAAAGCGCCACACTGGAACAGCAATCGCCAAGCTGTCGTTGCTTTCAGCACATAACACGGTGATGGAGGGATATTTGTTCAGACCATTCACGCCTTAACGTGTGTGTATATGTGTGTGTGTGTGTGTGTGTGTGTGTGTGTGTGTGTGTGTGTGTGTGAGAAGCTTGCTGCCTAGCAACAGGGACAATTGCTTTCAATACACTATAACAGGTGATGTGAATGCTAGGGGGGAAACTTCAAATCATTGTCCTACGAGCAAACATCCATATACTGATGATGTTTACACATACCGTATTTTCCAGAATGTGTACTCCGCTCCGGAGTATAGGTCGCACCAGCCATAAAATGTATTCTAAAGAAAAAAAACATAAGTCATACTGTCGTATAAATTGCATTTTTGGGGGAAATGTATTTGATAAAATCCAACACCAAGAACAGACATGTTATCTTCAGAGGCAATTTAAAATAATAAAATAAAGAACAACAGGCGGAATAAGTGTACGATATGCTAACGTTACATGACGCATAAACAACGAACTGAAAATGTGCCTGGTACATTCACGTAACATATTAAGAGTTATTCGGAAAACTATAGCATAAAGAACATGCTAACAAGTTTACCAAACCATCAGTGTCGCTACAAATCACTAAATCCAATGATATCTGCATCCTCTGTGTCCGTTTTAAACAACTCCGCCAACTCCGGAGGTAGAAGATGCGGCACTTCCTCTTCTACGTCGCTTACATTAGACTCATTGTTGACTTATTAACAGAGGCCTAGAGCGCCCTATTGCGATTTAATGTGAAAATAACATGAAATGATAACATTTTAATAATTTCACACAAGTCGCTCCAGAGTATAAATCGCACTCCCTTACAGTCCGGAAAATACAGTAGTCAATATTCAGGTTTAAGTCAAAATTACGGTTTGTGACACACTCGGGATAACCTGTTTGCATGCGTGACTGGACAAATTTCCTCCTGTTTACACGCTAATTGCGATCAATTGGAATATCCCGATCTAAACAGGTGACGTACAGATAACGTCGTGACGCAAACAGACATCGTTTCCACTTCTTACTTTCCATCATCAATAACACACATTTTATTCATGTGATGCAACACCCAAATGAAGCAGTTTGTTTCCTCCTCGCTGCAAACGTGTGCATTTGAGTTTCTGCTCCATGTTCGTTTGCCTCTACTCATCGCCCCTCAGACACACGGCCACTGTGTCATTTGTGCCGCAGAGACAGAAAATAATGTGCTCAAATGACCAAGATTCTTGAAGGACACTTTCAATGGAGGTATTCTGATTGCCTTTGTATGACTAAATATTTGGGTTAGAAAAGTGTTTTTTAAAAATTCAAATTTCAGCGTATTCTGGTTTTTAGTGCACGTTTATGTGACCTTTCAAAACCGGCAATATTCAAAAGGTTACTGACTGCATTGAAACGTAGTCACTGTCACGTAAGAACTGGGCCTACTGCGCCATCATCTCAGTAAAGATGTGTGTGCATGTGCATGCGTTCAATTGAACACAGAGAACCACAAGGGCAGATTTTTCACATGCATTAACTCTGGGACCAGGTTTAAAACAATGTTTGTATTTGGACTCCCAAAAAGCCGGTTCCCTTGGACAAAACACCAATTTAATACCTTTTCACTTAAAAACGATGTCATGGAAATGGATCTAAAACCCACCGCAGGTTACAGGGATCACACTCTTGATACTGGTTTGCCCTCCTTTTCACTGGGAGGAACTCTCCGAATGACTGAGGAGTGTCTCAGGCATCCACAGTCCACCTGGTCTCGATTATCTCTCCATTTCACAGGCTTGCACCCCCTAACAGGGCAGCCTGGGAATGGGTCTGGCTCTTTCATCTTCCAATCATTATAGCAGCCAGCTCAGGGTCATGGGCCCATGCAGGCTGACAGGCATTCCAGCAGCAACGCACTACAAGTGATTTTGGTTAGGTTTTTGAAAAACACAAAAAGCTTTTTAAAGAAAAAAAAAAAAGAGAGACACAGCGAAATATCCATATACCAACAAGTCTCAAAGCACTTATTGTATTAAGAATCCGTCCCAGAGTTCACATCCTATGTGAAATATGATGCTGCACCTCCGAGTTGGGCTTCTCGCCTCCCTAATAACAACGCCCTTCCTCAGCCATGGTCTCAATGAAGCCTTTTTTTGTGGCACAAACACAAGAGACACACGGGAAAACCAAGACTAATTGTATTTTTTTTAAACATCTTCCTATATGAAAGTGGTGTTCATATGTGTAAAGTGACATCATGTTGATCCCCCACCATCCCTTTCTGCTGTTTTATTACTCTTAAATCATGTCCACCGAGGGACATTTGAAGACAGATCAAGGAGAAGCCAAATTCTTTCCCTTCAGCTTTAACGTCCAAAGGGATTTAACAGACTATTCTCAGACAATCTGTGAAACACATTTACGGAGAAAGGATACACCACCTGATGGTTCGGCTCTGACATGGTACACCCATTATCATTTTGCATATGAGAGCAGAATGAGGTGTAATAATTGATCTCTCATGTACTTGCACTCACGCTCCCACAACACTGTCAGCGCGACGTTGTTTCAAGGGGAACGCACACTTGAGCAGAGCGCACTAGAAGCCTTTTCAATGCATCATCACATTGAGGTTACAGAAATGACACGAAAGGCACTTTGAAGTTGAGGAAAATTCTCCCTTATTTCTGCTCCAGCACATGATTTATTAAGGGCTAAAAGTGGGGAAAACGAGACAAGGACAGGGGCAGGTAAAGGATATAGAAGGACAAACACATTCCCTGCACATATTCTCCTCATTATGAGTGATGGGGGGGTGTGGGGGGGGGGGTCTGATCATTCAATTACCGACTGCCGTCACAGGCTAATATTCCTGCCTGTCAGGGTCCATTCCGACTCAGTTTTGGTCGGACTTCTTCTGATGGACCTCATTTCCTGTTAAACAGAACCAGAAGGCGCTGCAAAAATGGTGACACTTGATCCTGTGTTCAAGAGACGGGAAATGCTGCGGCACAGCCCTCAGCCTGCTATGCTAGGCTGCACACCTTCTCAGCATGGATCCTGGAGTGAAGGGTGTTTACCTGCCACTCAGTCCAACAGCACAACTGCGGACTAACAATGGGTTTCTTTGGAAGCTGACGGCTTTTTTTTTTCAGTGTAGAAATGTGATCAGCTCGTCATCATTGCTTTTTATTTATCCGCCACATTACGTTGTCGCTCAAGTTATTTACTCTTGATCTCTGTTCTTCACGGACATCTCCCTCCATTCGATGCCCTGACTTGTGGGGATCACTTGCCATGCAGAAGCTTAGGTCACAATGCACAGCCAACTTTGAACTTCTGGCTTGGTGTGGACATGACAACTGGTTGTTATATATTCATCACGCCCCCAACTGGAAGACGCTGGGACATTTTTTTCCCTGCTGCTTTTCCCACTGAAAAGTTTTGTTTGGTTCATTATTTTTAAGTTGAAATGATTTACTTTTACATTTCCTGTGCTGTGGGACGGCTCAAGGTAGAACCGGGGAAGGTTTACACTTGTTTTGGTGAGGGGAAATCACTAACTGGGACCACAGCCGTCGTTTCTGAAGCAATCCAGCCAGCCAGTTAGCATATTTATTTAATGATTGTCCTTGATGAGGGATCACAGACTACACCAATCGAATGTGACAGTTTACAGCGTACAGCATAACGAGACCGACACAGCTGATGTTGTTTGTGCAGCTTTGTCCTCTGAGAAGCCCACTAAAACAACCCACAAAATAAAAACGGTCACATAGGCCTACTTGCGAACCAGTGTCTAAAAAACTACTACTGTGCTCAGCTAGAACTTGTAAAACAGAGAAGGAATTTGTCTCCGGTAGTATGGGCAACAGTAGTCTTGCAATAACAAGCAACTACGATAAACAAAGGCATGACAAATGTGATCAACTCGTCGATCTCTATTCTATAGAGATAATGAAACACGGAACGATGTGCCACACACACGCACACATTTATACATCGTGGTTTAGAATGCCAAAGCAGAGTCAGTCCATCCATGACAGCCATGCTTGCCTTTTATCCCTCAAAAGACATATTGTATATGGTATTTCACTGCGTTTTGGGAATATGTCAGAAATTGACTGGTACAAAAAGACAGCTAAAAAGTAAAAGCCATACGCCCCATCGCTCACTTACAATGAATGACGTACTGAGACACATTGAGAATTATAATTAAATATGGGGACAAGTATTACTGAGGTGGGCTATTCTCCTCACACTGCCCAAGGCCTGTGTTAGGCCAAGGCGCTAACCCAATTTCACACTGCGTGACTTGGTCTGGCCTGTTTCAATGCACTATCACAGTGTGAGTGCCATCTGGTCCTGGCCTCTGAAGCAAATGGCCTTGCTTTTCACACAGATCAGATTAGGGTCTTTTTAATTCATTCGGGATGTGCCCTTGTGTGTTAATTGGCTCAACATGGCCAGTGAATCTCGCCTGTTGCTTAAGAAAGGATGGACTCTTCTTTGGAGGTTTAAGTTCCCTTAAAACCCCCTCTATTAATCTGTTTTCACATATTTATTATAAATTATCTGTTAAGTCTTTTACTGTATAAATATGGTGCATATAAGATATCTGTGCCCTGTTGTGATCTGCTTTGATTAATGTATGTATGTATGTGTGTGTGTGTGCGCGTATGCGTGTTGGGCCGATACCGAGTGTGGCAGCTTGAGCTCTACATCGCTGTCGGTTCAATACATCACTGACACTCAGGTGGATTACAGATGTTCTTTTTATTACAACACTGCAACACAGTATGGCAGGAGCAAAGGTGAAGCCACATTCAGTTCCGGACAACTACCATTCTGCAATCCTCATAGCTCTACCTGACAAAGAAAATGTTGTTTCTTCTCTTAAACAAAAACAAAATATACGTGTGTGTGTGTGTGTGTGTGTGTGTGTGTGTGTGTGTCTGTGTGATCGTATAGTATTTTAACTAAAGCATTCTGGTAGAAATGATAAGATTCAAACTAAGGCGTAGAAAAAAAAGTAGTGTGTTTCCGGTAACCCGACCGACCGAGAATTTCTACCTCGAAAAAAAACTTTACGGTCGGCATTTTTTTCAAACAACCTTCTACATTTTTGTGTAATAATAATACATTTGATTTATAAGCGCCTTTCAAGACACGCAAGGACACTTTACAATAACAAAAAACACAAAACAATACGGGTTGAGCAGCGGCAGCCAAATGCGCCAGCGTTCACTCAACCCGGAAGTCAGAAAGAAACCACAAGGGAGGGATGCTCTCGCGATATTCACGTTGAGCGTGCGTGCCGTTTGCCCTGTCGTCTGTCCACAACATTGAATCGTGGCGGCGGCCACGATCTCCGACAACAGTTTAAACCGTTTTTCAAATTTTTATGAAAATCTCTCTGGAGAACTGAGGAAATTTGCCTAAAATTGATCCGGATATTAGTTGACAACATTGAACGAAGACGCGTTTGAGATTGTTGTTTTGCTTTCACCAGCGTAGTCTTGTTGAGACACTAACACTAGTAACAGTAAAGAGATGTTCGTCTCTTTATAAACACACTTGCTAAACCCCATGGGAACGAATAAAAGACACCGTGGATTAGACCGTTATCGTAAAAAGTATATTTGGACAAAAAGGGAAACACAGATTGGCAGAAAAACGTGTCCGTCCGACTTCGAGTGTCGTCTCAGCTAGCTTAGCTTAGTTTAGCTGTTGTTGTTGTGTGTGACGCCAGTGTGTGACGTCGGATGTGTGACGTAGTTGCGTCGGCGCTGATTGGTTGAAATCAAAAGACGCGCTTGCGTACATGTTCGCGCTGAAGCACGCACAGCAGAGAGAGAGCACTAGCAGCGGAGCGGACTATCTATCGCTGAGGCTCGCTTAGCTAGAGTGGCGTCGCCACAACAGTAATAAGCTCACCTCGCATTCTCATGGCCTCGCCATATCTCGGAGATTTCGAAATTTCGTCGAGAACGGAAGCCGCAAAGGGTGCAGGTGTGCACACAAAAGGAAGATTAATCATTGAATGTCGAGTATTTGAATAGCGCTTTGTGTAAACTAATTCATGCGTGATCGGCCAGGTGTGTGTGTGCGCGCGCGGATTTTCAGAAAAGTCCACTTTCATCTCTGATCCATTGATGTACTGTATTCAGCGAACTATTTGACGAACACCAAGGGCCGTCTAGGACGCGGGACGCAGAGGTAGCTGTAACACCCAGCCGCCGGGGAACCCAACTCTCTCGCCGCCTTCGCCGGCGAGCGGGGGTTTCAATCAGTGGCGATTGCTCTCGGACTGCAAGGGAAGCTCGGCTTCCCCTAAAATGTCAAAGAATACAGTAAGTGATCAAATATATGAATGTAAATTTCATTGTGTGTTCATGTCATTGACTAAATATGCGCTACAACGTGCTCAACTTTTGCTCCGAATCAGCTTCTTCTTACTGGTTACGATGAGAGTCCCTTCTCATTCATCCCGCAGCTTCGCTGTGCTTTAAACGGTAGTGAGTTCAGGGTAGCGGGGTTTCAATGTCTCCTTGTTTTATGGTTATTTTCTTTACATTTTTGATGGGGGGGGAAGAAAAATAAAATAAAAAACTTTGTCCGACCTACCGACCCTATGTTGAAATTTCATGTTACTGGAAACACACTACCTTTTTTTCTACGCCTAATCCATTTTTGCAACTACACATAGTAAAGGAGAAAAATAACATCCATTCTCGTTGACGAACACACTGTGGCGTCTATAAGGAAATGCACCAAAAATAAAGTCGAATAAATGGAAAATAACAACATGAACCACAAGATACAGCAAAAGTAACAAAATATATACATTACCTGCAACTCGGTATGACGGGAACAATGGTGAAGACGCATTCAGTCCTGCACAATTTTCTGCAAACAAACGAGCGTTTGCTAATCAACTCCACACGTAACAAGTTTTAGTCGACAGAAAAGAAAAAACGCCACTTTAACAACAACACAGAAAACAATGTGGGCTCAGAACAATTAAAGGGAAATACTTGTGCACACCAAACAGCAGTATAAGAAAAACTAATTGAAATTATCTAGAATTGTTCATCAACGAGATGCAACTCACCACTGTGCATTCCTCGTCGTTCTGACTGACGTTCCAGCTGTAAGCAGGTGCCACAATATTTGCTGTTGCGTCACTTCCGCTATAATTTATTAGTTTGTTTCACTCTGTTACACACACACAAATATCACAAAACCAGGCGTATGTTTTAGTTTTGAGTTATTTGCAAAAATAGTGATTGTGAGTTTTTAGATTTTTCGAAAAAATACCCTCCTTTAGATATTTGTTTTCATTTCTGCCCAGAAGTTAAAACAGTGGTCCGAGTTCATGTGTATCGTAACTAAGGAAACTTGAGCCAACGGTATGCGAGCACGTCTCGGCAACAAGTTGCCTGATAATACTGTAAACCGGAGTTACTCGCATCCTACGTCACTTCACAACTTGTCGAAGCACACCATAATATGAACCCAGAGAATTTTTGTAATCCAAAGATAGTTCATCGTTAGTTCCGGGGTCTCTTTCTTAACGAGTCTATTTCTACTTTTAACTTAATGCTTTTATGCACCATAACAAGTATTGTCACAATAACGAGAACGTGAAACGCTCCTCTGTTTACACACGAGCACGCAAGGCACCGCCCCCCGTTTTTTTTAATTGAAATGCCCTGAACAGTGACGTTAGTTATCACGTACGTGAAGTTCCGGCAGCGTGCGGTTGACAATGTGTCGTAAAAAAGGTTTGACCGACAAATATGGGTGAACGTACGCACAAAATTGTTCGTACGTAAAATGTACTTGTACTCGGAACAAAGTTTCAGCTTACTTGTGGAATAAATGCTACAAACATAGCATTTTCCCATGATGCCGCAGGGTATTTAGTTACGCATAAATATGGGCAAAATGCCAAAAAAATCACGCACTGCAGGCATGACAAAACCATAAAATCAAGAATAAAGAATGTTTGCTTTCTTAATTTTCTAATGTATTGGTATTGGTTTAATCAGAAAACATTTACGCCCCCCCCCCCATAATGGAATGCGGAAGTCAATAGCCCGTGGCATTTGGGTAAAAAATGTGAAACGTACATCATGCACTGACAACCACACAATTATGAATGAAAATCCATCTAACAATTTTCTGATCTGCTTATCCTCACAAGGGTCGCGGGGCATGCTGGAGCCTATTCCAGCTGTCTTGCAGTAGGCTGGGTACAGGCTGAACCTGTTGCCAGCCAATTTCAGGGCACACAGGGACGAACAACTCTTCGCATTCACCATCACACCTAGGGCCAATTTAGAGTGTCCCATTAGCCTGGCATGCATGTTTTTGGAATGTAAGAGGAAACAAGAGCACTCTAAGAAAACCCACGCGGGCACGGAGAGAACATGCCAACTCCACATAAGGCCGGAGCTGGAATCGGACCCTGCACCTCTGCACTATGAGGTCAACGTGCCAACCAGTCGAACACCATTCCACCCTATGAATGAACAATGTTAACATATTTAATTTGTAAATGTATTGGTATAATGTGGGCCAAATGCTAAAAAAAACAAAACAAAAAATTACCCCAACCCCCTCCCCAGCTTTTTATTTTAACTGGCACACGAGCAAGTCAATACCCCGTGGCATTTAGGGAATATACTTCATTTGTAGCAATTAACCTACAAGTATGTTTGAAACTATTTGCCAGTCAAAAATGTTTACTTCTCACACACACACACCCACACACACTTCCCTCTCTCTTTCTCTCTAGATAGATAAATAAGACATACAATAATGCAAGTAATGTTTTACAGACATAATTATGAGGTGTGAACCTTTTTATTCATAGAGTCCATCAGAACAGAGAAGAATGAGTCCAAAGCCCAAAAGTCTACGCTCATACTTATTTTAATGTATCACAATGAGCAAGAAACATACTTGATGAAATATTTTCAAAGGAGTATATTCAATTAACATCTACAATCAACTTAACTAGGACAACAAGGTTTTGTGACAAAAGTTTCTTTAAAAGTCTGAAGTTCCATGTGGTTTGGATGTACGTCAGTTTCCATGTCATTTGGTACAGTCAGGAAATCTTCATCATATAATTACAGTAACAAAAAAGCTAACAAGACTACAGTATAGAAAAGACATCAAGAACAACATTTTTGGTTTAACTTGCTCTTTTTTGTACATTGCAAGGCTGTTTTTTTTCTACCCTCAGCTGGGCTGCCTGGAGCCCCGGAGCCATGCTTATGAGGCTCGAACGAGGAGTCATTTAAAGAAAGGAACAACAAAAAAAGTCTAAAAGGTTTTAAAAAAACAAAATAAACCAAAAGAAAAAGTTGTGGCACCAGAAGTCACAAAAGGAACAGATCGCCCCAAGTAGCAGTTCATCTTTGACGTTGGAGCAAATGGTTGTTTGGTTGTTAGTTTGGTTGTTGATTTTGGTTAATATGCTTTTCTTTAAGTGTACAACTGCCTCTTTTTCAATAAAAGACAGTGTGGAGAACCCGACCCCGCTCTCTGCTGTTACTTTCTCTTTTTTTTTTTTTTTTTCCTCTGACCACATAACCAACAGAGAGGGGCGAGCTGCCGTGTGACTTGAGAGCTTTACTTGTCTACCAAAGACAAGCTGAGGGGAAAGGGAGACAGGTAGCAACGAGGAGGAGGGGAAAGAGGCCAGCGTCTCTGTCCATCCTGTCCTGAACTTTGGGAAACATCCATCAGAAGCAGAGGCAGATGGGGAGAAAGAAAGAGGAAAGAGCAGCTAGAGTCAAGATTCAGTTCTCTCTCTCTGTCTATTTGTCACACATCATCCAGCGGTTCCAGAGTCCATTCTCGTTGTCACAAATCGGATAAGGTGGTGGTATTTAAAGCTGTTTTGGAGCCTGCCCTCGGCTCCCATGCCCAGTTTTGGTGTGCCCATAGCCTCTCGTGTCCTCCTGACAAGAGCTCCACAAAGCTTCCCAGAGTCTGTTTTTTGTTGTTTGTTTGTTTTTTTCCTTCAGTCCTTTTTCATATCAGAAACAAACAAACAAAGAGTGATGTTTTGTTTTAAATATATCTATATCTGTATACTGGTACACACTTCTTTTCACAGTGGGCAAAGATGACCTCTACGGTGTAACCTTGTCGCTTTTTCAATGTCCAAAGTATCCCAATGTCGATTTTGTGGACACAGACATCCACAGTAACATTTTGGTAAAATATACACTTTTTTTTTTTTTTTTTTTTGAGAGGGGGTTGTGTACAAATGTTCTTTTGTTAACTGCATAAAGCTTTGGCCACATTCATATGATCAACCAAAGTAAAAGCTATCACAGTCACTTTGATCATTTGATTTTCTCAATTACTCAGAATTGCGTTTCAGTTTGTTTTGATGTGTAACACACACACAAAAAAAAGAGTGAAATTAATTGGCTCTTATGAAACACATGCACGCACACACATTCTAATTCATATTCATATACAGGCCATGCTGGGGGAATCTGATGTCGGGATTGTAGCTTCCTCTACAAGAGAGCCAAAATGATTACACTTTGGAAATAAGATATATTTGAAACAGCTTTGAAACAATTATATATATATCTATATAAAAAAAATCAATAAAGTGACCAGGACATACCTTTGTATTTTTCCTAATTTAAAAAAAATAATTAAAAGCTAGTGTTAATTTATGATTTATGAAAAATAATATACAGAAACCACAAAAACATACAAATCATTATAATGAAATGAAAATACATGTTTGACATTTTAGGGAAATTAAAATACATTTAAGGGAGGAAGACAATATAACTTAAAAAAAGACCACAATTTCAGGGGGGACAGATTTTTTGAGAAGTGGCAAGCTTGCAGAGTCAATCTTTGATCTTAACAACATGCTATGGTATCAAAACACCAAAAGGCATTCGAGATTATTGGGGCGTATACATATATCTATATAAATTGGCTGTACAATATTGGTCAAAAAGAAGTTATTCGCAAATTTAAATAAGTCTTGGTTTTGGTTGAAAAAATATACATTTTTGTTTGTTATCAGTGAAAGGTTGGGGGTACCTATGCACATCACTTTCCATTGCGATACGATGTAGTGGGTGACTTCTTTGGGACACGAAAGCCTCCTCGCCATTTGAACCAAGGGACATCTCCAAAAAAAACCTCCTCGCGACAAGAAAGAATGCTTTGGAATGAAGATGTCCCTTTTCAAGACCTGTAATCTATGCGTAAAAGTGGCACCCTGCTTACACATGGGACAAGTCATTGCTGGATTTCCCTGCAAGGGGTGGGCGGGCAATCGCACCTTAGTTAAAAAGCTATCATTCGCCTTTGAAACTAAGTTTATGTTGACTGGCAAAAATAGGATAAAAACCTAGGAGACACAAAGGTACCAGATGTATTATATACACGTTTTGGTAACCACCATTACTTGCTTAACAATTAAGCAACAATCGCGAGTGGATGGAGCGTTCCACGCCTGCACAAATTGATATTTCAGTTAAAATGTGCACAACAGTGGAAAAAAAAAGAGTGAAAATAGACCATGACACCTAAAATAATTCAAATGACAAAAGATCAGTCCTTGCGTCAAAGAAAACAACATTGTGGTATTTGGAATGCACTGTTCTTCACATACTGTCATAGATCATTGGCTTCAAAACATTGGTCTGTCCAAAAAAGAAAAATCATCAAAATGTCCTTTGGAACATAGATATTCACAGTCTTCAAAGTTCCGTTTTTGCAACAAGAAACAAAAAAGGTGTTGCAGAGAGGCAAGAAATTGGTTTATTGTTTGTTTTCGTTAAAGCTTCGCCAAAAGCAAAATCAGCATGCATCTAAGTACTTTTTTTTCCTTTCAAAATTCTACATTAGCAGCAAAACGTATGTCCTTGATGACCAGACTTTATACATGATCTTGGGAGAAAAAAAATGGACATTTGAATGTTTCTAAAGTCAAACAAAGATTCATAACTCTATCTTACAAACTGCAATGGCTCTGAAACGGTGCTACTCCACAATGCACGGACGACGGCCCTTTTTGGTTTTTGGTATTTACGTCAAAAAGCCACCTGTTTGCTTGCGAGGAAACAAAAACGGCAACTCTGATGCGTACTTCTTTATCTTTTAAAATGTTGTTTTCTTTCCTTTAAAAACAGCAACAAATTATCAAGTATAAAGAAGCCTCTTTTCTCATCTTTATGCACCAATGGTGAAAAGTGTTCAGTCTTTGGATTTTCTTTTTGTCTTAAAGCGTGAGAATTATTATTAGTATTCTTTTTTTTTTCATTTTCATGAATGACAACAAAATTAAAAGCGTAGCCACACTACATGGACAAGAGAGGACCTGCATCGCATCTACAAATACAGGACAGCCAAGGGAAATAAGTGCGAAGATAAGAATACATAGTGTGAGAAATGGGAGTCAGACAGTAATAAGTGCACGAAGGTAACAAAAAAACCCAAAACAAACAAAAAAAATTAAATAAAAAGTTTCAATGTTTCACCCACAACTTGTTCATCCAGTTGATGCAGTACCAACTGACCTATACGTTTCAAATAACGCTTAAAGCGGTTTCCTCCTTGTCGGGGGGTGGGGGGGGTCTGGATAAAGGTCGCGAAAAAGAAATATCATTTAGATAAATTGCCTGCCCATTATCTAATTTATCGGAGTGATCAAGACAAATTCAGATGAAGCGTCTTCAAGTTGGACAATACAGAGCTAATGTTTTTCAGGCTACCGTACTGCTTAGATTCATTTCCAATCCACCAATCTACATAACAACAAAAATGTTCAGAACTTTTCATAAATACAGAGGGCTGTTTTTTCTTTTTACCCCCAACTTTAAAATCCAAATTACTCATGGCCCATTTTTATGTCTGCAATGACTCTTTGCCTTGGTATGACGGGATAAAAATTCTCCTCCCGCCTAGTCTTTAGTTCAACAGTTCAACTTTGCCAATTAACTGCCATTTTAATGCCCAGAAAAATGCCTTATCAATTTCCACTCTGATTAAAATGTTGTGGTAAATCAATAGATGAGGAAAGCTAGCGTGTAAAAACATGGATTTGTGTAACAGAAGAAAACATTTGCGAGCCATTGACCTGAGAATAAAACAGACAATACATTATTATTTTACTTTTGCAAGCCATTGGTATCTGAATGCTTAAATAGCAAGAACATGGACCGGACTATTCTCCCATACAGTACATACTGGCTTTTTTTGTGACTGTGCTATTAAATATAAATTATTACGAAACAAAAGGACATCTTCTCTACTCAGAATTTTTTGAAAGGGTTTCTTGGGCCATTTGTCAGCACTCCTCTGCAACAATCTTTCTCTTCTAATATATTATTAATATGCTTGTTTCAGTTCAACAAAAAAACAAAAAACAAAATGGAAACCAGCATGTTGATATGGGAAAACAATCCACTAACAAAGTTTTTGGTTACAAGCTTTGGAATTGCAGTAAGTTTTTACATATTTTTTTCTGAAATTGGTTTGTATACCTTTAACGTATTTAACATTGCTGCTTTTTCTGTTTTTTCCATTTGTGTTTTTTTTTCCATTTTTGTCTTTTTTTTTTTTTTTTTTTTTAAACACTGTCCTTCACCGAAAGCTCTTTTACAATCTGATGGAGTCTGTTCCGACACTAGCGAGATTACTACTACAAGTACTACTGTCTTTGACAAAGCCAGGTTGCTGCGGCTCATCTGCCGTCCTGCCCAGTCTGTCTGCCGACTTCTGACTGCTGTCAGAGTCAGACTCGTCAGTAAAGACGTCTGTTGGTATCGAGGTCTGAACTCCTGAGGTGCTCAATGAACTTGAGGTAACCGTTGAGGGTGAGGACACGGGAGGAAACAGGGAGGAAGCGTAGGAGGGACTAGCATTGGGCTTGCCGACTAAAGCTCTGGAGAAAGGGGCCTGGGGCCAGGGTTTGCTGGCGGCTGTGGTGTTGAGCTGTGTATTAGAGGAGGAGGCGCAAAGAGGGGTGGACAGGGCAGATGTTGGCATGGTGGCTGATGTCGTTGGCGGCGGAGTGGGGCTGCTGATGGGATGAGTGGCGGTCTGCGAGGTAGATGTGTTAGGAGTGGGGAAGCAGGCTGAAGAGTGAGGTAATAAACTAGTAGCGTGCTCTTTGGCATTTCTGGCTGATCGCTTGATTGTTCGGTGTTTGTGCAAAGCTGATTCCAGATGTTGACTGAGCGCTTTTCCCCCATCCAACGTAGTGTCACAAGCCAGGCAGTCGTAGAGACTTTCAGCCCCTGCGCCAACGCCACTGGGGACACGCAGCAACATCTCTTGCAGGTTTGCCACAGACTGACCAAAAAAACAGTGAGACTTAAGGTGGGTAATAGCCGCTTCTTCCTTGGTGAAAACTGCCTGACACTTCCGGCATGCCAGTTTATACTGCACCTTGGGGACGATGAACTGGTCTAGATGGAGGTCCGCTGCTTTGCCGTCCAACTCATTCTGCTCGGCGCATACTTTATTATGAGTCGAAGAGGTGCAAGGTGTAGTGGGAGATGCACGGTGGTGGTTGCCCTTTTGCTCCTCTGTTTTCACCGGCTCTTTGGCAGATTCTTTACGATCCCCCAAGGATTTAGAAGGAGCTTGAGTTTGGCTTGCCTTGGGTTGTTGGATCTGCTGAAGCTGCCGCTGCTGCTGCTGCAGTGCTTCCTGCAAGCTCTGCTGATATTGCTGGTAATGTTGCAGCAGAGATCCCGGGGACAGGCCCATCAGTGCTTGTGACAATGCAGGGTTGTAGGGGAAGAGACTTTCCATTCCATACATTGGTTGCAGGTAACCACCTTGCAGAGCGCCAGGGATCTGTGGGGTGTAGTATGGAGAAAAGCCAGGCATGAAGTAGGGCAGGAACTGGTTCGTGAGAAGAGCTGTCGGGTCTGAAGCCAAGGCAGCCTGCAGGGCTTGAAGCTGGGCAGGATCTACCACATACTCCATACCGGGTGTGGGCATAGAGGTGGCGGGAACAGCTGGGTCAGGCTTTTCCTTCTTGGCGCTGGCAGCAGAAGTAGAAGGGGCAGGGGTGCTTCCGGTTGATGACGGGGTTGAGGGCTTCTCTGTCTTTTCCTTGGACTTTTCCTTTTCTCTTAACCTCTCAACTTCATGCTCTTTGGAGTGTTCAGGCCGGGTGACGGACGGGGTGCTTGAGGAAGTGGAGTTGGATGTCGAGGTCGGGCTGGAGTGGGAAGCAGATGTGCTTGTCTGTGCTGGGCTTGATGTGGACAGGGATGATGAGGAGGGTGGCTTGTTGGGCAGTCCAGATGTGGGCAAGCTTGGCGAGGGAACGCTGGCACCAGGCATGTTCAGCAGGTTTGAAGTTTTCGGAGGAGTTAAAGCTGCAATTCAGGAGTACAAAAAACAAAAACAAAAGACAGAACATGAGGGCATTAACTGACTTCAGGTGAGAGTATCCCCGAAAAGATAAAAATCAAATACAAATTATTTGATAGTAATTTCAGCTCTCATATATACTCGTATAATTTTGCCATTCTTTCTCATCTATCCAGTTCTTGAACAAAAAACAAATATTTCCTTACCGTGGTTTATAATTAATATATGACAATGAATGTAATTGTATTTCACATTTTTGTCATCGCGTGCAAAATTATAGCAACTTACCTGAGTTAGATGAGTTAAAGCTGGACAGAGAGGGGCTTCCAACCCCTGGCAAGAGGACAGGTGGAATGCCTTGTAGATTGGAATAGGCTGACTGTAGATTCAGCGCCTGCATTGCAGGGTTATCAAATATTCCCTGTTGCTGCATGGCCTGCTGCTGCGCCAATCCTAAAACTTCATTGGCCTTCTTAATGCGGTCCATCTCTTGCTGAGCCATAAGTTGACGGACAGTGGCTGGGTCAAAGTATTCTTTTTCTTTGTCAATCTGACTGCCGATGGTGTCCTTAACCTTGGCGATATGCTGCTGGGAGAATATGTGATCTCGAACCGAGAGCCGGGCACTATACTTGACACCACACAAAGTGCATTCGGTCTTCGGCCCCTCGTAGGATGTCTGATTAATTCCAAAGTGCTTGGCCATGTTGAGCTTTGCCTTTTTTTCCTTGGCACGGGCATTTTGAAACCACACCTGAACCACTCTCTTTGGAAGTCCAATATCATTGCCAAGTACTTCACATTCCAACATGGTGGGAGTCCTGTAGTCATTAAAACAGGATTTCAACACTTTAAGCTGGAGGTTTGTCATTTGCGTTCGAAAGCGCTTTTGACCGGGACGATCACCGCTGTCAATGCTCCTGGTGCCCGAAGCTCCAGGACTTGGCGAGCAAGGATCCGCCAGGCTGGATGTCTCACTGTGGTCAATTATATGTTCATTTTCACAGTCCTTAGCATAATAGCTTGTAGCAGGGCTTACAAGCCCTGAGGACATCTGGTCATCATTTTCAAGGATGGGGACGGAGCCCCCAGGCTTAGGCAGGTAGTCACTACTACTCTGGCTGTGTTTTGCATCAGCGCTGTCATTATCAGCATTAGCCTCATCACCTGTAGTTGTGTCTGTGATGGCTGTATTGACAGAGGAGCAGTCGTCATTATCCAGTTTGTTGTGATCAAAGCTGAGGTTCACAGCAGCCATTGCTGAATTCTCAAAATCTTCCATTCCTTCAACTTTAATGGACGAAGGACTCAGAAGAGCCCTGGGAGATGAATCAATTCCTCTATTCACTGGCGACATGGAGGAGCTTTGTCCATCCATATTTGAAGACGCCATTTGGGAATAGCCCGATGTCTCCAAGGCATCTAACTTCATTTGGATCCCCTCATGGTCAGGTAGCATACCAGAGAGTGTTAGATTATAGCCGGCACGTTTGGCCTCGTGCCAATGACGAGAGCGAATGTGTGCCTCAAGGGCAGTTTTTGCTTTAAAAAGAGCTCTGCAAAAGGGGCATCTCCGATGAGCTTGAGCTGGCCCCACTGCTCTAAACTGGCCTTTCCTCTCCCTTGCTCTCGTATTTTGAAACCAGACTTGCACAACTCTCTTCTTCAGCCCCACTTCATGCGCAATGTGGTCAAGCATTTTACGTGTTGGATTAGAATCCAATAGGTACTTCTGATAGAGAATCTCTAACTGCTCAGGTGTGATGGTGGTTCGAAGTCGCTTGTCTCTATGTGGCTCTTCACTGTTTGTGCTGTCATTCTCTCCTGGGCTAGTGCCGGCTTTCTCCTCCAATTTCCTTTTCAGGGAGTTCATTGTGGATGTGGGGGTGGATGGAGAAGTGGCGGAGCTGGTGGGGATCTGGGGCATCGTCCCAGAAAGTAACTGACCTGCCAGGAGAGGATTGCTCGGGTCAAATAGCATGAACGGCATGTCCATTGAGCGGTCAATGAATTGTGGGTGAATGAACTGATTCTGCACAGAGAGGAAGTGTAATTGCTGGTGCTCCTGCCAGTGCTCAAAGGAGGGGAAGCCGATCTTGCACTGATCACACTGGTATGGAATGATCTGCTGTGCCATTTGTTGTGGAGCCGAACTCATGTGGGGGTTGTGGCTCAAGTGAGAGCTTTGGGCATGGGCCTGGCTTGTCTGAGAAGCTGATGGAACACACTGCAGTTGCTGTTGGGCAAAGGAAGAAGAGGAGTGTTTGTTGGGCTTGGACATTGGTTGGATATTCTCTTCTCTCGGATGTCTGTGCTTTTGTGACTCCGATTGGGGTTGGGGTACATTTTCCTGCTTAATAGAGGTCTTGCTAGGGGGATCAGCCGGAATGTCTGGTACCTCTTTTGACTTTTCCTCATGGAGGTTTGAGGTGGTTGCTGGTGACGCCTCCTCCTTATCAACTGAAGGGAGGTGTGAGAATGCTGAAGTTGTCGGTGGAAGTGGGCAGAGACTTGAAGAGGAGGGCATTGGGGTGTGGCAGGAGGAACCAGAGGGAGTATAACATTCGTTAGAAAGATCAGTTGAATCCTCATTGTGGCTGTCATACTGTCCGTCCTCGTCTTCGTCTTTGTAGCACAACTTCTTTTGATGTTTTATGAGGTCAAATATTCTCTGGAAAACCAAGTTGCATTTTTTGCACTGGTAGTTCAGATTGGCGGTGCGAATATACCGATCGTTGGAGAGTTCTCGTCTCTCGCCATCTTTCCCCCCATCAGTCTGGTTCTCATAATTCTTTCTTGCCTTCTGGCGAGCATTTTGGAACCAAACAACAATAACACGAGTGGGGAGGCTCAGAAGGTTGGAAAGCTGTTCAAACTCATCGTCCTTAGGGTAAGCATTCGCATCAAAGAAATCTTGTAAGATTCTCAGCTGGTAGTCTGTAAACCTAGTTCTAGAAGATCTCTTACTTCCATAGAAGTCTTGCTTCTGAGGTTCAGGGGAAGGTGGTTTAGAGTCAATTTTAGTATCATCAAGTGTTGTGGTTGGTGGGTTATTGAAGTTGTACGGAGAGTCTTTGTTGCGTTGTCTCTCTTTGAAAAGAGTGTTTCTGAACCAGTGTTTAATGACCTTTTGCTGCAGTCCTGATTTATCGGCCATCTCTTTAATCTGATCTTCATTGGGCGAATTGTTTATATCAAAGTACTGTCGCAGGACCCGAAGCTGGTCATCTGTGATACGTGTCCGTGGCCTCTTGTTCTGTTGCTGCTGCAGCATGGCCGGGGTGAGCTGCTGTTGGTAGAGCTGGGCCAATTCCGAGGCCAGGCTTGGTTCAACAGACGGGAGCTGTGGAGTCAGCTGGCTGGGCAAAGACTGGAGCGACATGGATTGCATCATTAGTGGTGAAAAGATCGGCAAATCCATTGGCATGGGAATTTGTGGCATTGGAACTGGAGGCTGTGGAGTAGGTACAGTTGGAGGCGTGAGTGAGGCTGCAGACACAGGAATATTTGGTGTAGGGGCTCTTTGGGGCGGAGGGGGTGGGGGAGGAGGTGGAGGGGCTGGGGCAGCCTCTGGTGTAGGGGGTCTCAGTGGATATAGTTTATCATAATTCTCTCTGTATTCCTTGGCAAATCTCTCAAGGGATCGAAATGGGAAGAAAGCCTGGTGGATATGCTCCTGGTGACTCTTTAGAATGAGTATATTTGAAAACAGCTTGCCACAGGCCTCACATTCCAGTTTCTCCAGTCCCTCAATGGGATCTACCACTCTTGTGATCCCACCTGGTCCACTTGATCCTGTCAGCCCAGTTCCCCTTTTCTGGGCCTTTTGTTTATTTTCATTATACTGAATGACTAACTCGAACCCAAAATTTTCCAGCAGGGCTTTGGTTGCGTTTCCACGAGCATCTGAAGCAATCCTTGGCGGAAGTAAGCCGGAGTCGTGATTAATACTAGTTGAGATGTGTTGAATGTCCCTCCTTTCCTTTAGTTTATCCATCGAATCTTTGTTGGCATCCTCGTTTTTTTCAGTTGCATCTTTGTCTTTTTGAATATTTTTTTCGGTTTGCAAAGGAGGCTTCTGCTTTTTTTCAACCTGCTGGTGGAGAGAAGCACTCTGTTGCAGCAATGCCATCTGTCCTTGTGCCTGTGAGTGAGGCGGCAGCGATTGCTGTTGCTGCTGTTGAGCTTGCTGCTGAAGGTGGTGATGCATCAGTTGCTGCTGCAAGCAGCTCTGCTGGGCTGAGTTCTTGAGATCTTCTAGCAGCGAGGAGGTGGTTGCTCCTGTTAGGCCAAGTGCTGAATTACTTATGTTGATCTCTGGGTTTAGCTGAAATTCTGCTCCTGGGATGTAGAAAGGAAACAGTAACTGTTGTTGCTGTAGGGGGAGAAGTGCGTCAGTTGTCATGGGGAAGTGCTGCAGAAGTGCTGGGTTAAAGAGCTGGGATTGTAGAAGAGCAGCCTGCTGCTGGAGCTCTTGCTGAAGCTGAGCTTGGGCTTGCGCGTGAGCTAATTGCTGTTGTTGCTGAAGCTGCTGTTGTCCCCGTGAAGAGAGCATATCTGCATATTTAGCCTTTTTTACCTCATTGTTCTCTGGCGGTGAGGAATGACTGCTAAGTGAGCTGTTAGTCTCATGGCTATGACTCTGGGAAACGTGCGTTCCTCCAAGAATATTCTGCGCTGTTTGAATGCCAGAAGTGCCATGGTTGGTAGAGTTTGTTGTTGAGTTACTTGCTGGGCCTGGACTTGCCGTTGAAGTGCTGATGGTCGTACCACCGCCACCTCCACCAGTAGCACTTGCAGAGCTAGTGATACCTCCCGCAGCTTCAAGTTTAGCTGCCCTTGCTTTTGTTTGGTGTAGAACAGAGCGCATGTGGATCTCCAAAGTGGAACTCTGGCTATATGCCACATTACAAGTGCTACACTTGAATGGCTTGTTGTCAGGGCTGCTCGTAGGCTCCGGCTGACCAGTGGTGGATTCCTGAAGAGCTCTCTTCACCTTGTGCAGGTGGGAGACAGAGTTGTAGTGAACCAGAAGAATATTCTTCTGTGTGAATGACTCTTTGCACACAGTGCACTTGAATGGACGAGATGGATCTAAGAATTTTTCCATAGTAAAGTTGGGACCTTTTCTGAATGGCAAAGCACGTTTTGGTTCAGATCCAGAATCTTCCAGCAGTGAGCCAGAGTCACTGCCTGTTGGGCTTTGCTTTTCCTCTGTGTCACTCTCATCCCCTTCTTTGTCATCTTCTCCCAAACCTCCATGTTCTTCACCAAGGGATGGGTCACCCATAACCATAATGTCACCGTTCATCAATAAGCCTCCATACAGCTGCTGGATATCAGCTTCACTAAGCTCCAGGTGGCTGGTTTCCAAATGCTTCTTCAAGGCTTGTAGCGTCCTGAAGCTCCGCTGGCAGAGGCAGCACATGGTCGCTGCTCGGATTACATGATACTGGGAATGGAGTTGTAGCTTCTCCACAGTTTTGAAGGCCAAGCTGCACTGGTTACAACGATACTTGTAGACATGGCGATCAGAAACAGGAAGCTGAGGCCTTTTGTTGTGAACTTCATTGAAGTGCATTTGGAGAGAGTTGGATGATTTGAACACTTGATTACAGCCTTTTTTCCAGCACAGAAATCCAGTAGCATCATCCTTCTCTGTTTGCTGATCTTCTTGAGGTGACTTGCGAGCCTCAACTATTTCTGTAGGAAGTGAAACTCCCTTCTCCAGATCAGCATCTAAAGCATCTGTGGAGAAAACAAGAGTATAGAGAAATGTCAAACGCTAATTTCTTGTACACAACTGTGTATAAGTCGAGCTGAATTTGCAAGCATATAAAATGTGATTTAAATGTTTCTTTGTAGAAACCCTTAGAAACAAAAGGATGTATTTTCTCGGGTGACAAATCCAGACACTGACCAGCTTGTTTTGTTGTATCTTCATCATTGGCAACAGCATGAGTGGGGTTCTGAGACTCTTTTTTTGAACCAGGAACAGGTATGAACATGCTTGCTGGTAGGACATCGGTTGCTGTCACCTTGGGGGAAAAAAAAAAATCTACATTTTAGAAAACACAACTAGTGAACATCATTAAAAATCAACATATTGTGATCGATCATTTCTTTGTCTCTAACTCTGGTCTGGTACAATAGAAATGCAAAACAAAAACAAAGCAGAATGATTTGAGACAACTACTTGATTAGGTTATTAGAGGAAAAAGCAAAGTATCCCAAGGTCACTTTTGAATTGGTCCATCTAATTGGCAAACATAGTTCAAAATGGCTATCATCCAGCCAGACCCAGAATTAATGAAGCTCATTTTCATTGCTGCAGCCTTACACAGACTGATAATGAAGCACCGAATGAGAGGGACGGCTGGGGGATATAAAGAACTGTTTGTAACTTGTTTGCCCCATACACAAAAAACGTTTTGTTTAATTAGGAACCTCATATATACGATTAAGAAAACAGCAGTACCAGAAGCAAAATAGCTGGAGGGTATAATTAAACATCTGTACCAATTATGTGATGATGAACTAGCATGTAGCTTTAATTAAAAACCCGTGCTAAAACATTGAAAACACCCATGTGGGGGGATAAAAGTGAATAAAAGAAACCCTCGACAAGAGGATCCCAAGACTTTGGGTCGACAGAACTGAAGTAGGACGGGTGAGATGTGAAGACAATGGGATGATTTAAAAAAAAAAAAAAAGAACGGTATGCCAGAACATATCAATATGCATGCTTGGCAAGAAATAAGTCACCTATTTCAGAATTAATTATGCTCCTCTCCTTGGATGAGTGTAAAGGATAAAGCACTTTTCCATCTGCATTCACTAGTTATAAAAATGTGTTGGCTTTAATGTGTCTCCTATTACGGGTCTTCTGTCATGCTACTCTGGAGTGGTTCAGTACATTACAACGTCTATAAAAGAAATAAATATTGCAGTCTACCATACTAATGTGCTTGCCATTTACTTTCAAAATGGAGGGGGGGGGGGGGGTGAAGACGACCAGGCCGTAGATAGAGCAATGTTTTACTGTGTGATTGTCCGGCCCGCTATTGAGCCGTACAAGATAGAACAGAACAAAGATTTGCTCAGTGATTTACAAGAAAACGGGGCAAATAAAATTTTATTCCCCCTTTTGATGAGCATTATTGGAAGCAAGGAGACGACTTTCAGTAGAGAACAATGCAGCAGTACACTGCAGTTGATATAAATCTAACGACAGGCCTCAGTATCCTCTCTTTCTGTCTGTTTATGGAAGCAAGCTCACCGATTAATTAATTACTCAATCATCCAGGAGTGGAGCTTGTCGTTCCCACTGAACATTTTGGACAGTTTTGAGGGATTTGGGATTTACTAAAATGATTGAAAGCCAACATTGGTAACTTGTGACATCGCAAATATTCGTCTGGATGAATGGTCAAAAATTCCATCAGACATACTACAATAAAGTATAGCACATCAAATCCATATTTACGGAAATTAACTTCCTGCATGTGCGATGGCCATATGTTCCTATAATTGCATCCATTTTGTGTGCTTTCTTGTCCTGCACTGCAGTTATCTTACTTGCCGCGACCTTGGCATCACAGTGTCGATCAACAGTCCACGCACCCCTGTTTGAATGTCAAATTTTTGTGCTATAGAAAAATGAGACCAAGATAAATCATTTCCCCAAATTTTAGATGACTGACATAATGTGGTTGCATAAGTGTGCACACCCTCATATCTAGTGTTGAGTTCAAAATGAACCAATCACATTCCATTCAAACCCATGTTAAATGGGAGCCAGCACATGCCTGTCACCATTTAAAGTTCAGATGTTCTAGTAGGCTTTCCTTGGTTTTATTTAAATTTTAAATTGTTATTCTAGCAGATGCCAATGGGGTTTCGTGCCATAATTTGGTATGTAGAACTGGCCACTGGCTTCAGGCCTCAGTTGCAGCTACCATCACGTTTCACGGTACGTATATGGTGTTGCGTTTGCATCACACATACCTTTTGGAATTATGGCCCAAAAAAATAAACCTTAGTTTCATTGGAACACTACAAACCAGGTAATGGGCTGATGAAACATAGCTTGAAGCACACAAACACAATGCAGCTCATCAACAAAAACCTGGCATTTGAACCGGGGCTTCGGGTGGGGAGCTGACTTTTCATATCCACTGTACTAAATCGTATTCAATTTCCCCTGCCACTGGAGGATGACAATAAATCACTTTGAATAGCCAACGCGCAAGGATAACAAATAAGAAATTGCTTGCTTAAAACCGAAGAATATCGGAGAACTTGTTCAAGATGAGGTCATTGACTTACTGTGGCGATGAGCTTGTCAACACAGTCTGGTGCGACACTGTGCAGGTGTGTGAGGTGGAACTGCAAGTGGATCTTGTTGTTGAGCATGTCCTGGCACAGCGGGCAGCGTAACATGGGCTGGACAGAGTGCTGCGTCATCACGTGCATTCTGAGACGGTTCAGGTCTGTGTTGGTGAACTTGCAGTAAGGGCACTGGTACATCTGAGTGAAAGTAGATAGAGAAGGCAGACGAGAGGGGTGGGGGGTGAATTCACGGAGGGTTAATAGGGTGAAATGGCTTTGTGAGAGAAGAGAAGCTGGAGCTGAGGAGGGTGGGGTGAGGCAAACCTTCCCTCAAGCAACCAGATTCCTCTGATCACAGACAAGTGTGTAATAGTGAGAACCACTCACTCTTGGCATCCACTTCAAAGTGCTCTCATCTGTCAAATACCTTATTGATTTTCCACCTTATACACAATTAGCAATGCAACTGCGACTGAGAGGCTAAAATAATTTTGAGGAGAGTTGAAAAGAAAGTACCGAATACTATGAAAAGGCTTGGCAAGTTGAATACAAAATTCATCCAAAGTAGTTCTCCTTCTTTTAACTGGAGTTAAAGTTTTAAGCTGATAATGAGGGCTTACTAATTGGAGACCAAAAAGGGCCGGACTTCTATGAAAGCGTATGCATGGCTGCACCTCAAGTTCTGTGATTTGCGGCGCTCACCTGCTCTGCAGCTCGCTTTTCAGCTGCCCGGGGACGTTTTGAGGACAGCGGGCTCTCAGAAGTCTCCGACCGTGACGAGGGCCTTTTGCTCGGGATCGGGGAATCTGACTGGTGCGGTTCTGAATGGCCGGACACTGCTGCGCAGACACACATGCACAGAGGGATAAAGAGGAGGCGTCAGGATGAGTTGAAGGCATGGCAGCACGAGACAGGTCAATCAATATCAGTGAGGGTAAAGAGTTAAAGGGCCGCCTTTCGTAAATGTGCCATATCTACATTTAATGGGAAATGGGCAGTACATCAACACATTTAATTCTTCTTTCATGCTGCTCTTAACGCCAGAGCCAGAGACAACATCATCTACAAATGTTAGTTTACCACGGGGTGCAGTTTTAGGTTTCACCGCACCTCATATTTTCAGTTCACGTGAGTCGCTCAAAGCGAGGCAAAGTACATAAACATTGCCCCTTCGATTCACAGCCACGTAGGAGCTCTCTGCTTTGTTCTGAGAAATCCTGCGTGTGTAGTCTTGTTATGGCAATAGTTTAACAGCCTGCAATAAGGAGAACGTCTCTTGTTGCCACGGCGACCCCAAGCCTTTGACTTCAGTGACCTGTAACAGTGGTGGACCAGCCAGAAAACCCATCGTGTTGTGTTACTGACGTTACTATTCAGAATTGTGTGTCATAAAACCATAGGACCATTAGCTATTATCTAATGAGATTCTTACCTTAAAAAAAATATGAATCTGCTCGCCCAAAGCAATAGTTAAATTTGACCAAGCTTATGTGATTTAACACATCTTGCAGCGTAAAAGACAACAATGCAAATTCAAAGACTCATCCCACATTTGAGGAGAAAAGTCTCACATGTGAGCAGGTGCTCACACTTTAAAACTCCTCTGCGTAGCAAAGAAAGAGAAAATGGAAGTGGCACAAAGGGAATCATCACACTTAAACGCTCAGTTAAGCTGGAGCTTCCGCAGGACCTGAATTCACTCAGAGCCAGCATGAGGAGAGCCACAAATTCACGGTGGAACATACGGAGCTGCCTTGCTACCCACTAACAAGCCCATAAAGAGTTAAAATTGGCCTGATTTCTACAGTCCCAGAAGGGCAAATTGAGAACAGAGGGCACTGGTAGGGTGGGGTGGTTTGGCAGGGGGTCAGGTTAAGCGGGGCTGACCACGCTCTCGCTCCAGACATTAAAATGTCACCTCCAATCAGGAGGAGTTGAGCTGATTACCCAGTGGGGAACCTGGCTTTGGACAACGCCGCCTGCTAGATCTCCCAGAGACACTGGGATCAGTCACCAAGGCCCCGTTAGTGATCCAGTCACAGCCAATCCCATTAAACACATCCACCGAAAAACAGTGTGAATGTTAAACAAAAGGAGGCTCCCATTCCTGACAGTAACCACCCACTCAGTCATGACACTGTCTTCACCAAATCCCCATCAACACTACCTTGATTCTCTCCACCGTCCTAATCTTGTGTGGTAACAGCAAGGCCAGGCGCGGGTTGGTTTGTTAGTCAGCATTATTTGGCAGAAACAACAAATTCCTGTACTGGAGCCCTTGTGAAATGGGATTTCTTGACATTTTCCTTAATTCCGATGATCAAATTCATCTCAAATTGTTTTTGAGGATTGATTCCTTTCTCTGTCAATAATGCATGAAACTTCATGGCAATATTTGGGGACATGAGGTTGGCATCTTGAACGGGTAAAATTTGGTGCATGCTCATATTCAGTCCAGAATTTCAATCTTTCAATGTAAGTCTTCAATCTTTTGCAGACACCTGACCACCAAGTGACAATTTGCAATTCCATGTGAATACAAAGTCCATGCTCGCCTTAATAAATACGTTTTCACACTATGTTAGTGCTGTCTGGATTTGAAAGTGAACACTGGAATCACAAACAAGTATATCCAGGACGCACAGGCAACAAGAATTACTTCACCAGACAAATGCATCCTCCAAGCCTCATAATTAGGAGAATAAGCTTTTTTTTTTTCCATGTCAATTAGCGTGACTGTTGACAATGAGGGGCTAGAGCTCTTCCCTGAAGGGAAACCTAACTGGCTTTCTATCAGGGTGCGACACAGTGAGTCAGAGAAGCAGGCCTGGGGAAGCTTACTCGGAGAACACAGTGTGTCTGGTCACGGCCAATTGGGGCGCTATAAAATGTGATCAGTTACTTTTCTTTTAGGATTCCTCCAGCTCAACGCCATCACCAGCACCATGACTAACATCCAACTACTCTATGGATCCTGTTCGTCCTTGTCGAGGGCAGGATGAAAATAAATGACCGTCAAAATGGAGAGGATAGCGTGATGAAAACAGCTGGATATCGGTATCCGGGTGGTGTTCCGCACATGTTAGACACGCATCTCTACTGTACAATATGAACAGGTGGTCACAACCAATGACCGCAACATTGACACACCAGATAGTGAATTTTGCTACTTATGAGTGTTGACAAGATGGAGCAAGGAAGGAGACTGAGCTTAGTGACACATGCAGCACACGAGTGGTGGGAATATGCCCCGGAAAAAAAATAAAATAAAAAGAACTAGCGGCGATCTTGAGTATGTACACCTAGGTTGTTGAGTAGTCATACACGTCTGTAATGCGTATCCCTGACCTGCATCTTCTTATTGGACACAAAACAACTATTTTTAGCAGAACTCTTCTGACACATTGATGTGCATTGCACCTTGTTTGAAAGCACAAATATCACAGCCACAATGACGTCAATTGGATGATTATAAATTCATGCCGTTTTTTTTTTTCCATAAACCCAATGCTTTTGTGCTGTTGAGTCCCATAAGCGAACTGGACGTTTGCACCTCACCTCTCACATGGCTGCAGTGTATTATTTAGGCAGCGTGGTGAGTGTGGAGCACATTGCAAACGTGTCTGGAGCCTCGTGCTTTCAAGATTGTTCCTCTTGAACGGCTGCCGGACAGAAAGCGCGCTGACTGAAGGATCGGAAACAGGTCATCTGACGCTGAAATCCATCAGGGCAATCACAGCTGCCATCAATCTACTTTGTCCTCTGGGGACAGCACGACTCAAGTGGTAAATAGAGCGGTTGTCCATTGTTGGAAAAGTTGCTTGTTCAACTCCTGTGAGCAGCAGTTCCATGGTATCTAGTTGCTTCTGCTACAGCATCCTCAGTGTGTGAATAAGGTACTCGAATAAAAAGTTGCTGTCACAATACAGCAACATTCACCTGTTGATGCTGAAAATCAAAACGAGGGCATCCTCCATGCAGTTATGTTTTCTGTCCACGTAACTACTACATAGGAAGCAAGAGATTACTTAAGCCACATTTTGTAATTATATAAATGCAATATCACGATTCCTTGCACATAATTCCATTTCCCTTGCAAAGTGTCTTCTAAAGTATTCTTAGACCTTGAAAGGGCCTAAACTGGGAATATGTAACTAAAATTCAGAGTACAAGTAGAGTTGCAAAGCTTTGCATGAACATTCATTCATTCATTCATCTTCCGAACCGCTTTATCCTCACTAGGGTTGTGGGGGGTGCTGGAGCCTATCCCAGCTGTCTCCGGGCAGTAGGCGGGGGACACCCTGAATCAGTTGTCAGCCAATCGCAGGGCACACAAAGACGAACAACCATCCACGCCCACACTCACGCCTAGGGACAATTTAGAGTGCTCAATCAGCCTGCCATGCATGTCTTTGGAATGTGGGAGGAAACCGGATCACCCGGAGAAAACCCACGCAAGCCCGGGGAGAACGCTTTGCATGAACATGAAAAAAAAAATCTCAGTTTGCTCATCATGTGTGTTCTGGTAAACGACCTTAGTGGACGTTTGGGCGTGTTTTGAAACACATTCTATTAAAGGCACAGTGGCACATATAAAATATTTTTGGACTAGCACCTAGAAGAATTAAAAAAAAAGTACTGGTCCGTCAATTCGTTCTCATATACTTTGTTTTTTTTTAATCAACTTTTCAAACTATATATCTCTATATTCAGTGCTAGGCTTAGCATAGCACTGAATATAGAGTAGCTCCACAACATACACAGCAGCCTATGTGAGGGGAAAAAAACATGTACTTTACGTAGCAATGTCGTTGCTTTATGTCTATTTTACAGCAACTGACTCTGGGTACGTATATATGAGACCTTAAATTGGTTCACACCCGGACGGCGCTGACTGGTGATACGTGCTCGAAACCTTTCTTGGTCATTAATACTGAGATGAATGAACCCTCACAATGACACAAGCGCTTCCCTATTCATGATATTCCAACAATACCGAAATGTTCAAAATTTCTACCCATTTATTTTTTTCATATTCTCGTCTGTGCTGCTGCCCAGACCATTAAAGGGTGTAATTATCGACTGAAAATATAAAATGGAAATGAAGAACGGATATTTAAACAGTTGAATGAAATCCTTTACTGTCAGTTCTTTCATTCAAACAAAATGACACACTTAATGGTAAAAGCCAGGGTGACTTGTGCATGACTAAGAACGTGGTCTCGTCGTGGGCGAAATGAACATTATGACATGAATAGTAGCTATTAATTAGCAGGATTGTTTTTCATCAGGCTGACTGGACAACAGGATGACGTGGCGTTCACCTTTACAGGACACACAGCTGGAGCTCGGCCATTAAGACGGCCTGCGCTATAACTCGTAAACAGCCAGCTTTCAGGGGCTTGGCTCGCAAACAAGGACAATTTACGGCCTATTATCTTCAAAGACAAAGGGAATTAGAATTTGAAGGATGACAAGCATCCAGAGGATGTGTTATGAATATGTAAACATTTTATTTTGCTTTGTCTCCTGATTTGTCATACAACTTTGACTTTAACTGCAATTATAAAGACGGGCGGCAAAAAAAAAAAATAATCCTCTTGATTCGATAGTAACCGCAAGCAGGTAAACAGCGTCTCTTTGTGTGCCGTTACATGCAAAACAAAGCCTAATATTTGTCTTATGCTGAATGAGCGCAGAATGCGATGCCTCGGTGGTGCGTCGAGGGGGATGCTAATCAGTATCTTCATTATTCTGCCGACGTGCAGCCTCTACACAGCAGCTGACGCGTTCCTTCAGAATCACACCTGGGCATGCAAAGAGCGCAGCGCAGGGTGCAGGAACAGGTGCTGGAGAGGCGTGCATTCAAACTGTCGCGCTGGTCCACTTTTGACACAAAATCGTTGTTGTGGGACTGTGTGAGTTGTCCTGTCTGTGAATAGCTCTCTCGCACACCAGAAACAACAATTAAGCACTACCACATTCAGACGTCAGCAATCTATTGAGAAGCATGACAGAGTCGGACGCACATTCTGTCCATCTAATTGCATGCCAAATGAAAGCCTTCAAGTAACATTTAAATTGTGCCCTAAAACAGTTCGGTAGACAAACCCTAACATTTAGTTCTGTGTGTCAGCGGCACTGGAAGCCATACTTAAAGTTAAAACGTTTCAGATGCGGGCTACATTAAGAGCATCACCAGCATTGCCGCGAGTGGACATATGTGAGCGACATGTTTTCAGTTAGTGCTGTCATTTGTTTTTGTCTTGTAAAAACGTCTGTGCATTTTGTACATGAGGCATTTAAAGTTCTCCACATGTGGGTGAAATGCAACAATTTCATCCTCTCTTTCTCTTTTCTCCGGCTACCATTATCCGATGCAAGGAACAATGAAAAATATTCAGACACAAATACACCCATTCATTTGCATTATTGGTATGTTCAGTAAAAAAAGCGGGCGGGGGTCTTTCAGCATCATCCTCCCACGAAACTCGATTGCATACTCATATGTTAACCACTGAAAAATATACTACTGCGTTAATGACGTGACTATTCTAGTTCCTTTCCTTGTGTGAGATTGCTGTCTCACCTAGGTGAGAGGGTGTAAGGCGAGCCAGCTTACAGTTGTTTCACATCTACATATTTCATAGCTAGCATTAAAAATGACCCTTCACATAAGGTGGTTGAACTACTGTGGCAGCTCTTATGTTACATCACTCTCGAAAATATCAGTCTTTAGCCAACGGTGCCTTGAGATACAAGAGAGCTTGCATATGAAAATGTTTTCTTTGATTTGCCTGGGAAATTTGGAGAGTGCAGTTAACTCACTTCACAACACACAGCAGTTCGGCAAGGTGAATACTGTTTAAAAACTGTTTAAACGCCACTCCCAGCTGAGTTGTACTATCAAACTAGAAGTGCAATCAGTAATTGATTAATTGAAGTAATTGAAGTAATCAATTACCAAATTAACCGCCAATTATTTTTGAGAATTGATTAACTAATTAAAACATTTGGTGACCAGTGTAACTTTTGTGATAATCAATCTCGCGTTTAACCTTGTTTAATTTAAAATTGTCCAACCCTCAGAATTTCAACCTGTTAGCAGTAAATGTTTTGAGATTTCTGTCGTCCTCCGTGAAAGCAGATTGATTATCCTCGTGTTCAATCAAAATAAGATGTTTACAAACACCGGCTTTTACTTTGGAAAATGTTTTCTGACATGTTACGGACCAAACCTGTAGCTGAATTGCATTTCATGCACTGTGCATTTAAAATAATGTCCTGTTTGTGATTAAAGGGGTATGGGGGGGGTCACTTCAATTCTTCGATTAACTGGCAAGATAATTGACCGATTAATCAATCATTAAAATAACCTGTACACAGGCCACATATCAATACTCTCATGATATACTCATATAATTGTAAAATGACGAATATGGCTGCAGCTGACTGAGTCAGTCGTGAAACTCTTCTCCATGTGTGTCTCTGTCTGCATTATACAGCCATGCAAAATGGCCATGGAGCGCACACCAGAAGGAGCAGCACAATGTCCACTGAATTGAAGCAAAGAAAGAAAAAAAAAACGTTGTCATCCCTCGTGTCATAGCTAACAATGTTTACTTTTGACTGACACCGTCAGAGTGGCATTCATGTATAATGTGCTTCTCACTTTGGCCATAATATGTGCAAACACAAATCATGCAAGCAGCGCGGTTGTACGTCTCTGCAAACTACAACCACAATAATACACACACATTGTCAACGTTGTCAGTAATAAAACTGTCGTTATCTTTGTGAAGGCAGAATTTTTTTTTTTTTTTTTTTTACACAGCTATCACAAGACCTCATTAGGAAGTGCAGGCGTACCTAATGAAGTGACCGGTGAGTGTAGCTACTCAGTGCAATGATCACAGAAACCTGCCACATGTCGACTATGTTTGCAGTAGCTGACGTCTACATGTGTCTGCATGTCAACAACGAGTGCATAAAGGCATCATCTTTGCGATAAACACAACTAAATAATGAAGGCGTCTTTCAAAATAAAATGACGCGCAGGAAACATATGCATTTTACAGCCGCTTCTGATGTCCTTTTAAATGATTTTAATGAACAGCGAAGAGTCAGAGAACAAGAAAGGGAAAAGAAGATTGACAGTGGCTTTGCGTCTTTCTTCTGTGCCGGCTAATGCCGCCTGTGTGACAGTGACTGTCATTTGTAAAGGAACAATTGTGTCCTGCTCCGGCGGCTACATGACAATGATGAGAAGGAACACTCCAGTAGTTGTAAGGGTGAACTTAGAAGAATAGAAAAAAAGAAATCTCAAGCAGTTGGGTGCCTGAGCACCTTTCAGATAACTAACAGCCTGGCCAAGACATTTATTGGCTATATTGTAACCCGAACAACATCTGTGTGCCGCCTGTGTAAACATCATCAGGCCAAACAAAGCGGTCCTCTGTTTACCGCATCCATCGCCAGCCCGACTTGCCTTTCTGCCATGCTCAAAATCTGCTTTTCTGCACTTGCTTTCAATGACCATTGTGTTCATCAGTCACACACACACAGAAAAAAAGTTTCAAGCACAAACAGGGACTCTTCCATTAAAACTACAGCTGTCTGCCTCTTTGCTGACAACACGGCACCCCATCCTCTCCACCCACCTTTTTCCCTGACATCAAACACAACCTCAGACCCGGTTCCCTAATGCACATGCTATTTTTAAGTAAGTGTTTCTAATAAGCTGCTGGGAAGCTGTAAATTTTTCATATGCAAGCACATATTTCCTTTGTGAAAACACAGAAACACACTTATTTGGTGATTAGCGACTGACAGAGAGGAGGAAAGGAAGCCAATGCGCTTGTATCAAATTGCATGCCTTTCAAAAAAGGAAGAATCCTAATGCGAGGAGTCATCTTCCTGCGCACGCCAGGTACGAGTGAATTATTAATCGGCTGGCTCATTTTAATGCTTTTTAAAGTGCTTTATTTTGATGTGCTAAAACATACTTTTAGCCATATTCAGTCAGGCATGCATATCATTATTCCTCCCATCAAAGAAGAGTGTCACCCTTTCAAAGAGCACAAACAACTCAGCCTCATTTAAAATAGAAAGTTCCAATATCAAAGACGTTTTACAAAGACCGGGCTTCAAACGCTGATGAAGTTCATTCGTTTCTTTTTGTTATTTTCCAGCACTTTATCAAAAAAAAAAAGTATGCAAAAAGGTCTGGATTATTTTCCAGCTCTTAACCTAACGAGTGTAAATCAAAACAGCCGAAAAATTTGACAAGTGAGAGGTATCCAGGCTCTTTCGAGTGTTTGGTGTCACCATGATCAGAACTCTCCCATCTTCAAAACACCACCTACAACAGCACAATTGATTTTATGACACTGGCAGAAAAAAAATGTGCTGGACTCTGCCTGGAGCCTATCCCATCTGACTTCGGGCGGAGGGCGGACTACACCCCAAACTGGTCGCCAGTCAGTGGCAGTGATGAACAATCATACACACGCACATTCACACCGTCACCGAGTGGGAACTGATCCCAGGCTGCTTGCGCACAAGCCAAGCGAGTGTACCATTAAACCTTCGGCGACGCCAGTCATGCATTGCAGCCATTCCACAGAAAAAAAAAAAGTCTAACATTTCTGTAACTTTTTAAAATAAGGAATATGTTGTAGTTTGGAAAAACATATAGTAATGACATAATAATAAACACTTTGGGCAATGTAATTATTTGAATTGAGCACTTTCTACTGTTTGTGCCCTAGCCACCAGGCGGCATAACACATCCATCCATCGATCCATCCATTTAAAAAAATATGCTTATCCTAGAGTGTTCCGTTATAACCTGTCATGCATGTTTTTATGAATGTAGGAGGAAACTGGAGTACCCGGAGAAAACCCACACAGGCACGGGGAGAACATGAAAACTCCACACAAGTAGGCCGAAGTTGGACTCGAACATTGCACCTCTGCACCGTGAGGCTGGCATGCTAGCCAGTTGACCACCATGCCGCCCATTTGTAGTTATAATGTCTCAGAAAAAAAGGTTTTACCTCTTGCTGAGCCTAACCTTTAATTCATAAACATTACTAAATATATCAGTGGACTACATATTCTTCTTGTTATTATAATTATTAATTGTATTATTATTGTAGAAAAATGAGAGCAGATTCGTAATGGATGCTTGAAATTCATCTAGACAAGTTTACTTGCATCTCTGAAAGAGATTTACAAATGTAATTATTTTGATAAGCAATTAAAGTTTTGAGAATTGTCCAAAAATTCAAGTCCTCAGAATTTCAGCCTCTCAACAGTTAATCAGCAGTAAATGAGACAAATGACTTTTTTGTTGAATCAAAAGGAATCATTTGCAACATCTTATTTTACGCTGAAAAACAATGACATTTTTGCCCATTTTCTGACATGTTATGGACCAAACCAGGAGCTGAATCTGAATTCATTTATGTTTAAGATATTTGATATTTGAAATAATGCCTTGGTTTTTGAATGAAATGATGGAAATGAAAACATCTCTTTTTTTTTTTTTTACAAAAAATCTGATTGACAAAATAATTGACAGATTAACCGCCTATTCAAAGAATTGCTTGGTGCAGTTCTAACTGTGAAAAAGTTGCAAAAGAATAAAAGTTACATTTTGATTGCCCATTGACAGCTCCCAACGATAAAAGAACACAAACAGCTCTGAAGCACCACTCAAGTCAGCTGGTGTCACTAACCACAAGCCGTCCCACACATAAAACCCTCCTGATGGGATCCTATCCAAGCGAAGTGTGTGATCTTGGATTGTATGTGTGTGTTTTGCGTGAAGGGGGCGGTGCTAAACACACACGTGTTACAACTAGCACTTGTAGTCTGCCCCGATAGAACGAGCTGTGTTCGCAACTGCTCTCACCGTGTTGTTTAAATATGCTTGAGTTAAACAAAAAAGGCCTTATGTGCAGCACTATTCAGGTGCAGGGCCCCCGTGTTAGCCCTCTCGCAGCGCTCCCCCAAGTGTGTGTGTGTGTGTTTTGGAAATATTGGCCTTACCTGTCCCTTTGGTGAGCTCCTTTTCCCCCCCACTTTCTCTGTCTTTGGTTTGGTCCTCCTGGTCTGTGGTGGTCTCACTAGCAGCCTCCACATCCTCACTCAGCTCTCCTGAAGAGGGAGGGAGGATGGGAAATGTAAATCACCAAGCCATCAGAATTGGTGGAAGCACTTAAAGGGACGGCAGCGTTTTGTTTCTATAGGCGCTCGCAACAATTACATTTGCTGACACACGTTTACGAGGCTCACAAACAAAGAGGACACAATCTGCTTTCTGCTTTCACTATTCTGCCTCAATTGGAAATAGATTGAAGCAGTAAATACAAAAAAAAATGTACTTGTATATAGAGTGCGTTTTTTTTTTGTCCAACATAATTTTACTTTGGTGTGAAGCATCCCGCAAGAGAAAAGAGAAAAGCCAAAATACATTGAGTCCCCGCTGCTAACTGCACATCACATCCTAGCCTATTACACACACACACACACACACACACACATATATATATATATATATATATATATATATATATATATATATATATATATATATATATATATATATATATATAAATCATAAAATAATATAGAAATCATAAATATGTAAAACTCTCAGGGATGCAACTCTTCTTACTTTATTTCAAGTCAAAGGCAGAAATCCCCCCCTGCAGCCATCTTACAAGCTTCCACTCGATATATCAGACCATTTAGGTTGCGTTGAAGTCCAAACAATGGATATGCAATCATGACGTTTGGAAGTAACCCACAAAGGGAAAAGACAGCGAAAACAGATGATAGTACGACCATCAATCACTTTTATTTCCCTCCAGTGGCCCTTGAACATACCCCTTGCCTATAAAGTTAGTTTGAAAGTAGCAGGACCCTGCATGCAACTGCAACAGTAAACTAGGCCGTGTGGTCAATAGGCCTTATCAGTTATTACACAAGTCAGCTAATTCTCAGCAAATGTGCTTAAATGCTCTTTAGAAAATGCTTTCATGCTCAGGTCCCGACACTACGAGCTATTGACGTATTGACGACGTTACAAGAGCCATACTGAAATATCCTGTTCAAGTATTCAGCCCCGCAGCCATCACATGGCATACCCGATTCAGCTCGCCACATGACTACCCGCAGCAAAAAACACTTTTATGATGTTAGATTATACCGGATGCTCGCTGTTTATCCCCTTTGCGGTCAAATGCTACGCGCACACGCAAAGAGTTGACCGTGTCACGAATGCTTTGCCACACATACACATGTAGATTGTAAACACATGTTACATTGTAACACATTGTAAACACGTGTTAATTGTGATTTTAAAAAATAGCACATGATACAATTGGCCTGTATGATAGCTTTGCTTCCTCCTGTGATAAACCGCTACATGAGTGGATGAATGAGCTTGTTTGGCTTGTATATCAGAATCAGGAGCACCCTTCTTAAAAGTCAAAGGGCCATTTATCCGAAAATCCTGTAATATTATATTGATGGATAGATAGTGAGAGAGAGAGAGAGAGACCTAAAAAGTAAATATTCCTTTTTCTTCAAAGGAAAACCCAAAATACAAAATAAAATAAAATATAAGAACAAAAAAACAAAACACTACACTGTTTAAATACTTCCATTCATCCATCCATTTCCTGATCCGCTTGATCCTCACAAGGGTCGCGGGGCATGCTCGAGCCTATCCCAGCCGTCTTCGGGCAGTAGGCGGGGGACACACTGAACCAGTTGCCAGCCAATCGCAGGGCACACAGAGACGAACAACCATCCACACTCACACCCACACCTAGGGACAATTTAGAGTGTTCAATCAGCCGGCCATGCATGTTTTTGGAATGTGGGAGCAAACCGGAGTACCCGGAGAAAACCCATGCGGGCACGGGGAGAACATGCAAACTCTACACAGGGAGGCCAAAGCCAGAATCGAACCCTGTACCTCTGCACTGTGAGGTCGACGTGCTGAACACTGGTCCACCGGGCCGCCTCTTTTTAAATACTGTATAATCACAAAGAACAACAATAAAGACGGAAATCTGTTTTGGGGCTTCAGACTTACAGTGTGTGCAAAAAGAAATATTGGTAAGTGAATACAAACACAGGCTAAATAACAAACAAATAATATCAATGAACGCTGATAAGTTAGCAAAATTCACACAGCTAACAGAGCACTTGCTGTATCATGCTCTGATTCCGAAAGACAAAATGTACAACTTCCAGGAGCCAAGATGCTAATTAAACAATGTTTTCTGCTAAACTTCATGTCATCAGAATCATTTGTCGCCCCTTTGAAGGCACGCCCTCAGAAAAGCACTTGTGAGAAATAATTCAGCGGAACGAAAACACTAAATATTATCGCTTTGAACTTTTATTCGTAGTGACACAAGTGCACGACAAATCACTGGAACCTGTTAAATCATGCCTTCTGTTTCTGATTGGTTGTTTTCCTCGGACATGGTGGTTTCTTGCATATCAAACTCTTTTTTTTTAAATTGTGTATTACTCTCAAATCCTAATGACAGATTCAAGAAATATGCTAGTGTTTTTTTGTCTTTTTTTTTTTCAGAAACTGTTTCTTGAAACAGTACTTTTCCATTCGACATTATACAATGTTTCTGTTATGTTTCCAAAGCAAACCACAAAATCCATCCGGTGAAGCTCATCCCCAGACAGTGAGGCATATTTTAAATATTCCTTCACAACAAGAGATTGTCAATTTTACCGGAATTAGGATACTGCGCAGCTGCACGGGTGCTCAGATTACAAAAATAATCCATAGGTACATTTAAAGGGGGGAAGTGGGGGGGCGCTGTGCTTTTCTTTTTTTTTTCACAGTGATACTTGTAGTGGGACTAATTCTCCACCCACATTATTATACACTTTGCACACCATCTGATATGCTTTAACATTGCAATGATAGATACTTCCTTTTCAATTTCCTGCACATAATGCTCACGTGATACATGTTACCCTTTGGTTTTAATACATATACATACATATAAATCTGACTTTCAAGAGTTATTAATACTCAATTCTAATTGAGGCAATGTTAATTATCTTGTGTTTATTATAGTGGTGTGGAAAATAACTGCATCACACTCTTATTTAGACACATCACTCCCAATATTACAACCATTTCTCATATCACGCAGGACGGTTCTACACGACTGTAGACATAAACAACTGTTTGTTTTGCAGACACTTAATATCTCTTTATTACCTGTGTAAAGGCATAATTTTTACACAACGATCTTGGTCCACACAATCCAGAGCGACATCCATTATTTTTACTTTAAAAAAAATCAATTTCAGTAGCAGCATTATGTATATATTTAAGTGGAAAACTAATTTACAAATGCCTCAACTCTAGTGGAAAAAAAAGATGATTAAAGCCATGCAAACCATAATTAATGAAAGGTCAAAAGTGGCCTCAAGAGTAAAAAAAATGCAGTCCGAGAACAAATCAAATAGCAACACTCAAAGCTATGGCAGCGGGCCATTTGGAGCCCAAATTTGGCATATGCAAAGACCAATAGCCTAAAGGTTGTCTTGTAATTAATTGTCTTCATTAACCATCCTAATGCAACGATAGGAAGCACTTCCATTAATCTAATCATGCAGGCTGAATAAACTCATGGCTGACACACAGATTACACTCATTTGTTCCAAGCAGACGAGGATCAGATTTGCTCTGCCACTCACTCAATGGGGACAGTCCACACACACACACACACACACACACACACACACACACACACACACACACACACACACACACACGCACCCTCCAGACATCCAGCAGCTTCCCTTGCTCTTGTGTGCGTGACGGCGGTGAGTGCAGGGGCTGAATCAGGCCCATAGGTGTCACTCTATACAAGCCGGGAGAACACACAAATGAGGTGCAAGAGGGGGTGGGGGGCAGTAAAAGAGAGAGTGAAGAGAGAGAGAGCGACAGAGGGAGAAAGAGACAGAGGGGAGGGAAGAAAAAAAACAGACGAAATGTTTGGTGATGACAAAAGCAGATGCTATGCAAAGGACGTCCGGTGAAGATGAGACTGAAACAAAAAAAAAAAAAAACAAAAAAAACCCAATATTACCTTCATGATGAGCGGGAACAGCCTCGGTTTCCCCCACCCACGCACACACAAGAGCAGTGATTACACTGACGCTAATCAGACTGACAAGCACAAACGTCCCTAATAAATAATTGATGGTAACCACTGCACTTTCCAGTATTCCTTCCCAGACTGTGGAGAAGAAGAGCAGCACGTAATAATAGTCAGTCTAAATATCTTTCACTAGGTCAGGCTCCTCCCTCCATGCTCTCGGCCTCGGCAGATGACACGGCCGTGATGCTGGCTGACTTTTCTTGACAGAGCAAAGAAGCGTGGTCCTACCCTAGAAGGGCTGCGGCGCTTTCTAAAAACACTCCGCATGCTAAGCTGCATTTACAACAGCGGCCCTGTTAGTTGTGTCTCATTACGATCACCGAGGCTGTGATCTTTTTAACCTCACTGCTGTCTAACTCAGAGGTGAGCCTCCACTGCTTTATCCAGATCTCGACAGCTTCCTTTTTTTCTCCCTTTTTGCACTGCACGTCAGATCAAAAGTGATCTTATTTCACAGTTCATAGACCCTCTCTCTCTCTCTCTCTCTCTCTCTCATTTTTTAAAATCCCTCTTACACACCCCCCAATCTCTCCATGATGCCATGCAACCCTTTCCTCGTATCAAAGTTGTCCTGACTCCGGGCAAGACAGTGCAAAATGGAAGTGACAGGAGGGGCAGCGCAGGACAATGAGACACAGGCGCCGTGCTGAAGGCTTTCATGCACTGCCTTGTCTCAGCACCTCTGCACCCTACATATGCAACATGACCACCGCTCCCAACACGCTTACATCCCCTCTGAAAATTTCTCTCTTTGTTATAATTATAATATTATAGGACAAAGTATGGGCACATTTAAAAGAGCTAATATCGACCCTTGTTAAAAAAAAAAAAAAATCTTACACAATGGACAAATGTTTTGTAATGACGCAGCCCTTAAACAGCCAGTCAAGCGAGAACTTCATACGTCATCACCAAATTATTTCTGGACAACTATGTTTGAGGGATGGCCCCTTTTCTGCTCCCAAGGGGAAGAACCTGTTAGACCTGACCTCGAGTGATCTAGAGCAGAGACACTGAGTCAGGCAGGACACACGTCACAGAGGCCATCCAGCATCTTACTGGACAGCTCAAACTTTTCGCCTCCTGTAGGTGTCCCAATATGTTTGGCCACAAAGCACAAATTGAGCTATGCAATGTTGAAGCAAAGGAAAAAAACAAACAAAAAACAAACAAGTCCGATATGTGGATACTCGTCACTCCTTGTCTCCCACACATTTTTCACAGAAAGTAAAGAAGCTACCTCAGTGCTGCTGGTCAATGTTACGTGTTAAATTCCTGACCTGTCTATTGAGGAAGGGGGGGGGGGCACAGCGTAGGCACGCAAGCAGGCAGGCATCTCTCTCACTCGCTGCTGGCCCTGCTGTGACCTCAGGATCTAAATGTGAATGAATACTTTGTGTCTCCATGGGGCCGAGGGCGAGCGTAAGGAAGGGAAGGAGGAGCCTTGCAAAATGGAGGACGATGTGAGAGTTAGGGAAGCTAATAACTAAAACAACTTTAAAGGGCAAGTTAATCACAAACAGAAGCCGTAGCTCACACCGACCCCAATGCCCCCCCGCCCTCTGCTCATCACACATGAGCCCAACAAGTCTTCTGCCCAAAGCTCATCATGTTCATCCACCTTGACTTGATTTGAGCAACTATAAGCGGATTTTTGCATGCTGTCGACTGAAAATGACATCACATGACGGCTCACCTGTTTTCTGAAGCTGAGCCACGTTTGGTTGTTACATGAGCTTCCGAGCAACAGTGAGGTCAGTTTCAGAAAGTGGCAAAATGGTCCGCCCTCGAGATGGCTAAAAATGGGTCGGGGGTTTGCTACTTAACTCATATCCCACACACAAAATATTAATCAGAAGGCTGTGTTTGGACTAGTGGAGGCATTTGGTAAAGAACATTTTGGAGATTACTTCCCTTTAGGGATCCTTGGGAAACTGCTGCTTGTTAAGTGATTTGAGTTTGCGGCCACTGTGGTTGCAGCTCATTTTTTGGAGCAAATAGTCAAATAAATAAATAAATAAACACTCGTCAAATGATGGCTTGTATTTTGAAAGAAAAAATCGCAATTTTGGAACTTGTATCTCAAGGCACCACCGTTCTTCAAATGAAGAGCTGTTATTTAGCACCAGGCAAGATAAATTTGATATTTTCCCCTAAAGTGGTGTGCCTCTCTTGGGAAATATCGCTAATTAGAAATAGTTCATGATAATGGCATGTTTAGATACATTACCCCCCCCCAAAAAAAAGTGAGTAGCGCTCTACTTCTCTTTGTGTTGAGTGATGAAGGAGAGAAGGATCTAGGTTAATGTGGCTGCACAGGGAGTGCGCATTCAGGGACTGCTCACTCTTCTGCCTCACCATGCGCACACACACACACACACACACACACACACACACACACACACACACACACACACACACACACACACACACACACACACACACACACACACACACGGCTGTGAAATCCTTCAATGTCCGCTCACTAACAAATATTATGTCCACAAAGGGGGATGCCGCCTGTACTTTTGCCTGCTGTAAGATGTGGGACTAAAAGCCTGCATGGGGGCAAAAGCATCACTGGCCACTGTGCTTCCATCTACTCTGCCCGAGGGACAATGTCCCGCACAAAGGGTCATTCTGGCTGTGTGCCACCCCTCCCATGCATGTTTGTGGTCGTTCTCTTCTGCCTCCTCTTCAATCACCCTCCTTTTATGAATGCATCCTTCTCTGTCTCTCTCTCTCTCTCTCTCTCTCTCTCTCTCCTGTTCACACTACAATGCCTTCACCTATTTGCAGCCATTCAATAGGACCTTACAGAATTGGAGGGGTGGGGGGTGAATGAGGAGGGCTGAAGGGGTGTCTGGGAAAAGAAAAAAAAGCCGCTGTCATGAAGGGCAATCACATCAAGTCTGAAATATTCACCAGTGGCTTGGAAAATGCGATGGTACAGTTATGACAGGCGAACAGGCCACTCTCGCCCCCGCCCCCCCACCACCACCACCACACATACACCCACACCCTCTCCATTCAGGGCAGAGGGACAGTGGACACTGTGAATATGTATTGCCCAGAAAATTTATTGATTTTTCATTTGGCAACAACCAAAAAAAAAAAAGGGACACACTCATGCACAAAAATCACATAACCTGAAACTGTCACAACTCTTTTGTTCAAATCTCATCTCTCCTGATGTTTGGCTTTTGCCACAAACTCTCTTTAATTACCAGGTACAGCCCGCTTCAGAGGCTCCCCTCCACAGAGACACAGCCACATACAGCCTGCTGGGCTTAACAAGACAGCCCACATCTATTATATATGACATACACCCAGCAGCTTTTGTCTCATATCTAACTAATAAGCGCACCGAATATGACTATACCCACTGTTTGTTTTGCTATTATACACACGGCATACCTGCTTACGCGGGAGGGAAACTTGACAATTAAAAGTACAGACTGCTGCGTGAAGAGTAACACTTTTAAGATTCTGTACTGTGATCATTGTTCAAAGAGAAATGATGAGAGCTGCAACTAACAATATTTTAATAATCAATTCATCTGTCCAGCCATTCTTTTGAAATTAATCAATACATTGGATACACATTTTTTTAATCATGTTTTTAATTTTCCTCTCTTTTTCAAAAAACAGTACCATATTTCACTATGCAGCACAACATTAGTTAAGTGCATAAAATGCACAAATATAATTGGATTACAATTCAGTTCACAGTTTCCCACCCAAAGTTATCCATAATCTTGATCATTGCTTCGCAAAGCAGATGTTTGCTAATGTTTCCTTTTGCTGAAACACAAAAGATAATCAATCTGCTATCATGTATTATGAAAGGAATCAGATGAGATTTACTGTGGAGAGAATGACATTTGGACAATTTTAAACTCTTTAAATGATTAAAATACTATGAAAAGAAAGGTCGATTAATTTGGTAATCGGTTAGTTGTCGATTAACTGTTGCACAAACAACATACAGTATAATAACTACAGACAGTTCAATTGAAGACTCAAAATTACCCACACGTGTGAATGTGAGTGTGAATTGTTGTTTGCCTATATGTGCAATTGATCGGCAACTAATCGAGCCTCTGTGGAATTTCCAAATCCAACCTCATGTTTTGGTGGCCTCCTGTCCTCGCATTTGGGTATTTCAAAAACATTTTAAGAATTCTCACTTTTGAAGGAAGTACCATTTTGAGTTCAATCTGCTTTTCTCAAACATTTCTACTTAAACTCCTACCATTGATATTGCAAAGTCCGCAAACATGTACGCGTGTGTCCATTAACAGGTGTTGATCTGTTTATCTCGACTTTTAGGCACCGCAAACCAATAGAGAGGACTGCACTGACTGAAAAAGATCTCTGCCTGTCGATTTATTGAATGCGCCATTTGCATATCTTTGTAGTACATCCATCTGCCCGTGGACTGTTGTGTGGAGGTATTAGCGGAGAAAATCAATGTTGCCATGGCGGGGTGTTTGTAAGCGCCCAACTGGACGCGTGTTAGGTGTCCGCCTGGCAGCTCTCACATTGAGCTGATTAGCATACCGGGCAAGTCATTCAGTGTTTGTAAACTCCAAGTAAATACACAACTTTCTTAGTATGCCCGTCCATAGTGGACTGCTCTGGTCATCCCGCCTGCCTATTGCGCAGCCGTGGGCTCGACGGGCTGTTTGTTTATGAGAGCGTGCGCTGAGATAAAAGAGACTCGGCTGAGTTATGAATATCAATTTTGCTAATCAATTTAATTTCAAATATAGGGCGTCATTGATGTGTGTTTGCTCTGCAAACTTTAGTAACTTGCTACTTGTAGAGATTTCCAATGTTACAAGTGGAGGATTGGAATTCAACTTTTTACCGTAGCTCAGGAGCATTTTGACCACTATTTGTTTATTAGGAGAGAAACGAGAAGGAATAATTACAGCTGCGGTTATACAAAAGTATCATCTGGGCTGCAATGAAAAAAACAAAAATATCAGAGAGGAACATGGGATGAGAAAAAAAGTCATCATATCATGAGAACTACTGAAGTATAAAATAGTAATAAAACATGAGAATGTCAAAAATCCTCCACAAATTAGTTTTTGTCTCATAAAATGCCAACTTTATTTTCTTTCAAAAGTTTTACTGAACTTTAACATTTTTACTTTTCCAATGCGGTCCTGACATAGTACAGTGGTGTCTTGACTTACGAGTGATACCCCAAATAATCTTTCCTGAGTAAAATGAAAATATAATAAATATATTCCATCCCCTACAAAAAGTTTGTGATGTGTTATGATAAGAACGATGCAAATCTAGAACAATGCAATTTATCTATAGAATGCAGACGATTATTATTATTATTATTTTTCGCTCAAACTCAATGAACAATGTGCTGCTCCTTCTGTTGTGCGTGAAATACTGTACATGGAGACAGTCTCAGCTCCTCCGTACAACAGTAATCATTCTCCGCAGGGGATAAAGAGTATATGCACATATGTATAATATGTGAGTACTGTATTGTGATATTTTACACCTACATGTGTTGCTCCACCGTTTTGTGTTCGAATATCCCTGGATCATTAGCCGGTCTAGGGCCTTTCTCGTTATGGGTTAGCATTAAACAATCTGACGTTAAAGCAAAGGTCTGCATAATTCTCTTTGTATTGTTTAATTTGACGGGAACTTCAACAAGGGGAGGCAATAACCGCCTGAACCTTCCTTTTTGAAGATACTATCTGCCAAAGTTCTGCTCGTTGTGACCTTTTAGATCGCAAGTCAAAGCAAAAACAAACAAACTAAAAAATGTCGAGACATCTGCAAATGTTTTGAAAAACTCAGTCGTCTCGCCCGTATCTCAACGCACCACTCTCCTTCTTTGGTGGATAAAAGTGCAGACGTAGGACATATATATATATATTGTAGGCAAATATAGGAAATGGGTGTCTATGAAGGTGTAGCGTTGAGTGTTCCCAATTAGGATTGTTGGTGGTGCCGTATTCATTACGTCGCACAAGGGGGCATATAATGGATATACCGTACATTTTTCTCCAGGAGACTGGAGTGGATAAACCGGGCAACCTTTCTTCTAACAAGCACCCTTGCTGGTTGCTCATAGCTAATTGCTAAAGAAATCCAATGATTACACTGCACAGGCACTTAAACTATCCACGAGAGTGCTCGCACTTACTGAAAAAAGCTCTCCCTACCTCTATCCATTTCTAATACAAATCAAACACGCGGGGCTTTCTTTCACCATTTGTCTTTCTTTCGGTTCCTCTTTGCATAGCCCATCCATTACTTTCACATGAAATATGAAAAGGCAATATCCTCCCCGTGTTTGTACTGAAGCGTAATGCGATTGTGTTGTCATTTATAAGAAATAATCGCAAACCTCTCTTTCATTTTCCAGTTCAAATAACCATGAAAAATTAGCCTTCAATGTCAGGGAGGACAACAAAGGGATGCACACAGACTATTGCTTCACCACTGCGCTTGACATTTTTCCTTAATAGGAAACCGGCTGGTTGTTCCTATCTTGCCTTTTCAATCTAACCTCTTTCTCCCTCCCCCCTTTTTTTAAACCCAATTAAAAATCTCTGTACTCGGATCTTTGTAAATGTTTCCTTCATTCTTTATTCATTGTGGAGGGTCTGGAGGTTAGGGAGGATATGGAGTGGATTACAATACTCTGGCCCTGCTCATTAGCACCCTTGCCATAGTCCGCTAATGGCCACTGTCGGAGCGAGACGTCGCCAGACGAGCGCTACAAGCCCTCGGTCGTTGTGACTACCGTGCAGCAGCCTGACGGATAAATAATTCAAAAGGTACCAGCCGCCCCGGTTCCCCCAAAAACACACGCTGAAGAGCCAGCTTGCGCAGGCCTCCATCGCTGATTGGCATTTAGTCCTCACACATGATGTACAGCCAGATGTCAGGACAGGCAATTAGACTTTGTAGTAGTCATCGGATGTTTTTCATTGGCAGCGATCTTGAGTTTTAGTGTGCGCAGCAAAGTAATGGTAATTGCTAAGTCTGCAGCTGCCATTAAAGGCTTAAAAGGCTGCTTGTGTCCCATTGTAATTATGTACAAAATGATCAAATTTGCAGTGCAATTAGGTGATGTAATTATGTTTTTGGCCAAAGTATGGAGAGAATGAAGACAACCCAAATATCACTGGAATGTAGTTTATGTCTTTTAAGGTCTGATATAAGTCAAAATATTTCTATTACAAATTGCCACTGCAGCTGAACGTTTCCATTCTCACTCACAGAAAAAAGGTCATGGTTTAGTAATAATGCACTATCCTGCACTGCATCATGCTAAACAACTAGATTGTAAAATGAACACCTTATCAATACTGTGCATTTGTTTCTGCAGACGTGCCTAATTTTGTGGTTTGTGTCGCCCATCTTCACGAATACTCGCATATTCCGGGCTTCTTGATTTCATCTGCATGTATGCCTCGTGATGCATATAATGAAATTCCCACTGAAAAGGCTAATGAAAAAGACTTGCATCATGCAATTAGCCACCCCTTAATTCCTTTCTGGTAATGTATTAATTCATTATCAAAATAATTGTGTCCGGATTATTTATTTATTTATATACTTGATTATGTAGCTTAAACGAACAAAACAGATTCTGAGCCAGGTGATGCGGGGGGGAAGGGTTGTAGCAACCCGATCATCATTTTGGAACTACTTCTGCTTTAATCAGTATGCATAATCTGCTTTAGGCTTTCAATTTCACCTGAGATTCAAAAATGCCCCTCAACGACACTTGACAGAACGCGCCTACGCAGTTCATTGTGTGTAAGGGCTTCTTTTTTTCCTATCTCCCCTTTTTAGTTTTATTAAATGACTAGTTGTACCACTTCAGAAGAGCGTACCCTCTCACTGCAGGTCATATTTACTTACTCTCTAAACACGATTTAATTTGAGCCAATTTTAAGAGAATTCAATGGTCTAAAAGGCGTCAAGACAAACAGGCGAACGTTCTTGTGCATTGAATGAGAGAAGTGTGCAAAGTTATCTTCCCCTGATTCTTCACGAGCACACCGCGATGCGGTGGAAGTGGGCCGAGAGCTCTCAGAGGTTTGGAACGATGCTGCCCGCTGTGCTGCTCTCAAGAGGAACAGACTTGGAGTGATTACAGTCAAACTCGGTTATCTTTGGCTACGCCACAGGAGAGGCAGAGTCAAAGACAGTAAAGGAAAAAAAAATAAACTGATGATGTGGCTTAAACATGAACCGGCTGCTTAAAAATACACAAATCAACACTTTCGGCAATCTTCTTGCACTGGGATATTGGATAAATTTTACTTTTTGATCGACCAGGTTATATATATTTACAGTATATGAATATATACAGTGCAGGGCCAACAGTCCAGAACATATGAAAGATCTTAAACGAGACCCTCGAAAACCCCCAAGTGTGGCATAGGCTCATTCGCCCTACACATTGCTGCAAGAGATGATATTATTAAAGTGAAAATTCAAAATGCCCTTGGATTCTCAAGTGGAAGCCAATTAAAGAGGCTTTGCAACATCCATTTTGTGCCGAGTGAACAGGTATGAGCAGGGAAGGGGGGTGGGGGGGGGCGATGGTGGTGGGAGTGATTTGATGAATGCAGCAGCGGGGAGACGGGAGATTGCACAGGCAGGTGCTGTGCCCGATTTGCACCATCCAGTCGCTCCACTCAATGGCTTTTTAAAAATCACGCACATTGTAGAACGTTATATTTAAGGTAACGTCGACTTGAATGAATGTCTCATCCGCGGCATTTGTTCAATGCATTTTTTTCCCCTTCTTCCTGGCTTTGGTGCTGACCATGCACATAGACATGGAAATGAGAACTTTCCAATTCTAACCTCTATAAGGTATTGTGAGGGATTAATAACTGTTGCCCTGTGGCTATGCACTCCTTTTCCTGTGTGTGTGTCTGTGTGTGTGTGTGTGTGTGTGTGTGTGTGTGTGTGTGTGTGTGTGTGTGTGTGTGTGTGTGTGTGTGTGTGTGTGTGTGTGTTTTACAGCAGGTCAATCACTCATTAGTCTGAGTTGGGAGAGTTTAGGGTGAAAGCCCAATAAGACACTAAATTAATTATTCATTTGTGCTGCTGGTGTTGTTGGGTGCTGCATGAGGCCTAACTAACAACAGAGGTCGGCCTTAGGAGGACTGCTGCAATCAACACTTTGGACATTTTGTATTTCGTAGGTGTCGCTAAACCAGGAAAACATAAACACTAATAATCAACCTCTTCATTAAAACAAGCTGCTAAGAATAATGTAGCCCTGTGGCATTGTTGCTTCCTCCCCTGTGAGCCGATCAAGCATCAGAACGCTCCATTATGCCCTCAGTAGAAAGCAAGCCACTGGCTGGTGAATGGAACCAGATTCAACACCCCCCTTCCTCTGCATGCAGCCTACACTGCTTGCGTTGGCTCCAACCAGGACCAGTGGCCTCCTGAGAAGGGATGTGCTAAGAATTCATCTCTTCCCATTATGAGCGCTTGTCCATTGCTTCAGTTCATCAGTCCAGTGCAGCCAAGTCAATGAAAGGCCCTGTAATGAAGCAATCAGATGCGGGCTGCTTGTCTGGGCCCGCCACTCCAGTCTCAGCTCGCGGGCCCGAGCTCCCACTGCAGGCCGCGGGGTGAGGCAACATGGACACAGTCTGCACGTCGGCATTAATTTGAGACTTTGCCTTTCACTGAGCGGAGGATAAGCTGTTCTTACGTGTGATTCACACCAGGTTTGCCGCGTCCTGTGGGCACGAAGAATCATCCACTTTAAGAGAGCTCCATTAGTTCAAACAGGCTTCCATTTCCGCTAAACCAGTAAGTCAGGTTACGGTGGGATTCCACAGTCAGATTACCAGCGGAAGTGGTCGGATGGAGAAACTCCTATCCACCGTCTCCGCTCTCCTTTGTGCCACCTCGAACAGAGCTTCAACATGTGGAAACTATTAAGAGGATTTGGTGACTGGAATGTATGTGTTGAAGCTTAAGCCGCACCTCAAAGTAGAGGATTCAGTGTCTCATTTGTTTTATATTGCTATGGAAGTTCCTTTTCAAATTAAAAAAGGGAACTTTTTGATCTAACTTATATTGTTATTTCTTCCTTCAGGGGCTGGAAGTGGCTTAAATGTTGATGGGATGGAGCTGTGGAGCAATCGCTGCTTGACATGAAGAAAGTCACAGGTAATCATCTTGAGGACACTGACAAACTGTAGACGCATGCAGTGCTGAGGAAAAACCCGGATGTCGCCCCCTATGGACTATGGATAACTGATTGCTCAGATCAAGTCACCTCAACAAGCACTTGAAAGACAACCGTAGTTGAAACAAAGTGCAGTGAATTTATAAAACGCGAACGGCAGACAAACAACACTAAAATAAGGGCTCAAGTTTCGAGCTGTGTTGAACGCCAAGTGGGGGAAAAAAAGATTTCAAGGTGGGTTTTTGAGATTTGAAAACAAAAGGCGGCATCCTAACATGAACTCTAAAGTGCAAAGGCCAGCCCGTTGTGAGAGATCACAATTGCGGTGACCGTATGTGCTCCCTCTTACATGTTCCAGTTCAGGATGTGCAATTTTCCCTGAGACACTTTCAAAAGTGTCCCCTCCTGCAGCCTCACAGCTGACCCGCAGCCAGCTTTGGCAAAAAGACCCCACGGCTGCATGCTACCTGACAGCAGCTCCTTAACAAGCAGCAGTCATTAACCTCAGGAGCAGGCAGCTGCCATGTGATGTAGTACACTCGGCCCACTGCAGAAGGGCCCTATTGATCCCAGACATACTTGGTGCCTTCCTGGATGTCTCTAATCAATATGCAAATGGCCCACAGCATCGATTCAATATTAATTTTCAATTAGGGAATTCTCAGTGGGTCTTGAGGGGTCAATACAGATGTATTCAGAGCAAAGGCTTAAGCAAGTTGCAGGCATTGACGTTTCTCTGCCCAAGACAACTTACTTACTGTTTATTTAGCCTGCCCAGCTGTACGTCCTGATTAAGGCTTCGAGTAACAGGCCGAGAGACAGATGGGCCTTTCCGCACTATACCAACTAATAAGTCATCATCTCACACTTTGTTCAGTTTTGCTGTCTTTAGGGAACACTTAGAAGTACAACAGCGGTTTTTGCAATTATGGCTAATATATACGCCTACATGCACACAGTTTGCGCATTTTAAATATAGACCAAGTCACATATTTATTTTACAATGATAATATATTTTAGATGCACCTGCATAATTAATTCCAACAGCCATCTAAGGTTGAGGTAAGTGATTCGAGGAGGAAATAAGTAAGCGCAATCTTTTCCAGAATCAGACTTGACCGAAAACAGTCACACACTTCCTTAAACATTGGCTCTTTTTTTCCCCCTGTAACGAAATAGGGAAACCTTTGTCATATTTGTGCCATTGAGACACGGTGTTTGAAACTCACTCCTGAACAATAATAACAATCAAAGTTTGTATTTCAGGCGTGGACTAACCCGAGTCAATGTAAAACAATGACAGCATTGAAGCCTTCTATTGTGCGTCAATCAAAAAGCCTTGCTGTTTGTCGCACGGCTCTGACTCACTGTCATGTTATGTGTTGCACCTGTCAAGACAATCAGGTTCTTGTGGCTCTGGACTCTTGCCATCAACATGTATCAACACTGAACCTAAACTGTTTGTAATATTTATAATTACAGATATAATTGTACGAGCTTAAACATAATACATGGGAGGGATTTGCCCGGCAATTCAGATGTACTGTCATACTAATACAACAGAAGAATGAAGTTGCAAATAAAAGCAATACAATCCTGAATTACACAGCAGTAAAGGAGGTCGAGAGAGATAAGGAACATGGAGGGAACAGAGATAACCTGGACTTTCTTGCTGCAGATATGCTGCCCAAGGTAATTGGTTTAGGGATAACATTAATTACCACATTGCTCATTAATGGCCGATGCCTTTATTGGTTGCATTGATCAACAGGACCTGTTAGCCATCATCCGAAGCAATGGTGGATGTAACAAGCTTACATATTGGCATACCAATTAATGCAATCAATTCCTGTCTAGATGTTGCTATTACCCTTGTCTACACACCCCCATTACAATTGCCCCTTGTTTCTCCTATATTAACTTCATGGTAAATCTTACCCAAAAATTATAAATAAATAAAAACTCCACAACATAAAGACTTCAAAGTTTTTGATTCAATTTCTTAGTTGTACCATCTGCCATCTAATTGTTCTGCCTGTCATTATATGTCACCAGCATAGATAGATTAAGGCAGACATTATTGTAATGAATGATGTGTTTGGACAAATTTCATTGGATAATTCCTACTGATGATCTCTGACAGCAAAATAGTGCACCACGTGCCCCTTGTTTGTATATATACATACATACAGTATATAAATGGATGGATGGATGGATGGATAGATGGATAGATGGATAGATGGATAGATGGATAGATAGATAGATAGATAGATAGATAGATAGATAGATAGATAGATAGATAGATGGATGGATGGATGGATGGATGGATGGATGGATGGATGGATGGATGGATGGATGGATGGATGGATGGATGGATGGATGGATGGATGGATGGATGGATGGATGGATAGATGGATAGATGGATAGATGGATAGATGGATAGATAGATAGATAGATAGATAGATAGATAGATGGATAGATAGATAAATGGATAGATAGATAGAGATACAAATCACTTTAAATTGAAGTATAATGACATAAGTACCTGATAAAACGACAAAGTATGTTGAGCAGCCATAAGTGGCTTATGTTAGTGACTCATACATTTTGCCAAATTGTAAATAGGAGGAAATAAATTCCATCCGGCTGCCGAGCAGAACAAGGTTGATTTTCAGGTAAGACAGTGTCTTCCAACTCAGAATTGGATTCTGGCGCTGATGGCTCAAACATGAAGGAGTGTGTCGGCATAAAAATGTTGCCAGACAAAGAAGCGTTCATTTTTTGAAAGTTCAGCAAGACATACTGAGAAGAGATATCCAAGTAGATTTTTCAAAATTTTACCTTAGGTGTTTGTGGTGTGATCAACCTTCGCATTTCCACCGTGTGTCCTTACATTGAGTGTACGGCTGGGCGATGTGGCCCTAAAATTTAAAGCCTACCTTTGCTCTACCTCAAACGTAATAGGCAACCCTTGCTAGTTTCACAAGCCCTTGCCCCAGATCAATGTGCCTTTGAAGAAGCGATTGACTGATCAAGTTGAAATCCTGCATGCGTCACTCGCATTCCGTAGGAGGCACTGTCTTATGTGTGCTATGGCGTGATGAAATGAGTAGAACATTGCCAATGAATGAGGGAGCACGGTGCGATAACTGAGAGCACACCATGACAAAGTGGAGGGATTTACCGTTGGGCCCGGAGCGCTTCATTTGCTTAATAACAGATGATTCTATAAGAAAGTAGCTGCTCCGAGGCGGGATATCACCCAACGAGGATGTCTCACTCTCAGAAATCCTATTTGAAGACAACACCTTCCGAGCACTCATCCTCCTCCACGCCTAAGACGATCAACGCGCATGACAGGCCCCATTAATATGACACCCCGTGTAACTTTGCTCCCCCACCCTCGTGCCCCCCTCATTCAACATGGACAAAACAGATAGCCACGAAAGGCGGTGCATTATGTTCTGACTGAGCATGTACCGGGGTGGGAAGGCGTTCATTTTAGAGAGATGTCACACGTATGCTACTCTGACAAACACTTTGTGAGAGGTGAAGGAAAGCTGGGTGGTGAGTTAGGCCTCTGCAAAAGGCTTTGGACTCTTTTTCGACCAAAAGCCAATAAAGATTATCTTCATTATACAGCAAGCAACAAAACATCCTTGAGCCAAACTGCTACCTACAGAAAGAAACTCAAAGTTATACTGCAATTACAAATGCAAGCTAATTGCTTGGTGTTTGTGGTCAAAAAGAGAAAATAAATGATAGGTACAGCAACCTTTTCACTAGAATTGATTAGATTTTTTATATTCAATGTACTTCTACTTGTGAACCATTCCACTTATTCTGTTCCATTTATATCCCCAGGAAATAAAACATAAATTCACGATAAAATGGACTGTTTTAAAATGTATTAAGTGTTCTGCACATTGATTTGATGCCATATTGAAAAAAATGTATTTTAAAAAATTTAAACCATCTAGAGTCTGAGAAAAATGCCTTTTTATTGCATGCACCCACTTCCTAAAATTATACATTATTTTGAAATATAATAATTCCAATGTTATATATACATATATATAACATATATATGTATATATGTATATATATATATATATATATATATATATATATATATATATATATATATATATATATATATTATATATATATATATATATATATATATATATATATATATATATATATATATATATATATATATATATATATGATTTTATATAACTTTTTGTGGGGTTTTAACAGATTTTTAAAAAAAAAGTGACCTGTATCATTCTACACTGCTTCTGGAATATATATATATATATATATATATATATATATATATGTTGCTATCTGAATTTTAAAAATGACCTGTATCGGGAATTCTTTTTTTTTTTTTTTTTTTGTTCCCTGTCGTACAGCATTACTACCTGGAGCCCACACTTGCCCACTGTGGGACCTCCTGAAGCAATGCACAAGTGGGCTGAGCAATTAACAATTTCATGCTGACTGCCTGAAGCATGTTTTCCTATGCCATAAAGATAATAGCGTGATGGGTGCTGTGCAGCGTAACCCCCGATCCCTACCTCCACCCCCGGCCGCCTCCCACCACCTCTGCTGTTCCTCTATTGCTTCCATCTCACAATTCTCTACTGTGCAATTCACATGTTGGAATGACGCTCTGCCTGCTTGCTTTATTAAAGACACTCTCCCTGCTTAGACGGCGCATTTAAGAAAAGAAAAAAAAAATTACAGAAAGATGACTCCCAGAAGAGTAAACAGGGATGATTGTTAAAGGGAAGGAGGAAAGTAGTGTCGCGGTCCCCCACTGGCTTCTTGATTTGAAAGTCTAATTTGGCAGCCGCACACGACAGGCAGGTAGACAAAAACAAACAGGTTTCCTTTTCCCAAGACAAATGGAGATGCTCGGAGGGGCTGCTAGTGACCGCCCTCATAGTCCTCATTCTCCTCCCCACCACAACGTGACAGAAATCCACTCCGACCGCGGACCTTGCCCCCGTGCAACAGGAAAATGTGTGCCACCTATTTGTCTATGGTGCGCAGCACACAAATGGCTGCAAGTACATGACATGCCACCATTTCCCCCTAAGTGACATTTGGAGCTGAAAACAAGCAAAGGGGTCCAACTGGTCGAGATTTATTTGGATCATCAAATAGTCAAGCAAGAGGCAGTTTGCTGCCTGTTGTTTTGACACTACAAATCACGTCTGTATTATAATGATGACAAATTTGATGATTAATACAGCATCTGTGTTCATAACAGCGCTTGGATCTTTTGCTGTAGCTCAGTATTTTTGTGTAATTGATTAAATGTCTTTTCACTTAACATATTTATTAGACAATCTTTCCAAATTTGTCTCAGGGATCATCCAGCGTCATGAAGTGCCTTAAAGCAGACTCCTTCATTTGTACTGAGCTTTCGATATTTTACCACGCGTCATTCCAAATTGAGTTCACCTAATTTTTTCGGCAAATTTGAGACAGTTCTCCGGGTTACTCTGAGATGTCAAAAATGAATTAGTCATAATATTCTACAACTACATATTTTTTTTCTGCCCAATGAAATTACTATAATTTAAAATCTTATCACTAAATAATAAAGTGCTTAATTCTTTTTCAGGTTTTTTTTCTGTAAAAGCAACCATTCGAGAAGAGCTCCTACATACTGGAATATGGTGGTGACCTGCCGTTTGAGTTTTTTTTTTTTTTTCTATGACAAACGTGAGATGTATGGTGGCAGTGAACTCAACTCACTTTGCACCGAGCAGCATTTTGACAGGTAGTGAATGAAGCTGTTTCATGTCACTAACCAAATGAAGCTTACTGTCAAACTAAACATGAAACAAAGAGAATTCCATGTTGTGTATTTAAAACAAACACATAACTTTGTATACAGCAATGGTTGTTTTAAAGTGCTCTGTAAATACACTGGAGTTGAGTTGAGTTGAGTTTAGTTGAGTTGAGTTTAAGCCCGCTATCTTCATCCTTACACATAAGTGGAAATGTCCTAACAGATAGCATCAGTGCCGAAGAGTGGCTAATATTACTGCGGCTTAATGCTGAGGAACTGAGATTGTCGCCATATATCGATTATTCTTTCCGCAAGGTGGCTGAAGGCCCTGTCACACCTTGACGATTCAGCCAGCGTATGCCGACGTTCAGATTTTCCCTAAAACGCTGGCATACGCTGAATTATCGATTTTTTTTTTCAATTTTGGGCGTATACATAGCGCATTCATAACGGGCTGGACGTATACATAACGTATCAGTAAATTATATAGAACGTTTCGATAACTTATAGATAACTTATTCCAACGAATGCCTAGCGTGTTGCCGGCGCATACAACTTATGCCCAACGATAGTCTAATTTATGCATAGCGTGCAGCAGCGTATTGCCGACGATCACGTGACGAAGTCTATAAAAAAGGCTGGCGCCGACGTTTCAAGCCCCTGTCACACCTTGACGATTTAGCCAGCGTATGCCGACGTAGGAAAAATTTGGCAAATACGCTGGCGCACGCCGAATTAAGTTATGGGTAAGTTTTGTATACGTAACAGCACGCTGAAGCACGTTGGTATACGCCGGCATCGTCGAAATCGCCGAGAAATTTTAAGCATGCTTAAAATTTCGTCAGATGTCAGCGTATGGCTATACGTCCCGTGATACGCAGGCCATAAGTAATAGGTAAGTTATGCGATCGCTGCACACGCTCAAACACGTTAAGTGTAGGTTACTCATAAGTCCAAATACGCCGAGAATACCTACTAGCTGTTCTCCAACATCCGTGCCTTCGAACTTGCGCTTGGACATGCTGACCAGGCTGTCACGCACGTAGTTGGCGAAGGCTGCAGTGGCTGTGATGGGATGAGCCTCTGCAGACCTTGATGAGCTCCCCAGACTTTTCTTTGCCATGACGCTGATGTTGTTTGGTTTATTAATGACACAAGTCATAATGGCGTTTGATTGCTGCTTTAATAGCGTGAATAGCAACTCACAGTAACGATGGCAAGCCGCACCTTGCCTCTTGGGTTATACCATTTTAACTAGACCGGGGATAGTCCCCAAACAGATGTTGGTACTGCAATGTCTAGTGCAGTTATGATTTGAAACGTCGAGCGCCAGCCTTTTATAGACTACGCCACGTGATCGCCGGCAACGTCGAGCGCCAGCCTTTTATAGACTACGCCACGTGATCGTCGGCAATACGCTGCTGCACGCTATGCAGCAGCGTATTGCAGTTCCGAAAGGCACGGATGTTGGAGAACAGCTAGTAGGTATTCTCGACGATATGGACTTATGAGTAACCTACACTTAACGTGTTTGAACGCAGCAACGATCGCATAACTTACCTATTACTTATGGCTCTGCGTGATACGGACGATAGCCATACGCTGACATATTTGACGAGAAATTTTAAGCATGCTTAAAATTTCTCGACGACTCGACGACTTCGACGTATACCAACGTGCTTCAGCGTGCTGTTACGTATACAAAACTTACCCATAACTTATTCGACGTACGCCAGCGTATTTGCCAAATTTTTCCTACGTCGGCATACGCTGGCTAAATCGTCAAGGTGTGACAGGGGCCTAAGACATGCATACACTGATTTTTTTGGGGGGTCGTTGTTGAATTTATTCCATTTTATTTGATTGAAATAAAATGAATTGATCAATATTTTAAGCAAACATATTTTAAGCAGACTACACACCAATTTAAAAATGTGTATCTGGATCAAGATGTTTTAATTTCGTGCAACCACTTTCCAGGAAAGTCAAGTTGCCTTTTATTTCAGTGTACCAGAAGGAGCAGCACAATGTCCATTGCATTGCAGATACATCCATGTTTGAGCATCGATATCATCAAATTTAGGAAGTCCATGAGTCCAAAGGAAAGTCACATTTTAAGGGCAATTTTCAGGGTCCATATAATAGTGTGCTATTCTAAAGAAGTTACAATATTATAGAATCATGTTGGGGTTAACCAAACCTAATTTAGAGCAGCCGTGGCATAAAGCTAACATTGGTTGATGGTGTAATACATTTGCTAAGCACTAGAGGGAACATATTTAGTATCATAGACAATTGGGGGCTCTCCAGGGAAACACTTTGTGTCTTACTGCATTCTACCGACCAGGTAAAACTATTATTGTTCTCTTTAATGATGTGAACAGCTGAAATAATCTGATACGCCCCTGTAGAAGTAGGAAGTTACAAGGCATTTACCAATTAAAAATATAGAATATACAAATTCCAGCAAAGTCATCTTTGCAGGTGAAAACGAGCCCTTCATTTTGTAGCATTTCCCAAAAAAGCAAACGAGCACAACAAATGCGAATAAAAATAGGGTCAGGAATCAAGGACCGTCTAAGTGTCCAGGGGTCAGCATTATTAATCACGTATCGCCAGCATCATTGTTCCTGCGATGTGAAAACAAGGCCCAAAGACATAAGGAGGAGCTGTGGACAAAGAGTGACGGCACCAACCCCCTCCGGCCCGCCCTCCTTTGCCCCCCCTGCTCACCTCCCAGACTTCTGGGTCTCCGTGTGAATGTCCAGCTGGTGTACTGAGCGCACACACCTCAACCAAATGCGGCTGCAATATCATGGGCTGTTATCTGATAGAACTGACCATTCATTCAGAGGCTTGCTATGCAATGGAGGCACATGTGTTTGTGTGTTCCCTTATAGGACGCAACACGGCATAGTCACACTTATAAATTGCAGTCACATCCTCCGCACAAGAAGGGGATGATAATTGCGGATAGCCAATAAATTACTGTTGCCTCCACATCAATTATAAGCATCACATCTGGCAATGAGGAAAATGAGATCTTGTGACAAATTTCATGAGGCTGGGCTGCCCGGCAGCCTTTCTTAACATGCTACAGATAGCAATCCCTTATCTAGCCTCTGTAATGGGGAGCTACGGATAGAGAGATGGAGCTGCAGCCATTTAATTAAAAAAGCTGGGGGTAGGGGGTTGGAGAGGTGTAATTCATTGAAAAAGGCACAGGAAGGAGACAAAGCCTTTGTCTCAAAACACATTTTGCTCGATATTGACACTCATCAGAGGCCAGGTTTATATGTGACAAACTCAGGAGACGTTTTCCTCCTGCTTTGTGCATATCTTTCCTCTCTTTTTTTTTCGTCACCATTTTCTCCTCTTGTTTTTTATATTTCCCCGGAGCCTACTGCAAGGTTTCTCAACTGGGACGCCTCTTTTTTTTTTTTTTTTTTAAACAAATGACTGCTTCGGACAGACAGAGGCACTGAATGAAATGGCCCCTGCACCTAATTGTATTCCCACCTGGGGATGGTAGGCAAGGGCAGAGGCTTCAAGAGCACAGCAATGAGGATTTATGGCAGATGAGGAGACGGGAAAATAAAACACCAAAAGGGATGGCTCTTAAATCTCATTTCCAGCGCAATATTCATTGTAGTTGCAATTGGGTACGCTGATAGAGCGCTGCAACCCCCCAAAAAAAAAAAAAAACGACCGCTGTGTTCAAATTATAGCTGTATTCTCTACTAACATTTAACATCATTAGAAAATCATTAGAAAACCGTCATAAAACCTGGGATTATGACCAGAGCATTAAACACAATGATTATGCAGTGTGTTCCTTCTCTGCTTTGCCTTGTAAATGTGATTTGCTGTGCTGTGGAACGCATAGCCGAGAAGGAAGAATATTTTCCATAATTACTGGAACATTCGGAAAACATTGGCATGCATAAACTTATACACCCTTCTTATGCATTTGTCTGCACAAGGAAACATCTCTGAGATTATGTGTGGGATATCAGGAATGCATTTTCATGGTAATATCTTTGAGAATAATATCAATATTCCAATTTAATGGGATTCATCAAATAAAACCCTCTTGCTGCATTTCGTCCTGTAGCTCCTATCAGCCGCAGACTTTGTTAAAACAACCCTTACGTGCGTCTTTAAAATCATTTTGAGAGTACACTGATGTAATAAGGATAGCGACCCAGAATGTTCTTATATATTTAATTTTATTTCTAACGTTCCTGTTGTATGTAAGGAGTATATCGCTGGTGTCAGGTGGAAGGCTCGGAGCCCCAAGAGCAATTGTTTTGGGTCTCCTTTCCAAGGCATCAGTGATATACTAGAACACAGTATGAGTGGTCTGGTTCAGGTGATAGAGTGGCCATCTCCCAACCTGAAGGTTGTGAGTTCATTTCTCAGCTCTTAAGTAACTTCTCTTTGAATAAACAAGCTAAATGTATTCAAAAGCTTTCCTTGTAAAATTTACTTTGAATTTCCAAGTGAAAAAACGTTGCTTTTTCAAGAAACATGAATCTGCATTTTTTTAAAGTGTAGAATGGCGCAAAATGCAAACATTAAAAAAAAAATCACCACATTCACTTTAACTTCACTGCATAACATGTATATGTCAGCTACTATAGGGGCTGATGATATTGGTCATATTTCAACAAATCACAAAAGGTGAACATCACTAGCTGCATTGTTACAGATTCAAGTTGCCTCCTCCACGTGTTGTACTGCAGGGGATTGTGCAGTTTACATGACATGTGTTCTTCGAGGAGGAGTTACGGTGGCTGACATTGACGTTAATCACCACTTATTACATTGTATGTTGTGCTTACAATGTCTATATGCAGCTCATAAATGCTAAGTGGGTCCTAAAGTACTACAAAGTATCAATGAATGCGTATCTGCTTTTTGAAGCAGCAAATATGTCTATACGTTCTTTATACTCTGATATATAGGTCTACTTAAAGCGGGCCAATAGTGTCAGAGTTGAGTCTTCACTTTTTGGGATTTCTCGGCAGCCCCATTATCAGGAGCAGCCATCAGCACAAAGATAAAAGATCCTAATGGAGCTGGCCCTCGTGGAGATGAAAGGTGCGGAGATGGCACACAGTTATGAATCTCTAATGCAGCCCGTGTTTGGACGCTAATGACTGACACAATAGGACACATGCAGGTCACATCTCCTCCTCCATGTCACTAAATAGTAAAGCAGCCACCTCCAGGTTGGGAAAATCACCAGTCTGGGGAGGGATATATATATATATATATATATATATATATATATATATATATATATATATATATATATATATATATATATATATACACACACACATACATACATATTTAGTTGACGCTACACAGAAGACGGTCTCATTCATTTCATTGTCAGTCATATTGCACGGAAAGCGAATATATAGGAGCAAATCGTTGTCGGGCTTTTCAGTGTAATTGAAGTGACACTTATGAGAGCCAATGTTCTTTTGAATGCGTTACTTGGCAGATATTCAGGTTTTGTCCCTTCTACTTTGCCAGCGAGAAATTACATCCACTGAATGACAGGCAGAGGTGGAAATATACACGGTGAGAAAGAGCAAGTCGTCTCCCCCTCCCGTCCCTTTCACAGAACCTAATGGATTGTGAGCACTTAATGCATTAATCAATCAATATCTCTCACTGTACATCAACAGTGCGACCAAGTTATGAATGACCTTTCTAACAAAAAAAAGGACACTTTAATGCAGAGAAAATGACTCCTGGGTTAGTGACTTGGGCCTGGGTTTTGTCACACGTGATTACACCTTCACAAGGCGCAGGGCCATTAACGCAGCACTAACTGGACTCGTCAGGCTCATGCAACTTACATCAGCTGCTGACTGTAGGGTGGAGCGAGCCTGTGACCTTGGTCGAGGCGTCACTCAATCACCTGTTACAAGTGCTTTGTTGTTGAATACCAAATTCCGATAATTTACTGTGCCATTATGAGACCACAATGTCTCGTTTGCATCATCTGCATCATGAAATGCTTTAAATGACAGGATATGCAATAACTGGTCAGAAGAGACATGAGGAAAGGCACAGTACATTAAGTACACATCTTTGTAGCCTATGAATACTTTTGTTGCTCCGGATAAAAGTACACGGATGAAAAGCTTCAACTGAGGGTAATCATTTCAGATGGCATATCGTAGGCCACAGGGTGCCCATTGTGGGACATGTTCAAAGTTATTCTACTAATTTTATTGAATGCCACATTTGGAAAACTTATAGCTGCGATACCATCAAGTAATTTGAGTGGATAAGACTGATTCCATGAGTGATGACAGGTAGGACGACACCAATGAGACTTTTTACTTTACATATCATCCTGCCGCGCAGGCGTTCAAATCCGTTAATATGGCTCACGTCAACGGTCAGTGGTTATCTAACGTTACTGTTGGTCGTTAAAAGATCAACATATTTCTAGTATAAATCACCATCAGAGGAGGAAGAAAGCAAAGGAGAGACGCTTGTATACGTCCCCGCAAAACTCCAGTTGTGTGCATATGTGATTTCAATGACACTGACGTGTTCATTCGCCGCATCAATATGGGCATAGAATGAGGACAAAACACTTTCGCGTTTCGTGTAATATGAGAGCCGTATCTCCATAGTCTCGAGTAGGCAGCCAAGTGTGACACGTCAAAAAAAAGATGGAGCTGTTCATTTCAAAAGCAAGACAAACATTGTGTTCCAATGTGCCCACCATCAAGGGCTGTAAACTACTACAAACTTCCTCGCAATCTTGAGCTCACTCATGATTACATGTATTGCTCTGTCCCAGGCCCTGAGAACACACAACACAGCGCATGAAACCATGAAAGTGAGAAATAGACTTGTCGAAGAAAGAAATCCAGGAAATCAAAATTAATCCTACATGTGAATAACAAAGATTCATCAAATCCGATTACGACATTCAATTCCATACATGATAAGACGAGGAAAGGCTATCCGTAACGTTAAGCAGCCCCACATTCAGATTGTGAGCTTTTTCATGCGTCTTCATGGGTCTGAAGCAGAAGCCCAGTAACTTCCATTGTCTGTCTTTATTTGACGCTAATGATACAAAACACACATTTGAATACATGACTTAAATACAGAGAATGGTGGATATTTTCTGCTTAAATAACCCGAGAAAATTGTTGCTTAGTGCTTTTGGAGGAGGACTTACAAAGATGGTGCATGTCTGTGATGGCAATTTCTTGAAAAATGTGTTTTGTTTTTTGAATCCATAAAACTCCTATATTGATGCAATGAGGGAGATTATGTGAAAAAGCCCGTTGACTTAATTTTGTGTCTGTAGAACTGTTACATAAAACCGATTATCTTCAATAATTGAATCACAGCTGTTATGATATACAGCACGGGTGTCAAACTCAAGGCCCGGGGGCCAGATGTGGCCCAGCCAAATCATTTTAAGTGGCCCGCGAAAGCAAATCAAAGATGACACCCTCCATGATACTTGCTAAAATGTGTACCAACATTTCAAATTTTCATATGTAATAAATCAGTGATATATTGTAAGCGTGATCTTGTCACCAAACCCCTCATTATAGTTACTTAAACAATAGTTGAATAAAACATGATTCTTGACTTCTTCAGGTAGTGTCAGTCATCACGGCCCTCCAAGGGAAAGAGTATTTATAATGTGGCACTCGGCAAAAATGAGTTTGACACCCGATATACAGGATCAGACCTTCTTGTGTGATACGCCTCAATCGATAACAGTGAACTTTTGTTTCTTTGCAAAAACAGAAAAAAAGGGTGTCTTAAAACAGTTTTTCCCAAAATGGACAGTCTATTGGGTTGCTGACTGTCAAGTTGAATAACATGCAAATTGTTTTATTCGTTGACAAACAGGCCCACATGGGCTTTTTGATACGTGTTAGTTGGACTTAATTCATGAATTTCAATTCATATGGTGATTGTGTTGTGGTAGATGGCATTTCTTTATCCAAATGCGAGTCCTGCAAAGGAAAGGCATTTCTCATGTGGGTGTTGAGGTTTAGCACTTTGGTAAACGGTGCGGTGACGGTGGGGAAAAAGGTGATCGCGATGGGGTGGGGGCATGTATCTTAGCCCCTTCCCCAGCCTTGGTGGAGCGTGGAAGTGAAGCAAGAGACAGAGTGGAACGGATATGAGCTGACTGCAGAGAGCTGAAGAAAAGAAGGGCAAAAACTAATGCTATTGTAGCCATTGCACAAAGGACCTGGCAAAGTGACTGCAGAGGACCCTTAAACAAAGACGCCATTGCCATTCCGCGCTCCCCCAGCCAATTAGATTCTTTTGCACCATTTTACATGACAAAAACGCCCTATTTTTCCTAATTCGGGCTGCCATGCCAGCCCCCGCGCAACCTTAAATCGAGCCTCAGAACATTAGCCTGTTGGATTTACGGAGACATGTGACATGGACGCCAACACACGCACTCTGTTCTCCATTGTATGCCTCACACACCAACATGTGCCCCATCTCACTTTCCCAAGTGCTTGAAATATTTAACATATACATGCCAGGCTCTCATTTCCAGTCTACCTGCACAGATCAGACACAGATAACACTTCATGCATCACACTTTTTGTGTATGCACATTTTCATGGTCGGTAAATGTGAAACATAACGAAAACCTCCAGCAAAAATATGTAAAATGAAAAAAAATGTTTTACTTTGTATTGTCGTATTAAATATATGAAGTGTACTTCACAAATATCACATTTTCTACTGTTTACTGGAACAAATACACATTTGGGATGTTTTAGCGCAATGTGATGTAATTAGAGAGGGAAAAAAATGTTGCATTAAATTAATATGTAGCTGCTAGGAATTTTACACATGTAAACACTCCACTCAGTACATCAATGGGGTAAAACATTTTTATTTCCTATTTATAAGCTGAATAATTCATCGGCTTATGTTCCTGGAGAAAACTCAGCATGCTCATTTTTAGAATTACACGTACCATTACGACACTGCAACGTCCACAAAGTGAGAGTGGCAATACTCAGTGGAAAATAGAAGTAGATCTTTTTTTATGTCACATTTCCCACTCTTTATAGCCAACTAACTCTTAACGGGGGAACACAAATTGCAAGCTCTTCCCTCTCGACTGTGCACTGCAGCTGAACTTAATCGATGCGCTCTGCTGTTTGCTTACTGAGCAAGTAGCATGAAAATTGACCTTTGCTTGCTTTCTAAACAGTGGATTATTCATCGTAATGCTTAGAGATGACTTTCTTCTCCTGGTCCCAAATATTTCCCCATTTCTACTTATTAATAAACTGCTAAATTGCTTTTAAAGGACACAACATCTTTGACGAATACTAATATATTTGCAATCTTAGTTTGGAAGCACAGTAAGCTAACAGGATATTGAGCTAGCCTGCACTTATGGCCATATTTCGCTTGTTGTGTGTACACACTTCATGCTTATACTTCCACGGCGCAAATTGCCACTTACTTTGTTCTTAGTTGCAATTTGATGTGCATGTGTCACATGAGTTAAACATGCACAATCTAATGACATTTTACAGTACATATATCTGAATTTGAATTATGTTTATTGGCCAGGTACAGTATGTAAAATCATATAAGGACTCTGTCTCTGGTAGTTTGAGCCATTCTGGTATTATAGCAACAAGCAACTACCGAACAAGAACATTTAGGATGCACACACGCCCAGAGAGTCTGTGACAGCTGTCTCAACATATTTGCCATAACAATGATAATGATACATTTTTAGATACTGCCAAAAGTTGGAGTTGAACAAGAATACATTGCAACATGCTGAGATAGGCTACTTTTTTTGCGACCATATGTACAAATATGCACGTGCAGTAAATTAGATTTTAAAAAAACTAATCATAATTGTAGGTGCCAATTTGACATTGGCCGAATTTCGTGTGTTCAATTTGCTGTGATATCGATACGTTCAATTGGCATATTTTCTAATTGAGTAGAAATAGTTGCCATTGTTATTTCATGCTGTTATTTTACGCATATCTGAGTGTTTCTTTTACAGAACTATTTGTTGTGACGTCACACGACTGGCGAAGGAAGACAGGTGGAGAAGGAGTCGGAGAGAGACAGACAGAAAGAGAGATGAGGCCAGCTCAAGATTAGAAGCGATACAGTTTTTTGACCATATCAACATATCAACAGACAAACGAATTAGACAAACTGAAGAGAACCTTTTTTGTATACTCTATTTTTTAATAAACAGAAAATACGAAGAAGCCATTGTCGTGTTGTTTGCGTTCAAGACTCGTCGTTAGACTGGCCTCAAAAGGTGCACCGGAATAGCACTGACAATAATTAACTAAGCAAATAAACATAATGTTTTAGTGTGCATGGTGCATGACAGCATTGTAAGGTAAATTTACGTGGACAATAGGGTGTTTGGTAACTCAAGCAAGATGGTGCTTCCTGAAAAGTAGTGATTTTGCAGCCTGCATCCTGAGAGTGGCAATTTTAAACGACTACAAGTTACGAACACATATTTGGTCAGAAGACTAAAGAAAATTGCTGTGATAAGTCATAGGACCAAAGTGTGTACAGTTTCTGATAATATTGTTAATCCGCCAAGTTTTGAACTAAAAATGAAACAAAAAGGTTATGAAAGTATACTGTCTGACAAATATGTACAACATTTATGTTCTACATGACCAATTTCATCCTGCTTCCAAACTGACAAGACACGATTCAAATCAAGGATCATGGTACTTGTATAACTCTTGCGGTGTGTCAGGACTCTCCAATGAAAGAAATGTGTTGTATTTATTCAATTTCATTTTGTCAAGTGGCTGCACACAATAGAATCATCTGGATTTAGATACATTCTTTCACTAGATGAATGGTATACTTGATGACTTTATTTCCTGTAACCACTTGATGGAATAAATTTGAGTAAATTTAACACACCAGTTTTTTTCTCAGTGTAATTATGATTTATTCCCCCCACCCCTTTTTTTTTTGTAATCAACATCAGCCTCTTGAAGCAAACGCCAGCATCCGTTGACACCAGACAGTTCTCGGCGACACAGGCATGCTAATGGATAGCCGGCAGAATTAGCAGGGGCATGAGGGTGAGGCAGTTCAACTATATTTCATCATCTGAGGAGGGTTAGCCTAAATGCCATTTTTCCCCATCACTGACTGACCTGATGTGCAGCAGAGCTTTCCTCCCACTCCTTTTGTGATTTTGGAGCAAAACTCAACCATTTCTCTTTAGGCACCCCCCTCCTCCTCTTCCCTCCTCAGGTGCTGCGCTGTCGGCCACGGCGTAAATCAATGACTGGTGCTCACGCCCACAGGTAAAGGTTAGAGAGGTTCTCTACTGAATTATTTCTGCACCTCTCCCATCGCTGCCATCTGCCCGGGCTGCTTTTATTTGATATGGTTGAGATGCTGGAGAGGACTCATTTTGCTAATGCGAGACAAGGGCGTGTGCATGTGTGCGTGTGTGTGTGTGTGTGTGTGTGTGTGTGTGTGTGTGTGTGTGTGTGTGTGTGTGTGTGTGTGTGTGTGTGTGTGTGTGTGTGTGTGTGTGTGTGCGCACGCAACCACCATGATAGAGTACATGTTGTTTGGCTGTAGGGATGTTTAACACTTATACGCGCTGCGCAGGCTCATGTGTCGGAGTGGATAATGAATCACAACGTCTGCGCTTCACATAAGTCTTTGTTTCATCTGGCTTCATTCTACAGGGGCCTTGGAAGTGTGAGGGCAACATGCTGCAGCATAGGGCATCCTTCACTCTCTGGTTTTGTTTGGCTGTCAGCGAGGCCAGTCTTCTCCTCTGGGCCCAAGGGTGAGCTCATCCATAGTACAGATCATGGCCTTTGATCCAACACATCTCTTGGGGAGCACAAACGGGCTTATTAAAAATGCCTAAATAAAACTTTCCTAGCCTAAACTCGATAGTTCCCAAACTCAAAACATACTTCTTGTCTCACGGTGCCTATGGCCAAATTGAGACTGTGTGCAACACTGTTCACTCAATATTGCAAAAACTGTTAGTACATTCTCAGAAACTAAAGTACACGATTGTACTTTTAGGTGAGAGTGGCTTGTCACTGGGGAGGTAAACTTTAATGTTATGCTTTTGTAACCTTGACATTTTTAGTTTTAAGAGGATTTCACAAAAGCATAATATGGTCCTTAACCTATTTGGACCCGGAAATGGTACAAAGCATTAATAGGTCCCAAAAATAAGGCCCATGGGGTGCATTAGTGCGGACTGACCTTGAAATAGAGTACCAGTAGCTACTACTGTACCTCTATTTGAGAGATTGTAAATGCCTCCGGCTCTATAGTCGTTAATTTTCTCACTTTTTCCTTCACTGCGTGCACTTATATTCAACTGAGACAGCTGTTTCTATAACGCAAGCTATCACAACCAGAATGTCTTTGTCACCTAATCTGCTGTCTTCTGCTGTCTCTGTCCTTCCCGAACCACTGACTTCCATCCTGAGCTCCTGAGTGACAGCCCCTCTGGGGATTGTGGTCACTCCGTGTGAGTGGCATGTGGGGCGGCAGGGCTCCTTGCATTACTTCCTTCTGCTCAAGATCCTACCACCCAGCAACTAACACCAACCGCCGCCACATCTGCGACGATATCCAGCAGCAAAGCGTCTGCCCCTGAAAATAGAACTCATTAACACGTAAGAACAAATGAGATGGCTGTCTCCTGATGGACTGTCTATCTTTTGGATCAGTTTTCAAGGAGAGCTTGGTCTGGACATGATGAGCCAGGGAAACCAATCTTATAATGTGCTACCAGGCCGCTCTGAAAATGAGCTCGATGACAGGCAGAGCCCCTCGTACTCTTTCATAGTCCAATCTGACACCGTGTGTATGCTGATATTACACAGTATGCCGGTATGCCAGTTTGAAGGCTTTAACATTGCTTTTATTTAGAATGTGGCATAAATGGTGGCAGAAAAAAAGCCAATAGAGCTCCAGGAGTTGACATCACGCATTCCCACACAGCTAGGCGCCAAATGTTAAAACCATTTTGGCAGGAGAGAAAAGTTGTCTCTAATTTGAGGAAACATCACCCTTTTACAATGGTAGACAGCTGTCGTTGGCCAGGGTGCCGCAACATAAGGGGACAAAAGAAGGGGCGAGCATTCTACAGGCTACCAAAAGAAGAACCAAGGCATAGCCACTAGTGCAGCCATAAAAAGAGCTAAGAACAAGATAGAGAAGTGGGATCCTTCTCATAGTGGTGGTTATCGCCTGTGCAGCGATTACTGAGAGTCAATTACTGAATGGGTTAATCGAGTATAGTAAATGTAACTCGATTGTACAGTGAATTATGATTACATTTCCAAAATGGTCTTTCACCGAGTGCCGATGATACCCCTTTGAAAAATCGTTAAATCGTTTTTAGGGACGTGAAAAAGAAATTCCTTCCTTCTTGCAAGTAGTGTCCCTTGCCGCTCGATGAAATACGTAATCCGGCAACTGGAACCTAAACGGCAGCGGCTGAATCAGCAGATGCTAGCATACCTAATAACAATAGTACAAGATCTAAGTGAAGCTAGCTCCTCACACCTCGCAAAATTTGGAAATTTTCTGATTTGTTTGTCCTATGTTTGTACTGGTTGTTTCATAAAAAACGTTTGTGTGTGTAAAAAGTACTTCTGGCGTTTGATAGGGATCTGGAATAGCCCACCTGTCCACCTTGCACATGTATGTCATTATGTCCTCAGCGTGAGATGTAAATTCCCCTGGATGGAATGTTGACTTATCGTGGCTCTCAATTTTAATCCTTCGCTACTGAACAGCCAACATGGCGGCGTGAAGAAATGCAGTCAGGTGTCGTCCGGAGCTATTTAGGGGACACTACTGCATTCACAGACGGGAACTTAGAGCTTGTTAACCACATTATTAGCATAGTGAACAATATGTTTTTTACTCTTTCCGTGAATGATATCAGTGAGAAAGAACACGCAATGTACGCGCTGTCTATCGTCACAGCATACTGCCATGAGAATTCAACATTTTGCAGTTTGTGCTCATATGCCATTGTGAGTCGCACTGGCACATAAACAATGAATGTGTTGGCCTATAACGCACTGTGAAATGCTAAGCATAATGTGAAATGCCTTCTCACAGCTGACTTTGAGGCGAAGGACAGCGTAAACCCTGCATTGGTCATCAGTCCATCAAAGTCGTCCAATCACATTACGCTTTAAATGGGCCTTTCCCTTCTCGACACATCATGGCTTTCCGCACAGGATTTGGTAAAGAAAAACTTCATTTGATGTGCTAGGCCACTTTGAGATTTGATTTTGTCTTTTGTTGAATTCATCTCTTAATATAAAGTCTCAAAACCGGACACAATAATAGTTTAGAATTGCAAAGTGGCTTTTCTTTTCGTTACAGGGTGATATTCAAACCAAAGCAGATGGTAAAGCGAACAGAAGGCTCGCTTGTTTTGAGAGGAATAGAAGGGTCATATAAATGCTGATAGGTAAATCTTTAAAGCCATCGCTTTGGCTTTTTAATAAATATTGTGTATTCTGTAACATTTTCAAGAAGAAAAGTAAAAGGGTATTTATGAATTTCCTGGCACGTTCCGTGGACAGCAAACAATTTCCTATGCCGTCTCGATGCCCTTCGGACAGGGATTAGGAGGCAGGCGGCTGACGGAGGTCTGACTCAGCTGCAGGCCCCTCTGGGGCCCAACTCATCCCAGCCCGCACAGTCTTCATCCTCATATCCACTCTGCATCACCAGGGCAATAACCCGCCTTTATTAAAAGCGCATTGCACCACTGTCTGACTATGCAACACACTTTCAGATTGGCCATTATGTGGCATGGACAGGATTCTGGTGGTTAGGAGCTACAATATCCTGTTTCTGGAAAGGTTTACTTTGCATTTCAACCGGCCTGAATGCAAGAAGACATTCCAGAAAGGGGCTACTGTCTGTTTTGCTCTCGTCTGTGCGGAGAAAAAGCTCAGGTATGACCACTTGCACGCCACCAGAGCGTGGCTTGGCTCAACTGTGATATTACCTGGCTCTTATAGCTTTAGGCTGGCCACTGAACATACAGATAGTTCAATCATAACAGCCTCAGCGGGAAGCCAGGCATGCTGTGTGATGGAATGACAAATGGACGAAAACGTACAGTTTAATAAAACGACATATTTGTTAACAGATCCTATTGAAAGTGTGTGAATTGCAAGTGACTTCCCCGCATTTGCTTCATTAGGGAAGATATTCTTTGTCACGAGCCTATTTCGCAGCTTTTTGTATGTCTCAAGAATTATGCATGAGAGAAGAGGGGGGTGGGAAGAGAAATGCATCTGTTGTCAGGACAGGCCTCGCTATTAGGTGTGTGACCCTGGAAGTGCACCCCTTTTAGTGAAACAAGTAATGGATCTCATTTTGGATACCGCTATTATGCAGTCATTTGTATGCATCCTTTTGTCTCATTTCCATTTAATAATGCACATGGATCCTCTGGCCAGTTTCTCAAACTGGTCATTAAAAGTAACACTGATCTAAACTGGAGGTTTAGACTCCACTTACAAGCTCCAGTGCCGTGGTGGACGAAGCAACCGCAGGGTCGCAGTATAATAAGCCCTCTCCAAACCAGTATTTGCCCTTGAACACCCCAGGCTCCTGTGTCTACACACTCGGCTAACAATGACTAGTGGCCGTCCGTGTAGCTGAGCTCCAACCTTCTCCTCCCCGGCCTCCTCAGCCCACAGAGGCAGGGATTTCCTCCCGTGCTGAGAGCCAAGCCGTCACAGCCCAGAGATCAAGAGCCTGCCATCTGTGACTGTGGAAGATTTACAGCAGGAGCTAATCCACTGTCAACCACGTTTGTTCTCAATCTTTGCTTCCTCCATACACACATGTATGCAAACACACATACACATGCTGGATGTCACCAAAGAAACATTTTAGCTTCATGAAATGTTTTCAGAACGAAAAAAAAAAATTATGAAAAGATGCACTATCCGCTTTAGTGGGCGACATTTGGTGAGTTTTAACGAGCTCCAACTCAACGGCTACATTTAAATACAGCAAATGGATTTTCCTGGGCAGACATTACCGTTGAACTGTGTGTACTGCATCATACTGTGGGGTAATCTATTCAGATATTTTGGCCCTTGTGTAGCTACTGTAAATGACTACCACAACCCGAAAGAACTCTAGGTGTCAAATGTTCTAACTAGCGAGTGTACATTGACCTAAAAAAAAAAAGCCACCACCATTTCCCAAGCTGCAGTATGTTCTGACCAACTAAATATGAATGAGAACTATATGACTGACAATATACAATCTATTAGGAACAATCTGGCACAATTAAAGCCCCGCAAATGGCCATTACATAGAAATACAGGAAACAGTGAACTTTGGAAAAGAGTTGGTCTTTGGGTGTGCCTAATTAAATGCAGACGAAGTGCATTTCTGCTAATGGCCTATTCTGGGCCAGTGTGTGCAGTAAGTGTAGTAAAAAGTGGCTTCTCGTCAGGCGTCTCTGCACAAAGGGCAGCTGTGTGGCTGGGCTCCCACTGAGGCCTCCTTTGTTTCACCCCGAGATAAAGGGTTAAAGAAGACAAATGGAGGCGGGGCCACCGAGCAACTCGCCTCAGCAGCGCATTGCCAGTGGAATTAAGAGTTAAAACAATGTAGGCCTTTATTCCTGTGTCAGTCTAATTGGAAAGAAGCTCATTTCTGCTGTATTTTGCTCTCCTCAGACATCCACCATGGAGGGAATATGTGGCACTAAATCCCTGGAGCCTGCATTTCCTGCACCCTCATTGGAAACATTAATATGCAAAGTGGTTGGATGTAAAACATACACACACAAGGCTGCATATGGGCCTACCTCATTTCAGTCTATTACTCATGGAAATGTCATAGAAAGGTAGCAGTTGACGACCACATATAATTGACGGTTCTCCATTGTTAAATCTTGAGCGTTTTTGGGGGGGTTCGGGGGAGGGAAGCAAATAGCAACTAACACCGTAACCGCTCTAAGAATCACAAAACAGCAGCAGCAAGTCACGGAATTGCCATGCAGGAGACCCACAGTTCCAGGGGCAACTTTGTTTTAACAAGCCAGGCAAGGTTCCATCACTTAGCAAGTATGCTTCGACCACAAAAGAGAGACATGTGTCGCAGAAGTACTAATGGAGAGGAAATTAAATATTACACAAAGAGGGAATAAAAGGTTCAGCTGCGTGAGGGGGAGGAGCTACGAGCAGGCCTGGGGCGGTTTATAGGAGATATTACACTGCTGGAACTTGCCAAGTAGAATGAAAGTTTACAGGGACAGACATTTAAACCAACTGTGTTTTCAATAGCGTAGACCCTTACAATTTGCTGTAATCGCTTTGCTGCGACTATTGCAGCATAAATCCTGATCTTGTCAATGCGGAGAAAGCCTACACAGCTCAAGTTGTGCTGCTCTTTCAGTTGACATTGCGGTAGAATCTGTCACAAAAAGTCGATTTATGAGTGGGCCCTATTAATAAGCATGGAGCCTGAGACATCAGTTTTTCATCAAAAGTACAGACCACTGCAAAGGTTATTTAGTGAGGGAGGCCTTACTGTGGGTGGGTTAGATCATCTGAACATCGTTAAACACGCTCCAAACCTTCAAGGCACACTATAATGACACGCAAGTCCCTATGGTGGAGAAACTCCCTTTTGGTGGCAAGCCAATTGGCCGGTGAAAAGGTCACGTACAATGAACACTGGGATGGCGTAATTTTAAGACAACATTTGTTTTAGCTACTTGGCAATTTTAAACGTACTTCAGTGACTGCTTTGCAACATCTGAAACCCAATTTTGAGCTATCAAAATAGATGTGTTTGAGTTGCAGCAGTGTCTGTCCGCTACACAGGGACTGGAGTGTGACACTGTCACAGGGTGACCAGATATACACCAAATAGGCATGCCAAAGAAGGTTATAATAGTTTAGGATTTTTAATTATATTTTATATTTTTAATTATATATTTTTTATTCACTTAGTTTTCATTAGATTTTAGAGTTTAGGGTTTTTTTATATTAGTTATATTTGTTTATTTATTGATTAAAAGTAGCTATTTTATTTTGTAATGTATTTTTGGTTTTACTTTTATTTCTTTCACAAAAGTGTTTTTTCAATGCAGTTATTTTGTTAGTTGGGGCTAGACTGAAACAATATTGAACAGGATGATTTCAAATAAGTCAAACTAACAATTAGGATTAGACTACCGTGGACCCTGGTATACTCACCGTTCCACGCCGGCAAATTCACCTATTCCCTGATTTTTTTTCTCCCAATATTTAGTTTTTTTTTTCTTTATTTGGGGGCGGGGGAGGGGAGGACAAACTTCTGATTTTCATGGAAAACACTTGCTGGTTGTTTCTATTTTTCTGCGTTAAAGATAATAATAAACATTTATGATGGAGCGCCAATGATGTTACTGTTTTATCATAAGATTCAATGCACTCAACTGTGAGCTAGGGAAGCTTCAAATGCAGGTTGTGTACTTTTTGGGTAGAATGAAGTAACCCATGTTCTTTCAACCGATCATCAGACCACAGTGTGTCTTACCTGAGTGTCGGGGTACCAACAAGTGTTATTCTGACGAAAACTCCTCACTGTACTGAACACGACTCAAGAAATCGGTTTTAACCACCATGTGGTTTGGCTGTTTGATTGTTATATAAGGCAACGATTGTATTTTTCATGGCACGTCCTCACAGTATCATTACTGTGAGACTATAACTGAAGTGACTCCACAGAAAAGATCCGAAGGCAGTTATGTGTCTGTGAGTGCGATATAATCCACGTACAGCCACAGCGAAGGGCTCCATTAGCCCTAACCTTAGGCTTTCATCCTAAAATGGGCAATAAGCACATCAAACAATGAATAAGAAAACAACAAAAAAAGGATTGATAAGCACATCCGCTGAAGGAAAAAAAAAACTATGTACCACAAACTGTGCCTCCACTACACAAGAGAGGAAAAGTAAATTCCCAACCCCTTTAACCTAAATAGCCTTTCCTCTTGCCTTTGCATGTTCGCTTGTCCACTGTATTGTAGTCATTAACATATTTGGAGTGCAGTGAGCAGAAAGCTTAATTGTCCCTAATTGCTCAGCTAAATATGTTCTCTAATGATTTGCTTCAGATCTGTGACTGCCTTTTGCGCAATTTCCCGGCCACTGGCTTCATTATCCCTGCCTCCGTGGAACAAAGCGTCTTCACAGTCTGCCCTTTTTTCTTCCGTAACATAGACAGTGAGTATGTGTGCGAGGGATGTAATGTCTCCCTCTTGCCGGGACACACAATAGAGCCCCTTTGTGAGGGCACCCGAGTTAAAGTGATTAGAAAACCAAATCTCTGCTAAGAAAGCGTGTTAATTGACCACAGTTCGCTCATGCTAATCAGTCCATAATAAATGAGCAATCTGGGCACTTTGTTTTTGCCTAGCAAGTGCGTTTTGTCTACTGATGGCCTTCTCCTTGCCACAACTGCCTCTTGACTTAGTACTCTTCTCGTTTTTAACATCAATGGTCTTGTCTCCTTGTGCCTTAAAGCCACTGTCAAGTCAACTCAGGGATTTGGCTCGAAATACATGTTTGAGGATATTTGCTGAAAACTGTCCGAAGACTGAGAACTATGTCATTTGTTGAGGCATAGTGTTCAACTAATCTTTTTGGGAGTTGCATGGCTAAAACAGCGCTACTTCCCCACTATATACATTGAGCACCTTTGATTACATCAGTGTTCATCCAGGACATTTGCAACATACAGTTGCCTATAACCTGAAAATGCATCATCCCTATGGGGGAAATTTAAGAGGAACTTTACAGCACCTCATTGTCAGCTGTGAGTGCTCGCACATTATGGAGAGTATGGAAAAAGGCAAGTCCATCTTTACAGCCAGAATGCGGACAGAGGCTTTGCGCTGATATGGCTGCTTTAGAGTGCCTCATTGTCACGTCATGGAAAGCCCCATGACAACTTGGCGGAATACATTCCAGCCACCGAAGGCTTTAAGTGGATGTATTTTCGTGGCTCAAACATGCACTTATATGTTGGCATGAAAAAGATGCTGACCGAAGTAGCATCCATTTTGCCAGGTTTTAGAAATGGTATTTAATTGACAGTTGGCAGTTCAGCATTGGGAGGCTTTAGCACATTCAGCAACATGCTCACAGCATTCAGGCATGATTTGACATGGTTTTGAAGCCTCATTTAATGTAGTTGATGATTCTTTTAATTATTGAATTTTGTCAGAGTTGTTAAAAATACTAATTTCTGTGCTGGGTCCAATTTACAAGACATTTATTTTCAGTTTACAGGGGCTTTAAATAGATGGAAATAAACCTGGTGAATGTTATGCATTCAACTCTGATGGCACAATTTGGAGAAGGTCATTTTCCTGTTGCAAGTGCAAAATGTGAGGTCTACAAAGATATGTTTAGATGTGTTTGGAAGAACCTGAGAGTCCTGACTCACACACCATCAAACTCCTCTGAGGTGAACTTGACCATGCTCTACATGGTGAGCCTGTCTCTCAAGGATCTCAAGTCCCACATCAGTATTGTTGAATCTCATCAAAGGCCAACAAGTAAAAACTGCAAGAGACACCCCAACATCTTATAGAAAGTCTTCCCAAAGGAGTGCTACTTGTTACAGATGCAAGACGACAACCAAGTGGACATTTTTATTCATGTCCACTTCCTTTAGGTTTGATGGGAAGTTGAGTCAAACATTTTACCCACACAGTCAATGTAAAACAGAGATGAGAGCAACAGCAGAAGATGTCTAACCTGTATCTGAAGAAGGGCATTTGCGAATGGTAAAGATGGAGCTGAGGTCTTCGTCGTCCTCGGGCAGGCCCTTCTGCAAGCGCTGCAGTTTCCTGAGGCTCTCGCTGCGCTGGTGCTTCATGGAGCGCACATGCTGGATCAGGTTGAGCTTGGCCTTGGTCGAGTAGTTGCACAACACGCAGTGGTAGTAGCAGGCATCACCCTCCACTGCGTTTTCGTGCTGCTGCAGGTGCTGTGGGAGGAAACGGAGAGAGAGAGTGAGGAGAGAAAAAGTGAGAAAGTGGTTCTTGTGGACGGTACTTTCGCTCACACAGTTGGCAAATGAACAAATCAATTCCCAATCACAGTCCTGTTGTTTAACATCCAGACCTCTTCCATTTCAGAACAACTGTTTGGACTGCGCACTTTGTCTGCGCTGAGTGTCTGTATTAGCGCCCTAACAGGACAGGAGAGCCCTGGGGGTGGGAATGGGGATGGGGGGAACACAAAAGTCTCCCGAATGCAAAGGCGGACAGCAATGGCATCAGCTAGCCTTCAGAAGCCGGGAGCACGGCAGACCAGCAGACAGAAAGAACATTGATTCCCTTCACTCAACACAAGCCTCCCGCCTCTGAAAAGGAAACTCCAAACATCTGCCTGTTTCACGCTCGGGATACTAAATATTGATCACGGCGAGTTAAATCCCAGCTTCATCATGGAGCGCGGCAACGCAGGCCTTGAGAGGCAGGAGGGCCACCGGAAAATTCCGCAACAGGAGGATGACCATCGGAGGACAGTAAATCAGCATCGGTATTGACCTGTCAACCCCATCACTTCCTCCGTGGCTAAACAGAGACCCTTGTGTAGGCCTTCAGCCTTCACCCAGCAGTATCAAAATACACCCCAAGTGATGCCATAGTACTACAAAGTCTTGTCACACCAGAGCCTCAAGTCTAATTACCTCCTGCATTGCTCAATCAATGATGCAAGACCGGACCTGGTGTGTGCAAGCCAGTTATTGACCATTATCTTAAAGTATCTCACTGGCTGCTTCTTAAGAGCCCCTCGCTCTGCATGGACACTCGAACCACATCTGTCATTTGACACCTCAACATCACACTCCGGCGGCATCCAGCTGAGTGTTTGATGTGACTGCAATCAATGTCAATCAGCAGATGTTTTCCATTTGTTCTGGCTTGAGAAGAAGAAATATACGTCGTGACCTCGATTTAACAGATCCGGAACCAACGGACACTGGATTTAACGGGTAAAATCTGCAGAAATAGCATTGTCTGTCTGGAATTCAAAATGTCCGTACGTAGCGAACAACGTCCATTAGTTCGGAATCGGTCGCTGTTGTTTGCTGATGCAATCAACAGAGAGGGCCTGATACTCTAGTTACCTGGCTGAGCGCACCATGACAGGCCCTTAGTTGGCCTACGATGGCTCATTTTGTACACGCGTCTCTCGAGCATTCGATACTAATTTTGGTTGAGTAAGTATACACTTATTATTTGTCAGGCCATTCACTACTGTACGCCATCCAAACATAACAGAGGTGAGAAAATGAAGCACGCTAGTATTGGTGACCAATTGGAATTTAGGAAGTTGGGAGTTGGCCCTCTCCATGAAAATATGTTTTGGATCGAACACATTAATTGCATTTTCAATTCATTTCTGCAGGGAAATGAATTTGACATCGAAGTAAAATTACGAGCTTGCTCATGGAAAAAAAAATACATTTGTAAGTTAACGCCCCTTTGTATAATAGTGCTCAGCTTTAACTGAGGTATTAATTTGACAACTATTGCATTTTTGTGGTTAACTATTACAAAACTAACATATTTAGGAAGAATCGAGGGAAGTAATATTGGAAAGTTGTCTCATCATCAGTCAGTGTAGGCAGAGTTTTAGATCAAGCAGCCTGTATTGTGTAGATGTACCTAATGATGTGACCACTGGCCAGTGACCAGATCCTGGACTGTTTTTAACTGTTGATATAAACGATGCAGTCGACTATTTTTTTTTCCTATTCATCTAATTAAAAGCGGTAAAGATTCAAGTTGCAATAAAGCCGAGTCTACTTTGCACTGCCAACATTTTCCCCCACATTCTGCATAAAGCTTGAACCTCTCTACAAGATCATTAATCTCCACCCTCGTCCTCATATAAAGTCTCTGAAGACAAGACGAAACCAAGCTAGATGTCCTGCACACATCAGCAATTTAATCACATACCATTCAAATCAGATATAAACTGAAAGGGGAAAAGTGGGGAATGAAAATTTCAATAACTGTAAACGTCCTTGACAGGCTTGTGTCGCTCTCTCCCACTGTTGGTTTCTTTCTGGTAATCTTTTAATATTTCCGTGAGGAGTTGCAAGAGATTGTATTTCATTGTTTTTCGCTTCATATTCGTCTGTTTAACAACTAAAATGTGTATTAAGACATCGCTTCCGGGGAAAAAGAAAAGCTCTTTCTTCAACCTCCTTTTTTTTGTAAGCCCCACAGTGCAGTGTAATAGAGTTATTAGGTGATTGCAAAAGGCTCTGTCTCTACATGCTCTCTTTTCTCTCCTCATTTTAAGCTATCCATGATGTCATGAATAGGTGTTGGTAGATATTATGAGGACCCCCTCTCTCCCCCCCGCTTTTCCTCAGTGCGCAAATATTGCATCGGAAGTGAGGCGCAGAGAGATTCGGTAATAGACAACACCAAATCCATCAACGCAAACTGCTCTTAGTCCTCACAGATGTCCTGAATTAAAACAAATTTTCACTGCAAATGACTCACAGCCCCAGAAATCTATGTGAAGTCAAGTTGGAGAAGAAAAAAAAATGACAGCACCTGACTAAAACTTCAAAGCTAGTCTCAGGAGGTAGGGGAAAAATGCTGGGAGTTTTATAGTTTCCCATAAAAAGCCCGGGGTTTATATAGGAGTAAACCTGAGACCGGCTGCTCCAGCATGAGCCATAATTCACTCGGAGACTGACTGGCCAGGACTGTGGCCTCAACAGAGCTAAGAGTGGCTCGTTCCAGCGCCTGTAGCTCTGTCTATAACATCAAACGATTGTACCTGTAAAGCAGCCCTTGCGCCACCTCTGCTCCTGCCATGACCTCGGGCAGCTGGGGGCAGCTCGGAGTCAGTTAACACGGTGGGAGCTCAACCAGGAGGATGGTCAGTAAGGTAACACTCACTCACAGTCTAGAAGCACTAAGTCGACATGATAGCAGAAAATTCATATTAGCAAATGCTCAGAGGTTGTATTTCTCGAGGGGGGGGGCAAAAAATACAGTAAACAGAGTTGGCCCCATCTCTGCCACTATTTCACATGTGCACACTAACATAATGCACAAGACAGACAGAACTGTGTCTGTTTCCTATGAATCTGCAATGAAGCCCCTCGTTGATAAATCACCTCCAACTGGAGTGCAGGAATTTACCAGCTTAATGAAAAAGTCATGTTTAAGCTGGAAGGAGTTGTTCTGCATGGCTCTGGGTTTTCTAATCACCCTATGGAGGCCTCAGGAGAAGGGGTGCTGTGGAGCATAGTGCAGCGGGGGAGGCTTGCCATGTCAGGGGCATGGATCCAATAAGTGTAACGGCCTCAAATGAATTCAGCACAAGTACTGGTGTGTACTGTATGCTAATACCGTCATCAGTTAACCATTGGAAGTCTGATCTTAAAAATGACACAAAAAAAGACTTGTTTGTGTGTAGTCAAGGTCAAGAAATTACTGATGTGACAAGAAACAAAACAATGCAAAGCTTTAGTACGCTTATGCTGACCAAGAGAAATAACAATCCCTAAAATTTGTTCTAGAAGTCATTCAACAGTGATCGGATGTGTTGATTTGTATCTATCTATTCATTACACATTTACAAATTACAAGATAAGAAAGAGGTTCAAACACACACCCCTCATACCCCCCAGGGCGAAAAAAAAAATCTGCAGATTTTTCTCTATGTTTTAAAGTTGAACAAATACTGAAGGACACCATACAGTATATGGATGTCAATATAAGCCTTAAACATACATTCCAGACAAAATATAGCACTGAAGCAACTTACGAACGAATTCACCTTATGAACAATCGTCCGGAACGTAACTCGTTCGTAACCTGGGGAGCGTCTGTATTGTAAAAGAGTCATAAAGTCTGCCTGTCATGCATATCTTTATGGTTGTATGCATTAACTGACCCCAAAATATATTTTTAAACTTAATAGGCCAATTAATCAGAATTTTACCCTGCCAAATATCGAAATCGGCATCAGCTTCACAAAATGTATGTTTGCCCTATATACATTTAAAATGTGAATCTATCGGCCTATAAAATCAAAGACAGATTAGATGACTTGAAATGACCTTATATGCTCCAATATTTTTCTCACTTGTCGTTCTCATGAGGTGCACTTCAACACAGAGTTCTTTTTACAAAGTTTAAAAAGTCTATGATGGCTTATCAAAGCTTTTTCCGCAGAGCTCCTTCCCTCTCTCTGTGGAGGCAGTTGCTCGATGCTTTTTCAGGTAAAGTGAGAGAGATAGAGATGGGACGGTGTGGGCACCACCCCATCCTCTCACTCATAACTCCACAATGCACCTTGCCCTTTGAGTGGGCACCACTCGCCTGTATCAGTTTCACCACCCACCTAAAGCACGGCATACATCTACATTTCCATCCACTTAAACGCGCAAGTAAAAGTGCACCTTTAACACAAAACTGTGTGGTTGCTGAGAGAGTTGGACTCACGCAAGATGGAGGTGGGTATTACTGGAAGGGTGGATGGGAGACGAAGAGACGGTAATTCCGACGAATGGCTCCCAATGGAGCTTTATAATACAGCACGCGCACACAGACACAAATAAAAGTATAGACAAAAAGCACAACATATATTAACACACATGCACAGACAGACTTGTGCACGCACGTGAAACCACAAGCCATTAAGTTCATACCCTAATTTCCACCATTACATTTGGCAGTGCTGTTAATACAAAATTAATGCATTAAAACAGATGGCTATCTGTGAGCTAAATAGCTATCAATTCGAAGGGAGCTGCCAAACCTCTCCCTCTTAGAGAGCCAGGGAGACTCGGCTCTGAAATTGCTTTGCTCTTCTCCCCCCAACCAAAAAGTGTTTTTTTCTGAATGATGGCACAGGTTAGAATACGGACACATGGAAGTCCTAAGATCTCTTCATTAAAATTCAGCCACTAATGGTTATAGTTTACTCATGTAGAAAATGTATTTCACGCTGTTAGGATAAAATCTGCCCACTGGGGCGAAAAGTAAAAAAAAGCTGTGGTTGAAGTCTCATTGTGGGACAAACACGTCTATGGGGTGTCTTTTGCAGCTTCCTGTTACATCCAAAAGTAGAAAAACACCAGAGAGTGTTTGCACAACTGGTGCCAAATTGCCAAGGGTGCTAAATCAGGATTATTTATCTATTATAATGATGCCGATGATGAATGTTGGGAGAAAAAAAAAAACCTCAAGGCTGAAAATGTGGCTGTGGCGCGCAGTGACTGCAATTGTACACTGAATGTGACTCTGGGATTCCCCTGGAATGAAAGCAGGTTATTTAGCGGAGCAAAGAAGAGCAGAGCTTGGCCCGGGATTCCGGGGTGTGCCAGCAGCTCGAAACAACAGCTCACAACTGCAGAGGCCGCCCTTCTGGGTTCCAAGTGTGGTGGCTGCTTTGACTTAGGCCCAGCAAGCTGCAACATGCCTCAAGGATAGCTCGTGGAGTATTCCAGCCCTTGAATTGGCAACATAAAGCCTCCTGTATCTCATTCTCACTCTTCCTTTGCTCCCCCTTATGCGTGTTATCCCTCCACCATATACTGGTTCGCTTTCAAAAAAGTGCTTCCTTTACTTGCTTCGACATGATCCGTCACTACCAGGGAATAAAAACAAGCTGTATATTTATCTTGGGGCGGAAGGAGAGAAACAAAATGGACCTGTGGGCAGAGAGCTAAAGATGGATGTCGTCAGGTATCCTTAGAGAGGATGCCTGAACGCAAAGCCTTGTAACAAAGTAGGAAGAGGGGGGGTGGGGTGAAAGACACTTCCTGACAAAGCAGGGAGCTGTGCCCCACGCTCGCCACTCTTTGTTACGTTAACATGAAATAAAACAATAATCATTGAATTCTGTTCGAATGAGTGAGATCCTGGAAAGTAAACAATGGGATCATAATTGCAGAAGGAAGGCGATCAATGCAGGCGGCAATTTGGGCTATTAATATTTGTTTATGCTCTTGTGTGGGTTTTTACATTTGTGTTGAACATCTATAGCGTATTACAGCTTTAGGGCAGACCCCCCGCCTCTCTCCAAACCACACATTTTCAGGAAATCTAAAACACCATCTTGCTTGAGTTACAAAACATTTGATTGTTCACCGCAATCATATACCGTTGCACACAAACATGAACACATCACCTCAAAATCTTGCTCAAGTGCGTATTTATTAAGTAAAAAAAAAAAAGAAAACACTGTCCATTGTTTAAAAATTATAGGTAGGTCGATAAATGTGCTAGAATAGTGGCTACGTCATCTTGCCAAATGCTTTTTTTTCAAATGGTCTTAAAGCTGTGTGTTCGATGCCATAAATAAAACAATGCACTGACTTAGTGGAAATGTATCGACACGCAAATGTACTGTCATGGCTGGTCACATACTTCTGCAGCAAAGCTTTTCCATGATCTTTTTTTTTAAGAGAACAGGCTGACTCAAATGTATCTTGCCTAATTATTTTCACTCGTTACGGTCTAAAAAACATCCAAACTTTCAATCTTGACACGTCATGCGTGGAGAACGAACAATAGGGACAACGCTGAAAAAAAACGTGTTAAATCATTTGACCAACAGCGATATTTATGGTAAGTTAAGAGAGAATTTGTGTTTTGACAAAAAGCTAGAAATACACTCACCCATAAGCACTCGGAAAACAAGAGTTGACCTTGACCCTGAGGACTAAAAGATGGCTCTCAATCACATGATCAATGTGTTCACATAATTCATGTGCAAGTCTATGTCTTTGGGAGGCCAGGAAGGGGATAAGCATGCGTGCGGCGATGAGATCAATGCCCCTGTGTGGTGATAACGAGCCCGAGCCTATCCCCACAGAAGCCTCACGACGTCATCCAGGGTCTCGCTCATTTGGAACATTTGGATCAGCATGGCCATACATACATAATGTGCTTGTAATGGGATCCAGATAAACATACTGTACAGTATTTTGCCACGTCTTCATGAGCCGGACGTTGCTTTTGTACCCCAATACACTGACAACACACCAGAAAGTAAATTATATCAAACCCCAAAATAAAAATGATTGGAAAAAAAAATTACGCAACTTGTCAGCCAGCTGTTGCCTTTCTTCGAAGGTAGCTAATTAACAGATTAACCTCCCGATGCTTTTATTAAATCTGTGCGAGCACGAGCTTGCCAAAACTGTAGTACAATGTGTCTGCCTGTAGGGTGTTAGAACAGGGTGGAGCAAGTGGGGACACCCAAACAAGGGTTGCAGACAGCTGACTAAGTACTGGCATGGTACCATCTGGAAGCTGAAAGGAACAACTCAGGACTTGCCCGGCTCCTTTGCTCTGTTCCCAACTATTGTGAAACAACATCCTTCAATTCAGGAGGATTGCTGAGCTAATTAATGGCATGGCTTAAATGATCCCAATAAGATTCTGGAAAATATTGCTTGCCTGCCACAATGAATTCTGAGATTGGGAAGGGCGTCCAAAAAACAAATTTTCAATAAAACATGACCAGCTGCATTGTGAATTGCATGGAAATAGGAGAAATAAAAACAATTGGTGAAAACTTCCAAGAAAACGACTACATCCATAAACCATTCCTTTTACAGTCCCTTTCTTCTGGCTAGGAAGTTTGGGCCAGCAAAGACAATTTGAATGTGAGTGACATTTAGCGCGTAAGTGCTGTCATTTCAGGTTAAGAGAATGTTTGTCATGATAATGACCCAAATTGGGCTAGCCTGTAGGCATACAAATCGAGAAATCTAACAGAATCCTTTACCTCATGCGTAATGAAAACATAAGTACATGTCAAAACATCGTACATTGTCACCTCAGCAGATCGCTTTAGGCTCCTTAGAGTCCCTCTAAAGTAAAATAAACGGTGCTCCTCAATTTGACACACCACAGAGAACACTGTTGTTGATCACAACCCTGCCGAATTTGGTTTTGAATTAAACATCACCAGGTACATAAAATGAGGCCTCAAAATTGTGGAAAATGAAGCACTTGTCCCCACTCTCAAGTGCTGGGGGCGTGTCCACTGAACGTGCTGAAACCACACCACGTTTAACTTTCAATCAAATACCACTTCTGTGAACTGAAAAAAGGATGCTACCTGATCTAGCGTCATTATGTTGCGAGTCATATTAACCTGTTTGGAAAAGATATCAAAATAAAATGGACTGAACTCAGTCTGCTGGCCTCAGGTTTTTTTTCATTTTCTTTTTCCAATACTTGTGTGCTATTTTTGGATGATTAAACATGAGAGCCAGCCATATGTAGCCATCAACATTGTAGTTTTTAACGACTGCAGAGGCTGGATGCCGTGACCAGATGCAAACCTATGCCTTTATTAAGATTTCTCCCAAAATGGAACTCATTTAATTTTTCACTGTAAACCTGCTAAGTTCATCTGTCCTGAAACAGAAATTGGCAAGGCACAGTTTATAGCAGGAAAAAAGAAAAAAAAGTATGATGTAAACGAAGCGCAGAAATGTAGTGATTTAGGGAGCGAGTGAGTCTGGTATCTAAGGGGTGTTGAATTCAGGCACAAGCAAACACCACTTGCAATGATTAATGCAGTCAATGCGAATTAAATGCAGAGCAGGAACATGACCCAAACACAATTAGTCTGGGCGAACAAACATTACATGGGCATGAATGCAGATTCATTGCTATACGTTCCTAGGCCAATCAGCAAAACTAAATGACAAGGATTGTCCTAATCTGGATGTGCAAGTGAACACGTCTCCATGTTGTGGGTCCACTTCCTCTAGTTCACCGGTTAGCATGACCCAAAAATCCCTCCGGGGGGCCAGAAGCCATAATTACAAATTGGCCCACGCTCTTGGATTTGCAGCAGCTTGTATTAGTTGAGCTCGTGTTCTGTGTTTTTGCAAACACAACGGCAGAAAGGAGACACAGAATACCGCCTCCTCGGGCTCATATTATCTAGCTTTCACCCCTGGTGTCCTTGGTTTGGCAGTGTAAATATTTTATTACCGCTTAATTGGTTGTTGCTTCAGGTTACGTAATAAGGCTGTGGTAGCTGGAACGCTGATGTTTTTCTAACTATCCCCTATCACGTTTTTGTAAAATTCATCGCAAAGTGTTAAGAGGAGACCGAGTGCAAGCTGGCGACACACCATCTTAATAAGAACAGCGATTATGTGTTCAGATAGTGTCAATATTTAACATTCGTCTTATGCGGCAATCTTTATTAGAAGCACTGCCATGACAAAAGCAACATGAGGTGCCTCTTCTTAAAATGAAAATTAATGAGTGGGGTTAAGTGGAGGTGAAAACATAGAGTGGGTCTATATGTGGGCTTATTTGCATGGAGCGTGAAGTGCTCAGTTGGAGTGAAAACGGCAGCTGAGGGTTCTTCACACCATTCGTACACCAAACACCCACTAGCTCGACCGGTCAGCACTCCTCCACTGGGAAAACACAAAGCTGCAACTTAGAGGAGTGCAGAGCTCACAGTGCACTAATGCAGTCTTCACGTTGGGAAAAGGGCCATTTAAAGTTACAGTTATAAAATGAAACACTACTTTAAGGACCCATCTCCTTAGCGTGCCATCGTGGTCGGTTTGCATTACTGAACATGAATCGAGTTTTTCAATGTTTGTTTTGTCATTTTAATCATTTGATATACACATAGTCCAACTTTGGGAATTCATCTAGGGATAGTTTCTCATTTAATTAGGATTGAGTGGCTGTAGATGACTACTCGGCATCATACATTCCTTCACCAACAGTATAGATTAACAGATACGAGCATTAGGTGGTGGCAGCAATCCCAAAACACTTAAAAAATAGTGAACAATTCTTCAAAAATGGGCTTCAAGTTGTTGGTTGCCACTCGCGGTTGAATTTGACTGCCAAACTAAACATCAAACAAGGTCAATTACAATTAATTTGTCCGCTAATTTAATACTACTGCGCGATACAAAACACCATAGACAGGCTGACAAATGGCAGTGTTATGATGCCTTAAGTAATGGATATTGGAAAACAAACGCTGGCGTGACACATATAGACTAACAATACTCAGTCATGTATGCCGTAACCTTAAAAACGACTAATCTTACTACCGCTTTCTGAATCAGTTGTAAACATGTTCATGTATGTCTATGACAGCAGCCCAATGTCCATTACAGTAAGGCAAAAAACTGGAAAACTGTTCAAGTCTTTAAATCCCACTATGTCACGACTGTATTATAGTGTGCTTATTAAAAGACACATTACAAAAATCTATTGTTGTTTTTTGTGGGAGGGGGGATGGATTAAGTTTCATTAATTTCAAGTCAAGTACAACTTTATTGTCAAATGTGCTGTATACAGCACAGATGAGTTATGTCCAAGGAAACAACATTTGCACTCCTATCGCCAGGCACCACTGTTTGCAGCACACATTGCATCCATTTTCTATATCACTCATCCTGTTGAGGGTCACGAGGAAGCTGGATCCTATCCCAGGTGACAGCGGTTGAGCGGATGGTGACATGTCCATCACAGAGCTGATTCTCCAGACAGACAACTGCTCACACTCACGTTCAATTAACTTCAATGAATTACACACACATGTTTTTGCAATGTGGGAGAAACGTGGAGTCCCTGTAGCTAATCCACAAATGCACACGAGAACACAAAGGTTGCAGCCAAGACTGAAACCCCAAAACTTTGCAGTAGGGCAACAGTGCTTCGCCACGACTTCGGCACAATGTAGGATTCAATCTCTTTTTTTCCTTTTACATAGTCACCTTCTGACCTTCACCCACAGGGAGGAAATGCAGTTGTGTTGACAAATGGTTCTCTAAAACGTCCCACCCCTTTTATCCCATGAGTATTAGCAACTATGTCACTAATACTAATGGGTCTTGTGTGGAAATGCACATTTGCAATATATTGGGTGTGCTCATTAGCCAAAGGGGGGGAAAAAACACTACAATTTCACTTTCCATAAGAAAGAAACAAAAGTGCTCATTGATCAGGGAGATCAATGGAGGATCAATAAACTAAACCCTCATCATTCCCAGAGCAGTATAATTGCTGCTGAGATGTAGTTGTCATCACTAAAAAATCAAACACAGATTCTACTAATTGGAGAAGGCCTTTTGCTTTCGGTCATGCAAAAAGCACCTCAAAGTCCCACTAAAGAATTGTGATGGCTACTCCGTGTTGTGAACGTGAGCGAGGCTGGCACCATTACTCTGGCAGACTTATTCAAGTGCACATATACGGAAGGCCTGCTGGTTCACATATATTCACATTCACATATATTTTATATTCTAGAAGATTTCTTCTCTGTGGCAATCCCACACAAAGATAGAAAATCAGGCATTTAACAGTTGCATTGTGTGCGGTCTGCTCCGATAATCTCAATACAGAGCACCTAACACATTAAGAATCTGTTTCCATCATTTATCTCCAAAGTGCAAGGCAGAAATCTCACGTGATCACACCTGACATCAAAAAAATGAATAAGAACAGACACTGCCGGATATGCGCCAACATTTCCAGAATGTTTCCGAGGAGGACTGGAAGCTGGAGCATTGTAAGACGGCTAAGAAAAGATTGGCTTTGGAAAATACTTCTTGGCGGCTGGGGAACCACTTTTAAACATAAGCGACATCGGGTAGGCCATATTCTACTTTATTTACTGCTCCTTCCTGGTCTGTCAGTCAGGGTGACTCTTCTTTGATCGGCTATATTCCATTGATGTCACGGTCCATGGAGTCAAATGACTCGGGGAGACGTCAGCTTTCAAAACAAATAAAAACATGTTGTCCCCAAGTATTCTTCGGAAAAATCTTCGGAATCTTTTCTTTACACATCTCAGACCAAAGGATAATTGGATAGGACAATCTTAGAAGACATATGTCAGGTGTTTGATGTACTTGGTTGGGAAGGGGCAAAATTATGTGTGTTACCCAGCCTGAAGTTAAATGAAGCCCCAAAACTGTCTGAGGTCAGGTTTATATATATATATATATATATATATATATATATATATATATATATATATATATATATATATATATATATATATATATATATATATATATATAAAATAAAATAAAGAAATGGAAAAGCTTTACTGGCTGGCATCACACCCAAGCAAACAGCACATCAACTGCTTGAAAAAGCCTTCAAACTGTGGTTCAAAGACGACCACTTTGCCCCTTCCTGTTTATTGATTACATCGCGCTCCTGTTGGGTAATTGTGCAGTAAATCAAGCATGGTGAGCACTAATCTCAACCCCGAGAGGAAAGTGTTAAAGGTAAAACCTGCTGAAAAGTACATAATGATGGTGCAGTGTTGAAGCCAGGAGAGAGGCTATGCTCCTCCCTCTCACATTTCTCTCACTCACTGGCTGCCTGCACAACCAAAGGCAGAAAGGAGAGTGCTTGGCAAGGGGAGCAATGGGAAGAGTATACAGTTTCTAACCACCTCGCACTCTCTCACTTACTCTTCCAGTCCCTGTCAGTGCATTCCCAACCAAAGCGCCGGGGGCGCCATGCTTGTAAAGAAACCACAGCCTTTTTAAGGGCTTCTTGTATTTACAAAGGGAGGCATGTCGGAATCAAAGGCATTACCACATGACACAACACATTAAACAGTTGGCAGATTGAGAATTTATAGACTACAAAGATAGTGAAGTGGGTAAACAGGAGTAATACGATTGTTGGAGGAGTTAAACTTACCTAAAGAGAGTAAGGAGTAATGGAGCAGCCCTCAGCTTTGCCTTCCCGCAGACCATACGGCTCACGCTGTACTCCAGGTGGAGACAGCTATCATTTTCCCATCAACTTCCTGTTTCTCTCGTCTCCCCACCCCCTTTCCTCGCTGCTCTCTCACTCACAGCTGCACAACTTGATTCTCTGTGCCAGGTTTGAGGAAATACAAAGCTCTGCCTTTCACCCATCTTCTGAAATAGCTCACAAGCTGCAGTTAAGATACTTCTCCCCCCCTCCTCTCTCCCCCTCTCACTGTTATCCTCCTGCCCCCGTGTTGCCGCTCGCCATAATCTCGCCTCAGTTTTAACTTCACCTTCATCAGCAGAGACCTAAAAATACATGATAAATGGAATATGATATTTTAAAGTCTTATCTCTGTTCTTACGGTGCGAATAATAGGGTAGTTAATCCTGCGGATCCTGCTCAGATTGATTAATCAGCACATGCGGACAATCAAATAAATGATTAATATTCCTCGGTCCTGCGGTCGGGCAGTTACCCCCTGAAACCGTCAGTAATAATTCAGTAACCTTTCGCAGACCACAGGCTGAAGCTAGTCAACCTCACTCAGCATCAGCGCTCTGATGTTGAGCAGGACTTTGAACTCTCCACACACAGACTGAGACACGGCTGCGCGAAAACAATCTCCAGTCTACGCTCACGCCAATCCTCCGATGGTGGCTCCCTGTCTGATCAGGCTTACGTATCGTAAACAATACAAACAGGCGGACCCAAGCTTGGCTTATTTGGCAAAGGTTACACAGTAAGATTTTCCAATTGTTAAAAAAATAAAAACTCCATAGACAGTGAACTCCAACTAGACCGCATAAGATCCGTCACGACCTCACTATATCGCACATTTTCAAGCAATCATTTTTGTAATGTTTTTTTTCCAGGCAAGTCTAAATTCAGAATTGCGTGCTTTCAGTGTAGTACCACATTGTACTGCAGCATTCCGGGCACCACTGAGGTCGACAGAATGTACGGGATCACCTCATCAATTAAGGATGGTGGTAGTCGTACCATGGCATGAGCACGGATGGAACTGTTTCCTTTGTATTTATTAATGATGTGGCATATGCTTCATAAAAACTATTGTGATTCCAGATGCCTCATGGCACTATGCTGACAGAAACTTTTCCCAAGCAGCAACTCCACCAGGCCTGACCGCACCAATGAAGCACAGCCCATCCCTCCCGCTGTGGCGCAAAAACGGGGAAAAGGCGACCGACCCCCCCCTACCTCGTCTCTTTCACCCATTACCAAGATGACTCTTCCTCCCACAGAGGTCAGCGAACAGCCTTCTTCATCATGCTCCACTCTTGGAGCTGTTATTAATCAAGGAGAAGGCCAGAGGCGGAAGAGAGTACCTTTTGGCACTGGGATAAATTTGATGGGGGCTGGGCCAGGACATGGTAAATCCATGTATATTTATAAAAAGCTTCTTTTTGTAATTGCAATATTTGGACATACGATGTTACGCAAGAGCCAACGCATGCATCGGCTAAACACGTGGGGACTCACCCCCTTCCTAAATCCGTATAACTGCTCTAAAGGAGACTTGGCCTTTGTGTTGCGACTGACCAGCTGGCTGCCAGAATCAGCATGTGCAGCTGTCCACTGTGACAAATGCAAGCACACCACCACCGGTGCACGGTGACTCCTCCTCACTACACTGCTTCTGAGACAATGCCAGAAAAACACACCTCAAAAGTCGCTGACCTCTGACGGAAGTTACAATTGAGATAAAAATCCCCAACACTAACCCTACACTCAAACTTAGACTGGCAAATAGGCCTTGTGATGTATAGTTTTGTCATTAATAGGACCCCAAAAAAGGGCTTATCTAAACATCACTGCTCACTTTCATCTCTTCTCTTGTTCGACTGTTTATAAATCAGCTGCACAAATATTTATGTGCTGAACGAGGAAAATGGCTGGTCTGGGTTCTATCTCTGCTCGCCTTCCCTCCCTCCCGTCTTCTCATGCACGAGGCCACCGCAGACGCAACACGTCAAGGCTCCGGGTTTCATCCATCTTATCTGTTCTGTCGCAGGTTATTGTGTGGCTCCTGAAAAGGCTGATGGACCAGAGCAAGTTTAGGAAGATGTTACAAAGCAATGTCAAATATTTGCACATACTGTCAAATTTGATAAGATTATGAGTAATAATGGGACATTTGAAGGCAGTTAAAGATGCAGTATGGAATTTCTGGGCATTCTAACTCCATGGGACAACAACCGTTGCACTTGATTTTTTATTGGGAACATTTGTGTACAAGCTGACCGAGGTTAAGTTGCTAAATCACATTGAAGTAAATGTAACAGGCAGATACTTTGTCAGAAGCGAAGTAAGCCAAACCACTAACGAGTCTGTGTTGTAATACCACGACTGATCACTTTTAGTGGTCCAACAAGTTTTTACCAGAAGTGTTAACAATCTTGTACGTCAATCTAAACACTGATGCTGGAACTAGCACGCAACATGGGAGGTAACCAGGCAGGTTCACTATTATTACAGATCACTAAAGTAATCTGCCATGACAAAGACAAGCATTTTATTGTTAAGTGTCTCCATTATTGCAAAACATTGTTCATTCCAAAATGCTTTTGACATTCAGTATCTAAAAACATTGGTTGCCGGCCAATGCCTGTGTAGCACTCACACGCACTCATAAATGCCCATAACTAATGTAACATCATCAGTAGACAATCTTACAAACAAATAAAAAAATATATATAACAATGTTCAAAACATTTCATGGCCTCTGCTTCCCTTTCAGCTCACCTATCTGTTTCTGACAACAGAACACACAATGGGAGAGGCCCAGAGATCCTGGATCCATGCTGTGTAATTGCTCCCCTTAGCCCTGACCTCTGATCCAGATCCCTGTGATACACAGCATATCTCTTAAATTGGGAATTGGGCAAATATTCTTCTAATGACCACACTACCACAATCCTAGATGAAAACAGAGAGGAGGGTGGAATCAATCTTTCTTTTTGCTGCCCTTGACTGCCTCTATTAGTTTGTATTAGTTTTTTTTTATCTAATAGTTGGCTTCCAAAACTGTGGTGGAGTGCTGAGCAGGGTGGAGTGTCTATTTTCAACCTGACAAGGCAGTGGACTTCAGTGAGATGCATTAACGAGGAGATAACCAAGCAACGCTCTGAAGGAAATATCTTTTAAACAACATCTTGACTGCCTTTCCGATGTACACATTGTGTTTGCTGAGCTGCCATTAAAAGAAAAGGAAAACAAAAGACAACCTTAATCTAAACTCTGCAGAGTGTTGATCTTGCAATCTACACTCCAGATAATTAAAAAAAGATAAGTTGGTTCAAGCAGGGATAAAACCAATTGGAATAGCTTTTTGCTATGACGCACCGTCGTGCAGAACAACAAAGACGGTGTTAATGCAATGCTGCATGTGTTTGCGCCCACTGTACAGTCAGACTGCATAAAATGTGTGTGTTTTCTGCGGGCAGGGGTGGGTGGGGGCTGACGGGGTGATAGTGGTGAACTGGCTTGTCGATCGATGCAGTGATTGGCAGTTAATGGCTTTTCCTGTTCTGCCTTGGTAACCCTGGCCTGATGGCTGTTGCGTCTGATCAGGGATGGCAGATGGTGTTTGATTTTCGTACATAAACCTCTGACTTTGTGGAGATGGCTTCATCATGTTTAATGATTTAAAAGTTAAGTTGAAAACTGGGCGCAGTCCATTTTAGGAAAGCATTAGACCCTCCAGACGTGAGCGGTCTTTCATACATGCAAGCATACATGGTCTTCCACACACAATATTGTCAAAATGACTTCGCTATCAGGCGGAATCCTCGCACTTCCAAAATCGCTCCTCGTTCAAGTTGTTAATTGTGATGTTATGTCATCATGTACCAGCGTGCACCAATATCAACACAACATCCATCCATCCATTTTCTGATCCGCTTTATCCTCACAAGGATCGCAGGGTGTGCTGGAGCCTATCGCAGCTGTCTTCGGGCAGTAGGCGGGGGACACCCTGAACCGGTTGCCTGCCAATCGCAGGGAATGCAGAGACGGAACAACCATCCGCGCTCACACTCACACACAGGGACAATTTGGAGTGTTCAATCAGCCTGCGATGCATGTTTTTGGAATGTGGGAGGAAACCGGAGTACCCGAAGAAAACCCCACAGGCAAACTCCATACAGGAAGGTCGGAGCTGAAATCGAACCTCTGCACCGTGAGGTCGACGCGCTAACCATTCGACCACCGCAAATGAGAGTGCGTCCATTATCTTTCCAAACTCCTTCTCAAAGGCCTTCCGTGAATAACGCCAAAAATAAAATATGTGCCGACTATACGTTTTATTAGGTGGAAATGAATCTGCATGCATTTACCTTCGTGGCTGATGAGGTCCTTATGCACTGGAGCATTAAACAGATGCATTTCAACAAAATAAGATTTGTAAAATGTATCTCATTTTCACCCAAAAGTGATAATATTTTAAAATACATACAATGTTATATTATGAAGACAGCTACATCTCATCCTCATCTACTAAGTACTTTCAAGTGATAACAACAACAAAAGATCCACAGCCAAACAATTCCTTTTTTTTTTCCATTCATTCAACAAACAAGCAAACACATCGACGAAATTATACACTCCCTGGACAAGATTGCATGCGCGTGTGTTTGTGTGTATTTCAGCATTAATCATTTCAGCCATAAACTGGATTCCAGATTTCACCATTTCCAATACTCAACAGCTCCAAGAGCCTTCACTTTAACAGTAGCTGTGCAGACAGCCTTGACGCTTCAAATTATTTCAATATGGCTACTCCAACCTAACGAGCACATCTTAAGGAAATTCCTAATTAGTGACAGAGCGATGTCATTTGAAGTGAGGATTTATGTTTGATTTATCCAGCTGTTCTTCATTTCAAGGCTATAGCTAACTTGATATTTACTGACACTTTAAAAGGATCTGCCAAGAAGGGCATTTTTGTGAATCTGAGTTTGCTTGTCTTCAGGAAAAAAAAAAGTAATATCACTTGGTCTTATCACCTCTGCCTGCTTTGTTTTCCAAATAAAATCAGCAGGGTGAGGTGAAGATAAGAAAACAGCAGACATGATATGTGGGCGGGGCTTAACATCACCATATCACACATTCGTTCAAGGCTCCAAGTGGTTTTGCATCACAGTTTGGGACTTATCAAAACACACTGAGTCGCAAAACTGAGACTCAGTAATTTTTAAATTTGTCCGAAATTTGAACGGCAGACGTGGTGCCAAAAAGGATTGCGCTCATGTCACCTTCGTGCTGGTCGTCTGCAGTCGAGACTCCGAGGCAAACGTGCCACACTTATGTTGCATCAGCTAGCGAGCAACGAACTTCGACTGGCTAATTCGTGGCAAACCAAATACGGGAGTCGCTCCTTAGTCAGTAATCATCACCTCCATAGGAGCAAATAAGGTACACTGCGGACAAGTATCGTTCTCATGAAGAGAGGCGAGTATTAGCAGAAACGAATTAGCAAAACTGCTCCGCACAGAAAAAAAAGTTACGTTGAGCCTTGGCGTTAGAACATCCCCCCCTAGACTTCCCTGTCTATTTTGGGTATCAGTTTGACATGGAGGAATGTAAAGGCCATAATGTATCAGCGCCCTTGAGAAGCTAAAGAGCATTCTTATCCCCAACTCTTCTTGCTGCCTCTTTCTATTATCCACTATCACTTCCTCCCACTCAAACCCGTTGCCTCTTATTCTGGGAGAAGGTTTAAAGTAAAACACAGGTGTAGAAGACGACACCCGTGGGAAAGATAACGATTGGGAACATTCCTGGCGCTGAAAAAGAACTCCCCCCCCAAAAAATACTTCATCTGAGGAACTATAAAATTGCCTCTATTCTGAGAGTATGCCTTTGACCCCTTTGAGCCTCCACCCAACGTTCCCCAGCGCTACCTCTGACATCACTACCTAATAATTTAAACAAGGGATTCTATTCTCTATCCTTTTTCCATATTTTTATTGAAGAATCCGAGACATGATGAGAAAACAAGATGCAAATGATATTTTCCAGAGGCCCCAATAAAAACGGCATGACACTCGGGGCTGTGTCGTTTAATTACTGAAGAATGAAATCTTTTCTTCTACATCTGGAGGAAACATCATCCACATAACACTGATAGATTTATAGCTCACAATTTGAACCCTTGACTGCGTCACATGGCAAATTAGGCAGAATACGGATCAACAACCAGCACCAAACCAACTTAAAGTCTTGATGGGTCACCGAGATTTTGATTTGAGGAGTTTGCATGCAACGGGGTCTATGTGACTTACAAATAATAAACAGCCAATGCGTGTTTTCTAATCCGAATGGATTCGATTCACCTCAATCTAGAGAGCCCTAAGGGGCAGACTTGTTGGAACAAATGGAAAGTGAATACCAGCAGAATGTTCCCTCCTTTGGACACCGTGGCAGTTAGTTTTTGTCCCTCAGGGTACAGTCGATACTAAAGTTCCCCATCGGGCTAGTTATTGGACTCCAAATCACTGCCTCCCAAAAATCAAAGGATGTACCCATATGCTCCCAAGCTGGAATTTATGAGTGTGCCAGTGCACCTGTACCCCTCTAAGGTACAATGTTTTACTTTGGTACAGAAACTGTAATCATTGTTGGACCTGGCTTCTTCCACACAAACAGAGCAAAGCGGCTGGATGGACAAATAGCTGATATCCTCAGCAACAACTCCACCATTAAATCCATGCATCTAGGGCTCTTTAGGCTGTTGTAGTGGTAAATTCCATGTACAAACCAGATGAATTAGGGGCAAACTTGTTTTTGGTGATCCAGTACATTGACTGTACATTTTGGACAAAAGGCAAGGACGTTGAAATGATTGATCAGCAAGTTCTGCATAGCGATAATTTTGCATAACACCACAGCCCTACTCAGTATCTTAAATCCAAGCAGATCACTAGTCCCAGTGCGGTGCTCTTGGTCTGTAAGAGAAGAGGTGTCCTGTCTCCTCATCAGTCTCCTCACCCTAACTTGCTTTCATGTAAAGTCCTACTGAACACAGACCTCAGAGCTGAGTAGTTTTGCAGCTCCAACCACGCGGAGGCCATTAATCTGGTGGCTAAGCCACTGATGTATTGATGGCACAGAGCCGGTAAGCCTGCCTGCTTCACTCTCTCCATCCCTTCAGTTTAGGGACTGCATGGAGTCACACAATTGTCCATCTGGCAAAACATTCAGCTGCCCATTGACTCTTTCCATCAGGTGTCGTGGCCATAGGTCACTAAACAGACCAACTATCATTGCTTATAGACCTATCAGAGCAATGATGCAACTTCAAACCAGATTAGATGAAAACAAAAAATGCCTGCTAAAATATTAATAGTGTTTCGTCTTTATTGAACGGCACGGTCTCTTGGATTAGACGAAGGTCTTAGTTGAAGAATGGTTTCAAGAAAGGTTGAGCACTGAGTTAGACAAACAGGTTAACAGTCTTAGCGGGCTAAAAGACTTGATCTGTATTTGGACTTGATTGACTTTTAACCTATTTAATTGCAGATAGCAACAAGTGGGGTGATGACAAACACCCGTGTAAAACAAAATGAATCAGGAAGAAGTCCCCAATAAGTGATGATTAACTGTAATTTATAAGAGGTGTGTGGGTACATCATCTTCTGTGTGCAATCAAAAGCTTATGCATGTAAAATGGGAGAATGGGCCGTCTCCCAGGATGTGCAGCAAGCGCTTTATTGGAGCGGTAGTACCAGTAAATCAGCTCTCAGCTCTTCCTGGAACTGCTGCAACCTTTCCCACTGAGCACTATTACTGAACAATCATAGGCAAGCCATGATAATTAGAGTATCTATCCTTCCCACCCTCCTTCCCCGCCACCCCCCTCTCTCTCCATCTTCCTCCTACACCTCTTCATAGACGTCTAGAGGGTTAGGCTCAGCTCCGGCTGGACGTCACTTTGCCAAGTTGCCTCTAACATTACCCGACATCCTTTTTGTCTCATTCCACATGTAAAATGATGAGCGGGCACTTTAAAAGTTCAAACCCTTGAGAAAGGATTCAAACTGGGCAACACAGAACAGCAGGAGCAATAACATTCGATAACCTTGATGAAGGGTCAAATCTGCAGACTCCTCAAAGTCAGCCATCTGTTGTACCAGTCACACTTGGCCCTGTGTAATGTGCAAAGTGTGGAACGACAACTTACTTGCAATAGTCCCACAAGCACAGACTATAGCTCACTGCAGAAATCCATTGTGGCAGTTCTAATCACGGATGTAAAGAGATCATCCAACCTGCAAGCCAGTGAGTAGAATCATCGGTGAAGTATTCTGATGCCATGCAGCTGCTAATCCCTTCATTTACTTTACAGTCCATTTTTCTCTTTGCACTGTGGATTCCATAGATATGTATTCCTCAGGCTGCAGTGGACACTAATACTTCTGGAACGCACTGAAGTGTAAAATAATTGAACGATCCCCATCCAAAACAGATGTTTTGTGTTTCTTCATTGGCCAGCCCCTGAGCTTCACTTTACACTGTATGTTGGAATTCACAAAAAGCAGATCGTATGTTTAGAAACTCGGCATGTATGAGACAGGCGGTGGATTTAAACTGTTGTGAGGCACTTGAAAAGTTTGCAAATGCTCAACAATCCAGGACCGGTCTTGGAGACAGCGGTGTCAAGACTTTCAAGAAAGATCCCCCATTTGATAGTGACGGCACTCTCTGCCTCTCAGTCCATGGCCAAGCGGCATCTGGAGTGGATTTTGTGCGAGCAGACACTGAGGAACATGATTACATTCAGCTAACTGCGCTCTAAACTGATTATGCAAGTGCCAAGCTAATGGACTACATTTGCAAGAAGAAAAATAACATTCAATCAATCTCAATTACCGCCGATTGCACCGGCCCACGAGACAAGGAAGGTTGCCAGCTAACTACCCCTCTCCCTCCACCACACCACCCAAGTTCCTCCCCTTATCCCGAACCCTTGACTGGAAGCCGGGGCTCGGTTTGGCCCCACCCATTCTGTCTGGCCAGAGCAGCCAGAGCCAAAGAGCTGGATTAGTTCCACTCATCTCACCTCCAAACTAACACATAGTTTGCCCTGGGGCTGGCTGTTAGTACCGGAGCTATCATATTCACATGTACAACTGGAAAATGAGAATAGAGGGCTCAAGGACATGCCTATTCTGAAAACGCTTTACACAAACTAACAACAACAACAACTTTATTTAGAGAGGGGTCTTTTTGAGGGCATGTGGGTGACTATCATCAACAGAGCTGCACAAAACTCTTCGGTCCACATCGCAAAGAAGAAATTCAGAATCAGAGCACGAGAGCATGTTGGCAGAGCCTCTTGTACTTAGAATGGAATCTGTCATCAGAGAGCACAGTACACTGCAGAAGAAGTCATCACCCCCCCGATGTGTGGTGGTCTGTGCGGTTAGGGTGACTTGCTGGATGTTTCTGTGGTCTTTTGGAACATTCCAATACATGAGGTGGTGGGGTTGATATTTTTAGAAAGCCCTAATATGGGCCACATACCACAGACTCTCAAATTATCCCATGCAGCTTAGCTCTAGGTTTCAATCTCCCTTTTTAATTCCAGTAATTACAGGCTCCAATTTATATAGAGCTGTGCACACAAAGGGCCTGTTTAATGCAAACCAGTTTGATTCTGGCAAAGTATCCCAAGCGTCACCCACATCTTACACTACGTTTATGCTGATTTGATGTATTTTCACAATTCAGCTATTTGTATCAGATTTATTTGGGGAGGAATAAATGCGTGGGGACTTTCCTCTTTTATCCCTGCCTGAAATGCCAAGTTGTGGGTTACAGGCGTGGGCTAATATGGCTGCGTGTCTGCCAGTACCTCCACCAGGACAGTAAATTCAACGGTGCTAAGACTGTGACACCAAGTGCAGAGGCAGTGCTGCCAAGAGGCCTTACAACCATGTACTTGTTGTCCGCTAATCACATTTGTGAGTCATAAAATGCCTAGTCATAAAATGATACTTGTCATCGAGTATGCATCGTTATTTATGCATTCTTGAGTTTGGTTGAGGATTGAAGCGAGCTTATGAGATCTGCTCTGGGTGAGAATGCAGGTACGTTCTGGACAGTTTTGCTCCCAAGATTCACTGGTTTTAAGAAACATGGAGCCAACGTAAGAGGCTTAAGTCGTAAAAATGATCATTCCTAGATGTGTTGTACATATCTAATCCCCCCCACAGCCCAAGCAGCGGTATGACATATGTCTTCTCTTAAAAATTTGAGCGGAAAAAGAGACAGAAGAAAATCTGTCTCTCTTTTTCTCTTGGTCTTGCTACAAGGAGGAAATCACACGTATAAAGTGCACAGTATATCCTCTGAGGCAAAAACAATCCATCCCGCCCAAAAGGTGTGAGGAGGAGAGAGAGGTTGCCAGAATCTCATCTGGTTTAATGCAAGACTGTCATCAGAATGCGGCCAGGGTTGGTCTGGCAGATCCACATGGATGTCATGTTGTTTATGGACTCTGAAGACAATCCTCGCTCAGTGCTCTATGCATTTTTAAGGGGCATATGTGACTGGGGATTTTCTGTTTTTACAGGCCGAACTAGCCTCCCCCTCATCCCCAGGACCCGTTTGATGACATTAGTTGGAGCTTGTCTCTCACCTTCCCTTTAACCAAACCATGAACATTGATTTCTCTCTCATGTTGTTTCAGTATAAAGTCCTCAGAGACAGGAGTGCTGCATCCTATGCCAGTGGTTACTATAAAGTATTCATAAAGCAACATTATTTTATGGACAGTCTTTTTGAGGGGCTTTGCAGACCAATTTAAATTGAGCCTTTAATGTGACTGGACAGCACATTTGCTCACAAGCCTTTTAATCTGTGCTTCTTAAAATTTGGTACAAAATAAAACTACATCTCTCTCTCTCTCTCTCTCTCTCTCTCTCTCTCTCTCTCTCTCTCTCTCTCTCTCTCTCTCTCTCTCTCTCTCTCTCTCTCTCTCTATATATATATATGTGTGTGTGTGTGTGTGTGTGTGTGTGTAAGATTATATTGCAGTGTATGTAATGATTTACAGAGAGGATGTGTTATCTGTGTTATCTGTGCTTGTCTGTGATTTGTTGTGTGTGCTTATTCTACGTGTGTATGTGCCAGTTTGGGTTAAGTGTGGAGTGGTCAAACCGCAGACTCACAGGATAGGTACCTAAGTGGAATCAGGGCTGTTAGATTTATGGCCATTTGTTCAGAGAGTGTTCATCCATTGGCTATTATGGAATGATTAGAGGAGAAGGTGAAGCTCCAAGTCCAGCAAAAATCAATACGGCTGTCGAGAACGATTCAGCCTCTCCTGCTCCGGGGAGTATTAGCACCAAACCTCTGTCTACTTGCACTTCTTCATTCGTCTCCGAGTGATCCACCCCACATCTAAGATCAGCTTTGTCTGCTGTGTTCCTCTCGTGAAAGCATTGTGGTTTCCATTCTATGGAGCAACCAGCAAGGTTGTCCAGCAAATGACCAAAAATGCCTCAACAGCATAACTTTGGACTGGATTGTAATTACTGTGTTTCCAACACTCGAGGGAGACCAACTCTGTGGGTGTATGCATGCCAATATCCAGTAAGAGTATCATTTTGTCCATGCAGCGTACAGTGGAACCTCTAAAAACAAATGCGCCTGAAGAATTTAATTGAAAAAAAGTTCTTTAAATATTATGGTTTGAGATGTCAGCATACACTTTGACACAACGCAGACACTGAAACTCCCAAAAGAAAGACCAACAAGACCAATGGACTTATGGATTTCTGTGCCCGTCACAGATTGTCCATAGTGAACTATGTTCAAACGTAAGGAATTGGCACCAGCACATCTTTGACCGCAATTTGATGATTGATGATTGGGTCAGGTTTGGTGGCCTCAGTATTGCATCTCTGCTTTTGCAGATGATGCGGTGCTGTTAGCTTCTTCAATCTGAAACAATGGTCCACAAGGGTGGAGCGCTCTCTCCGGGTCGAGGATGGGTTCTTACCAAGTGGAGGGGTTTAACTATCTTGTGGTCTTGTTCACGAGTGAGGACAGGATGTAACGGAGATTGACAGTTGGATTGGACTGCTGTGATGTGGACTTTATAACGGTCTATCATGGTGAAGAAGGATTGAGCCGAAAGGCGAAGGGGCTGGGGAGAGGGAGTCTGGGCTTCCCTCCCAAAACCGTTGTCCCTGCCACCCAACCCCAGATAAGCAGTAGAAAATTGATGGATGGGCAAAACCAGTTGGAGACGATTGGCCACTCATGTAAAACCAGTTGCCAAATGCCGCAGACTGCGTGACAGGTCAGTGGGTTCTGGCCATGTCAATCTGTTCAATCTGTATGTGGCAGTCTGAACTGTACTCTCCATCCAGCACAATAAATTGAGTGAGTGTAAAATCTGGTGATAAACTGTTTGCTGTAAACCTAGTGACACAATTAGTGGACCACTCACCTTGTAGAGTTTGAGGCTGGCCTCATGTCGGGAATTCACCGTGTGCATCCTCAACTTCTCCAAGCTGTTTGTGTAGTAGTCGCAAGCGTTGCACTTCAGGTGCACTGGGTTTCCAATGGCCACGCATTTCAGTCGCCACTCGTTGCCTTTGCCTCCCTCCTTAATATGGGCAACAAGCTGGTACTTTTGAACGTGCTTGTCCGTCTTGCAGTGGAGCTGGAAATTGGCCTTGAGTTGAGTAGTGTAGTGGCACAACTTGCACTGGTGAGAGTCGCCCACCACGGCGCGCCACTCTTCCTCAGGCAGGCTGCGCTCGGCCCCCATGTGGATGCCAAGCACATCCAGGTTGTCAGTGGTGAAGCGGTTGCACACGGCGCACTGGAAGAGTTTGAGCGAGGGGTCGCTGGTTTGTGATAGACTTTCTCCCAGGTTCATCAGCTCCTCTGACACCAACTGGCCACTGCCCAGGCGCATATCCATCGGGATCTCCCCACCTATAGACAAGTGTGGAATCGAAACAGTTTGATAATTCATCATAACACGCAACACATGCCAAGTTTAAGAACTAATGTGAACTCAGTTCACAGATCAAGTTATGTCTCTTTAACACTGTATGCTTCAGGCAGTCATTTCAGGTTGATTCAGGCAGACGTTGAGTCACTGTGTCAATCTTATTGCGAATAACATCACAGGTAAAGTAAAGCAGTTTTACCTAAAAAAATAATGAGAATTGACTTGGGAAAAAGACTCAAAACCTGATCGTCCAAAGATTTCAGTCAATTATCAGCCTCATTGAATTGTTTGGCCTGATATATACGGTACATTCTAATGGCTCGTCTGCCAGTTATAGCACAAAATATTTTGTAGCGAGTTTACAATTTTTATAAACAAACTACTTTTGTTGTCTGATTAAGCTTATTTTAGCTAGATTGGCATATAATCGGAATAGACTGCAAAGAGGAAAAACGTGATTACATCATTTGGCACCAATCATAAAACTGAATGAATGAATAAAACAATGATAAAGAATATGTTTGCCTTTTCTGCCTGAGATATATCTTTCTCCGCCAAAATGAGCAATGTGGACTTGACCCCGCCCTGCCTGTAAGTAATCAACTGGTTGGGTTGTCATTTCAGAGCTTCAACTAAGCATTTATTTGTAATCAATGTAAGCGTTGGTTCTATAGTGGAATAATACTGTAAATGGTTCTGTTTCAATGCACCCTTTCCACAACCCAGCCATTGACCTCATAAATTACACTACACCTTTTTGGACTGTAAAATGCACCCTGACATGACACTGGTATCGGTAAAAGCAAATTATATGGTGGTGATTAATAACAAGCACATTTTACAGTATGTCCTCATGTTTGTTTATATATGTGCACAGGCCTTATTTTATTCATACAGCTGTGAAGTTACCTATCGGGTAAGATACAAATTTGCAGTGAAAATAAACACGCTTAATCAAAAATTCAAGCAGTCTTAGTAAAGAATATAAATATTTAAGCAATTTAAGGCACCTGTGGGAATAGACCCAAGTCAAAAAGGTATCCGATAGAGCTCCCAGCCAACCCATGCCCACACCCCCCGCTAGACTTTTTGTTGTTTGTTTAAAGCTTTGTTTCCCAAATCAATGCTCTGGTAAGCAGATGTGTAATTGTTTTCCAAAAACTAATGTGAGCCCTTCCTCTTTTTAGCTCTCTCACGCACCATCATGTTTCCCCCTTGAACGACATCATTTAAGTGCTGGGAATAAAAACTATCAGGCAGGGAGTATATGAAGTTACACCTCACACCAAACCTTTATTTTATGTGTTATACTGCAGAGTCATAGGATTCTTTCTGTGTGTAGGTGTTGGACATCCTCTATTGTGTGATCAAGGATGACACAACTGACATTTATGAACCTAGTGTGTGTCATCTTTGCCTCCCTAGTAACATGCTTATTAGAACTCACCTCACAGGAAAATGAACCAGATGGTGAAGAGGGTAAAACATTAGTCACAGCAATCAATTCCTGTTTGTGTCTTTGAACTGGCAACAGTTAGAGACGAGTCTGCACAAACTGTGGGGTTGTAAAGGGCACAGCAAACATGCTGCTGTGGTGCTTAATCGCCTATGCTGGTCCTCTAACCTGTCTTCTTGGGCCATAATAAAATACGCACATAAATAGACTTACAAAGATGTAAATAAATAAATAAATAATGAGGAACTCGAATGGCTTCAGCAGCAGTTTGGGCATGATGATATAAAAAGTCTGACACGTGCTGCCTTTGCCGGAGAAAAGTGATGTAGGGGACATTTTAGCCCCCCTAATTAACCTTTTGTTCACGGGAAAATTGGGTATCACAAAATAAAGTGCACTTACAACTGCATCAATATGGTGTCACCTAAAAGTGAAAATCAAAACAAACAGTATTTCAAAGTGATGAATGACCTTCCCTATACTTTTTCTGGAAATGCACAACGTTCATTTGCCACCGAGACCCAGCAGATTTGGGAGATTTAATTAGAAGCTTCAGATGACGAGGCAAAAGCAGCAGAAAATCAAACCTACAAACATTTCTGCAGATAGTTTCAAGGCATCAAAATGTGAATGCGGGCTCCAATCATGTAAACAAACAGGTTGAGCTATATTTCAGTGTAAAAATGAGATAATTTGGTTTGTGAACTTTGAAATAGAACATAAAATGCCATTTGATCTTTATAAAGGTAAAACCAGATACTAATTACATCACGACTGGAGTGATTTTGCAGCGCAAGAGACATATAATTAGAGAAGAAACTCACCAAGTGCAGGGGTCAAGGCAGCCATGCTGGGATCTAGAGTAAAGCCCCCCATCAGAAACTGGGCCTCAGGTCCTGTTGGGTCTATCTTGAGGCCTGGTGGTAGGCTCATGTTTTGTGTCAGGTAATACTGGTATAGCTCAGCCTCGGAGGGGGAGGGCATAGCTCCCAGTGCGAGTCGGCCATGTTGCATCTGAGTCACGTTCTGTTGGAGGAGCATCATGTTGTGCATGTGCTTCTCGCTGGTCATGTGGATACGGAGGTTCCGCGCCACGTTGGTTTCGTAGTCGCATACCTCACAGCGCCAAGTGGGTTTGCTCTTTGGCTTGGTCGGTGAGGGGGCCCCGCACGGTCCGCTTACATGGGCAGAGGACTGTGTGGGGTGGTGGTGGACAGGGTGGTGGCTACTGGATTGGGTCACAGAGGGCACGGCCACCACTCCTCCTGGGCCGTGTCCAAACACCTGCTCTTGAGCAGATCCAATAGAGCCTCCATTCTGCAGTGTCTGCATGTTGTTTAGATGTTTATCCGACTGCATGTGGATGCTCAGGTTCCCCTTGGTGGTCGTTGAGTAGTTACACACCTGGAGAACATTGGACAACCAATCACATAACAATCAATGCAAGCAACCACAGAGGTGTCTTGAGATCCAAGTTTCATTTGTTCAGAGACCATGGCCTGTTGGGGGCAGTATACGACATAGATACAGATTTATTGTTCATTTAGGCGTAATTATGAATCTTAATTGAGATACAGTATGTGCCACCCAGCTGCCATATGATTGGCTGCTGCGTACAGTCCTGCCTAGATGAAGAAGCAAACGAGTGTATCCTGCCCAGAATTCAAGTGGGATTCCAAACACATCAACTCCTCTCTCAGTACATCAGTACGGTACGAATATTAGTTGTTCCTCAGAAGATAAAGGATAAACTGAATGTGAGTACAGTTGTATTGTCAGCTTACATGTTGCTGCACCAATTGTTGCCAACCTGTTGCTTAAAGGGTTAAAGAACCGCACATTTGACGCTAATTAGCATTGTCATTGAGCTAGCACACTGAAAGGATAAGGTATGATTGTTTTAAATGCAGAACGTGTAAGTCACTTTGTTTTATGTTTAGTTTGACACTAAACTTGCTGGGAGTGGAACCAAACAGCTTGAAGTCTGTTTTGGATGAAATGTTCACGAATTGCCATGCTGTTGCTTTTTTAAAAAGTGAGCCGAGTTGACTGCCACCGTACAGCCTTCATATTCAGATTTGCACTTTCAAGTCAAAGCAACAAAATGACAATTGGTACCTTGAAAAACTTTGGGTCAATTTTATTTCAAACACCACTATCTTGAGAAATCCTAACTATGCCAAAAGACATTAAAAACGGCTAACACACCACCAAAACCTTCTGACCATATCCTTAAAAAGTTCAAAATGTTACATACCTCACATCGGAAAGGCTTGTATCCACATGTATAGCTTTCTCCGCGCGCCAGACGAGGATGACTTTGACCGCTGCTGCAGTATACACAAGAGCCTCCAGAATCTGGGTGCTTTTCTTTCATGTGAGCCTCCAAAGTCTGTTGATATTTGTAATGCCAGTTGCATTTGGGACACTTGAGCGTCTTGCATGAGTTACGCGAATGCATCATGGTCATATGACCGCCCAAAGAGCGCGAGGAACCTAGAACGGTGTCACATTTGGGGCATTCCACCCCACTTCCAACACTGCCACCGGGCCCGTGGTTCTGTGAGCAGTCATTCACCCCTGTTAGGTCACAGGAACCACCTGGTAAAGGGTGAATGTGGCCATGAGATGATGAATGCAGGTGATGATGATGGTGAAGCATGTGGTGTTGCTGCAGAAGGGATCCGTTTTCGTCCTCTTCTTCAGCTGGGCAATCATTTGGTTCTGGAGCTGTGGCACTATCTCGATTGGCACTTTCATCAGCAGCAGCATTGGAGGACAGAGGTGAGGAAGAAGTGCCAGCAGTGTCCTCCTCACTCTTTCTGACATTAGCCGCTGCCATCGCCAGGGGACCGGTGGATCCCTGGCAGTTAAAGCTCAGAGGCAGCTCTGAGGTTCTCCCCCCACCTTCTGGAGCTGAAACCTCCTCCTTGACAGAGGAAGAAGTGGAAGCAGGGGATTTGCTGTTTCGCGTGTAACTGACTGCAGGGGTGCAGGCAGAAGGCTGGAGAGTGCTACTAGGCATTAATAAAGGAGATTTGGAAATGCTTTGGTTTGAGATAGCTGATTCCCCTGCCTCACCTCCACCACTGCTACTATTAACACCACTGGTCACAACTGTGCCTTCTGCCTCCACCTCATCTCCTTCCCTTAACAACGGTTCCCCTTCCTCTTCTTCCGAACCCCCACCTGATGTGACGTACTGCCAAGGCCCTCACTGGCCCCATCGTTTCCCTTGTAAGCCAACTCTTTCCCAGTAGGCTCCTCTGTTCTCCCCCCGTGTAAAGACAGGGCACTGGAGTCTTTGGCAGAGCCTGGGGTAGAGGGAAGAGTGGATGCTTTGGGAGCGCCCAGCCTTCCAAGAGACAAGACCGAGCTTAGCGGGGTTTGCTGCGGCTGCTGTTGCTGGAGGCTAGAGTCGGAGTCTTTGTTCAGGAGGGTCTCGCTGCCTCCGCTGCTGCTTCCAGGCTCCAAATGGACACCACTAAATGTGCCATAAAAGCTCTGGCCAGAGTTCATAGGAAGCAGGGGAGGTGGCACAGGAGTGCTCTTATTTTTTGGTTCCAGGAAGCTGATGAGGGGCTCTTTGTCTTTCCCGATGCCCTGGATGATAGCAGATGCATGGTTGTCCCCTAATAGACGGCGTTCATCCTCGCACAGCGTCATGCGGTGGTCATGGACAGCATGGGTGGCAAAGGAACGCGCATAACCAAAGGACAGCTTGCAGAGAAAACACATGAGGATTGGCTTACCCTTGCCATACAGGGCCAAGCCATCAAATTTGGAGAAATCCACATTGTTAGGAACATCTTTGGATACACAGGACTTCTTGGCTGACCCATCACTGTTCAGGTAATCCTTGTTACTTTTGTGCCGCACATCAAACACACGAAAACTGTGCAGGACAGGACTGAGGCCTGCCATGGATGAGGTATTGGAGAAACCTTTGTCTGAATTGCCAAACCACTTGCCAAAGGACGAGGCTATGTGGAACGTGTTGATGATCTGAGGGTAGACCGAGGATGACGTCCCGGCAGGTTCCCCCGCTTTCCCCCCACTCGTAAGAGAGTTTGTGGGAAGCAGGCCGGGAACCATGCTCCCACCGCTTTGGATGAGCTGACTGAGGCTCTCGACGATATACGCTGAGCCATCTGGTTGGTAGACGATCTCCCCAGCCAAGTTTTCCACATCACTACTCTCCTCTTCCTCTTCCTCCTCTCCTTCCTCACTTCCACTCTCAGGCCCACCTGGCCGTTGTGTGGGCTGATGACGCAAAAGAGTGGGCATGCCCCCTCCGCCTTGAGCCATCACTACCCCGGAAAAGGGCTGAAGGCTAGGGAAACAGCTGTCAATTTCCATTTCATCCAAGTCCTCCGATTCTTCCTCTTCCCCACAGCTCAATCGGTCCCGCTCCTCTCCCTTACGGCCCTCTCTCTTGGAATGCAGCTGGCCGGTGGCGGGGCTATCCCGGTGAGCCTGGCTTGATGTTTGTTTTGGCTGGGACTGCAGGGACTGTAGTTCTCTCACCTCGTCATGAAGAGTACAAGAGGTTTGGGGTTGAGAAGGATAAGGAGCAGAAAAAGACAGCGGGTCCAGGGAAGGGGCCTGGTTGGCGCAAGGAAGCTGCAAGCTAGGGTGATCGTTCCAGGGCTGTGGAGGTTGCTGTTGCTGCTGCTGCTGCTGCTGGGAGGAGCTGAGCCCATCGTCTGTCCCAGAAAACACGGGAGACTCACAGCTGTCCATGCTGATGCCTACATGAGGCGTTCATCGCATCCAGGCCTGAGGGTGCACAAAGAAAAAGAGATTAGAGTTTTTGGATTGTGTTGCTTCTGTTTAGGAGCGAGAGTGACTGAAAAAAATAATAACATGTTCAAAACAAGAGTTTATCTGTGTACTCTCTATTAAGAAAAGGTTTGAAAAGGGACAGTTGTGTGTGTATGAAGGAGAAAATAAAATACATCCCAGAAAGAGACTGAAGTAAGAAATAGCTATGTGTTCATTACGCTAAATTAGGCACTGAAACAATAGAATGATTCATCTTCCTGCCATATCAGGAAGGTACCATCTTTTATCTTCACCTCCTAAACAACATTCTTCATCTTAGATGCTGCAAAACCATCCTACATCTATTTTTAATTAACTTGCAGTCGGAAAAGGAGGAACGACACAGTGTAATGGATCAAATAGATGTGAGTTAATTAGACATAGAGACACCATCCCATCAGCACTTTGAACATTTACATAACCTGCAGAAAAAGTGAAAACTGCAGCTAAAATTCACATTCTTAACTGTATCACCATTTACACTTCAAAATGGAAATATTGAGACACTTTTCACAGTGCGGCTGTGTTATGATCTTGCCTTCACAGTTCAGCCTCTTGTCTAAACAATACAACCATCCTCCACCCTTGAAAAAATAAATGGTAGCACTTTTGGAATAAGGCTATGCCCTGAGCACCAGAGGGGCCCAACACAGACTTCAATGTAGAGCACAGAATAGATAAAATGATAACTCTAGATACTGCTGAGCTAATACTTTTTATTAAAGGATGCAGCCAGCATTGATTAAAGGGGGCAATCGGGCTAAAACCAATAACTCTGTGCTGCCCTTTAACCCCCCTGTGCTGCATATTCCATGAGCAAAGTTTCTCAGCACCGAGCCCGCCGTCAACCCCCGGCTGATTAGCACATTCATTGCTTGCACTTGATTTATTTACTTATTTACTTATGGATGCAAATTTCAGCTGTGGAGTCTACCCCCACGCCCAGGCATATAAAGCATTGAGGGAGAGGAGAGATTGATCAAGTCTGTCTCACTTTTCATGAATGTCTGATGAGGCACGCGCCCACACAACATACCTGAAACCTCCGAAAGACTCACCCCCCCAAAAAGAAAAAATGTTATTCATTTTCAGCAATAACGCTGAATATTATGAGAGCAAAGACAAAACACAGAATTGATGAAAGGAATAACTTAAAGAAATACAATAAGTATAAGGAACACTTTCAATAATGATGAAGAGAGTGAAGCCAAAAAAATGATGTTTTCTGTATGGTCCACTTCATTATTATTTAGTCTACACTCAACAGAGGTTGAACAAAAAATACACTGTCAGGCTTTTTAGCCCAACTTGCTTAATGTGGCAAAATATGATTTCGGGATATCTGCCTTATTGAATGTGGGAACTACTGGTTGACATTTATTATCCACTGGGTTAATAAGCAGCTATGGGCTTTGCATGCAAACTAACGGGGAAGGGGAATTGAGAGGAACACTGAAAGAAATTCTGCATGTCTAGACGGTAACACTTCTTGAAATTATCCATTCATGAATTAAATGACCAGAATAATTTGATCACCACTTTGCACACTATTGCCCTCTACAGGACTAAATGGTACATTATCCACGACATGCGCCGCAGTGTCTTCCATAAGACTACAATTATTGACCATCTATGGCTCAGGTCTTTCCGTAATATTTTGTAAAGACACTGCTCACATCTCAACACCAAATTGCCAGAGTGTCGCTTGTCACAATGAACTATATCAACAGTACACATGGCTACTGACCTTCAAGGCCCTCCCGCTAAATTGGAATTAAGTAGCTATAGTTGTTGTATTTGCAGAAAAGAGTATAGTCATCATTCCCGCTACAGTTTAAGCTACCTGAAGCAATAAGGCGTGTACATGGTGCCACTTGTTCAGTGCCACTATGGTTGCATCCACTGCTTACAGAAAACAGAATTGGCCTTTAAAAATCAAGATGGTGTAATTCAATAAAGCGCAGTGGTTACTGATGAGCTATGGGATTGTCTGGAGACAGTAAGTCGCAGATGGGCCAGCTGATATAATGCTTGTCTCCGAGATTCTGCCTAGCTCAGTGACACCTGTTTAAGGGAGAGAAAAGCTTTAATCTCGAGGAGGCACCAAGACAGGACAGGAAGTGGAGGAGGACGGCATCTGCGTGTGCTGACTGTTAATAAACGCAACAAAAAACCAACTACTTTTTCATCGTGGCACTATTTAATGTTCTACAATGTGACATGAACGTAAGAAGTTTCTTTTGAATATAAACTGGAGATTATGTCACCATTGCTTCTGCACTGACGTTGAACTTTACAGAACCCAAACAAGCTTGAACTCACAATGAGATATAATAGGAAGGAAGGAAAAGCTGAATTCCTTGGCCGATATGATGGGTTGCTTTAGCGCACAATCCTGTTTCCACCTGCCTTCAAAGCTTTACTGAAGGTAAATCCCTCTTCTTCCCTTTAAAAGTCATACTTCACTTCTCTTCAATGTACTAACAAATGAGATAGAGTCAAGCTAGAGAACAGGTCATCTGACAAGAAAAGGAAACAACATTTAGTTATCCATCTTTTCACCAGTGGGTGTTTTTTGGGTGTAATGCACAAGGTAATCGGTGTTAATGCTGCTAAATCACATTTCAGAATGATTAGCCTTGTCTTGAGACTGGCCTGTTTCTCCAAAGGGATCCTGCATGGGTTGGTTTTGACCCATCCCCAAATGTGAGCACTGCTCGTCATCAAATATCGATATCAACACAAGCGAAAGTCAGCTAGAAGAGCCCCAACTAGGAATCTACTACATATTTTTGGTGGTATTGTACATCCGCACCCAAAAAAATGTTTTGGTACTACGACATGGGTACTACTTTCCTTTCACATTTCCCGACAGACCAACTGGATGAACTCAAAGACTTACAGTATTGGAACAGCTGATTTGGCGCAGTTCCAGGCAGCGGTCGCCAATCTTTTTTGCACCGTGGACCCGTCTCATTGAAGACACAATTTGATGGATCGCAGTAACTGCTGTGCAGCGAGACTGATATACTCATGAAATCCACCACCTTGTGGGGAGTCCCTCCACACACAGTCACCATTGCAATTTGCAGGGGAGTTTCTCATGTGGCACACATTTGCGGCGGAGCACAATTGAACTGGGAAAGGACCAAATCGGTTCCTCAGAAGTGGTTGCTTTTAGTTCATTCACTCAAAAGATTTGTTCGTTTGAATGAGTCGTTTGTGAACGACAACGCCACTGAAAGCCCGTCTACCACAAAGAAAATGTACAATTTTTGCTATGCAAATGCACAGTTGCACACTAGAATCTGGTGCACTTTTAATCTTGTCAGTGCACATGTGCACCTGTGCACCACTTACAGTATGCACACCTCTCTTTAGAAATGAAATACCTTACACTTACAGGCTACATTTAAGTGAAAAATTCTGTCTGAGAAGAAATGCTATCGGTGCGTCCCTACTCCCAACAATGCCAATACATTTTTGTCCCTGTTTAAGGTTGTGTTCCTGTGTCTGGTCTCTGAGCCTTCAGTGAGATTGGCCAGCCACCGCAGGGTAAAGGGCGCTTATTGGAAAATCAATGGCGTGAACGCTAAGCAAGTTACAGGAAGATGTGGGAAGGAAGGGTTCTTATTGATAAAGCAGGGGAAGGCCTTTGATGTTGCACTAGGGACATGCTCATTGATGGGGGGAACCATTGTACTCCTCAGGCAAATCGGAGCTGGGCTTTATCTGCTAAGTTAGTTCCAATGAATGGCTTAGAAAAACATCAGCGTGCTGTACTATTTAACATAAGTCAAAAGGTCACACTTTTATGTGAGAGGAAAATGCACCTTTTTCTGTTTGGGACATTTTCCCTTTCATTCGCATTATATTGTAGATCAATAACACCAACAGCGACGGCCCGGTAGTCCAGTGGTTAGCGCGTCAACTTCACAGTGCAGAATTCCAGCTCCAGCCTCCCTGTGTGGGGTTTGCATGTTCTCCCCGCGTGGATTTTCTCTGGGTACTCCGGTTTCCTCCCACATTCCAAAGACATGCATGGCAGTCTGATTTAAGACTCTAAATTGTCCCTAGGTGTGAGTGTGGGCGTGGATCGTTGTTCGTCTCTGTGTGCCCTGCGATTGGCTGGCAACCGATTCAGGGTGTCCCCCGCCTACTGCCTGAAGACAGCTGGGATAGGCTCCAGCACCCCCCGCGACCCTTGTGAGGATAAAGCGGTTCGGAAAGTGAATGAATAACACCAACGATTTTAATTAAGGCCCTTCGATATTTTTTATGCTGCGGAAAAATGACTACATTACGCAAAAATGCCCAAGTTCGCCTTATTACACTCAGCAGGCACTTTTAGGTACACCTACACATTTAACAAGACCCAGTACAACAGTGTAAAATCCCATTGGAAGAGATGTTGGTATTAGTGGCACCCTCTGATGCAAGAGAGTATGATAGCACTACACCAACTGAGCATGATCTGTCTAAAGCCTTTTTTGGGGGGGGTCATTTGTATCTAGGTCATATTTTCTTGGTGGTGCTTTGACTTTTTGTACCCAAAATACAATTATCAAATCTGTACAGTCTGTGCTTATCCCATCAGATTGAGCAAGTGTACTTAATCTTGTGTTGAAAATGGAACTGGAATTGAAGTAACAGACAATTTTTTATAAACCTACACAAGGTGCACAGTCTTGGTGCTCAGGTTGAGGTGATTGTACAGATCTGCCCCTGTGAAACTGTCAATTAACCACATGCAGATACAGTAGAGCATTGTTGTTTATTGTGGCTGTAATTATTTGCTCAACCATTTTGCTCATGCAGACATAAAGGCACTTCAGCATTGTTCAGACTGCAGGAGGCAAAAAGTCACCTCAGGTCGATGGCACTCAGCCTGTAAACAGGGCTTCCCGTAAAATCAATGATCTTCAGAGGGAGATATCAGTGTGGGGGGAACATAAATAGCCATGGTAGTGTTGAGTCTGAGGGAAGAACAGCGCTGGGTGTTTACGCGAGAGTGGAGAGAGGACGGAGGTGGTCGTGGGATGGGGGGGCTCACTGGCACCTCAAAGTATTTAGAAGAGATAGCCGAAGCGAAATCGAGTGAACTTACGTCAAGCTCTGGACGCACATAAATCAGCTCAGGTTACTATGGAGACTTTTCATCCCAGATTTAATCACTTTGATGTACAGTGGAACATCGGTTATCTTGATTCATCCGTTACAGAAGGTCTGACTAAAACGGAATTGTACGAAATCCAAAGTAATATTTTCCCTAGGAAATAATGTGAATCCAATCCATCCCTTCTATGGCCAAAAATATTCACAAAAACATAAACATGATAGAAAATAACCACAGTTGTACAGACAAATAAATTGATGACTCATGAAGTAAATAACTAATCTTTCATTAATGATTAGTGATGGCATATCTAAGGCTACAAACTGGCAGGTTGGGGTGTCTGGCTTTGGAAATAAAAGTTTTGACAGGATGTTTTATTCTTATGTTGCCTGACTGAAAGTTTGCATTGCCGTCTATCCATTTTTTAAAAATGCTTCCAATGAACGTGCACGATGATGCTCATGCAACGCAAAACAAAAACAGACTGAGTCATGAGCACATGTATTGGAAAATGGATTTCAATAAAATGAATGGCTGAGCCACACTTTGTTTTTAGATGAAGACCAAGCAGATGGATGAAAACTGTGACTAAATTTTGACCACTTAGGTACTTGTGTATAATGTACTAGTTTATAAGTAAGCAGTATTAACGATTTGTTTGGGTCCAGGATTCATTGTCACAATATTTTGTTTCAAGAATTTTTTTTCTCACATTTTTGTTAATTTGATTGATGCAAAAATGATCAACGATGACATTCAAGCAAAGGTAGGAGATGGGTATCAATAAAATGGTACAATTTGGTGCTGATCCAAATTATTGATACTTGGCATTGGCAGAGGGCTGGGATCTACTGCCTGCCATTGTAGTTTAATAGAGAATCATTTGCATTCACACTGAGTTTACCTAAAATAAGACTCATCCCAATTCATTTTGCACTTTTGGGGGGGGGGGGGGAGGAAAAGAAGATGTTTGTTTTAAACGGCTGCCTGATTAAGACCTGATCAGAACTCACAACAACTTCCAGCGACCTCCAGGAGTAATTTCTACTCGCGGCTGTTTCTCAGGTTTCTTTTGGTGCGATCGAAGCGAGGTGCTGGTGTAATTAGAAGTAGTTAATTAACTGTGGGTTAATTACTGGTTGATTTCTGCAGCGTGCAGGCGAGAGACTTGGCGGGTGGCAAAGCAAAAGGAAGAGGTACACACACAGCAAGAAGCCCTACAATTAGCAACCAGCACAAAGGGGGGATGGTTCACTCATACAATTTCATTCAACGAGGAGATAGTGAGAGCAGTCATAGTACATTGTATTTGTCGTGGATTAATTTATATTAATATATTCATGTTAAAGTAAATGCTTGGCATTGTTGCATGTTTTAACAATTACTGTGAAGGTCAGTCCTCATCTGTATGCATTTTTTTTTTTTCTAAATTGGAAACAAAGATACCATTGTATACATGTGTGGTTATTTGCTATTTGGTGTAAGAAGGCAGATGACAAAGATGGGGAGTAAATTGTGTGACTTAAAAAAAAAAAAAATCTTATCAGATTAGTCAGATAGGCATCACAATTTGAGCCTAACAGATATGGATTGAAGGATTTGCTCCAGTCTAACATGGAGCCTCTCTTCAATTAGCATGCACTGCTGACTTTCCCATCCTTTGGAATGCACAAACTCTGGGAAGACACTCGCGACTTTGTACGCTGCTCTGCCACACTGGCACCATTCCAGCCGAGCACCAAACACGATGCATCTTGGGAGAATTACTACATATGCACCAGGACAGCGAGGAAAGTGAGCGAGAACAAATGGACACATGCTCGAGGACTTGAAAATGAGGGACGAAAGGAGCAAGAAGGTCAGAGATGAAGGGGGGCAAAGTAGCTGATCATAGTGTGTGAGCCCCGGGTCTTTCATTTCGACTAATTATAAAATCTGCCCCTATTTATATCTGCTGGAAGCAAACATTCTCTCATGAGAGGAAATGCTAAAAGCTTTAAAAGCTTCTGTTTGCACTCACTCAGTTTCATTTTCACCACAGAAACAGCATGAGGGTGGCAATGAGGGTGAACCCAAGTTCAATGAAGCACACATCATCATGTACTGAAAAACATCACCAAGGCCTGGGTAAAAATATCAAGTATGAAATTACAAGTTTATCAATGTGTAGAGCGCTCCTGCCCAAAAAGAAGAGTGAGGCCAGCAGGATGGTAGTTAAGGAAACCACAAACGCAGTTGTTAAAATGATCGATACACTTGAAATATTAAACCATAAGAAGCCGCAACATTGATTAGGGCACCAATAATAAAACGGTTTACTTATCATTATTGTAGGAGTTTAGGAAAACATTCTCAATATTATCAGCTCGAGGTTCATCCTCGCAACCAAAATGACACACACACACACACACACACACACACACACACACACACACACACACACACACACACACAGATTAGGACTAGAGCAGTATTTGTCTTTTTTCAACCGTTCCAGATGGATGTCTATATTAAGGTCGGCAATATGACAAGAAATTCACAGCATGTTATAAACTGAATCCCTTAATGGCAATACCAAGTAATTGAAAGAAAGAAACAACAAAAAATTCACCCAGTCTCCAAACTGCTGATCCTCACAAGGGTTGCGCAAAAACAACATTAATGTAGTTTTGGTATCATTTATTGTAGCCTACAGATCTCAAAATTCGAAATATAACTGGTTCAAAGTAGTACAAACATAAATCACACGACCGGTGAAGTTATTCGAAAAAAACTGAACGTACTTTGTACTAGGAGAAGTTTATGATGTCAAAAGTACATATTTTTAGCTTTGGTGTTGTAGGTTAGTCCTGCAGGTTGAATACTCAAGACACGTATGTTTGCTCTGTAGCTGTTGTAATATTTTCTGTCTAGACATTGAGAGTGTGTTTGGAAATTCACTCTGAAGACCTATCATGACTTTCAGAGTCGTGTGTTTGGAGAGGCAGAGTATGCTCCCCTCCCATTAATTTTCAAATGCACCCTGTTACAACCCAACAGCCCATGCTTAAATTGTTACTCTCTGTACTGCCTGACGCTTTGGGCGCACCATGTCCCTAGTTGGAGTGCCTAGAGCGCTCTGGCACTCCTTTTTGAGCCACTCTGAAGAAGCGAATAGCTCATTTGAACAACGCTCTAAGTTTGTGAACGGTCGTAGGGAGGCAGAGCCCGCTCAGGGCATATTTACTAGCGCACCCTTAATAATTTACCTGCTAATTTGCTGTGGATTACCCACCGCTGTGTTACGGTTTCAGACGGTTTTCTGGTAAAAGTGTATTTTAGCACCTAAACACATATTCTGTTGTTTCTCTCACATACATTTCATGATATATTAGCGTTTAGCAAGTCTTCTCAATCTTCTTCTGTTTTCTCTTCTTGCCCTCCTTTGAAATACAATACTTGGAGGAAGTCTCACAAATTTGCTGGCCCGCAGGTGAGAAATAGTGACTTGAAGACATGGCTCCATGCTAGTTAGCCAGCTCAAAGCTAGTCCGGAGCTAAATAGCTTCGCACTGAGCAATCCCCCGATTCCCGTTTCTGAGCAGTAGGGATGCCTGGGAGGACCGGCGACTGCTCGACTGCACCTAATCTAACTCTCCGGTTAGATTGACTTGGACTTCAAGCCATTTTCACACTGAGGCAGGTAAGTCAAAAACAAGCATTGACACGATTGGCCGGTTTAGTTGAAATCACTAACGCGTGCACATTGTACTTTGCTCATACACAACTTTTGAACATATCTAAATGGACAAGCGGATGTTTACATCATGTAGTGTCATGATTCCTATTTTTTAAAAATAATCTTAAGAACAGAACTAACTGAAAGCGTCAAAGGAAAATACCCTGGCTATAGTCCTGCACAGGGATCATGCCCTAACAGACAGAAAGGGGACACAGATAACATGTCTATAATCCTACGCCTCGTTTGTGTAATCTGGAAAACAAATCCCTTCGTAATGGCCCGGGCGTGCACCTGGTAAAACATTGTGTTCACTGGCACTTTGAATAAGACAAACAAAGCATTCTCAAGGGGACACCAGTCATGAGAAAAACCCTTGGTCACACAATTCTGCTCATCTATTGATCAACACTACTGCATGCTGGTGTCAAGGCAAGTTGCAAATGAACACAAGGGCGAACATGTCACCAGTCTGAGCTTTTGGCCCCGGCTTCACGTTTAGGTCTCGGACTCGACGGTGCGATGATCCCATTTAGGAGGCATGTGAAGACCCAATGAGCGAAAAAGCAGTCGAATGTGGTTGGAGGCTGTCTCGGGTGAGCGCAGAGATGCGGAATGTTGCACAGTGTTTAAGTGTGGAAAAGGCTCAATTACTTCTTCTTTTTCATCTTTTTTCGTTGCACGCTGATACTGAGAGATGGTGAAGACTCATGCTCAAATGTCAAACGCACGCAGTATACACCAGGGATTAGAGGGTGTTCTAGTGAAAACATTCAGTGGAAATTATTTCTTTTTCGGGGAAAAAATATGCACGAAAGCCATTGGTGAGCTGGCTTCTAATTCTAGAGTAGGATATCCTGGATAAATAATTAGAGGGCTTTTTTTGACGACCTTGCACAGTCAAAAATCTTTGCTCTCCCTGTGACATTTGCTGAAGTCATTAATGACAAAGACTTAGAACGAAAACGCTAAAATATGTTCACTGCAGGAAGGAAAAAAAGGTTATTCACAAGGCCGCTCCTAAATTATTTTCTTTTTTGTTAGAGCTCTTATCATATTAGCGACTTTAATGGACATAATCCTGAACGCATGGCTATTTTCATACCGCTGTGGCATACATCTCCAGTTAGCACTCACACTTGAACACCGTGAACTCTGTAATTAGTTGTACAAGCATAGCATTGCATTACATTCACAAAATGCAGACGGCATTCAATCCTGCGCAAGGAAAATACACTTAGCATTTCCAATATGTAATACTCTCTTACAAACTGTAAAAGGCGGTAAATTTGCATGCATTTGAAATGCTGGTGGGATGGAACATCTTTATGGTGACTAATTATGAACCGCTGTGAGCAACTCTGATAAAGAGGGATTCTAAAGTAAAGCATGCAAACTGATGTTCCTGTCGGTAGAGCAGTGACAAGGATGCAACAACTGAGGGAGGGCTGGAATGAAAATTTTACAGGAAATCTATGAAAGGCGGCCCAGAGGGGTACTGCTAAAGAATACCTTCACATGACTGTGTGACAAATACCAAACCGCATTTGTCCACAATGTTCTTAAAACCCTGGAGTGAGCAAAACTACTAGTTTGTCTTCAATTGAAAAGGGTTAGGGTAAACAGACAACAAGCTCCTTTGCTCGTTAATCAGTTTGTGTTCATGTTCTGTTCCTAGTCGGCGGCCGACAGGAGTCCTCATTTAACATGAGGGAGAGCCGCTGCCATTCAACTACAACTGAAATCGACTAACCCAAGTGAAAATGAAAAGAATGAAGTATGGAAATGCACAACTTAAATGATGCCCCCTTTTTTTTTTTTACTCACTCCTCACAGACTTTAAACGAACAGTTCTTGTGGCAGGGCTGAGCGGGGGAGGTCACTTATTGTTTTTTTGTTTGTTTGTTTTTTTCGATCAGTGTTGTAGACATTGGCGATTTAGGTTGAAAACCTTGATAGCCGATAGGATTTCTAAGCATACTAGCCATATAAATTTGCCTTTGAATTCGGTGATCATATAATCTGCTTCCTATTTTACTTGAAAGACATAATTTTCTTGTTCTAATTAGCTCTTGGCGCTGCTGTGACGTGGCCTCCCTTCCGCTCTGATGTGACACAGTAGAACCATGATGCTTGCCAACTAGTTGTGACTAATGTTCTTATCTTACAACTAAAATCTGATGAAATATGAAAATGTTTTAAATAATTTTCAAAAATGAATCGAGGGACACTCCTAATGTGGCCGCAATCTGCCAGTTGGTCACCCCTGTTCTAGCTATTCACAATTATGTGGATGGACGGTGTGTGTGTGTGTGTGTGTGTGTGTGTGTGTGTGTGTGTGTGTGTGTGAGAGAGAGAGAGAGAGAGAGAGAGAGAGAGAGAGAGAGAGAGAGAGAGAGAGAGAGAGAGAGAGACCCTGGTGGCAAACATCCCTCAACTGTGACAAATGGCAAAAGGGTCAGAGTGGAGGCAAGCGGCTGGACAGTCGAGCACAACACACAAATGTCAAAATGCAAATCCTCAAAAGGAGTATGCGGTAAAGCATTTCTTTTATTCAAAAGAAAGGAATGATAGGAATGAGATAAATGAGAGCAAGGGAAAAGCATGCGCAATTTGATATTTTAAGAGCGTATTAATAAATTCTTAATACTCCCCCCCTACCCTGCCTGCTCTGAATGTTGTGACAGCCTCAGTGGTGTGAAGCTATATTTGAGAAAGAGCAGCCCCGCCTTGTCCCTCATCTGCACAGACACATGCACACACTGCTGCCCTTGTTCATTTGCCTTAATGAAATGGCCACATGCCTCCTGTCATCCCAGTGCTGCATGCACACTGAAGCACCTGGTAGATATAAATCAGGACGACCAAGCGGTATTTGGGAAGTGAGGCATTAAGCATGACAGGGGCTGTCAAAGTTCAGATAGTAACAACCGCGACATACAGCTAGAACCGCTGCGGAACAGACCCAAAAACCCAGGCCCAGACACAACCAGATCTTCTTATCGGCTGCATCTCGGGCTCAGCGTGACACAGCTGCCACATCTGGACCCGAGCTGGGCAGCCTGCTGAGCACACGGCTCGGCACAACTCAAGTTGGCCAGTGGATCACTTTAGCAAGCCCCCCAACAGCGCGCATTTTCCGGGCTAGACTTCCACATCCTCCGGGAGGACTTGACCATGTCTTTGCTGCCATGTATTTTTGGCTTCCTTATCTGTGAGCTGAATTTCTAAGTGGTGTAGACTCAAACTCCAAGTAGGGGCGGAAAGATAAAAGTCACAGAGTGTGTGTATTGTTTCAGCATAATATGTCTATGTGTGTGGAATTTCAGTCATGTGAGTTCAGGGTCTGAAGGTCAAACTTTGCTAAGAGAGCCAACGCATTCCTCGGAGGACAGGAACATATCTTAAGTGCGCGGGCAAGTGTATGCAAAGACTTCATTTCATATGTAGTGTGTGTGTGTGTGTGTGTGTGTGTGTGAGCCTGTCAGAAAGTAACACAAGTGTTGCGATGTTGGTCGCCGTGTTTTGTGAGAAGACTAGAAAGTTAACGTTATTGCACAGTTATTATTTGACATTACATAAGAACCAGGCTTGGATGAGTTTAGTGTCGAAGAACAAGCACAGAACCCTGACTTCAACCACATCAAACACTTTTGGAACGAACCAGACCAGAGATAATGTCACACTAATATCATCTCGATCATCTTTTGATTCTATCGTTGGTCGTTGTCGTGATATTTTTGTCTTAAAATGCAGTCAAGAGCCGTTTCCCCCAAAACAGTTTGCAAAGCATGAGCAAATATTTTCCGAGGGATTTGGTTGTGGGCTCTCCCAGATGATGATGATGATGATGATGATGATTTTGATGATGATGTCTCATGTCGGGACAATTCAAGCAGCCCTGCCTCGGCTCAACCCAACTGTAAATTAGAGTGCTGATAATGAGCTGCAGGATCAAGTCAATGACAGATTCATCTTGCAGGGGAAAAAGAAACCACGTGAAGAGGACCGCAGGATTACTTTTATGACACACAATATCAATTGATTCAGGCCTGTTGGGGAGGGAAGGCGTGTGTCAAGGTCGTAAAAACTGCACCACATTCTGTCGAAAAATAAAAAAAAGAAAGTTATCTTCAACAGAGGTCGATAAAAGATGCTGATTTTAAAAGGAAGATGACCTGATATTGTATTCTTTGTTTTTCTCACCCGCTCAAAAACGCCGCACTATATAACATTATAATTCAGCCCCAGATGACAACGCCGACCGCAATAAGAATTTGAACGACTTAGAACACATTCACCACACATAAATACTGGTGAACGACATCTATATAATCACTACTTACAGTGCAACTAATGTCGTGACTAAAACACAAACCAAAATGGAATTGCCACAGGATATAAACCTTTCAGCACTAGCTAGTGGCCCTTGGAAAATGCACATTTAACGGTCACTTAATTAATGATGCCATTGTTTTGATGATTAAAAAGAAGGATAAATGGGCAGGACAGGACCTCTGGGAAGACTGTGTCTGTTCCTTACAGCACGAGGGATTGGGGATGTCTGGATCAACATTTCTTTTTATTTACCGGGTATTTATATGACTCTGAGTATCTGTAGCTAATCACTCCCAATCCAAAAACTCGGCAATGCATTTTTTTTGGGGGGGGAGGGACCACATTCAAATGCCTCAACTCTTGTTTATTTGAATAATGGTAGCACAGCATAATGTTTTAATGCGGCTATAGGTCTCTTACAGCGGGGCGTTATATAAAACTAAGCGACTGCTATTCCGTGTGGCAAAAATCTGTGTACCTCAGGGTTATTTTGTTGCTTTATGACCTCAAAAAACCTTTAAAATTGAAGAAACACTGGATCTCCTTTGCGCAAATAAGATGAGAATGACGTGATCAGATTTGGACAACTTAACAAGGCATTATAATTCCACAAAACCAAATAGCTAGATCTGTCCCATATTGCGTGAAATCAAATTATGAACACGCCGACAAGATGATATTCACCAATGAAGACAGAAAAGTTAGAATGAGAATGTGCTGTTCTGAGAGAGTGAATTATCTACCAAGCAGATATATACAAGGCACAAAAACACTTATTGCCCACATAATTTGGTAAACCGGCGCAATATTTAAAGAAAACGGCATTTCTGTGTTCATAAGTAATTCCTCCTGTCGTCACAAGTTAGGCTAAAGTGTGATGGTGTGGTGCGCCAATCTTTATATCCATGGAGATGCTCGGAACAATTCTCATTCATGTCGACAGGACAAAACTCACTAATGAACGTGCATGCACACCACCTTGCACCTCGGGGTACATGTTAAGATGAAGACACAAATTTGAGCGGGTCCAACTGGCTCGCCCTGAAAGTTCAAGCTGAGTGCCACTACAAATTACAAGTTGACAGGTTAAATGATCGGCTGTGTGTTTTGTACAATGTATGTGCATGTTGGAGTCTGCTAAAGTAGCTGCCTGCAGACAACTGTTCTGTATGAGGTATTTGCATGTCAACCAACATTTCACTCTGAAGGGAGGGGGGCTGAGTCAAAGAAAGAAAATATCATAAAAGCTCCTTTGAGCTTCATTGACAGGAGCTTTCCGCCACCTTCTTCACGCTGTCTCTGATACAACTCTGACGCAGCTCTAACAGATGCCCCCCTATTTGAGTTGTAACAAGGGAGGAGGCCTGATGGTGTAAAATGAGACGATGACTAATTGGTTCATAGCCTGTAATTGGGAGGATGTAATTGGAGTGAACCTCTAGATGCCAGGTGCACCTTTAGGAGCTGGGGCAGTGGTTTGCCCTTTGACTGGCTAGCAAGGTGTGTTTTGGGGAGGGTAAACCTGAGCAAAGGGGTGGGTAGATACGGGCGGGAAAACAATGGACCCCAAACAATAGAGCTTGGGTGTGGTGTGTTGATTAGGTCATTAAAAGCACATGCAAGCCTGTTGCAAGCGTTGAAACTTCATCTGACTGCCCAAAGCTGCATTCAAACGAACTAGACACAAATATACAAACACATTCACTCAAACAGCACATCACACATCCTCATTTGCTAAGATTAGGAAGCGCTGCAAAAAAAAAAAAAAAAAACACACACACACATTTACGACCTTTACCAAGATAAGGCTCGGGTCTGACTAACATAGTAAGACAGCTATTCATTTAAAGCTCCTGTAAGGTGAAAATAAATACATAAGCCTTCTAAATTTGGCACATTACAGAGATAAATGTAGTTAACAAAACAGCAAAATGATTGAAAGAAAAATGAAAAAGAAAAACCTTTTGCTCCGCTCTCAAAAGCTTAGGGCGTGTAAAACCCCTTCCCCTCTTCTGCTTAGACTTCAGTACCTGCATCTTTCTTATCCTTGAGCTGCACAAATACAGTGTCCTGTAGAGGTTCACGCAAGGACAAGAAGTTCTAGCAACCAGCTAGCTCATGAGCTAGTAATAATTAACTCGCAATTGTGCCGGACAACTGATGCAAACAAAAGCGCTCAAGTTCTTATATTGTTGGGGATGTCAAATCATGCTGGATGCCCACGTACGAGCATTACTGGGTGCTGTTTTCGCCACACCCACCCCACCCAAAAAAATTAAAAATCACTACTTCATAGATTTCAGTCATTCCATGTTTTCAGCCATGAATTCATTTTGCAGTGTCTTTAAACAATCCTTAATACTGCTGCTGTGCTTTTGACCACGCATCTGTAACTAATGTTGTGGCCAAGCAGCTTCAAGGCCACTGGCATATTAATCTGCCGGCGCGTGAAAGAACTGTGGAGCTCAACATTTTCTCATGGTTCAGACAATGGGTCAATGTGATCAATATGTTCATGACCCACCGAGCCAATACTACACGATAGCCAATCAATGTAATGGAGGTTGAGTGTTAATTGGTACAGAGTGAGACAAAGGTGGGTGATGGAACAATCGGCGCGTTTTTTTTTTTCAGCATCAAAACTGAAGTCTCGTTTGAAAGTGAACACGCTGCCAGCGTGTGTGCTAAACGCTTAGGGACGGATGTGAGCAATGACAAAAACGGGATGGCATGTGTGTGTTTTGCAGGAGTGCAGGGGGTTATTTTGCGGCAACATCTGTTTTTCCACCGATCACCACGTGATTTTCAGTAATTAGCCAGAACACCTGCACTTGCATGGGTTCGGTCTTGCACTGCTTTCCTTGGGCAGGTATCTAAGGGTTTATGAAACAACCAACGTGTCGCCTGTAAAATAAGAGCGCACAATTCTTGGAAGTGTAATCAAATCCCAACAAAGCCGAATAACTTTTTCTTTCACTCCAAAAGTCTTCTTCAGTTCCTTTTAGGTGTGGAGTTCCCTTCTTAGAATACACCTCGTTTGGGTTTGTCCATTATTTCATAAGTGGTATTTCATACTGACTATTTCAGTGAAATTCAACTAACTGGACCGAAAATGTCCCGAGAAAGGATAAAAGACTCAACACCATGAAAAATAAATTAAGTTGATGACATATCAACAAACGTTAACAATCAAGTTGCACACAAAGACAAATATTGATTGCACACCGAGACTGTAGTAATTATTCCAACCGCACACAATAAACTTAGTACGTGGGTAATGTAGATCCATTTCTAGTGTAAAATATTCTGATTCTCCCCCACTGTCACATTTCCGTTTTATCAGACAGGAAACTAAACCTAAATTGGGTAATGGATAATACATCTGCAAGGCTGAGTAGAAATATTCCATAAAATGTCATCGATGGGAGTTATTTGGCTCGGATGTATTGTTGAAAAAAACGAAATATTTAGCCATCCTTTTCTGTGAAAGGGAACTTCGGGAAATATTCACTGAATAAATGAACAAATCAAACAAAGCTGAGGAGTGAAGAGATGGACAGCTAGCGGAGGATACAGCTCACAATAAACTGTTTACCAAACCTGGTGAGTTTTTGCTGTTTTTTTTTTTTTGGGCGGGGGGTGTTGAGATAAGAGGCTGCAGCTGACAACAAAAGATATGTAGCGCAAAGGGGAAAAAAGTGTCTGGCAGGTCTTTTGTCAGTTAAGTAGAAGTGAGAATGCTTGGTAGCGGAAACAGCCTTCAGTCTAGTGCAAAGTCTGCCGTCTTGTCCCATGTTTAGAGGCCTCTAGATGAGTCAGTGTGGCTTTGGATACAGAGCAACACCATTCTGCATGTTTTTAAATGCAACATGGTCACCCGCACCGCCTTCAATACACTGCCAGTAAATCATCGCAATGTCGCCGAAAAACTATTACTCCAACTCGCTATAAATCTCATATTCAAAGTGTTACCTAGAATGGAGCATATATGATGGAAATATATTGATCCCTCACTTCTTTGCTGTAATTTGGAGAAGATGAATTAGCATTTCTCCATTGGTCCATCCTGCTGACACACTGAATGCCAGTGAATTGGAAGAAGGCCTGAAGTCAGGACACACTCGGTCCAAACATTCTCCTCGGCGGGATTGTGGCATACCCCTCGCCTTTAAATTACCTTAGCTGACACCATTGGCCCATTTCTGTTCTGTGTTCAGGCTACTGGCTGAGCAGGTCAAGACCTCCCCTATTAGAGTGCAGGCCAAAGCCACATAACTCTTTACCTAAGGTGAGGGTCAGTGTGATGCTCTGTCTTGCCAGGGTCAACCAGAGGTTCCTGGCCACTGAGGTTCATAGCAACACAATAAAGTAATCAATCTGGGCGCTGGGCCCTCATCAATAACATACTCCCAGACTGTGGAGGGTCACCACCTGTTCCCTGGCCTCTCCTTGGACTGTCCTGGCCTCCTGAAGTGTTTGTTTCTTGGATTTCACTGTCACGGTCCTGAAGGGGAAACCAGTGGGTGTAATCAAGCCCTGACACTATGGCCAGCCCAAAACAAGGGAATTGCTGGAAAGTTATTTGAAGAGGTCGATCATATCAAAATTCTGAATTCTTGAAACCATTATCCTACTTTCTTGAAGAGATTGTCTGTACTCTAGCTTCCTTGGTATGCTTACCATGAATGGAAGACAGACAGCATTGTTGCCTGCCAAGATGAGGCAGCAGTTAATTTTTGGCTGTCCTCCCTTCCTTGCTTAAAAGACAGGTATAGAGTTTCATCGTATCCAGCCAGCTGGATACGATGAAGATGTGATTGCACCGTTTCAAGCAGGTGATCTAATCTCACCTTGCCTTACAACACAAACAGGCCATCCAACAGTAGCATAACAGACAATTTTTCAATGTAATCTTTTTTAAACCACCTCTTGCTTGATTTTCGGTTAAACCAACCCCGATGTCTCAAACATTTGCTTTCTGGCAGCACCTGCTCACTGGTTGGCAAGATGCAGCAATGACACCGACAACAACAAAAGAAATAGAAACATAGAATCTAGTTGATTAAACCTCAACTCTTATTATTATTAGATCACTTTTAAAAATAACCAGAGCGGAAACACGGTGATATACATTAACAACAATAACAAAAAAAAACTTAAAACAAAAGAGAATTCAACATAGCAAATAAACCACTCAAATAAGGACTAAAGCCTCATGTAGTGTTTAACGCCAAGGAATTATAAAACATAGGTTTCAAGGTGCATTTGAAAAATGAAGGGGGTTGTCCCAACAACAGAAATGAATCCCAATGTTTGTGTCACACATTGCTGTGTTTACGCGCAAGTGTGGAGGCAAGAGGTGGAGAACTGAAAATGCAGGGAAACTCAAGTCATTTTCAAAGTTCTTAAGAGCCAAAAATAAGGCAAAAACTAGGTTCATTTAAAAAAAAATCAAGATCTGAAATTCACAAAGTCCAACAAATCAAAGTATCAAATGAACACTGGCAAACAAAAACTCACACTACAACATGAAACATGACAAGTGTTAAGTGACAATTGACAGTAACAACAAAAAACAGACACAGACTGAAAGAAACCAGGGAACTAAATCCACGCAAAATGACAAGACATGAGCCACGCCTAGACAAGACACGATTGGCAGGAGGGTAGACACTGGGAACGCAGTTGACGAGAATAGGTAGAAACAAAAACCTAACGAGAAAGACAAAACATGAAGGTGAAACAAAGCGAAATGACATCGCAACAACCAAAACATAGATCATGACACTTTGGGACAAGTGACAGAAAAGGCCTCTTACTGTTTAGACTTTGGTACCTTTATGAGCAGCTCGACAGCTGACCCTTCAGCACCAGGCAGGAATGTGAAGATGGAGCGGCTCAGAGAGTTAAAGTGGGACGGGACAATTTTAAGAGTTGAAAACAAAGAGCAGATGCCTAAAATGAACTCTAAAGTGCACAGGCAGCAAGTGGAGAGAGGCTTGAAAAGGAGTTATGGCTCTCACTTAGATGAAGAAGCAAATATATAAATAACCAGGGGTGTCGAACTCATTTTTGTCGTGGGCCACATTTTAGTTACTATTTCCTTTGGAGGGCCGTTATGACTGAAACCATATAAGAAAGTCAATAATAATGGTTCATTCAACTATTGTTTTAAGTTGCTACAATCAGGGGCTTGCTAACAAGAAAAATCTGACAATATGTTTATTTATTGCATATGAGAATGTTTAATTTTGGTCGAGATTTTAGCAAGCATCATGGAAGTTGACATGTTTGATTTGCTTTCCCAGGCCACATAAAATGATGTGGTGGTGGTCATATTTGGCCCCCGGGCCTTAAGTTTGACAACTTGATATAGACAAACAGTGTATTTGCAAATTACCGGTAAGTATTTTTCTATTTTTACCATTCAGTATAAAATTAACTCACCTATGTCCTCATCAATGACGTAAAAACTTATTTAAAAAAAAAAAAAAAAAAAAACATGGCTAGGCTATCAAATGCTTTCAGCAATTTTTTTGTACCACATATCCTGTTCAGCGTCGTGAGACTATAAGTGAAGGCAGACTATGTTCCGGATTGGTCACAAGTCAATGAGAGGGGCACACAGGCTGACAAGCAGTCACATTCACACCTGAAATCCATCCCACACTAGCTGTGCCATGGGTAGCCATGCATACCACAGCACCACCAGTGACACCGTCTGTCCCACGGCAAGTACTTGGCACTCTAACCCTTAACTTAAGGGTCATTTTTAGCCAACCTCCGTTATTTGTGAAAAAGAAACCTGAACAATACCAGACTAAGACAAAGGGACTTCATTTTTTTCTGGATAGTAGTGAAGTTAGCTAAACAATAAGTTTAAATATTGTTTCCCAAAGGACACACATGTGCACAACATATCTATATGCGAATGCTGACAACAGAGTTTTGGGTAAGCCTTTCCAAGACGTTCGGTTGACCTAAAAAGAGTCTTGAGTATTGACGAAAGGCCAACAAGCAAAGCATATTACATGTTTTTAAAAATACCCATTTTTGTGTGGGCTCAACCTAAAAATATAGCAAAAACTGGAAATTATAAACTCACTGTAAGCATGCAGAGAGAATTTCTCCATCTTAACTTTGTTCTTTCCTCCTTAAAGCTCCCTCCTAACAACATGTCATCTCATTAAGCAGCTCAATCTGCATGCTATTTGCATACATCTGTTGTATTTTATTGATTGCTTCTCATTCTTTAAGATTCATGGAACATAATTAATGACAACCCCTCGGGTGCCACACCCGAGGGACGGATAATTCCACTGCACACCAAGGGGATTTCATCAGAGGGCACAAGTGGCCTCGTCACAGTGGGCACCGGGCCAGTTTCATTCCCAGTCCCTTCGCTGCCTCTGGCTGTCCTTGGTCTCAGCCAGATCCCCTAACAAGGAGAGCCCTTCCTGGGCCACGTTAACTAAAAGGACAATTATCCTGAGAACAACGATGCTTTTCACAGTGGCTGTGTTGTCATTAATGCAATGGATCGGGTAACAGTAAGCAGCTTGACCTAATTAAGGTCTGCTATCTGTGGCGTCTCGTTGTTTTTCCCAAAACTGAGACTTTTTTTTTCCTTTTAAAGAATAGGCATGTTGTGCTTGCCCTTAATAATTTGGCAATGTGTTTTCACATGACATAAATGCGTCATTGAACATTTTATGCAGTTTTGTCCTAATCAAAGATTACATTGCTCTAATTATGCTATTAAAAGTGAAACAATTTGATTTATTTCGAAGCTTACTCGGCTGCCCACTATGGCTCGGCATCTTGAGTGCAGTCTCTCTATCTCCTCCACAGTTAAATGTCACAAAAGTACAATATATGAACCAAGATAGTGAGTCACAACTTTTAGTCAGTGAATTAATCAATCAGTGGCTGGGTGAGACTTACTGGATCTTAATATGTTCGTATTTGATAACTGTCCAACCATATAACTGCACAGTGATGCTGATTGTTTGGAAAGGCCCATTTTTATTCTAGCAAAACTGTGCGTGTGAAAAAAAAAGTGATCTCTATAAAGGCATGGTATGGAAGAAGTAACTACAGCTCCGACCTCAACCCAAAGACCAATGAGTATGAGCAAGGTCCTCTTTTAGGTCAAACAACTCTATTGTGCTTTCCTGTAACTCTTATTGATTGCCAGGTGTCCCAATTCTGAAGTTCTTCCCAACTGCCTGCTCTGGGAATTACTGCTTTTCATTGACAGCTGACTTTTTCTTTCCTGCTGCTTTTTGGGAGGCCTTAAGTCACCAGTCACTCACCACTGACTAACAACACTGGGAAAACTGAATGAATAACAGAGCAGCCAACGTGTATGTGTGCATGAAATGTGTCCGGGTGAGAGAGAGAGAGAGAGAGAGAGAGAGAGAGAGAGAGAGAGAGAGAGAGAGAGAGAGAGAGGGTTCCAGACTCGACCCATCTGCCTCCCCTCTGAAGAGGAATGGTGCTGAATGTTAAGATGAAGCATAAAATCATCCAAAGCCAGCTCTAATGAAACATTTCTGCTGTCTCAGGACTCCCAGACAATAACAGGCAGTCGAGCAGCCAATCATATGGAATCTGGAGTCATAAAAAGCCACCTTGAAAGTCTGTTTATTTTCGGTATCTAAGAGGCGTGTGGTGGTTCACTAGTTGGGAGGGTAAAAACATGTGCAAACAAAGACGCACAAATGCAGGGGATCTGGTTTGGCAAGTATATGTATATATAAATATATAGATGTCCTTACTTGTGGGATGGTGTGATTGTGATTGAAATGTCAACAAAGGGCGAGTTCAGAGAGAGGACGGGTATGCGAGTATGAGGGTTGTGATCCCCTGTACTATTCCAGCTTCATAAAAGCTTCTGAAATACTCATATTCCTCACAAAGGCGCACTACGAACACCAAAGAGAAACAAAAAAGGTACATAAGTGAAACTATCAGCTGAAATGAAGATTTAACTCCTCCCAGTGATGCCCATGTCTGGGGTCGCGGTGACCCCATCATGACTGCTCTTTGCATCAACAGCAACACCGCCTCCTCCATTTGCTCTGCTTTTAGCTTCTCAACAAGAGAAATGTACTGTTTTAAGTAATCCTTGTTTGTACTGACCATAATTGATTGGGTAATCCTGGTTTAACATGCACTAAAGCCAGTGCTTAAGAATCTATTAAGAGGGCTAGCAGCTTAAAGAGGAAGGATCTATCTAACGTTGACTGCTAGATCTCTGTTTTAGTGCTTAGATGTTGGAAAGTTGGAAGCGGACTGCTCGCCACCGATCCAAAATAGGTCACGTTTCCAGGTCACGTGACCCGTTTTGCCTTTTTATTGTCCCTCTCGCTGGTTTCGCTCAAAATCTGTCTGTTGGCACGACGACACATCCGTACGCCAAGGTTTACCTCCAGATCTCCATCAGCAAATCTCTTGGAATTCTCCCATCTAGCTGCAGACACATTCCTGGTGGTGTTTCTACCTAGAGCCACAGGCACCCAAGTCTGTGTCAACTTGACATGACACATGCCACGCTGCACGCCCGTCACTGTGACAGCCCTGTCATAATCAACACAAATCTCTTAGCGTCAGCATGAGCAGTGAAGGTATTATGCGGCGTGGCTTGGAGAGGAGGGCAAAAGCAGACGCACTAAGTACTGGTCACTGTGCTGCCGTCTCGCTGGCTGTGGGCTGAATGTGCACACGAGACATGCAGGCTCGGAGTGGGCTAATTCCTGCTCCTCCTCCTCCTCCTACCACTGCTATGGTTTATGCATGACGTGGGAGTGGGTGCCTAGCTCTCGCGCCTGCTCACACACACGGAAGACGAGTGGAAGAATAATCCCCACCAAGACCTTTACCCTAATGGGGCCCACTACTGTAATTACAAGGCACACATTTCAGATCAGGCACTTAAGTAGCCGGCAGAGAGTGCGCCCAAAACAAAAAGCTCTGTAATTATCGCCGGCCTCCTCTGTCCCCCATCGCAACTTCGGTTACCTGTCATGCTGCTATTTTGTTGGCGAGTCTGTTGCAGCCTGGATTCACACTAATCCATGGCTGCAAGCAGCCCTGCCAGTGCGCCTGCCTCTGCAGGATGCACATCTCCACTTGCAGGGGCGAGTGACGACATGGCACACAAAGATAGAGGAAACCTGAGTCCTTACGAGCACATGAATGCATTTTTTTTTAACAAGAGACGGAGCATAAGGAGAAGGAGGGGGTGCGAGGCTTGTTCCAGACAAAAGATCCATTGTGCAGTGAAACTTTATATACATATTAGAAACCTGACACCCATGGCCTCCGAAAGTAGGATTCTTGTAACTGTGAACAAGATAATATTACCTATTCTTTTCTTCTGGCCGAAACATGAAGCAACATTTTTTTTTAATTACTCTGATTCTTCGTGATTCTTTTGTTTTTGTGTACAGTCATCTAATATCAGTGATAAGAGAGTTGTAGTCAGCAGGCAGTTTTGTGGCCTATTAGGTAACACATTCCCTGGGCGGGGTAAAACGCGACACACAACTTGTCGGCAGAGATTTGCACTCATCCTCTTTCACTACCTTACCCCCAACTCTCAGGTGTTCTAAAAGGAATGTTGAGTCCAAAACTACACTGGCTCTCTCACCCTCTTCAGCCTGGAATGCATTCAAGCTTCTCGCACTCTTAGCAAACAAGAGCAACTTGTTTCTCTTAATGCTCCTTTTATGGCTGCAGTCCCCACCTCTTAATTGTGTTCCTTGCATTATCAGTGACCGTGCAGAAAAAAAAGTTAATGGAGTTTATTGTGAGTGAGTCACGGAAAGCAAACACATACACATGATTACAATGCTTCCTTTCATTCCTTTTTGGAGTTGTTCTCACCTGAAGTGCATATGAAAGTTATTTTACGAGTAAGAACGGTTTGACAACAGCAGTATGACATCCGTGATCTTGCAGGCTGCATCATGAGCATTGAGACATGTTATTAAGCCAAGACATGCGTGTAGGGCAGAGGGACAGCTGGAGGCGTGGAATAATGACTTGAAAAACAATAATTATGTTCTGGTTTTTTTCTTCAAGACTCATCATGTATGGCTACAAATATGTACGATGATTTAATGAAACAAAATTGATTATTTTGGTCGTGAAGGTGTCACGCACGTCACTGAAACGTTAAAATGTAAAACTGCATGTACCGTATTTAATAGAGGTCAAGTGACTCGAGATTTGTTTTGTGTTCGTTTATAATGAGATGAAAGCCCAGTCAAAGTAGATTAAGCAATGACATCATTTATATTTTTTTCATTACCCAACCTTTTGTGCACCATGGATGGGTTTCATGAAAAGACGTATTTTAATCGCGAGGCATAGAAACCAAAAAAGCCAAATTATTACAAATGCAACTCAGCGTTACACTAACTGTAATTAGTGAGCAGACATTTGAAAGTGCTCTGTAGAATAGTAGCGAAACAGTAAGCCGAGATGCCAAAAATGGAATTAATGACTGACCCACTTCAGGCATTAAACATCGATGCGGAATAGTTAAGGCAACTCGTCAACTAATGGGTTCGACCCCTATCATCTACTGTATTTGGAACATTTTCATGTTATTTACAGCACTCTACAAAAGGATACTTGGTTACAATTACCTCTTTCACAGAATCTAGTTTGACGTAATAAAATGGTAAATAGTTGATGTGCAGCAATACTCCCACCAAAAAATAAATATATATATATATATATATATATATATATATATATATATATATATATATATATATATATATATATATATATATATATATATATATATAGAGAGAGAGAGAGAGAGAGAGAGAGAGAGAGAGAGAGAGAGAGAGAGCACCTCATTATCCTGCATGAATAAGGAAGTAGTCTCCTCACTAAAAAACAGCTGGACAAATAAGACACATTTTGTCACCCTCGCAAACGGTTCGACCTTGGCGGAGGTCGGTGAACAAAGTCACGGTGTCCTAATACTTTTGCACAGCATGTGTCTTTACTAAAAGCAGCCAATGAGAACACATCAAGTCAATAAAAGGGCAGTAAGCCTCGGCCTTTATAATAATAGACAACAAACATAGGCGTGGGGTGACTAATCGTTGTGCTTTCCATTTTGGTTCTGGCTGAGTCTTTCTATCACAAAGACATTCAGTGAGTGTTTGGATAGCAGACAACTTCCATTTTTACAAGTTCTATTAATGTGGGCTCGAGGTGGATGATTCATGGAGAACAAGACCTGGAATTTGTCAGCCCAAATTCTTCCATGATACAGAGGTTAACTTTTTCCACTGATGTGGAGGTAGCTAATAACAGCTACGACCAGTACATATTAGGCTGATTTAAATGTTTATCGTGCACTGCTGAACTGAGCGTTATGATTATCTGCGTGCCAGGAAAAAGAAATATAACGGTGCAGGTTTGAGCGTAGAACAAACCGCTCATATGATTTGTGGGTCTCAGAGGTTCTGCATGTGGAACCATTACATGACATCAAGTTAAATGATGAAACAGGGGTCTAATGGGAGGGAGCGGACGTGACTGCCCAAGACCAACAGAAGATCATATTCAGATCATTCAAAATGAACATTATTTCGCCTGGCTGGGCATTTGTGTACGTACTGGATGCTGTGCCATTGTCACAGTGTAGCTGAAGGAAGTGGCAAGCATGAGTTGGTGTGATCTTAAAAGCCTTTAGAGAGCAAAGAGGGCTGTAAGTTAGTTTTAATAGGCACATTATTTCTCCCCCTAACACCCGCACAGGCTCCAGTCGGAGCCGGTGGCTGTTTGAAGTTGGGAACAGCTGTAGTGTTCCAGAATTTATTTAGAGGTCAGCACACTGACTTTGCTTGAAAGCAGAATAGGACTGAAGGAGAGAAAGAGAGAGGAAAAAAAAAGAAGACAAAGCAGTGGGTGGAGAAATAAAGAGGGAGACCAAGGGAGAGGTGAAAGAATGAGTAAAGAAAAAAAAAGAGAGTTACTAGTGCAGCCAGGGATTAGCGCAGGGAGAGGTTAAAAGTTTGTAGTGTTGCATCTGGCCTCCTGCCTGCTCTGTTGTTTATTGCCGCGGGCCTGAAGATCTTCTGCCAACATTAACCACACCTGAACCACTAGACAACACACACGCACACACACACACGGACACAACAGGAAGAGGCAAATGCGGAGCCTGCATTTCACTCCAAAGCCTTGGCAGGAAATATCCAGCAAGTCAAGTCTCCTCGTGCTAACAAATTGTGTGTATTGTGTGTGAGTTCTCATGACTTGTCACTTGATAATACTCTGTGACGTGACACTATAGCGATTTGGCAAACCTGTATCGGCTTTTGAGGCACCGCATACAGTACGATATACTGTACGGTATTGTTTATTGAATCATAAAACCGTAGCGCGACTGTCAAGGAAGAAGCGGATGACCACAGAGAGGAGAAAATGGGGAAGAACGTGACGATTGACAGACATTTTTACTGTTGGCCACATGCTGTACATCTTGGTTACAGAGACTCTCTGCGCTTTGCTTTCGAGTCAGGGGTGCATATTAAATTCTAAATATAGTTGAATATTATCGTAATACACTATTTACTGTCTTGGTACTGCACGGCGATGCATCAGCAGCTGTCGATTAGGGTCTCAGGTCCCACCAAGTTTAATTTATATGATTGTAAATTAAGTACACACCCAAATTTTGTGTAACCGCTAAGTCAAGCACGCAACAAGTTGAACATACAACAAAAGGGTGCCAGCGATTGCAAAGAAGGAGAGGGTGGTCATGACCACAAACGGGAAAATCATCATTTCATGGGAAAGGGTCTTGTTGCTCAGTATACTTGGAGCAACACAATTAATTTAATATCCATTACTGACACAAATTAATTTCAACCAGCAGAACATAAATAGTATCGCTCTGCAGCACCTTCTTTATTGCCTCTCTATCATTTTCAACACGTGCATAATTTGACTTCAGCTGTTATTGCAGCCTCGGAATTGACTGGCAACCAGTCCAGGGTGGAACCCGCCGCTCGCTCAAATTTAGCTGGGTTAACCTTTCAGCTCACCCTCACCCAAACAAGGACAAGCACTCTCCAAATGAGATGGATGGCCAGTAGGTATGTTAGTCCACTTCTAGAAGATTTGGGATGATGACGTTTATGATGACTACAATTTTGAAAATAGAACAATTTGTAAATAAGCCAGAATCACAGTAAAGCTTGTGCTTGACATTGTACTTTGTGCCCCGGAAATGTCGTCCCGCCTCCCACCAGACCCGAGCAGGAACGGACATAGCATCTTGAAAGCTGCACTTAAAGAGCTTTTGAATTGAACTTACATGTGTATATGACGTCATTTGCCTTCAAATGCAGCCTACAAAAGATGCCACACATTAGTTGGGACAAGTGTTTCCTCTTAAACCTACACAAGAAGTTCAGCAAAGTCAAGGCACATGGGAGTTGTCAAACTTCATATGGAAGTCGTATGTGCCACCAGGCAGCCATATATCACAGGCTGGGCCAGAAAGACACACAGAGTTACTGTGGGCAGGAATCACACACACAAAGAAGAATGTTCAGATGCCACCCACCACAGTTCCGGGGGACAAATCCTTCTCTGTTCAACCTTTGTCTTTGTGCTGGAAATTCCCTTAATGACATGCCAGCTTACACGGTGTACATACGCAGAGGAGCATGCAAATTGTCACATAATAAATGGTGAGGGCGCATAAGGCCAGCGAAAAGAAAGAGAGAGGACATTTAAAAGATGTCAAGAAAATAGGTTCTGGGTATTCCCTTGGCCTGAGGCTGTTGAGCCAATAGGCAGAGGCCACTCGTATAACACCCACCCTCCCTCACCCCAATCCTCTGAACTTGGAGTGGCCAGCGCTGGAATGTTGAAGCCAGTTATGTTCACATGCACATCAAAAGTGATTAAGTACAAGCCTCGTGGATTAAGATGAGTCCGTAGACCTTCACATCTCTAGTTAACCTCCCCAAAGCACTTGGCTTCCTCCTGCCACAGCAGTATCCAAGTTCATCTTGGCCCCGACACTGGCTCCTCCTTTGCTTGTGGAAGTAATACCAGATTACAGAGCAACTGTTGTTAAATGTTGATATAATGTGTTTTTCTTCTTCTTTTTTTCCCCTCCACTCTCTTTGTTTGGACAGCTGCACCGTAGCAGCGGGACATCTAGCGCCGCCGCTTACTTTCAGCAGAACTGACATTTCACTTCAGTACAACATACGCCGCAGTTATGAAAAGGGAATTTCTACCGGTCACAATATCCGATTAAATCAATGGTTTATGTGGTGATTACTCACCATTCCCTGTATTTCTACTGCTTGTTTTTGTGAAAGCCCAGCTGTGTCAGGATTGGCACACTCCAAAGCGCTGTGTGGGTTAACTAATCCGTCTGTGACTCAGGTATAAGGGACAAGTCCAGACAGGAAACACAAAACACCAACACACAGATATGCACGGTTCACACAAAGGGGGTATTTTCACATGACGGTTTATGAAAACAAAGGACAAAGGGACAAGAGGAACACACCAAAAAAATAAAGAAATCATAAAACCAAACCAGCCTCTCTAGGTGTGTTACTTGAGGTGAAGAGAATCAGACATCATCTTCACAGAGGTTAAAACAACCCCTTCAACATTTTCCCTCACCCTGACTCATACATTGCCCCCCTCCATGAGTAAGTGTGTACATGTGGCGACCCTTTTGCAGCTTGGAAGCTGTCCCAGGATTCAGATGGGCTCTGTCAACACAGAGATTCCAGAGAGGAAGCGGGGTTTTAATGCAGCGGCAGGCTGCGCACACAGCCAGGACCTGCAAAGACCGGGAGGCAGAAGAAGACGACCTGCTCCACATCAGCACAACCCTCCCAGTGTCAACTTTGAGCCCCGTGGCTCAGTGAGCGTTTGTAGCAGCAGTCAGCCGCTTGCTTGCTTGCTTGCTTGCTTGCTTCCTTCCTTCCTTCCTTCCTTCCTTCCTTCCTTCCTTCCTTCCTTCCTTCCTTCCTTCCTTCCTTCCTTCCTTCCTTCCTTCCTTCCTTCCTTGCTTCATTCCTTCCTTTTTCCACCTGCCACCGTCAAGAAGCAAATAACTATTGGCTAGTCAATAACGTGGCTCTAGTGCATTGGCGTAACACACACATATACACACACACAAACACTCTCCCCGCCTTGACAAGGTTGTATTGACAGAGCAGTTACACACGAACCCATTGGGGGAGATCCTCCACATTGTGCCCCAGGCAGCTGATAAATGGAACTCATAGAGTACCTGTAAGCATGATCTCCTGCGCACGGACGCGCAAAAGTGCATTTGTGTGTACACGCAGCTCAATATTACCCTACTAATGCAGACATAAGTGAGGGGAGGGAAGGGGCTTTATGATATATAATGCAATAAAGCCACGAAGCTGCAGGGAGGAGAATAAGAAAACAAAACAACAACAAAAAAAAACAAAACTGGGCTACAACGGTTGAGGCCACCTTCTGTGTGACTGGCCCAATGTGGATGTTGTCATACAACAGCTGAAAGCTGTTGAGGCATGTTGCGCCTGAGGTGGAACTAAAGCAAGGTCCTGACCAAGTAGCACAGTTTACGTCACGTCACCGCATTGCGATTGGGAAACCCCGATATGACTGCGGCCGGCTGGCAATCGTAATGTGACATCTCACCAGCATTACCTGTGTAACCTGCTAATGAATTCAAAGAGAAATGTGAAAAGAAAACAAAGAAAGACAATGACGTGTATCCCGCATTGTATTTTCTTTCTTCTTGGCATGTTGTCTGTTTATTACAAGATGTGAACAAGGTGCTTTTCTATTCTTCCCGTCAATTCAAGATGTTGGAAGGAAGTGACAAGTTTTAGCTGATCAATCAACAGCCTGCAGTGTGCCTTTGGGTACTGTGCCATTATAATACATACAGCAGTGTTGTAAAAATTAATATGGTATGAAGGTTGCCTGTTAAGCTTAGCTTAAGGCAAGCAAAAACAGAACAGAGGGAGGGGCCACACAATGGAACACTGATGACAGACAATGGATTCTAACAATGCCAATGCAAGCCATTTGCAGCTATTCATATTTCCATCCAATCTTTTTCCACTTATCCAGAGTTGGGTAGTAGGGGCAACATCTTAAGCATATGAGCCTAGCCCCCAGCCACCTCGTCAAGTTCTTCCGGATGACTTCGAGGTAATATAAAATGTCCTACATCTTCATAGAATATTTTCTCCTTGACGCTCTAGCCCTAGGTGGAAAGAATACCTCACCAGGGAGAAATGCAGGAGGCATCTGAAATAGATGCCCAAGGGATCTCATCTGGCTCTTCTTGACAATTTGCAAAAAGACATTCTAGTTACAGATAGCTGCACTGCCAGGTAAAAGCTTGGATTAAAGTCCCAGGTTTCCATAGGTGATTATGTATTGTCTATCATGCACAAACTCCTCACTTGGCAAGGCTAAAAAGGAGAAACACGTAGATTTTCAGAAAAGTGAGTTGCCACCCTGCCACATCCATGCAGGAGCCAAAGTGGTCTTCTGGGAGCAGTCTGAACAGGTATTCGAGAAGGATGCTCCACCATGGCAGGGAAAGTATCTCTCTCTCTCTCGCTCTCTTCCTCCCGCGGATCTGCCACTGATAAATAGCTTGAGGTGCAGCACTAGCTTTCACTTTGTGATATGATGTCAGTAACCTTCATTGATCTGCAAGCAGGCAGCGGGCGTTATCGCCACCTTTGCTTCGTGATATACTGTGATCCAGGGCCCTAACAGCTTTTTAATACAGTGCACTTTAGGTAACGGGGTCGCAGACTAAATAGCCTGCTTACTAACACCAAAGAGTGTATTTTAACAGTGGGGTCATCGCTGCAACAGAAACACACACACACACACACACATGGACACACACACACACACACACACACACACACACACACACACACACACACACACACACACACACACACACACACACACAATCACACACAACAAAAACTTGCCTGACTGGTTTAAGTAAGAAAATAGTGCCAGGGAAATTGTTTTACACCTTAGATAAGACAGAGCTTCACAGAATGAAATGGCCAGCTGTACTGAAATGGTTCTGTTCCCAAAGATCATCCAATCAGAGCACCCCCAATAAGCTTCAGGCTGGTGGTTTTGTCTGCAGTGCAACCGGGGATGTATTCATAAGACAAATCAACACAAGTGTCAGAACATTGAGCCTGTGTTGACAGAGCACAGCGCTCTTAGCAGGACAGAGTTAATGCCGACAGCCACTTCCTCTCAGCAGATTTATACACACCTGAGCTGAATGTCAAGAGCTGGACTCTGTTTTATGTTCGCCCTTAAACCAATAAAAAGACAGCCTCCTGTGAACTCAGACTGAGGTGTCCAAGTGACCCTCACACATTATGCAGTGGATTTGGCAGAAACAACCGCATTTTGACGACAGTGGCACTGAGAACTAAGGCGAGAAAGAAAAATGAAGAAAATAAATCACTATTGTGAGCCAAAATGGCAAAGACAGGAATAAACCAAGGGCAACAGACAATGGCAATCCTGAAATAGACACATTACGTTTCTGGTGTTATGATATTATTGCATTTCTGTATTTGACCTTTCCCCTCTGATGATCTTTAAGAATCAAGTACTGTACATTGATTCAAGTCATAACTATAGTGTATATAACTTAGTAATTTGTTTTTCATCGAGTATGAGGAAGCCGTCTTCTTATCCTCACACGGGCCGCGAGCCTGCCGGAGCCGATAGTTTGAGGAATGGTGAAGTTTAATAATACAATGCTAGCCTTTTTTAGCATTCACACATGAAAAACAGTTCCAAAAAATTTGTAACCGTACAACGTTTAACATGGGTAGAGGTGTACTCCTACCTACCTACCCACCAGCTCCAAGTACCAAGTGCATAGTTTGAGGTAGGCTGCAGATAAAGGAGACTGGACGACGAGCATGAGAATTATCCCAACTATTGATTTTAGCTGTTGGGTATTACAGAAGGAAACAGCGGGTTTATCTGGCTAGGATCCCTCTGCACTTCTGCTAACTAAACGAGTATTTTCAGAGCTTATCAGGCAAACAGCCTATTACTGATGTCTCAGGCTCCCCTGCAACTGAAAGAAAGGTTGGTAACTATCCTGTTGGTACTCAATGGGCTTAGCAGACGGATTTGTTGGGAGACCTTGAAGATAGCTCGGAAAAATGTTTTAATTGTTATCTGAGAGATATGACTAATATTGAGACATCAAAATCATGTTATTCACCAGTCAGGGTTTCCCGTAAATCTTAATTCATCATATTACATTGATATGTTGGAAAGTGTTCTGCAGGAAAAGTTTGGAGGTGGACCTTTTCTGTTACAGTATGTGTACCAGTTTGGCAACAAATAACTTGACAGGCCTTCAACCCAACTGGATAAATATCCCCACAGACACACTCAATGACCATATTTTTTCTCTTCTTCCTGCACAATGCCCAAATTCCCTGAAATTCTCGTCCATATTGTATGCGCTCGGCATCTCCCCACTGTATGTCATTCAATGTGGGTCTATGGCTTCTGAGGACTAAAACCAGAGATAATAGCAATTCATACAATCTCTTTGAGGAGCCCAATACCAGCCTTAACCACAGGGAGAAAGGTATGTTTTAATGACCATCCGAAAGATCCACACAGATACGTGTGAGGTACCTTGGGTCGGATCCTTGCAGCGTCTTATCTTCAAAACGGAAAGAAGGTGTTCGAGTGTGCCTCCGTATAAGGCGTAATGCATTCAAAACAATATCATAGTCAGAGACATTCGAAATGTGTAGCCATTTCCCAATATTAATAATGACGAAGAGGTAAGACATGAAAATTTCCCTCAGCAATTACAGCAGAAATCGATATGTCCTGATCAATGCGCAATCCCAAGGATTGTCTTAATACGTATAGAATATAGACCACATGGTGTGCGTGTGTGTGTGTGTGTGTGTGTGTGTGTGTGTGTGTGTGTGTGTGTGTGTGCGTATGAATTTACTGTGGCGTAAAATGATCTGAACAATATGGGAATATTATTGAAGGAATAAAAGCTGGTTGTAACGATTTACATATTTCATCACAGGCTGCAATGAACACAAGTGATTAAACATTCAATATGGGAGTGAAGGGAGAGGATATTGACAAGGATGAACAAGACAAAGTGCTGAACAGAAGAAAACAAAAAAGAAATAAAGCTACTTCCTATTTGGATGAGACATGATAAAAATGGAACGTGGTTTAATATGACACAATGGAAAAATATGTTCAAGATGCGGTTTCAACCGATCCAAGTCAGTCTTGTGTTCATCGAAGATTTTATCAGCCATGTCACCATGTCTCAACATGACTCAACAAGCAGCAAGGGTGCCACTAGCACTGAAGCAAAGAAGGTGGCAGAGGCCAAGCCATCGTCACTCTTGGCACCCAACGAGGAGAAGCGCTTGTCTGCCCACCGGCCTGCCTTTGCCTCTCCATGTCAGCCCTGCAATTTGCTTGGGGCGGAGATAAATCTTATCTCGGAGACCTGATTAAGTTTTTAATTTACACTCCAATCAATAGCCCAGGTCTATTGGCAATGTGTCTAAAACTCTATTTACCAAAGGATTCCCTGCTATCAATTGATCAAGAACCCAGCAGCCATAAATTATGGGCACATGCGGAAGGGAAGAGGGGGGTGTCAGATAGAAAGTGGTCTTTGGTGAGAAAGTGAGATTACCAGGTCAAATGTGACTGATATTTAGGTGGGAACAAGGACATGGGGTGGAACTCTGTTGATTATACTTCAGCAATTAAGGTTGGACAGCTGACAGGGCAACTGTTGGCATTTGATCCATGCAAGACGAGTCAGGTTACACTGTAGAATATGAACAAGGGGCAAGCTTGATGTAAATGAGGACTAGCATTGCGTTAAAATGCCATAGTCACTCACTACTGTTTTTGTTGACACATTTTCAGCCCCATACAAAAACAAAACAACTGAACACTCACTTCCGGTGGTTTCTGTAAGAGTGTCATGATCTGTTTACTCTTTCCCGAACGGAATGAGTCTACTTTGCCCACGCAAAATTGCTACACACTTTCCCCAATTTCAATCATTATTTTTTCCTGGGAAACATGAGTAAAGGACAACTCAAGCAGCCACCACAACATCCAAGAAACGGCTATTTTGAGCCATCCAGATATTTGCTTAGGAGCAAAGAAGATGGGAGGATTAGCTACGGCGCTCTGGACCATCTGAAGTGTAAAGATCCAGTTAATCCTAACCGTCTTCACCTGATTTCAGAGTGGGGCTCACTGGGGATAATAAAGGTGGTACCAGCAGGCTTCAGAGTGAAGGGCGCAGGCACAGTTCAGGCCAAAGAATGGTGCTGTTCCCATGCAGTGGCAGCTAAAGGGGAGGGGAAAAGAGGGCAGTGTTATCACTGCTTGAGAGTGTCGTCATGGTGGTTCTGCACTGACCCTGCTGACGCGCCGATTCCTTAACATGAGATCATTTTGGACAGCTGACCTCAATATTGCCCTGAGGACAAAACGAATTCTATAGATCCGCCCCCACACTGCTTACAAAACATATCCAGGACGCACATTTAACAGCCATAGCAAGGCTTGTTATTAAAACCGTCTTTCTACACAGCATCAAGACATCCTTCAGTGCTATGCCATTTGTGCACTTACATTCCAGAAGTGGACATATATTAGAAATAGTACATTAGTTGTCGAGGACATGAAAGTACAGGTGAGACGAGCGTTGCATGTTTTCCAACCGCCACTTAAAAATGTCACATACAATAATCATAAGGTCGAAAAACAGCGTAGCAACAAATGTTTGGGAGGATGTCACCAACTACTTTGTTATTAGTGGAGGAGCTGTCTGCTAACATCAGGCATAAACATGTCAGAATTACACGTAATTATAGGTGAAGAACTTCCGTACCGCAGTATTAATCACCCGCGCAGCTGGCGAGACGGAAGAGAGCACAGTGCCATGCTCACCTTCAGATCTTTCCAAAAGGGGACTTACAGGGTTCAGGAAGGACACAAGGGCTCACGCGAGGCCAGAGATCTTGACTTGAGGGTCCTCTGCTGGATTAAGAGCCACGACGAAGCTGTGTAATCAGTCCTATCCTTGTGTTTCTCCCGCTCTGCCTCTCTGGCTAATGTCTCCGCCTGATTCGATTGAGGCAATTAGGCAGTAATCTATAGAGCCAGGGAGTGATGGAAACATTTCCCACTGTCCTCCTCATGTTTCTCAGAGCTGCTATAATTAGCTAACTTTGTTTCTCATTAAACATCAGAGCAGTATTTACATACCCAGATCCAATTTGGCTCTGCAGAGCCCATTCCTTTTAAACCATCTTGAAAAACCTGAAGCATGTCTGTAAACAGACATAAAAAAAAGGGGGAGCTCTCTCATCTGAAGTTATTTTAATCAGATATTTACGTCGGATATCAAAAAGAGACAATGTATCTGGAATGAACAGATTGAAAACAAATTAGGATTACGCTAAATATTCATTGCATACTTTTGTGGGGTGGTCATTGTTACTTATAGTGAGTTTGTCTCAGAAAAAAAAAATCCTTCATGGCTCCATTCAATCCAACAGAGGAACTGGCCAACTAATATTTGCCTATGACTCATATACAGTTTATATTAACAGGGAACATTAGGAGGGTGGAGCGTAAACTACACGTGTTGACATTTGGTTCAAACGACATACATTGCAGACATTTCTTGCAATATGGAACGTTTTGGAGTCATTTCTGCAAAACAAAATCGAAACAAACACATACATAGAAAATAAATCAACAAATAAAGAGCTTCTGTGCGTGCAATCATGAATCCTTCCTACCCCAAATGTCAAAATAGTAGATGATTAGAAAATCAGGGAAGATTCGCAGAGTTTTACCTAATTATTAGGATAATTACATTTACATGTACTGCGTTTGATTCAACTCTTATGGTCTAAATTCGAATCTTCTCAGCATCCCACCAAACTAAGCCCAGAAAGGGCTTTCTAAAATCTGTGTACATTGTGAACACACTGATATAAAGGTATGTCAACATGTGTGGCACTGAAAACGAAAGCATAAAGTTCTCTTCGTTCAAAATGAGCTGTTACTTCCTCATTAAAGGCCACACGAGTAAAACAATAAAGCACATAAAATAAATCATTTGAACATCTAATTCGGCTATATGAGGCCATTAATCACCTCATACATCATTAGAATTTAAGCGCGGGTTTTTTCTTTCGCAAAGTATGACCTTACCGAAGTGTGACTCATGTCAAGCTACTAGTTCATTTTCCATCGCCATGGTAATGCAGTGACTTACACTCATGTAACAATGGTGAAAACAATTTGCTCAACACCAACAGAGTGCGTGCATGTTAAGGTGTTGAAACAAGCTAAGGATGTCAGAGTTTGAACTGCTTGTGGATGCACAAGACCAACAAAGTCCGTATGCTCGCCTATAGTCGGCTGTAGCTTGAAAGCAGGCGTCCAGCCAAGACTGAGGAGAAGGGTAATTCAATCGGCAGCACTCCATCTTGACACAGATTCACTTTGTCAGTTCTGCCTCACCAGTAATTCATCTTTCTGGAAACTTACACTATCCCAACAGTCATTCCTTTCAACTGCAATACCTGCTAGAGGGGTGAAAACAGTGGTGTCCCTTAAGATCCCAAGAATACATTTTCTTTTCCTGATGTCTCGGAGAAAGAAAGGCCTACTCATGGAAAGGTCTTGCGTGTGCATATGCGGGGCATAATTTCTCCAATTAGGCATTACCCCGCAAATGGCCAAACTTTCATGTAGACAAGACCAACACGCACACACACACACACACATAAGCACTGTGACCACCGATGGAATGCATAAGTAAACAGTGGGAGTGTAGGGGTCCAGATGGGCAGTCAGGGAGGCCTGTCATGGGAAAGCTCTTGTCTTGAAACCCACACACCCCTCCACAGTATGCTCCTCTCTGGCCTTCTGTGCAGCACTGCAGCTTGCTGCTGTGAGCATTACAGGGTTAACTGCTGTGCCCAGTCACAGGCGTGAAGTGAAACAATCAAATAATGGCTGTGAGTGAGCGCTCAAAGGCAGGGGGCAGGGCGGGGGCTCGCCATAGGCTGCTGCAGATGTTGCCGGGCTTCGGCAGGTCACACAATCGCACGTATTAGCATTCCTGATGGAGAGAGCCCGGATTATGGCACTGAATGCCTTTCGCTGCCCTGCTCAGGTTTGAACGTGGCTGCAAAAGACAGAAAAGAGAAATGCGAGAAATGCAGGGAGGAAATGTGGAGACAAGAGAGGAGCTGTCATGAAGGCCAGGCTCACAGCACAATGTTGCGAGAAAAAGGGAAGTTGGACAGGAAAAAAACGTCTGAGTCGGGTTGACGGAGTAATTGTGACAATTTGACTAAAACAGCGAATGAAAGTGTTGAAGAAAAACGACAAGAGACAGCAAGAAAGTGATGATTCAATGGTATTGTGAGGGGAGAAGAGTAGTATATATGATTAAGACTTTGATTTGTGGTATGATGAGTGAATGAGCTTGGACTAACATCTCCTTTTATTCTTTTTTTATACACTGAGCACCGCAAAAAAAGAGCGACTGTACCGGTATGTGCTGCGCGGCCCCTTTTTCCTTGTTTCCCAGGACAGAAGTCGAGGGAGGCCTCATATTTCTGGCTGGCTACTGTCAGACAGGCCAGGGTGAGAAGCAAAGACAGCAAGGAGCAGCTGTTTCTTCACACTGGGCCTTTCCTACCTTCATTGGCCAGCCCAGTGTCCCGAGAGACCCTTTTCAACCAAGTGCTACAGTTTGGTTTAAATTCATACACATTTTGCGGTTTCATTATTCACTAGTTGTAAGAGGCACCACAATTGCAGATTCAACACAGTTTTTGGGTTCCCTTCCAGTGGGGTACCAAAAGCAGTAAGTCTTAAAGTAAAGTCTTTTCTAGAGTTGTGCTGATCTGACTGATCTGATCCTTCTTCATGCACTGTCTACTACACAGTCTACCAGAAGATTGTTAAAAGTGGCCAACAATGTCCATGCTCGTCGAAGGAAAAGGGGGCACAGAGTGAGATGTAGAAACATTTTGCAAGCCAAAAGATACGACAAACTAAGTCTGCAAAGTCTGAAATAATAAAGTCGAACAGCTCGCTGCACATTTTCATCAAAGAATTGAAATTGTGAAAGGCTGGCAAATATTGTACATTTAAATGACTCTCCAAACAGAAGTTTAATGGACATGAACTATTTTGTGTTGGAGCGTAACACATGTAATACATTTTTTGACCGATATGATACGTATCGATATAAGACCGACTGATTTGACACAAAGCGATATGTTGCTTATTCGGGACAATACAATTTGATTTGATAAAGGTGATTTCAATATATTTCGATTTTGTTATTCTATAAATAACCCAATAATAATTGAAGGTAACTCGAAATAAACATTGGATTCCATTTAAAAACTAACACAGCTTTACTGATTCCAAAATGTTTTAAAAAAGTTAATATAAGAACAAGCTCTTAATATTCTTGCATAAAGAAAATGAAATAAACCAAGCTAGCTTTTTTATTCAATAATCTGTTGCCTTGTATGCATTAACCAAACCGGTATGCTTCATATCTGAACAATATTTAACATTTTCTTTTTGTGGAACAAAAAAAATCTATATAGAAGGATCAAACATGTATATTTTCACATTAAATTAATCTGCTGCTGTGATTGTGCTGTTTAAAGAACAAATGTATGCAACAGTAAACAATGTTGCCGATGGCATCGGTATTGGTGGAAAAAACAGTTTTTGTGCGTCGTTATTCTTAATACATTACCAAGAGACCGGATCAGACTATGTAGCCGCTCAAAATTAAGTGACTCGACTTAGACTCAGGTGCAAAAAAAGGTGTTTGGGACATCGCAGTTTTGGGGTTCACGCTAACAAATTAAAAACACAAGCACTCACCATGTAGTGATCATCTTTGGGGAAAATGACAAAATTCAAACAACTCACCAAGAATTACAGATTTTATTTATTTATTTTTTTAACATACAGTGAATCCTTGCTATAATGCGGTTCACCTTCCGCGGCTTCGCTGTTTCATGGATTTTTTTTGGTGCAGTTTTTTAAATGCTTTTTTAAAAAAATGCTACAGCGGAGCAGAGCGACGAATAAAGTTAGAGGAATGGTGAAATACGTATGAGTCACAATGTTTCCAACCTCGTACTGACTATTAAAAATATTATTTTACAGTATTTTCAAAAACTATTTTAGTTATTTGTTGAAAACTTTTTTTTTTAATGCTTGGGTCTTGTATACATAGTTCAGTATTGTATAATAACTGTAAAAAATAAAGCTGACTACTTTACGGATTTCGCCTAGGACGGGTTCTTCTTGGAATGTAACCCCCGTGATAAATGAGGGTTCACTGTGTACTTGACCAGTTAGTACTCTAACAGAGGAATCCTACAGAAGCATCCTATAGATCTGTTGTTATAGCATATGTACAACTTGTGATTCTGGAATCCAAAAAAGACCGTATGATGTCACACTCCGACACAACTATCCCCATTCCGCCTACACACCCAGCTGTGGAAACATAAGCTGGGTCAGGGTTTACTGTTCCAAATCATTCTGTAGGCAGTTACCTGAATTGTTCTGCTGCAAGTAATTGGAAACGTCTCTCTCTCTCTCTCTCTCTCTCTCTCTCTCTCTCTCTCTCTCTCTCTCTCTCTCTCTCTCTCTCTCTCTCTCTCTCTCTCTCTCTCTCTCTCTCTCTCTCTCTCTCTCTCTCTCTCTCTCTCTCTCTCTCTCTCTCTCTCTCTCTCTCTCTCTCTCTCTCTCTCTCTCTCTCTCTCTCTCTCTCTCTCTCTCTCTCTCTCTCTCTCTCTCTCTCTCTCTCTCTCTCTCTCTCTCTCTCTCTCTCTCTCTCTCTCTCTCTCTCTATATATATATATATATAAACACATTTTATACTCCAATGCCAGTTAACTATAAGCATCCAGTTTGCGTGTTTCTGCATGCTTACGCATGTCAGGGGGAAGGACACAAATGGTTCACGGACCACATAAAAAACAATGACACTTGACTTGAGGGAAGTTGAGCGGTAACACAAAGCCAGAAGATTGCACTCTTTGCTCTTTCTTTGTTTTAGCACAAGGCAAATAATTCCAGAAGAATGCTGCCTAGCGAGTTTGATATGGTTGTATATTGAGTCGAGATTTAGTATTACAAAAGAGCACTTGGAACAAAGCATACAATGAGAAGTAGTTCCTGAAAAATAAACGTGAAAATTGTCAGAGAAACCAGATCGAAGCAAGAGAAAAATAACATAACATATTGATTTAAGGTGCTTCTTTTCAATTTGAGCTTTTCCTGGCCTGTCTTTGGCCCTGTCTTTGCTCCTTGATCACATGATCAGATGTGTGTGAGCGCACATGCAGACGCTGCTTATTTACTGCATCTTCTTCTCCATTTGCAATATTCACAAGAATCATCTTTAATCATGAAACCCTTTTAACGCAAAGATGTGTCAGTGGTTCCGTTGCTACAAATAGTAACCGTTGGGCTGCAGGAACATCTCTATTTCAGACACTCCCGAGTTCTGTAGAAATATTGGGTTCTTTAGGAGGTCTTCATTCTGTTCTGACTGACTCACAGAAGGAATAAAAAGCTCACATGTGACATGTGAGAGAGGCGCACCTTTGTCCCCATCCTTTGAATATCAGTGACTCTACAAGTTAATATTTGCTTCTGCCTGCTCATAAATTTGCATCGCATTACTACCTGACCTAAATGCATTTTTATAAACCCACGTAATTAGCGGAACATCAGCTGTGCGAGAGAATACTACGAGGCTGAATTGCTCCCTGCGCATTCTGGCGGATAGGCTTGGAGTGTAAAAGCAGTGCCGGGCCCACCTGATGAAAGAGGAAGTGAACGGGGCCATATTGCTGGCCTTTATAATCTACTACATTAACTCGAGCACCACAAGGGGAGGAGCTAGCATGCGAGCAAACAGCCCAGCCACACCAAAAGGGGCGTGTCAATGAGGAGGTCATGAGGAAAGACAATGAGTAAACAAGCAGGGGAAGTCCGGGCCGGTGTTCGCAAACTGCCAGTTTCTGACAGGCTGGCACCCACAAAGGCCCCACAGTAATTAGCCATCCCAATAGGTTGTTCCTCATTTGCATATAAATGCCCTCACAGCAAACAGTAAACACGCTGACACAAGCCATGCCCAAAACAGACAATTGCCACACCTCTTCCCCTTCTAGCAGGTCTCAGGGGTCCACTTAGACTACACAGTGGTGCCTTGAGATATAAGTTTAATTTGTTCAGTAAAAAGACACTTGTATCTCAAATTACCCTTTGCCACTGAAATGGAAATGCCATTAATCTGTTCCAGCCCCCCCCAAAAAAACAACAAATATTTTTGTCATGTGTATTTCACTGTGGAAAAATAGCACTCCATAATATTGTTGTCAATGAAAGCATGCAGTATTGGCAATATTAACTAATATTAAACCAAACGGAACTGTTTTTTTTTTCAAACTGCATCAATGGAACAGCCAATGTGCTGCTCTTTCTGATGGGCCCACCTTGGGTACCTGGGGGCGATTTAAAACGGAGAAACAGACGTACTTTTCATTGACGGCTCAACTTCTCACTGCTCATCAGTGCATCACTAATATTCATCGTTCTGCTTTTGCTTAGCAAAACAGTGATCAACCCTCTTGCCTATTTTCTGAGATATTACAGACCAAATCAGTGACTGAATCATAATTCATGCTTGTGCATTTTCAACACTGTCAATTGGAAATAATGCCCTATTTTTAAAAAAGAAAATTTTTAATAAAGAGGTAAAAATTAAATCAATGAACAGATTGTATGACAAAATAATCGCCACATTAATTGATGATGAAAATAATGATTAGTTGTAGCCGGACCATGAGCATTGTTGTTATTGTCTGCATAAATGAGTTGCTGCACTATTTGTGTTCAATCCGTTGCTGAAAGAGCTAGTGTTAGCACTAAACTAAGCAGACTAAAAGGCTAATCTATGTGTAATACACCACGTGCAATTCTTTGTGTTTTGTGTGTAGTTTGACAGTAGACCTCGACTGGGAGTGGCTTAACGGTTTGAAGCCTTGTTTTTGAAGAACTGTTCCCTATTTGCTCAATGTGAAGTTAGTTGAGCCGAGTTCACTTCCACCATAGAGCGCTCATATATCATTGCATTCTCAAGTCAAAGCGAAAAAAAAAAAAATCCCCGGAAAGACGGTTGAGTTGAACCCATCTTATCACAAAGCACCACCGTACTCATCTTGTGATCCACTGCAAAACTGGCATGCATCACACCAAGTGAATCGTACACACCATAGCGTGTGTACTACCTGCTTCTTGTTTCTAGAAAGATTGTGAAACAGTGGGGGCCCTGCTTCCTGTTAAAGACCCACAGAGCCGCCTGACACGAGAAAGCAGATTTCACCCCGACCGCAGGACACTACGGGACACAAGGGGTGCAGGTGTCGCCCGCTGTTTGCTTCCACACTATTTGGGAAAAGAGGAAACAACGCATACAGATATAGCACGGAGGACAAACATGCATGCAGGCATACGCGCACGTGACCATGCGCAAAGATGTCTTCAGGAAGCAGCAGGTCGACAACGTGTGAGAAATGACTGTTCTCTCCTGATCAGGGTCAAAACATACAACCTTGTTTTAGGTTGCCTGTCACATGGTGAGATGAGAACTGCAGTTTTGGCAAAACACACTGAACTGATTAGTGAGATAGGCCACATTTACACAAGGTTAAGAGGGCTTGATAACAAACGGGCTGTCACGTTTTATGCACTCTGTAGTTTTAAGGTATTTTATTTAATTTTTCTTTTTTTTTTAATAAACTGTTTTGATGGAAATTCATCCTCAGTCCTACACTTCCCTTTCTGCCTAATGTTATTTTGACAATCATGATTCATTAAAAAAAAAAGGAAAAAAAGACCAATATAAAGGAAGGAAGTGATGGGACTTGTGTCTGCAACCCCCCTTTCCTGTCCCTGACCAATGCTTCGCTCTCTGCAGCACTTCCTCTAAAGTAATATTTTTTCTAGAGTGTAAACAAAGCTTGATAGACAAAAGTATCGGGACTGCTTGCCAATACACCCACAGGAAGGCGATTTGCAGCTCGCCATTCTCTTTGGGGAAAACTTTCAAAATAATTCTGGAGTTTGTCTGTGGAAACACGACAGGTCAGAGGTCACACATTTTTGACCACAATCTGTTCTCGTTCATTCAAGTTGTTTGAGGTCAAGTTCTTCCCCGCAAAATGCATCTAAGGATGCCTAGCTATGTGCACTGGGGAGTAGTCAGTCAAAAGGGGCTTTCCTGAAATTTAGGAACGGTCTAATGGAAAATTCAAGGGTAACTGCAGGGTCTAATCCTAACCCTAAACGAGGACAAAACACTTTAAAATGTGGATGTTTAGGATACTTAGGATTCCTATCTCCTATTCAGACGGTGCATACTACCCCTGAAAGGCTACAAAAATGTTCAAACTAGTAGTCGAAATACATCTCTCACCATGACATGTGACATCGGGGCAAGATCCGACAAGAGGAAACACCTGGCTGCAACACAAAGCAAGCAGTGGGAGATTGAGAGGGGCCCATTTTGCTGCTCTTCTCCGCATGCAGAGTGGATCTGTACTGATGCATGCCAAAACCAACTTTTTTTAAGCATAGAATTCAAGTGAGTTTTTCGGTGTGTGTGTGTGTGTGTGTGTGTGTGTGTGTGTGTGTGTGGAGAGGAAACGGCGTGTGTTAGAATGGTGTAAAAATCTATATCTGTTTAGATTCTATCTGTTTGCACAAGTTGACTTCCTACATGGCCTGGCTGTTTTCTTTCACAGCCTAAGAAAACAATTTGAGCTTACGAGTGATATCAAGCACTCTCAGACCAATCTGAAATAACGTGGCTATTCACATTCTCCAAAACGTGTGCCCCTGCATTGGAAATAGCGGAATAAACTAGCCTGCCTCTCCATCTTCCTTCATTAAGGCAAATTGATGCCATGGCGACCAGACGAGGTAAACGACATCACAAGGCCGAGGTCACCTGTCTGTCACGGCCGTCTGGCTCCGCTGTACCCCCCGGGAGACCAGACCTATTCCCTGTGGACCACCTCGGCCCAATTTCTGCTTTATGCCATTGCACATCTGAATGAAAAGCAAGCAGTCACAGAGGTTCTCCATGTTAAATATGTAAATCACACAGCAATGTCGCTGCTAGGAGTCTCTGAACACAAAAGAGCAAAGGTGATCATTTGCTGAGAGAGAAGGCGAAGAATGAGGGCCACATGCACAAAACCGCTCTGAAACTGTATACACATACAGGAAAAGATTATGCTGGGTGGCAGACAGTGTATTTCTCCATTTTTATTCTTTGCGGGAGCCTTCACTTAATCAATTTATTATGAGACACCAAGGTCCCTATGTTTGCTCATTTACAAGAGGGAAAACCAGACACTGCATGTGTTTTGGGTACAGTGAGACCCATGGTGAGAAGCACATATTTGGGGAGAGGCGTGAGGCTGAAAACACTGTGCATCGATGCCTTAAGATACACGTGACCCCATTTGAAATAAGAATCTGCATTTAGCTAACACTTTGCTTTGATTTTCAAACACAAAGTGGCTTCAAGCTGATTTTTGCCAGTCCCACCTGATGTTTACTGTTAAATTAAAGACAACAGAGACTTACCAGTACTCGTTGTGGATTTAAAAGAACCACATCATTTTGCCTTCGTAAAACGTTAGCTTTGTTAGCTTAATGCTAACAACAATGCAAAATGCCAAAGGCGGACGAATGCATAGCATTGGTGTCGCTTGCGTTATAACTCTTTCAACAGTTAATATTTGAACACAAACGGTTGAGAGACACATTTTGACAGTATAAAAACACTCGCAGGGATATATTTTTTATCCTCTGCAAAGAACGACTAACACGGCAGCTGACTGAAAAGCTGTAACCATTTCAGTATGTATCTATGATGCTGCCCCCAGGTGGCCAAGGTCACACACCAGAAGGAGCAGCAGAATGTCTATTGAACTGATGCAAAATAAATAAATTCCAAAAGTGGTTTGAATACTATTCTGTTATTTTATTTCTGTACATTTTTATGAAGTACACCACATTGCAAAATGTTGTTGCTTTTGGGAGTGGTGGATAGAATTGATTAAGGGTGTTTCTGTAAAATTATTTGAGATGCTAATATGAAATAATATGGATAGAATTTGGGGTATGCCATACTTCTGTCCCTCAAAGGACAATCTACACAAACGTGTCCATATCCACGGCACTTGAATGTAACTGGCTTCACCTTTCACAAGGCCAGAAATATATCGCAACAGAATCTTTCCGAAATGTGAATGTCAAACGTTAAGAGGACACACGCTGCACCTTTCTGTGGACAACCCCACTGAAGCCGACGGCAATAATTTCCCGAGATTGCACTGCGGCATTGTAGGTGAATGTTGGTTTGATTGTGGCCTAGTGTAACATTTAACACAGGCTTTGCTGCACCTGGTAAAAAAAAAAAAAAAAAGGTTTGCAAACTGAGACAGTGCCATTTATAATTCAGAAATATTTTATAAATCCAGCAACACACTCACTACTATATACTCATTTGACAAGATGGCATGGCGGTAGACACGCTGAGTATATCTTCTTTTTTTTTTTTAATTACGACGTCTGCAACGGTGGGCTATAAACAATCATCTCTGCAATCAAACGCGGCGCCGTCGACATGGTGTATTGTACATTCTCAAAGCTGAAAAACTAAATTATTCATGATATTTGCATCATTCTTGTCACAAAAATCAAGTGAACACAGGTGTAAAATAATATAACAGCCGCCAGATAGAAATGTAATGCTGGAGTCTGCAGCAACCTGAAGATTTGCATTGCATTTGGCAAACAACCCTTCTGTCGAATGCAAATTTATGTAAAGAATTATCTTGAAGTTCAATAATTTGCCCTGTGGGGTAAATTAATGGAGCCTTGATATCTACTATACCAATATTTCGTGTGTACCAAAAGAAAAAAAAGTGATTTACAATCACAATTCTGACTATTGCATGTGCCTAAAAACTGCCAGTTGTCTATGACACCCAACAGTGCACATGCAAACAGCCCCTTCACTGAGCACTTCTGCGTTGCTTATTTGCATGCAGGAAAACTGGCCGCATGTGGCAGAACAACTGACAGTCTATCAGATGGAAAAGGTGTAAAAATAGTGAAACATGCACGGACTTCCCAAAAACCTTAAACGCAAGTGTACATGAATGTGTCAGTGCAAACAAAAGAGAACTACAGCTGGGTAGCGACAGAATACAGCTGACACGAGCGGAGCATAAGTAGGCTACAGCACTTAGAGGCCATTTTATTGCTTGTGCTGTGGTCAAGTGAGGTGCACCAAGCTCAAATCCACCACAACAATGGCAAGAGGGCCGCAGAGACAAAACAGGGCTAGCCCTGCTCTTTAACCCCTTTACTGCTGGCCTGACAGTCACCTGGGGCACTGGAGATGATAAATGGGACATTTTAGACACCTAGCATATGGTGGCTCTTATATATGTAAGATTTGTTTAAAACACACCCACACAAACACACACACACACACACACACACACACGCACAAAAACAATAGACATGTGCCAAGCTGCCATGAATCTACCAAGGGGCGGATGGAGTTTTGTCTCGTGACAAGAGGCAGCGGGTAGCTTCACCTCAGCTTCCTCTTCTCTCAGTGGAATACGCCGCCGTGTGTTCTTAATGTCTTTGCATCCCGGCCCCTCCTCCCTGTCTCCATCGCTCGCCCCCGCCTCACATGCAGCATGGACATGGCCACCGCACATTTGCAAGTGAATTACACTTTTTGTCTGGATTTTATTGTGCGCGTGAATTGCGAAAAATGAGGAAAAGGGTGTGAGAGCGAGAGGGCGCTCCAGCATTGGCTCTTTTCTTTTCTTCTTGCTGTAATCCCAAGGAGGATAAATTGTAAAGTACATAGAGCGGAAGTGCCACAGACCTCGGGTCCGTCACATCCGAACAGTACATTCCAACATCTTAGCCATCACAAGCATAAACGGAGAGAAATAAATTAAATTAAAAAAAAAAAGAAAGTGAGTATATCGCTCACAGAGAAGTAAAACATTTAGTGTAAATTAAGGAATGGTAGACAACTTGCAAAAGCATATTATTCAAAATATGATCTCAAATATGACACAATCTGCCTAAATCACTTAAGATGCTATTTTGGAGTAAAATGCAGTGCGTACAGTATATGACAGTATATAGTGCATTGGTTAGATCTCTTTCACATTCATGCAACCCTCTCATGCAGCGCTCTACACGCAAGGGATAAACACACACATTGCATTTGCTCCTAATGGCATGCATGGATGCTCGGTGACCTCCCTGTGAATTGGGGAGGAGGCGAAATATTAAAAAAAAAAAAATGTAATGACACCACGATTGCCTGAATTGCAAATCATGAAGCCACATTTAGCTATTTAAGTCCACACACAAAAAAAAAAAAAAGAAGGTCAGTAAAGGGCTGCGTTAACAGTATTATTGACACTTTGGTGAGGACAATATTTTTAAACACAGTGGATAAAAATATATCATACAGTAGCAGGTACAGTATGTTGTGTGTATGAAATATTTCTCGTACAGTTTGGTTGCACAACACAGATTTCCCTGGCACTGATAAACAATGGCCGTGCGGTTATCATTCTGCAGAGAACAGTCACATAAAGGAAGAGGAAGAGGATGACAAAGGAATAGGGGAGGATAAAAAGACGGCGTATGTGTCGTCAGAGTCACAGGCCAGAGGGGCCCATGTATTGTTCCAGGGCTCACCACGGCGAGAGAAAGCCGACCTGTCTAAGCGTCCTCCATATTTTATGCATTCTGTCCTTTGTGATGATAAGCGCCAGCGTGGAGGGTGGAATGCTGGCCTCCAGGGTCCAAGAAAGGGGTGGGCTTATGCGGTGTGCCTATGGTCCGTTTTATTTTGTTTTAATGCAACCCTCGGAGCTGGTTCTTAGCCTAGTGTGTAATTGTGTCGTCTAATGATGCCAATCTGTCCTATCTCCCATCCTGAGACACTCCATGCTAGCTGCTGCGGCCCAAAATAGGATGTAGCCGCTGTGCCCCCCACACACACACACGCTCACACACTCTCTCTCTCTCTCTCTCTCTCTCTCTCTCTCTCTCTCTCTCTCTCTCTCTCTATGCTGCCACTTCTGAACAGGTATGGATCACGCGGGGCTTCTCCGACAGTCAAAGCTATTAAGTATAAAATTGACAAAGCAGTATTAAGATTCTCGTCCCTTCCATAGCCAGATTTTTTTACATTAATTGGAATAGAGATGTGTAAAAATTCATGAGACATATCATGGTGTCCTCGTCGGTGAGGGTCTATCAAATTTGCAATCACGACACATTGTTGAATGGAAAGAAAAACATTTCCCGTCTCGCAGACAGTGACTTGTGAATAATGTGAGCGTGCAGCGTCATTGTAGGTCGACTGATTCATTTGCATGCACAGAAACACAAATTTATATTTTTGGGGGGGGATCAATTGGTAAAATATATATATAAATAGGGGAGAAGTCTAACAAGGCATCATGAGGCATTGTCAAAAATGTGTTTCATGTTTAAAATAAATACAAACCAGTCTTAATGCAGCTGCACAAACACTCTACTTTTGGGTCGTAAATCTAGGTGTCCTGTGGTGATTTAACCATGATTGTTAACACGATAACATATTGAGAAAAGCAAACCACAGAAAAACCCTGCCAGAGTTGCTTCTATAAGGATGTCACCGACAAAGTAAGGAGGAGAAAAAGAGGAGACTGCGAGGAATTTGGGAGAAAATGGAAGTGGATCCTGTTTGGACACTGGCATTGAGGATCCTGCAGAGCGCACGCACGCACGCACGCACACGCACACACACACACACACACACGCACACACACACCTGAGAACACGGCAGTCATGTCATCCCACCCTCCTTTTCCCTCCTCCTGCTTCCACCCGACTCCTAAGCCGAGGTCCTGCCCACCGCTGTCTCTCTTTCTGATAATATGACGCGTCGCTCTGCCCTTAGCTACAGCACAACTGGAAGAACTGGTCTTTATACCGTGGATGGTCTTGCATATTCAAAACCACGGCTCAGATTCAAATGGCCATCGGCGTCCACGGCGCCCTGTCTCTCACACACACACACATTTCCCTTTATTGAGGAAACAACCACACAAGAGGCAACATTAGTGATACGACAAAGAAGCTCCTATTTGACATTATTGCCAGTTTCACATATCGGTAATCTGTATATCTTGTTCTTTACGGGCGCCTTAGCCTTGCGTTCAACCAAAGAGGACTCCATTTGACAGGGGACATGTCAGCGAGCTCCCCTGCTGGGCCAATACCCGCCAAACCGGAAGGTGGGAGGTAAGGAGGGAGCTACAGTATTTGGAGACACACTGAGGAGCAGAAAGCCAGCGAGAGAGGGAGGGAAAAGGGAGAGAAAGGGAGGGAAGGGGTTACGACTGCCAGGAGCGGCGACCTCCCTTGGCTCTGTGCTACCGCCATACTATGAAACATGCTTATCGAGAATCTCCACTTGTGCTCGTACGCTCGCCAAATACACAAACATGACAATATGTGAAAGAAGGGGGGAAAAAAGAAAAGCTTTATCGCTGTTATTTTGTCCACTCACATCAAAATGCTCAAAACTGACAAATGATCACAAGAGCAAAGGCTCACAGACAGCATGTGCACTCACTTTAATCATCACAAGTCATGTTTATTCAGCAAATGCAAAAATGCCTCTTTTAAATATATATCCATCTTTCCAGAGAAATATTTTATTCATGATCCGTCCAACATATTAATATAACATGTTGACAGTTTAGTTTTTGGAAGAAGGCAACATGAAATTTGTGAAAATAAATCAGATTCAGTTTAGATTGAATTAAAAAAAACAACAACAACCTAAGAGTGTTTACCAAAATTATTAGAATGGAAATTTCCATATGGCATAAAAAAAGAAAATATATTTTAATTCTAGGTAAAGGCAAACCATATTGTAAACATAACATTTCTTATGCAAATATCTCTTTACCACTAGCTCATGAGGGGAAAATTAAAATTGCACCTTTTCAATTATTTTTTTCACAAATGTCATCTTCTTCAGCCACAGTGTCATATTTAACTCCTTGCAACCCGGCGAGTGGCAAATACACACCCACACACACACACACACACACACACACACACACAACCCATCATGCTACAACGCTAGACTGGTAGATTTGATAGGGTTTATAATCTACTGACAATATGACAAAGATGCAAGACAGAAAATACGGCTGAGGTAAATATTTCCGTGTCTGTTTTGTAACAGAAAAAGGGAGACAAGGAGGACGAGGAGGAGGAGCAGGAAGAGGAGGAAGAGTGCTGGTGTGACAGGGGAGGAAGGCTGATCACTCGAAATCTACCTGTGTGCTTTTCAAGCTCGCATCACTGCCGTGCAAAGGTACAAAAAATCCGCAGACATGCAAAAATTGGAGGCTTACATGAGCATGACTGATTTCAACTAATGATAAGAATAAAAATAAGAATAAGAAACATGCCTTCCAAATCTCAACGTGACTGATTCTCGCCATTCTGAGAGGAAAGGATGTGTTTATCTGACCTCTTCCCCTGATTCCTCCTCTATGGCCCATGGCTATCTGACCCCTACAACTCCTAAAACACCCTTTGAGCACCAACCAACCACTTTTTTTCCCCCTCTTCAGCGCAATGTACATATAAACACTGTTTTACAGCACTATTATTTTCCTCTCTTACCCCAACTACATAGCAAGTCTTATATATTGCTGCTGCCAAGCATGAGGGTGTTTTGCTTGGTCCCCCCCCCCACCCCAAAACAACAACATCACCCTGTTCCTCCATGAAAAAAACCACCCCCACCAACCCAAGCCCTGACATAGTCCCACGGTTGTTTGGCGAGGGGGTTTCCTCTCCTTGCTTTTTTATCTGTGCACTCGCTCCGTGACCCTTGTTCCCCTTGTTTCTTGCTGTCTGACCTACAACCACCCTCCCACCCCCACGCCAAACACACCATCCTCGCTCCTCTGAGTAAAATAGACAAGCCGCTGCTGACAAATTCTCCTCGTGCCTCGACATCTCCCAAAAGCGACCCCCCACTGCACATTTATGGGATTTTAAGATAGTTATTTTCTTTATTTTTTTGTAACGCATTGGACGTTTCTCCGAAAAGTGTAATCTCGACATTGTGCGTTGTTAAGTGTGTTTAAAAATGGATCCGCACAATGTCAGGTTTCCACTCCTGATGCTTTTAAGATCGTAGGAACGGGGCAATGTTTTCCTTCCAGTCCTCCTGTAGGTTTGCAGCCAGGTGGTTGTCGTGCATGCACGAGAACCAGCCACGGCCCCATGTTGCCTGGGAGGCAGCGTGCACTTTGCAGGGCTGCTTGGCTGGCGGTCCCGCCTGATCCGCTGCTGTCATGAAGGAGAACCCCGGGCTCTCTTTTTTTTTTTCATAGCCCGCACGCACGCCCTCGCACGTCACGTGCACGCGCGAACCGCTCACGCACGCACGCACACACACGCGGGATCGATTTGCACGGGACTTGGTCTGGGAACCGCTGAGAATCGACTTTAAAAAAATACAAGGCTCGAAAGAAGCAAAGAGCTGGGGCCGAGTTAGGGAGATGAGCTGAGCCGAGGTGGGATGAAGCCGAGGGGGGGGAAAGAGTGCCCGCGAGTCGGTGCGGAGGTCTCGCACAAAAAAAAGAAAAAGAAAAAAAGATTCCAGGAAAAAGGATCTCTTAAACCCCCATACCGAAACCCTACCATCGGACAGTCATACTTTGATTTTTTTTTTCGTTTGTTTGCTTGCACAAAATGCGAGAAGCGAGAGCTGAGAGATCCGCTAAAGAGTCGCCGAAACCACGCGGAGCCAACAGGCTGGACTTGGAGCTCCTTCCCCGGGCTGCGCTCGCTCTGTGACCAGCCGCCGCTGCCCGACCTCCGCGAATCCCGTCGAAACACGTCTCTCGACACCCACGATCCCCCCCACGCACGTCCCGTCCCCACCAAAAAGCCCGAATCTGCATTCAAATCGCTTCTTTTTTCCACGTCTCGAAGGATCCGCTTGTTCTCGCACGTAGACCAAGAGGAGAGGACGAGCGCTGATGTGAACACAGGTAACGACACAACGCTTCCAAGGCAGCCCAATAATCTCGAATAAAGCTCGAAACTTGCATGAAAAGAGCCTTTCTTGCACCCGGAAGGTGAGTTTTGAAACGGGGGACCAGCTCCGCTACAAGTCCACCGCCATGGAGAAGGAAAGAGGCTGAGAGAGAGAATAGGATCGCGCAGCAACAACAACACAAAAAAAAAGGAGACAAAGTTGAAACTTACAATTTGCCGCTTTGTGATGTTCGCTTTTTAATCCAGTAGCGAGACGATGGAACTAAATATCCCATCAAGGCGAGAAGAGTCCCCTTTCGGTCAATTTGCGCTCGAGGGTGGGCGAAAAAAAAGAAAGATCATTGTTGTTGCCGAGTGCTTGGCTGGAAAAAGGGGCGCAAGTAGGTAGCTATTAGTTGTTAAAGGCGATATCAAAAATAATTTGGATGCAAAGCAGCCGAGTCCGGAGTTGGAGGCGCGCGAGGAAGAGGTGAAAGTGAGATCTGATGATTGGGGGGAGAAAAAAAACTCTTTGGATCTTTATTCCTGCTAATTAGTTTCCTGCGAGAAAAAAATGGCTGTGATTAATTCAGTGCGCATGTGCTTCATTACACAGGCACGAAGGGAAGGGCTAATTAGCCGCCTTGTGGATCAATAAGATTCAGCAGAGGAGAGCCGGCGGAGGGAGGGCGAGGAGGAGGGAGGAAGAGGAGGGAGGGAGGATGGATAGATACAAGGAAGGGCGAGAAAAAGAGGAAAGTAATGATCAGGAATAGAAAATATGGAATTAAGAGAGGCGGGAAGTAAGAGTTTGATTAGTGAAAGTGAACGCTGGCTGGCCGCCGAGCTCCACGCTGCGTGCGAGGCTTCGCTTCCCACTCGGCTTGCTTTCCCCGACACACTTTTTTATCGTCTTTGAAAAACACTCGTAACATATATTTAAATGCGTTTTTTAAACTTGCGTTTTGTCACACGATTCGCACATTTAAATGCGATGTAGGTTTTTGGTTGGTGTTTTGTTTCCTTTCCTTCTCTTCCCTGCATTGCGTTCGCGAATACAGTATTTGTCACTGTACAGTTGAACAACTTGAAAAGTAAAACATGGCCGGGAAATAATGTTAGTGTTTAATTCAATGCAAATGTTATGATTTTTAAATCTTTTTTTTATGATGAGACTATCAATTGCACACGCTGTCACCGAACACATCCAGCAGAGTAATTTTGCCTTTGGATGCGAAAGTGAATCCGTAATAAAAAATAAAAATAAAAAAGCTATGATGTGAATAAATAAATACACAATCGATGTTAAATTATCACTCAAATGATGTACTCCTAGGAAATACCGTTCGCCATGTTTAAATCACACGACTCGGTCTATGGGAATGTTACTCGATATTAACATATTTTAAAGTAACATGAATGTAAGGTGTAATTCAGCTTCTCTATGATCAACTTGCACAATAAATACCAACATACTCTTTGACAAAAGTGAATGCATTTGTGTTTCGCTACATATAGAGGCACGTAAATATGTGCCCATCGGTCATTTAAAATACATTACGTCACTGAAGCAGAGGCAAACACTTTCAAATATTTTAGAGTTAAATGTAGAGTCATGAGAGGATGCGTTTTTTATTTTTTATTTTGGGGTCACTAATGCACTTTGGTTTATTTTTGTTGTGTGTAAATGCAGTGAGATTTTCGCTTGTAAAAAAAAAAGATCCTTTCAATGGGCGTGGGGGACCTAACTATTTGGGGCAAGTGTCAGACACATGGAAGAGATGGATCTGATATACTGCGGAAAACAAAACAAAGCATGCCGTCGTGACACCGAATGTGACCGATACTGTCAATACATTTTTTTACGAAATAACCAGAGAAGTGATCGAGAGTGAGATGCATGGCTCATCCCTTAATTTCATGACGCTATACTTGCCTTGTGGAAATGTCAAAAACTCGCTTGTATAAGTATTATATACCGTATACCCCCTCTCTCTTGCATAATAAACCATTTAATATTTATACCCACTGTCCTCTGTGTCTATATTGCACAAACACATACTGAATGCATTGTGATGATGCTCTTTGCTCTGTATACGTCCAGTCCAGAAAGTCCAGGAGGCAGCTTGAAGTGATCACATAAGGTGCCATGTTTACGGAAACAATGTGGATTGGATATTCTTCGCTGTAATGCATTCCAGCACAGATCAGATCATAGATATATAACGCCTAGGGTTAGTCTAAACATGACTTACATGACAGCGAAATAATTGTTTTAAATATAACAAGTGTAAAGCAGCGCAGGACTCGATCTTATATTTACTTTATAAGGTTATGGACGTGAAAGCGCTCGATGTAATCTTTCACGTACACACCCTTACCGCTAAAGCATATGCTGCGTTGCATCCTGGCATTTCCTGCACACTTACCATCCACAAGTTGAGGCATGTAATGATACCTGTTTTTTTTTTTTTTTTTTAGAGGAAAACACACGGAGACACGCACGCGCACACACGAGTGCGTGATTCTGACAGAGTGCAGGAATCTGGAGGATTTGCGACATGTCTGCTCTCTCTCGAGAAGATTGTAATAAAAAAAAAAGGTTGAAAATAGCGTGCGAGGGGCTAGGAGATAATAAAAAAAAAAAGAGGCCGTTGTAATTTGAGGCTTGTATGGAGGCAGTCCTGCAAAGCCCGGTAGTGCAAAAGCGGAGTTTGGCAGAGTGTATGCAAAAAGGCCCGAGTGACATTAGTCCATCATCATCAGGTAGAGGGTTTGGGGGAGGCGTCTAGGGGGACGGGACCCTTCATGCTTTTAGGGCCTCTCTGAAAAGGGGGGTTTAAAAAAAAGTGGGTGGGGGAGTGCTTTTGTGTGAGCATCATTCAATTGCGCCTCTCTGTGGGAAGGGTAAGCGTCCACGTGCCAGCTTCAATAGGCGGCACATCCACCAGTGGCATTGCACATTGAACACAACCTGTGGCGAAAGGACGCTTCGTGGATGTGACTAAGGCACAAAGAGTGGCTTCAAGCGTACAAATACGTACATTCAATTAAAAAAATACACAAACATTTGTAGAAAGTTTATCATCGTCAGATTTACATTATTATTATTATTATTATTATTATTATTATTATTATTATTGTTCATTACGCGTGCACAAGTCGAACCCCAAACAAAGCATAAAGGGAAACTGAGGAAATGATCAGGGGTGAGTATTTAGGGATCAAAGATTCTATCGAGACAGCCAGAACTTTCTTTCCGGGATAATGCGGTGATTTATTTTTTTTTTATCCCGCTCGTATAGGCTGTAATATTGACGAGGAGCGTGATTGTTAGATGTGTAATCATTTCATGGGTGAACATGAAAAACGGATCAAATCGACGTACATCTGTCAGATGAATATATTAATTTAAATCAATTTGAAAATAGAAACATACAATTGGATGGTTTTAACATGAAACACCAAACTATATCTTTTAAATCTATTCCAAATGTGAGTTTTCCATTTGATGCATGAACTTGATTAAAATACAGCCTGAATGGTGCTACTAGAAATGCAGGTTGAGAGAATTCAATCTGCCAGGTGACGCAAACGTATCATAATTCATTTTGACATTGAAATATTATTTGTAAATTGTTGTGATTTTATACAAATGTGTTATTAGATACACTGTGCAATGTTTACTCCGTGATTTATTTGTTTGTGGACGAAAAAGTAGTGTTTGAGTGCGTGCACCATGACCACGCTGGCCCATGTGAGGGGTCGTGCTTTCTCCACTTGCACTTGGGCAGACGGGCCAGGTGCAATGGGAGCGCCCTCTTATGTTCAGCCGGACCACAGGGACCGTGTACCATGACTGCAGCTCCACGGGAGACAAGCCCACGGACCTGTGCACTTGGGTCTCGAGGGACTGGTGGTTTATGGACAACACAACACAACAACTATAACAAGAACAACAACGTGGGGTGGAGAAAGGGTGCATGAATGACGTATGTGGCGAAAAGAAATGATCGCAGCGCACCTATTGTCACCTATTAATGGAATAACTTTGTAATTGACATTTTGTGAGTAAATAAATTCGCAAAAGCAATTTGAAATAATTGGAACATAATTTGCAGCCTGTTGGGTAAAATGCAAATGTAACTTTTTAACGATTCTGAGCAAATTAGCCTTAAGAAAATGCGCTTCTTTAGCCTTTTGATGGGTGGGTGGGATTTATAAATAGATACCGGTACTTATTTTTTTTTAAGTGCATCCAATACCTGCTCTTTTGTTCTTTTCCTGTCTTTTGTTTTCTCGCGGTTGGTACAATATGCCAGAGTTGAATACAGCAGTGTCTTTTTCAAATAATGCAGACTTTGCAATCGTCATCACTTCTTGTTTACAAGTAATTTTGAGGAAAGGATGTGTTAAGCATTTCTTTAAAACGACTTATTTATTTCTGTTAGGCGAGGATGCATTCGGTATTACGTGATTGTGGAAATATGGAGAGTGACGTGAGTGGGGGGGGATTCTGATGCTTTGTCCAGCCATATTTTAAATATATCTTTTAGAGCCCCACGTTTTGCATGTTTTAATCATTTCACGGTGCATGTAAGGCTCGTTCGATTTTCCATTCTCGATTGATAATTCTTTTATTTTTGCATCGTGAATGCTAATGTGGATAATCTATGAATATTGAAATTACGGTTGGACAAAGAGTTTATCACTTTTTTTCACCGCTCCCCCCACCCCTTCCCCGACCACTCCGCCGAAATGAGACCTTGAAATGTTTCCAGCATAAAAACGATTTTGATGCATGACAACATGTACACACGGGTGTAGCTTGTGGTGAGAAATGAGGATGCGTGTCCTTCTGCTGCTGTGATGTTAAGAGTTAAAAAAAAAAAAACAAGTGACCGTCTGGTCAGTCTGTCTCATTTACATAAGAAACAAGGGGCCATATCAATTAATCTCTCACATCTATTTGTCCCGCCACCCTATTAATGACCGCATGCATAATTCAATATCATTTTGAACGTTGGACTAACATAATATATATGTTTTTTTTTTCTCTCAGACTTAATCCTTCCGAAAGTCACTTTAAATAATATATGTAAATATTTTCAAACCCAAAAAAAAGCATACTTTACAGAGAAGTAATGATGCGCCGATTGCTGTAATTATTTATTTTGTCTTAAATCATAAAACCGAAAATAAAAACGAAATTAAGCAAAGCACAAAAAATACAGTCATTTGGCCAGCTTCATATGCTTGCGCGCGCGTGTGTGTGTGTGGGGGCGTTATATGTTTGCTGGTTTTAAATAAGAAACCGTATTTTAATCATTTCGATTGTATTTATTTTTTCGTTTTTCCATGAAATAGCACACACAAAACACGAAGTGTGTGTGTGCGCGCGCGCGTGTGCGTGAGTACGCGTGAGTGTGTGTGTGTGTGTGTGTGCGCGTGTACCTACAGTACATTTCAACGTCATCACACGTCCCCACTGCTTCCATGTCTGAACATTGTGAGAAAACCGTCTGAAAAATGTTGGAAAATTGTTTTGTTTTTGTTTGTTTTTCTCCGTGTCTGTACCTTATATCGACGGCCTTTCATGTTTTCTTTGTTTTTCGCTAACTGGGAACTGTCAGATTTCAGTTTTTGGTGCGCACACATTTATTAAAACAAAAAATGTCACACAATATGGACGGAAAAAACGAACAATTATTCGACTTTTAAATTAATTACATATGAATATTGAACTATAAGTCATTCGGAATGAAAACAATCATTTTAACAGTGTTTGCTACGTGAAGGTGAAGAAGCCCTGCAAGACGCAGATCTGGTGGAGACACGGACTTGACTCGTGTAGTTGATATGTGCTTGGGAGAGGTTCACTGAAAAGGAGGGATCCCAAATCAGAGCCATATGAGCCCTCTAGGCAGGAACAACACGAGCTGCTGGTAAGTCGACCCAAACAGAAGAGAGGATAATCACTGCGCCACAATGCCAAAGCCATTAAAATGCCTCTTTGCTCTTGAATATACAAACTTAAAGCAAGTAATTTTCCTTCATGTCAAGAAGCCTCACCCCACCCCCCAAAAAAGCATGATGAGATGAAAGATGACATGTGGAAAAGATGCATGAGACAAATACAGAACAAGGATTATTGCCAGGGGTCAAATCCACATTTTGCATTTCAGCTTGGATAGGCTCGATATGATCTCACCATTATGTGTCTTAGGTTAAATTTTAAACAAAAGTTATCTTGAATGAGATTGAAATGTCACTTTACGAAATGTATCCACAGAGTTTTGTACAATTAATAAATATGGGGATTAAAATGACTCAGTAGTCCACTGGTTAGCACGTCCACCTCAAAGTGAAGAGGCCCAGGTTTTGATTCTGTGCGCTGGCCTCCGTGCCTGCGGGATTTCTCCGGGTACTCCGGTTTACTCCCCTATTCCAAAAACATGCATGGTACATTGGAACATTCTAAATTGTCCCTAGGTGTAATTGTGAGCGTGAATGGTTATTTGACTCTGTGTGTCCTGCGATTGGCTGGCAAACAGTTCAGGGTGTACCCTGCCTACTGCTCAAAGATTGCTGGGATAGGCTCCAGCCAACAACCCTTGTGAGAATAAGCGGTTTGGATAAATGATGGATGGTTGGGATTAAAATGGTTGAAATAAGTAGTTTTTAATGTATAATTAAGAAAATGTGTATTTAAAATGGTTGAAAAAAAAGCCTATTGAAAAGAGGTGGAAATCCCGTCTGCACTGACAGAAATACCAGTTTTGCTGGCAAATGATAGGAAACTTAGCAAAACTGACATACTAAGCAGCGACGAAAGCGGGTTTTCGTCCAGCAATGTAATTGTAACTAAACGGGTCATTTCGGAGAGTCCTTCTCAGTTCGTCACTGATGGACTTGGACTCCCATTTCACAGATGACTGACAGAAACACGTACTGCGTGACTCGTGTGTGTTTGTTCGCGGGGATGAATACACCGGGTTGCTTCTAGCTGAGCTCGTCGTCTGACAGGAAAAAAGTTTGAACATTGCTTGTCAGTCTGCTTTCACAAATCACCACGCTGTGTGTGTGTGTGTGTGTTTAAACGTTATTTGGCTGAGTGCTTCATTGTAGCTGGCAGTAGTTACATTTGATTGGTTGCCATGATAGAAATCAACAATTTCTGAGGATAATATTTAATATATGTGTATGTTGGTGAAATTATTTATGTCAAAAATATTTTGCAAACAATTACGCCCAGTGTAGGCCACATATGATTATTGGCATCAGAGTCCAGGGTGAGAAGGTAATATCATGTCATGGACTTTTATTAATTTTCGATTTATCTATGACTGGTTTACAAGGCGCACACAGTATGTTTTTTTTTTTAAATGAATGTTTGAGTTGAAGACATGATTGTAACTATTGATTGTAAATACTATGCAATATTTTAGTTTTTGCTGTGTTCCATAATAGACGAGTAATAAAATTATATTGGACATTAGTACAAGGTGTGGTGTTCTTTTCCGCAGTACATACACTGCTTGGGCTGCAATTGCATGTAACATAGTATTACTATCTCGATGCCGACTGGCTGTCGCGGCCGAGCCGCCGCCCAAGAACAAGAAGATCTGACCGATGAAGAATAGTGGTGATGAACAGTTCTTAGGTGATGATGGAAGCAGTTAAAATAACGATGACTGCAAAAACTAATAAACAAATTAATGAATACATAAATAACCTGTCATCATCAATCCATTGACAGTTTTGCTGACTGACAATGACGGACAGGTGTGCCATCCAATGGCAAATGGCAAATTACGGCCTGGCTAAATGTAGTGACACACCCGCCTCTGCGAATTAAGAAGGTCAGGCAGACATGTAGATGGATAGATAGATTGATCGATCGATAGATAGCATGCAAGCGAATTGGCTAGATAGCTAGACACACAGTTATCGCTCGAACAAGTTTCTTGTGTTGTGTGCAGGCAGGTGAGCCCACCCAAACAGTCCTTGGTGGACAGGGTCACTGGGAGCCGCTGTCCTTCAAGTGGTTTGCCTTCAGTCAGGAGGCCCCCCTTATAGCTCCCTACATTTCCAAGGACCCATAAAACCTTGTGATTAGTGGAGCTGTTCCATTTTTAGGTGCTAGATCGTTAAAGGAGTTAATAGAGAAGGTGTTTACTTTTGCACGATGCACTCGCACATGCGCACATGCACAAACACACACACACACACACACACACACAAACACTCAATGACTATTGAAAACTTGAGGACACTGGATAACAGTGCTCGTATTATGTTGATGTTTATACAATTGCACAGCACCAGTGTGGACATCTCAGAACTGGATTTCAGTAGCCTTATAGCAAAATTAGTTGAGTCATTTTCAAGCATTTTTGGAAAACAAGAAAAAACACAACAAATTCAACAAACTAGTACAGTCTAGTTGCTTCTATTCAACATATTTGGTCGTATGACGTTTCCAACAGCAATGATATGGAGTATGCTATGCATTTACTGTACATGACGATAAAATGTCAATAGTGGTGGGTAAGTACAGTATTTAAATGTTTACGAGGGTAAAAGTAGAACAATAACACATTCTGGTTCCGCTCAACTGGTGTTAAAAAAAACGAAAACAAAAAAAACAGAACCAATCGAAGGTCAAACAGCTTCATGGAAGCAATGTATATCAGCACTCAGAAGCTACCTCCGCATCCCAGCTAAAAAGAAAATGCTGTTCTCTCGCCATCAACCACTGACCCAGTTCCTGTGGTGGAAATTCAAGTAGCCCGTACATTGTGTTCGGTTGTGTCTAACAGGAGGCACAAGTGTTTTGGGGTTATCAAAACATAGCTCGGTGGTAGCAAGCCTGCCATGTAGGTTTCTTTCTGCTCGGCTTCACAGCGTCAACACGCATTCGCAAACGTGTGACGGACAGACATTCGGGGTAGCGCACGAGCACTTTTAATTCTGTCAGATGTAATGCGTGCTGAATAATTTGCGACGTTTACGCGGCAACCAGCACAGTCTCAACAAGCCGAGCCGCCACATTGTTTTGATGCTCGTACGGGCAAAAAGATATCAACATGAAAAATTGTCTTTAGATTCTGAAAAGGTCACACACACTCCCTGGTCAAATGACAGTGATGTGATATTCTCCTTCATAGCTCACAGGATAAAACCGCAGGCATAAGATCACACAAAACACATGGCACTTAAGAATCTGACTACTATCTCTTTTGTCTTGGGATTTATAATCAATAAAACAACTAGTATGTAAACCACGTCTAAATATGCAGCTGTTTCTGATTTGATTTGAATGAGGTAATCATTTGAAAATGTTATGGAAGCATTGGACAGTATTGTAACGCACACAAAATTATTTGTCTTATTTTTTGCATTCTATCCGTAATAACATTTCTAAATTGTCAAGTCTCTCTCTAGTTATCCGGGATAAAATGGTGGGACTGTTTCTACAGTGCATCGATCTTTAAATGTCATTGTGACTCGCCACATATGACAGAGCATGTTACCTTTTCTTGATCGGATCATTCAATATAAGGTAAAGAATTTTACTGTTTGTGCAACTATGAAAGTCAAATAAACTGAGCCATATGAAGATTAAATAAACGCCTTTTTGAACATAATGTGCTTTGCAGGGATGACGGATGTGGAAGAAAAATGATTAACAATATTTTTCTTATTAGCATAGAGTGAAGTAGTGGATTTAATTTCAGTCAGCATCAATAGTTACAGATGTTCTAACTTCCGTGCGCCTCAGGTGTGCGCTTATTTGGGGAAGACGCTATATCCAAAGTCGTAACGTTATACATATCACGTTATACCTCATTTGTTGTTCATAAAGCGTAAGCGTAGCAACCTAATGCTCTCTTGTAATGCATCGATTACAGCTGACCATTTGTATCAGGACTACTTCATCTTTTTGACCGGCTCCTTATGTCCCAGGACATTTTTTACTTGACTTGTAAAGTGTGATGCTGAGACAGTAGGAGTTGGTTAACAGTGGAGCTAACATGACTTTCACCTTCTACATCATATCACCATTTGAAGGTGTTTGTATGTGCATTGTAATCTTATTGCAAGAGTTGCACTGAGGTCATTTATGGTAAAAAAGATGCGGTTAGTCCTCTCGTGAAGCTGTCACTTTGACGTGTGCGTGTACATTTTAAGAAGCATGAAAGAAGAACAACAACACGTTCTTTCTGTGCGTGCTTTTTTTCTCACATGTATAGTAAGTATTCTTCGTATAGTATGCATATAGATACGCACAAATACATGTGCTTGTGAAGAACGATGGAGGGTTGGGTCACATGAAACTGGCTTCACCGGGTCTGTTTAGAATTGTAAATGCATTGCATCGGCCATGATGTCAAATGTATATATATGTATATATATATGCATGTATATATACAGTATATATACAGTATATATACAGTATATATCTATATATATATCAATATATATACTGTATATATACATATATCTTTCATTTACAAAATCATGCATGTCTTTTCCTCTCAAAAGGGGAGGGGCGCCACAAAGGGAGCAAACCATCATGCAGGAGAACAGCATGCAGCCCTCATGAAAAATAAGCAAGTGTCGAAGCCCTGGGCGCAGAGCGTGGCTCCATCAGCACACAGGCCAGGGAGGGGAGAGTTTTATTGCACGTATGCATTTTGCACACAAAAACACAACACACTCACACAGGAGCTCACACAGGAGCTTCCAAACTCCTGCTGTCTAACCACTGTCCTGTTGTGACACTGCTCACCCCAACCGAGACAAAATAAATACCCAAGACGATGATGTTCATTAGCTCCACCACAACTGCTCCGTTTTCCAAGATTTCAAGCATCTTATTGTTCACCTCATCAAAATGTCTCGTCTAAAAACGCACAGCAAGAAACAGAAGCCTCTTTATTTATTTAATACCTCAGCTCATTCTAGTTAGCCAAATTTTGTCCAATGACTTTGAGCTGCTCAGAGCACAAAAGAACAAAGCTTTATCTCATACTGAAGAGATAAATCAAGTCACGTCATTGCCTGAGACCAAACAACAATCATAAGTTCATTTTAGAAAGTACAACAATTCAAGATACAGTATTATAGTTCAGATTACATACAATATTTTAGGCACAAAAGTTAACATGTGCTGCCAACCTATAAAATGATTTGGAAATCGGATGCTAATAAAAGTCGAATTGTAAAACCATGTTAAAACAATTTAGCTAGTCACCCGGAATTAAAATACTCATTTCAGACCTTTGTGCTATATGATTTGGGGATTTCATTAGAGTTCTATCATTATGAGTCACATTAATGATGGAAAAGGTTTTGAAGTGATTTGACTTTGTCTTTTTTGAACCACAAAAACCTGGCATTTAAACAGGGGTGTGTAGACCTTTTCCATCCACTAAATGTGCAATGCCACTGTAAACCACATCCACATTGAGAAACACACTGTTAAAAAATTCCACCTGACAGTGGCAGTCAGTGTCAGTCATCACACCCAATGTTTACCTTTGTGATGGCAGAATTTTCGATACGTCTTTTGGACTGGATCTCATTAGATTGTGCAGGTGCTATGAATCTATGATCTGTATTTCAATGTTCCGACAGCGTGACATTGACAAGATCTGGAAGCGCATCTACTCCCGCAACCAACTTGGCTTTTGATCGGCAGAAACCGCAAGGGTCCAGTACAGAACTCAGAGAGGTGAGCTATTAGGCAAACAATGTCCACATATTGAAAGTCTAGTAACCAAAGGAACAAACAAGTGAGCGGTACATGAAAGCTGGGCATTTATCAGCCAGTCGTATGTATGTGAACACAGAAGGGGAGCTAGCAATGAGGAGGACAGAAAGTGGGGATACATGCTTTCAAAGCCCAGCAGACGGAAAAGGGCTCAGACTTTGGACAGCAGGGAAAGCGGATGGGCATCGCCTTACCTGACGGGGTTTTTGGTCTCACTTCCTCCCACGCCGACTCTTCTCTGGCAGCGCCGTCTTTTCAAGTGACTGTTTGAAGCCAGCAGGCAGAAAGGTCAGGTCCTTCTGGTCACAGTAGGCTCGTCCAAACAACGGTGACCAACGCTGGATGGCCTGCAGCTGTTGCCTCTGTCCTCACTTTGTTGATCTTTGTTGTGTTGTCGAAATAATTCACACGAATGTAAAGCTATTGATTCGATGCCTGGGCACCCGAAAACATTTTGGCCATGTACTCCTCGAATTCCAGCTATCTCCAGGGTTTTCCAAACCTATACTGGTATTTTACGGAGTCCGGGTCCGAGAAGAGCACATCAGGATGAAGGTGTGACCTGCAATGAGAAACAGAATGTTAGTTTATTACACATTTCAATTTGGGTCTGTGAGAAGTGACATTTCTGTAAAATAAAAAACGAAAAACCTCAGAGCTCATCAGCTGTTGCTAAAACTACAAAATGAACGTCTATTCATTGGTGAACAACTACGGGAAGACGGATCCTTATGATTATACTTTGTATTTAATTTCTCCCCTCATACCACCGCCGAGTTTGAAAAGGAGAAATGACAAATATTTCCGGTGAAACTTAATTTTCTCGTAAGCAGAGCAAGACATATTCCTGTAATAGCATACATAATTGCCTGCTCTGCACAGGATCTGTCGCACATGACAACAAAGTCTCAGAGACAATACGTATTTATTCCGCTGTCAATTCCAGGAGAGGATTTTTTTTTTTTTTTAAACGGCTTTGAATTCCACATTGGGCCTGGTTTGTGAAGCAGGGTAAATATGCTTGTCATGTGTTCCAATAGTTCCTCAGCCACAGATTTAGTGGGGGAATACAGGAGGGAGAGGCACACACTTTGTGATAAGTGAATCGCTCTTTTGAAGTCACTTCCATTTGGAAACAGTGCGTGATTATTTTTACCTCTGTGGTTGTTACTCAAGTTAAAACCCCCGTTTAATTGTTCCCAAGAGTTCTTATTGCGTCGCTGATAAGGAGCTCAGGGAGCAGCGTTTAAAATTGCCTCAAAAATAACTTGACTTTGTGCTCATCGGCCACAGGTCGGAAAGAGCGACAAAGAAAGACGAGACTCGGATTGAGTTTCTGTGATTGCAATGTGCGCTCAGCGTTTCTTAATGCTCTTTGTTTGAAATATCAATGCCAACGACGACCCCGAGCCATAGTAAATAAAGGTGGCGCAGTGCATTAGCTTTTAATCAATAGAAGAAATAGTTTTATGAGTGTTTCGTCAGCAGTTTGCAGCTGACAAAGTATCAAGAATAATTTGTCGTCTCTCCCCTTTTGGCCTATGTCGGGTTACAAGGCCGCCACTTCAAAGTTGGTCAATGCGACCTGTGGAAGCATGTTTGTCGGATCAATAGCCCACCCACAGCAGCGCCGCGGGCCATCTCTGACCCGGCCCATTGATTAGGCCTCGCTCAGCTGCCAATGGCAATGTGCTGCATGTGACACCAGGCAAAGGAGCACTGAGGAAGGGGGGGGATGCTGGATTGCCAGTGGCAGCCCCACAGCACACCACAGATAAAAGTCAACTCCACTTAAGCAAATCATTGACAATTAAATAGTTAGCGAGCAGAAAAATTCAGAGAGTCTCCGACGGCGGCAGCTGGACGGCTTTGGGGATTTCCGCGACTATGACCCCCCCCGTGTCAACGGGACACGAGCGCTACTTCAATTTGTGCAGGTAGCATGACCTCAGCCTCCGATTAGTTCATTTCGACACCTCACTGTCAACATATATGCAAAGTCATCCAGTCAATGCCTAGGTGTAGCTGTAATCATAAGCCATCTTTGACAAAGAAAATGCAAAGAAAACTATCGTAGATGTATTAATTTAGCCCAAAAAAGTTGTTTATTACAGTTGCAGTTTGCAGAAGTGGAGAACGGTATTGCATTATACTGAGAACCGGTTGTGACGTTTTGCCCCTCAAATGGATCAAAATAAGTCAACAACATACAGGTACAGTCACCACCTGCACGTTCAGGAGGTTTATTTATTTATGTATTTATTTTTTTAAAGCACCTTAACCTTCCCAAGGCCAAATCAAAAACAGTGTGCCATCCGATGGCATCTTAGTGTCAAGGGTGTTAAAGTGAGTTGAGGAGTTTCATTTTGATATACGTAGCACTTTGCCACTAACTTGAGGCATCTGCAGGCAATTAGGAAGGTTACGAACGGGGCTGAATGAAATGGTTTGTGTAGTCGTGTAAACACACTTTGTCATGTAGCAATCGAAAGCATGCTCATTTACTGTTGGACTGGCCGTAGATTATCACAGTACATCTATGGCTTAAAAGTGTTTTCCTACAAATAATGATTGTAATTATGACTTCACGACTGTATTAGCATAGGTTAGCGACAATGGCGGGTTCCGACTGATGTACAAATTTGAGTTACGTCAGCGCTGTAGGAAAGGCTGTATGTCATAAACCGAGGAACACCTGTATTCTAATCTCATTGTACTCTACTGGTGAAGATAATGTAGTGCCTGTCATCAATACATCTTTACATCACTCTCTTAGCCCACCAGGGTGGCAAAGCACAGATGTGAAGCAGAAAATTACCCAATTTGGAAAATGGTTATTTCGGCCTTCAAATCCAAACATATCAGCTTTGTGTTGAACAGGCTCGAATTTCAAATTGAGCAAGTACAAAAGGAACTCAATCCTCTTCAACTCATGATGTATTCTTTTTTGAGACTTATTTTGTTTGGCTCCAAAAAAAGCAAGTTGCTAAATGCTGTTGCTGCTTGCTAATTTATGTAAATGACGTCATATTCGGCTTTTTCTATGAGAGGGTGAACACAGGTAATTGCTGCACCATTCACATGATGTCCCATTGAAGTTGTCACACTCCTTTTGATCCATCTTGCTCACAACCATTAGCGCTCCATATTAGAGTAGTTTATATGTCACTTTATTGCTCCTTTCACGTGTGAATGTAATTCTGTGGCCACTACCTCTTTGTGCATTCACCTCCTATCTACGGCTCCATATCTCTTGCGGTAATTGCTGAGTGACAGAAAGGCAATAGTGACCACTTCATTATAAAGACAACCATCGCTGACCGGATGCCGGCCTATTGGCTTTAGGTCACGGTGGCCACGCTGACTTTATCTGCCTGGGTTGTCGGAGGTTAGACCCCCAGAATCTATAAGGAACTTTACTGGATGTGCCGTGGCTGCTGTACAGGAGGGTCTCCTGACCTTGGTGGGCTGCTTATATCCACTATTGATTGCACTTTGTCTCCTTCAGTGGAGGGTGGAGTCACATCTCAACATTAGCCCCACAACTTCAGTGTTTCAACAACAAATACTATAAAAAGAATGACAAAGATTGCCTATAGTGTGAAGTTATTTGATGCACCAGGGATTTTATCTTTCTAGTATTAAATTGGTCTGTCTGGCAAATGTTCCTTGGGTCAGAACCATGAGTTAGTCAGGCATTTTGACAAATTAAATGATAAGTGAAGTCATAATTCTACCATAACTGGCAGAAATGAATAAAACCAGAGTTTGAACTATATTTTACTTGGCTACTAAAAGAGAATAACATTTACATGAAAATTCTTGCCCTCTATGGAGAACAATCATCCTTAATGTTGTTTACTGAGGAGTTTTGAATGTATTTAGGGTTTTTTTTGTTGTTTATTGGGGGTTTTTTGGGGCGGGGGCAGGTATTAAAACTCCCTCAGGTGGCTAAAGTGTACATACCAGAAGGAGCGGCAAAGTTTCCATTGAACTAACGCATATTATGTAATTATGTCACCGCTGTGTACATCTGTAAATGCATTCCCAACCTTTATAGAATTCTTTCAAAACCATGAACATGCCGTTGAAAGGATACAACTAATTTGTCGATGTATAAACTGGATAGAGTGTTCTTGCACTTCAATTTTGAGCAAAAAAAGGCTTTTACGGTATTGTGATTTTTCTTAATACACGGTGCCATTGTACCAAGTGCTTAAAAATATGGTAACATACAGCATACATAACTTGAACTTCCTCATCAGCACAACATCGTGCTTAACATTTTGTCCAACGCCCCAAATTTTCATGAGAGAACTAAGACACGGATGTTGCTCAATCGCTTGCATTACTCGCTCAAGAACGTCACCAGCTCTCCCATGAAAAACGAAGGAGTCAAGTTGCTCATGTTTACCATCGTTAGCGTCGCCATATGGATGGAGGTGTGTGTAATTGTTTGTGCGACACTAAATGCGTATCCGGCTTGCGTTCATCGCAGCTTGTGTCTGTGCGCAACCATTTATGTACACACTAAAGCATTCGTGATGCTCGTTAGATCGTGTCTCTGTGCAGCTGCGTGGCAGCGTTCATATTAAATCACAACAATGGCAGATGAGCTCTAGCACTAGAGAGACAAGCATCTATTTGAAACTGCACTTTATTACACTTTGTTCCTTTTAATACAAAAAAAAGTATGGGAAAAGATAACCCGGTTTTAAGGATCCCGGATAAACACTAACGATTGCATCTTTAAATAATAGATGACCCCCGCCTGTTACAGACGAGAATATAACTGAAAATAATTGAAGACAACAATGTCCTATAAGAGCACGACTGCAGCAGTGCTGATTCGGAATGTGTTGCAACTTCAAACAGTCAGTCATAAACTATGGATAATCTGTACAAGAAAGGCAGGCGCCCATTTACAATTTCCTTCTAATTAAGGCTACAGGATGAGTTCCACCTTTCTTCAAGTTGATGTGTGGTTGCTTGATTTACTGCAGGATAGGGGGTTGGCGGGGTTTGGGGAACTGTACCGATGGCAAATTAGGGTTGGGAAACAAAATGAAACAAACAATAACACTAATATAAACTGCAGTCAAAGGGATAAATATTTAACTATCTGTCTACATTTGACACACTTTAGGTGGAGAACAAATAGATCCTGAACAACAAAATCTGAAACTTGCTACAATAACTCCTTTGACCACATTGTTATTTAGAATTCTGCTTGTACTGTGATTGCAATCCGTCCTCATTATTTTGGTAGAACGACGCCTCTGTGTTAATTCCGTCTCTAAAGGAATGACACCGATCTAACACAAATCAAAACAAATCATGATGTTACTGCAGCAAAAACATTGGGTTCATTTGGGGAAGTGTTGAGAGGAAGTAGTGAGTTGTAGAAGTATTACTGGAAAGCTGCCATTTAAAAGTACAATACACTAATGTGGTACAGTGTATATAGGCTGCTGCTGAGCTTCCAGCTATTCCGGATTATTCATATTTTGTTCCGGAAATCTCTGAACACGACCTTATTATGGATGGAAAATGTGGTATTCTGGATATTTAAAAAAATATTAAAAAGTCATTCACAAACACTGCTTCCGCTGGTGGCTTCAATGATGCAAGCGTCACGGAAGCTACATGAACGCTAGCAGGTGAGTCGAATGTTAGCTGAAAGCCAACGACTTGACGAGACATCAATCGTTGCTAGTTTTTATGGGTTCATACCAGCGGCAAGAAACAAGTAAAGCCGTACAAAACCAAGCTTCATTGGCAATTCATTTTGTCCATTAATGTGACAAGAATTGTGTGCTAATGGTAACTTTATCCATCATTAAATAACAAAGCCATCAAGCTGCACTGTGTAACTTGCTATACTGTCACTGTCATAATAATAATAATTGTTGGAATATGCCAAATGGTCACAGCCGAGTGAAGCGTAGCTAATGGGGAGGGACATTTTTTAAATCATTTTGTTTGCATTTTGGTCTTTGGAAGTATGAAAGTGAAGATGATTGGTTCAGAAAATGGATCAATGGATAGATGAATTATTGTTGCATTACAATAAATTCCATGTGAAAGAAAAATAATGAAGTTTTTAATTTTATATGGCTGCATTCTGATCTTTACATGGTAGATGCAATAAGTAAAATAAATGATGCGTATAGAGTCATGATTATGTGGTGTAATTGAACGATTTTCAGATTTTTTATGATACTATTACAAATTATACTGCAATAACGGAGTTAAGAGTATTTAAATTCAGACAAACTGTCTGGATGTGAATTTCAAAAGATTGGCAGCTCTGATGCTGGCTTAATTGTAGAGGGGGGGGTCAGTCGGGTCAAAATATGGTGGGTTTTTTTGGGGGTGAGGGATGCTGGACTGGATTAACAACATTTCCATTCATTTCAATGGGGAGAGTGGATTTGAGATTGGAATGATTTGTTAAAACTGTAAACACAGAGCGCATTACACTAGTGAGTCAAGGCACCACTGTAAAATGATACTCTTAATACTAATTGTGCGGTTTGAGAGTTGATTTTGCCCTTTTGCCTTCTAGTATCATGACTGCGTAGAAGCTCCTTCCGTATTCTGTGTGTGCAGCCGGGTAGCATTGTGGGGAGCAGGAGGTGGGATAAAGCAGTATTTGATGATTAATCACTGGACATAATAAAGCTTCTCACCATGAGTCCAGAGTCCAGCTGATTCCGAGATACGATCGGAGGCGATTAGAAAGAGAGAAAAAAAAAATCATTTCTTACAGTGCATCAGTAGCAGACTCTAATGATGTGTTCTGATTGGACCGTGTGGTGAAGATAATAAAGGACCTTCTTCAGAATGGAGTTGGAGATTATTTCTTTGCTTAACTTTTATGAAACAGGGCAATGAGCCTGGATGCTGCCGATTTGAGGATTAAGATAAGATGACCTTTCACATTATGTCGCCATGTATAAAAGATGAAGTTTACAGTCTCTCGTCACATTAGACCTTATCAATGGTTAGAGCCTCTGTGACATCCCTTTGAACATCACAATGTTTTTCAGTGCTGCAATACAACAGGCCTTTACCCCCCAGTGTGGGATTATTGTTCCAGAGTGTGTATGGTGTGTCTAGTACAGCAGTAGCGGGGAGAGGCACGCTTGCTTTGTTTGGACGTTGCCGTATTGCTTCTCCAGTTCATTGAAAAGAAAAAAACAAATCTATTGAATGAGTCATATTACAATGAGAATGTAGATCAAGACGGGAGAGCGTTTTATTAAACAGCAGAATTTGTAGCATGCAATCATATGATCACCCCCCCCCCCACTCATAAATGGAACATATGGCTTAGTATTGAACAGCAGCAGAGCAGGTTGGTCTGCTCTGCATACTAGATAATAGAACATTTTCCCCAGAAGATGGTTGTCATAGGTTAAAAAAAAAAACACAAACAACCCCCACCTCAAGGAAATAAATCAATATTAACAGTTGTCTTAAAAAGAGTAAGTAAAAATAACCGTCAAATAGAAGGCCAAGTATCAGCTGTTTCAAATGCAAACCAGCATGTTTGTTGGATCAAGTTTAAGATGTGCTGTTCAAGCTGAAGGAGTAGCTGTCACTTACAGACCCTGTCACTTGTTTTAGCGTCACAGTCAGTGAAACTATATTTGAAACCAGTCAAGCGATCTCACCTCAGTGGCACATCAGTTTTGTTTGGAGCTAGAACAAAACTGAATTGCGGGTGCTCGGAAAGAGGCGCGCTTGCATTAGAACCGGCAGCTCTCTCCGCTGGCTGTGGGGTGAAAGCAGTATTACAGGCATCAGACAACTGGCCACCATCACCCCGCTCCTTTGATACGGGAGTTATTGTTTAGCTCTATAACTTACGTCCCGGCTTTGCAAGGACTTATTTCTATAACCTCTATTATTTTCTGTCATAAATATTCAAATCCAAATAAAAATACCTCAAGCTTAGCGAGGAGAATAGCCAAAAACAACATGCAGCTTTTCAGCCCCCCCCCCAGCTCTCAGTCTTCTATAGAAAATCATTAAGAAGATGAATAAAGAAATCAGACAGAATGCTGAGACGAGCGCATACAAGGCCTGGTAAAAAAGCACTCATGTGAAAGAGTCGGGATGGAAATTTTTTTGGGGGGGCCAAGGATCCTCAATTCTTTTGTTCTTTATTTGTCGGAGCGTTTCGTCACGTTTTGCATTTCCTCCTTTTAGACAGTGAATTAATATTTGCGCTCGGAATATTAATCCTGATTCTGCTGTGGATTAGTTTTCTATTGTCCCCTCAGCGCTGAGCCATAAATAAAGGCGCTGACATGGAGAGGAAATCTATACCTCGCTGGCCTGCAAACAAAGACCTCTGCACCCCGAGATAACACATGTCCCTGCAACACGGACCCCCCTCTGTCGCCCACATGCCGGATCCCCCTCTCCCCTCACCCCGACATCCCCCTTCCACTCATCATCCTCTCTCGCTCTCCTTCAGACAAACTTTGCCATGGTAGATTTGCAAGGCAATTGTGCCCTTAAAGCGTGCCTCTTCCTCAGCTTTTACCGTGCGTTTTCCAGAGTTTATCAAAGAATACAATGGGGTTATGCTTTCGCCATTATTCTCCAGGCAAGAACGGTAATTCAACTGCGCAGCGCTAGTATCGAGGCAGCCATGATGTCTCACTCCGGAACACAGAGAGTGAGAGAGAAACGCAATGCATTACTTTGTTGACCTTTCCTGTTCCCATAGTTTACAAACAGCTGTGAAGCTCATTCCTCTGGGCTCTTTGTACATCAGAGGCTGGGAGTGATGGAGGCACGCCAGACTTAAATGAAGGGCTTTTTTTTCAAGCTCGCCTCCATCGTGGCTGACAAACAACCTAACAAACGTGCATGGGCTTTATCTCCACCGCCAAAGCCAGTGCGGGCGCGCGGGAAGAAATACACAGCAAACAGATAGCATGACATCCTTTCATGTAAGTATATATTTTAACAGACAATCTGTTCAACAAAAGAAGAAGGAATCTAAATACATCCACATATCAGCGGAGCCACCCACATGCGCAGTAAGAAGTTGCGTTTGTTCATCCGGGACATCTGAAACTAAAACGCATGTGACTCTCCTCAGTGGAAGTCATCCTCAAAGCTGTGAAACAGATGCTGAGAAACAGTTGGTACATGGTCCAATGACATTTGGCTACGATGTCAAGCAGTCAGTATACAGCTTGTAAAACAAAATTTACTGCCCCCCTCAAAATAACAACATAAAGCTATTAATGTCTAAACCACGGCCCCAAAAAAACAAAAGCAAAAAAAAAACAAGACAAAGTGAAGCTATCCGAATTGGGCCCTGGTAGCCATTTTCCCTCAACAATGTGATGTGATTCATTCGCCTTCCAAGATGTCAGCTGTGATTGGGAAGGAGGTGTGTTATATTCAATGTTACCACACTCACACGGGTCACTGCAAGTTCAATATGGTACTACCTGACGATCTGAAAAATTAACCCAACCAAAAAAAAAAAAAAAAAAAAAAGACATAAAATAAAGATGTAATTGTTCTACATAAAGATGGTCAAGTCTAGTAGAAGATCGATCGATTGTGGGTGTACTCCCGTTTGTGAAGGCAAATAAGAACATTGATCACTGTGCTTCACAGATAGGGTTCACTCACATGATGTGCCTGAAGTTCAATGACAGAACTGAGAGGAGAGAGTGGAGAAAGAAGGTACGTTGGACTGAAAAAGACAATGACAGGAGAAAGCAGACCCCAAAAATATTGTTCATCGAGGCAAAGAGCATAACTGTTAACAGAAGGGCTATAAAACTATCATGCGCCATATTTGTGTTTATTCGGAAAGTTGTCAGTGAGTCATTTAGCAACTTGCTGGTTCATGGTGCTAAAATGCAACAAACTGAAGGGTGTCGTAAATATTGATTTTTTTTTGGGGGGGGGATTCCAGTCATGACACTTTCATTTCATTGTCAAATTGCTTTGACAATAAAACAAGTGTCAGGTACCCCTCCAATTTGAAGAGAACATATTGAACTTGATCCAACATACATGTCGGCTTCAACAGTGGTTACCTTGTTTTTTATGCGCCAGTTATTTGTATTTACCATTTTAAAGATGATCCAGTAACTCCTTAATCTTGTCCCTTGTGTAATCCCTCTCGAAAGTTTAATGAAATTATAATATGTGCCTCTTGTGTAATCCTGATTAACCACGACTAATTTAGTTTAACTCAATCTCAGAACAAGAAGGCATGCTTTGTACTAGATTTGAGTAAAAATAATTTGTATGTGAAGTTTCTGGAAATGGTGACAATGGCGGCTTTAAAGGAAAGGATTCTTTGTCCGAAGGCTGAGGCATCTTTTGGAACTAGACACTCTTCCCCAATGTTCCTTTGCTACCAATACACAAAATGTAGTCTAGCAATGCAATGTTAAATACCCTCTAAATTTAAATCAGAGATTTCTTACCAACCACATTCAATATATTTGAAGATAATGGATACATGTCAAGATTGATAACTTTGGAGATACTGTATAGCGTTAAAGTGGCTGTCACCATTTCAGTTTTTCAGATTTTTGGGGGTGTGGCTAAACAGATGCCTATTGACACCCTTTGGGTGCATTTGGAAATTCACTCTGACACCCTTGCATTACTCTGAGTGTGCGGATGTCCGGGGTCGGGGAGCGCCCCCCTCCCATTAATTTCTGTACGCAGCCTATGTTCTCAACCAATCAGAAGCCTGCGCTTCAACCGTTTCCATCAGATTTACTTTGCTACTGTATAGATGTGTTCTTATGTCAGGTTTTCAAACTTTTTTATAAACTCCTCATTCAAACGATGCGGTTTCAAGTCAACAACCAATAAGTTTGTTTTCTACAAATTCCATTTTCCCTTCAGAACAGGTTGGAGAATCCAAAGCCCGATGAGTAACAGTACAGCGCAAGAACCATGCTACAAACAAGAACTGGCAGCCACGCCGATGCCATTGCATGCTTAATCAATCCAGTTGTGTCTGCGCGTCTGGGTGGGGAGTCGCTCACAGATTGGAAGGGGTTAATGGGAAATCAATAAGGGGATGTGCTTATGAGCAGGACACGGGGAAGGAGGGACACTGGGGTCTGAGTGAGAGGAGACAGAGGGGAGGGGGAGATAGTACCGTTGTTTCCTGTGATAGCGGCACACTTCCCAGATGTTATCTGTCACTCAGAGGACAACACTGGTGACCAGATGTTTGGGCTCTGAGTGGTTGACTGGCTGTACATCTTTTTGGTGGATCAATACAGGTCAAGTGCAAGGCAATATTTACCACAAGTCTGCAAACAGAAGACACTGATCCATGTGAAAGACTGAAATGAACTTGGGACCATATGCATCTGTGCATTATTTGAAGGGCTCTTTTCCAAAATTCAAGAAATCAATTTCCAAAATGGATATCATGTACAGTATGTGTATATATTAGCAATGTCTCTGTCACTTTTGTTTGGCATCCGAGTCCCAGTCTCTTGATTTTTGCCAATCCAAAACCTTTGCAAAGCAACGAAGAAGACTAAGCCAGTCAGTGCTTGTAGGCGATGCAATAACAATTCTCAACTCGGGCTGTCACAAATGACGATTTTGCTCGTCGAATAGTCACCAATAGTAGAGGCAGTTAGTCGACCACTCGTTGGTACACTGTATTTAAATCGTGGCCCTAGCAAGAAGCTGCTCTTACATAATCATCATTGGTTTACAGCCTGAATCCTTGAAGGTGAGAGCAAACTAATACTAATGACAATAATGATAATAGCACATGTTCCACTTTTATTAAAGCCTTTGCTGTATTGGCTTGATTGTTTTCTCATTGATATGTATCAAAATATGTCCTCAATGTTTCCTTTTTGTCCATACATTGCTGGTAACAAAGGGCAATACTGATTTGAAAGCAAAGGTAAAAATAAATAAATAAATAAAATGCACAAGAAGCAGGCCAAGCAGTCCTCCAAAAGCCCTGGGGGCCATATGGGGAGGTGGGTTGGTGCTTGGAAAGGGGGAACCCGGATCACGTCCCAGTGCAGTGAGGCTCTTTGTAGTTAGAGCAAGCTGAACTTGCCAGAGGCTCTGTGCTCTAACCCGTACCACTCACACTGTTTGGGGAAATTATACCACCGAGTAATAATTAATCAAGTAAATGTTGAGTCGCTTTGATTTGGATTACATTAACATATGATCAATAATGTATTAATCAAATACAAGTAACCACCTCTGTATAACAGCATACTTAACAGCATACATATATTTGTCAACTGAGGATGACGTCAACTACGGCCACAGAGTGTGCATCTTTGCACTTCAAACAACATTATGTAGCGATTGCACTGTACTTTATCAGCATTAAAGCCATCTTCGTGCGACGCTGGCTTTCATAATAGAGGAACTCGGTTTTTATGGTTAGCAAGACGGCAACCCGGATCACTTTAGCAGTCGGTAATATAAGTGGGCGTCACTAGCTAAGGCTGAATTAACTTTTTATTGTTACAATTCGGTACTGTGGTCCGACCGAACCACTTGGTATGGTTGGGAACACAGACACTTAGAGTTGACACAGCTATTTTATTAGTTGTATGCAGAAATATGCAGAAAGCCCCAGCCCAATTAAAAAGCATGAGACATCATCTGGCGACACTCAAACTCTGTTTTGAGTTACATATGCGTTTTATTTCATTTGGTGATGTTTTTACACGCTGAAATGAAATCTTCTAAACATTTTATTACAAGAGAAATGAAAAATGAGTGGCTCACACATCGACATACAGATGGAGTTTGTGAGATGGAATATGTCAATCTTTGCTTTTATACAATCATGATTTGGTTGGAATAAAGTGGGAAACGAATCAGCTTTCTTAAGGTAAAGTGTCCTTGTCTGTTTCTGTTGACAGATGAATGCTTGCAGTCCAATTGCATTCGCCACAGAAGATTAAAAGTTAACTGTATTTCACTATAGGGAGAGCCCTGAAGCAAAACAGTGCAATTATTCAATAGTGCTATTCCAACATTGTCCGCTTGATTTGATCGCTGCTTCAGCCATTCAAATTGCTCACGAGAGAAGGTAAAAATACAAAGAATGACAGATTCAAAGTGTGACTGCATCCGACAGAAAAAAAATAAAAACAGTGCTAATGAAGAGTGGGGAACGTAATGCGTGCAATTTATGCAAAGCTACTCCAAAAGTAGCCAAGTGGATTGAAGCAAATTGTTCGTTACCGCTATCATTTGCAGAGCAGTCGAATCAGCACTGCTTTTGTATTTTTATATTTTCACAGAAATGCATCTTCTGTTTCCCCAAGATAAAGTTGTGCTGTTTAAATAAAAGCATCCGTTCGCGCCTTGCACTTAGCTCATCGGGGGAACTTCATGCCCAGGGATTTTCTAAACACAATTCATCAAAGTGGAACAGCACTTTTTTTTTTTTGCATTCCTAATCCTTTTTGCTGCAGATGAGAGATTTGCTGTTCAGACTCATTAAGATTAAAGCGTTTTGCCAGAGTTATTTAAGAATGCAAAGTTCCATGTGAAACCGTTCAGAGTTCAGAACAGAGGAAAATCCTATCAACATGCTTGGTGCACTGGGGGCAGATCTTAGCCTATATTGCTATATTTGGTGTCAGTGATTGAATGATGTCAAGGGATATATATATATATATATATACAGTATATATATATACAGTATATATATACAGTATATATATATATACATATATATACAGTATATATATATATCTATATATACAGTATATATACAGTATATATACAGTATATATACAGTATATATATATATATAGTTGTGTCTGTCTCACTATCAGGAATGTAGGATTGTGATTTTTCCCTTTGCCTTTGCTGTGTGAAAATAGATTTCTTTTTAATTTAAATTAGATACAGCTCAGCATATAATGTTTACCTGCATGGTTTCCAGCAAGGTATTTCACTTTCTCATGTCACTCCGCCAAGACATCATGGTTGAATGCATGCACATAAATATTTTGTTTGCCGAGGAAGTTTTTTGTGTATCTTCCCAAAAAGAAAGAATCGATCATCCAAGGATATGTGAGTTGCCCATCTGCTTGAAAATGATTAACCTTATTTTTTTCAGCCAATGGCTAAGCTCCACAGCTCCAGTCTCAGCACCTCTCTGAAACTTTCCAACTCCAAGTGTCACAATCTGGTTCCATTTTACAGCTGGCCTTGGGATTGTAACAGAGCTCCTTTCTCTCCCCTCTGAACCGCATATTTAATCCCTACGCTTATGTCAAACTTAATTACAGGACCTTGTACGAAAAAATAACAAGTGAGCCTTGTAGGAGTGGGCGAAAGGAAAGGAAAGTATTAAGAGAGTGAGAGAAAACGAGACCTAAAGAGAATGCTAAGAAGTGCGGGGGTTAAGGAACAACAGAGACATTTAATCTGTTGACTCAGTATGTCAAATAGCCCAATGCGAAACTTTGATGTTGTTTTTTCGTTTTTCCTCCGTGAAAATAACACTATATGTATGTAAAAATTACCAAGGATTTGCTGAATCCATATTAATGGCCTTGAACATGTACTTGGGCTGACATACAGCGCAGAGATGTCATCTGTGCAACAAGAAGCCACCAAAAATCTCAGGAGGTGTCTTAAGAGGCCCTTAGCGCCATCTTTTTCACTTACAAATCCCCCTGAAACCACACGAGCCCAAAATAAATACTCATTAAACCCTATTTGTGCCCGTAAAACTATTTACTCTGTGGAAGTGGAAGAGTCAGGAAGCGAGATGTTTAGTCTGTCAGTTTAAAACTATTATCTCGAACTCTGAAAACATCAGCTAAGTCTGTTGTGCACAGACAAGGGAAGACAGCACTGTGAAGAACAAACCTTTGAAAAGTCAAAACCATTTTGTTTGTGTGTGTGGGGGGTTGGGGGGGTATCATCAACACTTGACTGCAGTGCGGAAAAGCAGAGTTTGAAAAGATCTTATTCATACATTCTTCTTAAGACAAAACCGCATAAATGCTGTAGACATGGAGTCTTTTGAAAAGGGAGATGGTGGGGAGGGAGAGCAAGAGGAGCAGACAAAACACATCCCAAGACCACCGTGGCCATATTTCCTTGCACTCGCCAAAACATTTTCCCTTCCATGTTCTTCCGCCCACATTGAACACTCTTACCCTCTTCTCCTTTTGGCCAGCCTGGAGGCTAAATCCTTCCCATACTGGCCTTGAGTGGCTAAGCAGTGGACCACAGGAGGTTCCCATGCCACTGGTGCTGCAACAGGCGCGCCACCCGAAGGTATTTATAGCAGGCCAGCACCAAAGGGCAGCGAGAGAGGGCACGCTCGTTTTCCTTTCCGTTCCCTAGGCACTCTCCCTGGCCTCACATGTGGGTGTTAAATATATACCCAAATACTGGGAGCAACATACAAGGCTTTGGGTTCCTTGAAAACAGAAGTTAGTTTGGGATGAACAGGGAGCGAAGAGGGAGTCTGAACCAGGAAGCATGCAGACTTGATTTGTTGAGAAAGCAAAGAATAGGAGGTGAAGGAAGGGCAAACTCCAGCCAAAAGAGGAGGTGGTGCAGCAACCCGGTTGTTGTCCTCGCCAACATCAAATAATATCTGGATCCAAAAACTTGCCTGACTGTCTCCATGTGCTTCTGTCTTTACGCTCTGTGATGTAGCGTTCTCTCTCTCCAACTCTTTGCGCGAGAATTCCAGAGTGGCTTTATTACTATGATGAAACCAGACCCTATAAATACGGAGCACTGTGATGAATATAACAGCAATTATGGGAGATGCGATAATTAGATCAGGACAGAAAGAAAATCTCATTGAAGTTGGCACTGTTTTTTTTTTTTTTTGTATTTGGGAATTCCTTTCAACCTTGGGTGTTAATGTATGAAGAATTACAGCAGCAACGGCGGTGTGGTAATCATGAGGGTCTCCACGGGGCCCTCACAGGACCCCCTCAGTGATTCTCTACACTGCTTTCATGCTTGATTCCATCTCGCATATTCTATTTTAACGATGCCTGCCCAACAAACAATTAATAAGGTGACCTTCAAAAATTAACATGCTGCAGGGATGTGTGTTGCTCCCAAAGTGGCCCACGGACCAGCTTGGTTTATCAACTTTTAACCTCGTCAGCCGCTCGCCAGCTCGCTCAAGTCCTCAGACTTGCAGCTTCACTGTACAGGGGCCTTCCCGCTGCATGATTGCGTCAGAAAGATTCCATAGCCACAAGCCTCTGTTTTTTCATACTTGTGGGAAAATCGCAGTTCATGTTTCCTTGAATGCTTCGCACATTCCTCACCCTGTCTTCACATTGCAGGGCCCCCGAGACTGGGTAGGGCCAAAGGCACTCAGATGGGAGGTGCTTGGAAGATGAGAGGTGGAGCCAAATGAAAAATAAGAGATATTTTTGTAAAGGTTTATTTAGGAGCATGTTGCTATGTGATGTGAACTCAACAAAGGCACTAATTAGGTGTCCCAAAGTTTGCTAAGTTTAACAGAGCTTGGTCAGAATTTTCCCAGCTCATTTGACATCTCCGGACACAGGTGGGAATCATAGATAACAGAACATCTGGAAGCCACAAAAAGAAATCTGTAGGGTGTAATTTGTCATACAACCGATGCAAAAGTCACCACCACATCCGACAGTGAATGACAACTCAAAGTCACAGATTTTGTCTTTAAAAGGAGGAGCCATCCTTGAACACCATTCCAGACATTTGAGCAAAGGTTCATCAGGCATATAAAACAGTCTGCTTAGTATTCCAAAAGTAGACTGAATCAGTGCTCGTGCAAAAGCCACCTAAAGCAAAGATTCATCTTCATTTACCTGTGGTCACACACATACACACAACTCGGATGAACTTGGCCACGTTCAAGTTTGGTCTCCTCCCAAATTCCTGACTTCCAAATTTCAAGACAAAGGTGATTAAGGCTGATTTATTCATGCGTCAGTGTAGGATGAAGGGAGCAGGACAGAGGAGCAAAGCAATTAATTCTGATGCTGAAAACATTATTAATGGTAATGTTTAAAACATCAAAGCACAGACTTGCAGAGACAAGACATCCCGACTCTGACAAGATGGAACAGATGAGCTCACTTGAGTCAGTCAAGGTGAGGCACGGGAGAAAATGTAATTTGTCTCTCCACTGATTTTCATTAAGACTTTTTGGAGAAGCTGTTGTTCAAGCCGAAGGGTGAATTCAAGAATAGCCTCGCTTCACCCTCATTGGTGATGAACGGGATGTATCCTTGATCAATTAAACAAGCAATCAGACGTGAAACCCATCAAATTGGCATTGAGCCTAAATCTTCCTTTTACTGACCGTTGGAGAATTCTATGCTTCTGAGGCCCGTTTCTATTCCCAGTGCACAAAAGCAAGGTCCACAAATGCATGATGGATGAGTTTGGTTTGGAAGAACAGTATATCACCCTGATTTTCAACCCCATCAAAAACCTTTGATGGTCGAGTGATTTCAGAATCACAACAGTAGTAGATTTTGGCAGAGTTGCATAAAGAAAAACAATAGAAAAGATTGAGCAAACAATAATAAAGTTGACTCGACTGATCACATAAGGTGGGCATAGCGATGGATGTGATGGAGATGACCACCACTTCGGGCCACCTTTACCCAATAACTCCGTGTTTAGCATTATGAAGACCGAAAGACAAAAAAACCTTACAGTGGGTCGCCATTGCTGCAATAGCCGCAACCAAAACAACCAATCGGAACATTGCAAAACTTCCCACAGATTCCACTCTCCGTCGGAGGGAGGCTTTTATAGTTGCAAAGGGGATACGAGAGTCTTCCATTTCTACTTCCTGTATGAGTCATGGCCAGGTTTCCCAATAGCTTTGTTTTCGGTGTAGTTTGACCAAACTGTATACATTTTTTGATTAACAGATGGATGTCATGTGATAAATCGAGACTCTTCAGTTGAGAGACGTGAGGCATTCGGCACTGAAGTTAATGCAGAGGACAACAACGACTAATGGGGTAAACGAAGCGCCCCTTCCCTGTCTGTGTGGACTCTTCAGTTCTTTCGGTAGCTTTGGGCAAAGGTATAACGCTCCTCTCACTTTGGCATATTCATTTACCCCCTACCATCATACCAATTGAACCAGCAAGTCTGGGGGACGCCACATTGATATTCACAACACATCTCCATCCCCCAGCCACAACCATCCCACTGGAAAAATTAGTTCATTACATATATTATGCAGTCAGTGTGAGGGAGCTGGTGGACACGCAGCTTGCAGGCGTGTGGGTGAACTCAGACGCTCCACGATGTATATACATGTCTGTGGCAAGTGTGTAAAAGCAGCGTTTCTAAGAGTGCGTAGAAGGATATATAATGCTTCAGGGGCTCACCGTTAATGGTACTTACTTTACTTTGTTAGCGGCAGTGAAGACAAAATATTTATTTCCTAATGCTTTGTGTCACTGTTATAAAAGTGATGTCGACGTGTTTTGAGTTTACGGTTGAAGTTTCCAACAGAGTTCTCTTCACATGCTGTGTACAATGTGTCATGTAGAGCAGAAAATGAATAATATGCCATCCATCACATGTCAGTGGCCGTGCATAGTTGAGCGGCTCAACACTAGACGCTCTTGTTTGATTTGAACTGGAATCAATTTGGAAAACGAAACCATTTCACCTCTGATTAAGCACTGCACGCTCTGTGCTGTGGCATGCTGACCTTTCCAGTCCGTCTTACGCTGCCAGGAGGGGCCGGCCAGCTGGGTGATATGCTCTGCTAATTAGGCTGAGTGACGTGAGTAGGTGGAGCTTGAGAGTGGCTTGAAGTTGAACCCTGAGCCATTTGATGAGTCCCAACCATATCTCTGAGAGAATGCCAGAAAAAAAATCCACCAAAATCTGATTTTAATGGCTAGTTGTACATGGAAAAAAAAAAAAACGTTTCAAAAGAACGTACAGTCTTTGCAGGGTTCATGACCCCTGTCCAAAAGTCAAGTTCAAGCGGTTTCAAGAATGACTGTGTAGATTCTCAGTCATTCAGGTCATGGTGAAGGTTGAATTGAGGCAACTGGACTCTTTTTGCTTGTTCAGGATGTTTCATCTTTAATCCAAAAGTGTTCTCCACTTCTAAATTGTAAAGTGTGGAGTCTCCGGAGGGTGTGCCACTGTGGTCACATCCCATTTGTTGTTGTTTTTGTTGCGTGACTGATGACTGTCTACCTGTCGGCTAAACTGCTCTCGAATGACCATCATTTGGGGAAGGAATTCAGGACACTGTCATAAGGAGGTGATAGATGATGCCGCAATGCTATCCTATGTTGAGGGAAGGCCTTTCAAGTTTTCCATACTGCTCCTTTCACACCTCTTTCAAATCAGCGGTGCTCCCCTTCCAAAATGTGGACACGGTGGTACTCAAAGGAATACCCCTTCATTCTGAGGTGCAAATGAACTGCTGATTCTGGACCCAAAGAAACTGCTCTTCGACAGGTATGTTGTGCCATGTGTCTGTGTAAAGCAAGCTTGGGGTCTCCGATGTAGAGGTCATTGGACTGCTCACGACTGTACTGCACAGCATGAACATTGCTGAGTGTGCTGTTCCAGAATCTTTTTGCTTAAGTTGAGTGAGTGGCTTCCTTAACATGTGAAAATGACAACAGAATTTCAATACAACAACGGTCTCAAACACAGCTGTCTTCACAAAGGTAATTCTCACTTTCAACGGATGGGTTATGCTTTAGTCTGCTCCCTCTCTCTTTGACCTCTATGACCACAATGAGCTTCTTTTATCTCAAATTGCAAGCCCACTTGAAACTCTTAATGCAGTAGAAAGTATAACAACAAACGCAGAAATAAAATAACAAAATGTTGAATGCAACGGGGCAGCCCAGTGGGCCAGTGGTTAGGCGTCGACCTCACAGAGCCGCGGTATCGGGTTCAATTACAGCTCGGCCCACCCTATGTGGAATTTGCTTATTCTCCCCGGGCCTGCATGGGTTTTCTCCGGGTACTCCGGTTTCCTCCCACATTCTAAAAGGATGCATGGCAGGCTGATTGAACGCTCTAAATTGTCCCTAGGTGTGAGTGTGAACGCGGATGGTTGTTTGTCTCTGTGTGCCCTGCGATTGGCTGGCAACGGGTTCAGGGTGTCCCTCGCCTACTGCCTGAAGACAGCTGGGATAGGCTCCAGCACCCCCCGCGACCCTTGTGAGGATAAGCGGATCGGAAAATTAATGGATGAATGAATGCAATGTTACTTGAACCACCTTGACTTCTGCCCCAGTGCTTCAAGTTGCCAGATGATTGACGTGCTGGTATGATTCTGTTTATATGATTTTCATGGTCTTCATCGTACGAGAAGCATCCACTAACGTTCTCATTTTCACTTAAAATGAATGAACGATAAATGAAATGTAGTGATTTGGCGCTCTCATGCATACTCCCAGAGAGTTCCGGTTGAACCAAACCTAACCTGCAGATCAAGTGGATTCCTCTCCTCTTCTATTTGCACTCGTTTGGCTGCAAGGGGGGAACATGCTCCACTCTGACCCCGGGGCACTCATCCAATCAGCTCTCTATCTGCTGCAAGGGCCTCCATAATAGTGACATTTTTCCACCTCGTCAATAAAGTGGTGAAAGCCACCCACTACCCGCTACTTGACCGTTTAACTTCCCCGTGAAATGGCTCTTTCTTTGCGTCCGTCTCCATGTCTGGCTGAAATCAATAACAGCAGAGCAAAGCAAAGAGGACGATCCAGAGGCTGCGTTAACTGCTGCACGGCCTCCACTGATGGTACAAAGAGAAGCTAGCGGTCTGTCTGATTCAAACTGCCGGGGGAGGACCCCGCCTCTTATTTACACACACACACACACACACACACACACACACACACACACACACACACACACACACACACACACACACACACACACACACACACACACACACACACACACACACACACACACACACACACGGTGGTGACAAAAGTGACACATACATTAACAGATGCAAACCGTCTACTTTTTAACGATCATTCTTGCCGAGATCCATTTAGCCGCGGCAGTCACACATCAGCACACGTCTGTAGTGACTGACATAATGGCATCAGAGTGAGAACAAAATGTCTTCCGATGACGGCAGAATGAGAGAGATGGGTTACACCGAGGCCCACGATGAAATGAGCTTGGAGCTTTGTTTGGTTATGCTGTCTGAGCTGAAATTGATTTCTGCCGGAAGCATGCACCAAAGAGTCCCTGAATTCATATGAAATGAATAGCACGCACTCGCACAGATGCGAAGGGCAGGTGTAGAAAGGAGCGGAAGGTGGGGGAAAAATGAAGGGGAAAATGATGGCTGGATTTCAAAATGAACATACAAATAAAAAAATAGGTGCATGGGGAATAGATGAAAGGCAGGGCAATGAATGCCATGTACGGTATGTCAATATGGCATTCAAAAACATGGACGAGTGACAGCTAAGACACTGGGTAGAAGTGGAGAATGACAGAAAGCCACACAACACTCCTCAACCACAAACAACATGACAAGGGACTCTGCTTCTTGACCAGATGTTAAGGTATTGAATGCCCCTACTGTTTGTAGGACAGCGCTTATACAGTTGTCCATCATAGTCTGGTGTTTGTTAACAAGAGAGTGCCTAATCTCGGTCCTCTAATCTGCAGATACTGTAATTAAGCAATCCAACGCTCCTCATGATACACATTCAACAACGTGTTAAACAACGAGATCTGCGATGGACTGGGCATTGGTGTGCATGGAAGGCACAATATCCAGCCCAAGGTACATGTACGAATGCTCTTTGTCCTCACTTGTTGGACAACTACAGACAAATAGTGAAGTGAAGCAGAGAAGGAGGGTGGAACCAAATAGACTAATGCGTACACGCGTGTGCAGACACGGCTATCGTTGGTCTTATGGCGGACGGATGTTGACCGTGTTCAACAAGATCTGAGACGTGAGAACAAGTTACATCACGCACAAAGTTACACTTTAATGACCTCTTCTATGTAAAGAATCATATTACACCGCATATCACAGGACCTGCTGAGACAGTTCCACACAGCAGTCATTGAATCAGTCCTGTGTTCCTCTATCACAGTTGGGTTTGTGGCCGCCACAAAAAATATATATATAAATAAAAGGACAAAAGCCGACTGCAACGGACAGTTAGGACTGTGGGAAAAAAAAATCATTGGCAGAAGAAGAAGAAGAAGAAATATTTTATTTATAAGCGCCTTTCAAGACACCCAAGGACACTTTACAATAACAAAAAACACAAAACAATACAAAACAATACGGGTTGAGCAGCGGCAGCCAAACGCGCCAGCGTTCACTCAACCCGGAAGTCAGAAAGAAACCTGATAGGGCACCGCCCTATTCACTTCTCGAGGACTTGCACACTGCAAGTACCAAGACAAGGGCACGGAAAATCCTACTGGACCCCCCAGACCCTGCCCACCACCTTTTCCAACTACTCCCTTCAGGCAAGTGCTACCAAACCAGCAGACATTCAAACAGCTTCTTCCCTCTCACCATTAACTCCCTAAACAGTAACTCAAATCTACAGTGGCTCTTTGCATTTCTCCACACACCCCTTTGGAACAGTATTAGCACAATGATCATTGTAGCTCCAGTTCTCTCCATACTTAAACAATTGACATTACGGAAAGTCTTTCGATACTTATATGACATGTCTTTGTTTATCGTAGTTGCTTGTTATTAGAATATGAGTGCAGCCTGTACTACTGGCGACAAATTCCTTGTGTCCTCTACATACTTGGCCAATAAAGATGATTCTGATTCCGATCATCACTGAAAAAGTCATAAGCACCTCCCAAGCAGGTCCGCAGCTCGGGCAACATGTTTCCCCAGTTCAGCAGCATAAGGAGAAAGGCTGTTATTTATGAAAATTATTGCTCATCGTTTCAGTTTAACTTATATATATGCATATATATATATATATATATATATATATATATATATATATATATATATATATATATATATATATATATATATATATATATATATATATATATATAACATATATATATATATGCATATATATAACATATATATGCAATGATTCAATGTCAAGGAGCTGAACGGCAAAATACACAACACATTTGGTCCATAAATCAAACAGTACATTTTCAGGTTCAATTAGAATTGGTATTTCACCAGTCCTCGCATCATGCAGTCCACATTTTGATATCCATGTGACCAAGACAATGCCTAACAATTGAACAACAGTACTTTTCAGCAAACAGGAGAGTTGCTGAGTGGAGAGTGTCATCTTAGAGACTGGAAGAGCCACAAAAAGCTATCGAAGTTTGCTTTGTGGATCAAATACCTGCTCTGAATTTTGCCATTCAGCTCCTTGTTAAAGAATAGCAAGAAGTACAAAAAGAAAATACTGAGAAGTTGGACGACTAAAAACATTTAGAAAAGGTCAAATGAAGTTCACCTGTAAAGGTAAAAGCGAAAGCCAGCAAGCTCAAAGTGCTGCCAAGATCAGAGTACAAGTACTGTATGCAGTAAATGGTCCTACGGCCTCATGTACAGCTTGTATGGCTTGCATACGGCCAGATCCAGAAACCATTGCACACACACACAAAAAAAATAAATAAATAAATAAAAATATCCAGATGCATGAATCGCTGTGTATGCATGAATCCGAGTACATTCCGTTCACACATCGCAATCACTGTGCAAATGATCTCCACCCCCCCAAAAAAATATGCAAATTAGTGCCTGCCGGTGGGAATAGTCACTGCATGATCAAGTAATCAGATTATCATGACATTAGTCACAAATTAAAAAAAAAAAAAAAGGGGGGGGACCTCACAAAATGGCCGTGGTTCAGGCGTGCTGCCCGAGATGGGTGGACACTTCCAGAGTAAAAATGCCCCACCTGTCGACAAAAAAAAAAAAAAAGATCTCTAGGACGTCGAAAACAACTGCTCGCCCCGGTCATCACCTGTACTTTGCAAGACACGGCACCGGCCACTCTCCAGCTTCATCTCTGGGATTCGCCAACGTGGAGCGCCGCACATTCCTACGGTCATTTCTCGATTATATTCCTCTTGATACCATGTTTTTGTGCATAAGTGCTAAGCTACTCACATCCATTGTACTTTGTTCTCTATGAGGCACAACTCTAATTGCCGGGGATAAATAAAGTTTTCTGAATCTGAATCTGAATCTGAATTGTACATGAGGCCAATAGGGACTGAATAAATTCAGTTTTCACACGTTGTCTGCTGTCCATTCACATCCAAGGATAATGACATAGTCTCTCCGTTCTTATTGTGCAAATATCACACACAAAGACCTCAGTGTGCGCTGTCATTCTTCTAATTTTGCTCACGATGCCCAAGGAGTCATTTTCTTTTGCAGTAAAGTGCGAGAAGAGATGATGGATTGACCCCTCCTGAGAACAGGCACATGCTGAGTCTAGGCTTCTCCTATGCGCCCATTCTGATATTCATGGTTTGAGGGAGATTATATTGGATGACACGTGTAGGCAAGCTCTGGGTTGTTTTCCCGTTAAGGGAGGCAAGTCAGTGAGAATGAAAGCATCGTTAAGGGGCTCCCGCAGGGTTGCTAATTTATGCAGATTAATTTACCAGAGTGAAGTGAAAGGAGAGGGAGTGGGTGCCAAAGCTTGGCCAGCAGTCAACATCGGGCAGAGCCCCGCTTTGGAGGTCCGGGAAGTTTCGCAGAGTGAGCCAGGGACGACCGCCAAGCCACAGTGACGAAGCCTCCACACAGTTTACCAGCCCTCTTTTTGGCAAGGCTAGCGGCCAATCAGGTCGACGGTGGCTTTCTCGCCAAAGAATAACATGGCACGTTGGCCCTCTCACCGCCCCGCCTCCTTTCGCTGCTGCACCACAGCTGCCCAGAAGGATTTTCTAAACATTTTGCCAGGAGATCAATACCTGTATTGATCAACCATTGTGAGAGTGATCCGTCTAAAACCCCGAGCTGCCTGGGAGCTGGGAGGAGCGAAAGAGAGAGGCTGTGGAGAGGATGGAGAAAGAGAGAGTCTGCAGCCACAGTGAAAAGGAGAAGAGGTACAAGGGAGGAGAGGGGCAATCCGAGCGAGCGGCAGACGCAGAGCCCAGCAGGTTGTGATACGGGTTTCGGACTATGCTGCCAGGCCACTGGGATTGGGCCGAAGCCTATGGTAATTGCTTTCTCATTAAGCGCGAGCGAGTGAGGGTGACTAATGACTACTGCGCAAAGTATGTGGCTAAGTGATAGATGAAGCAATAATGCAAAGAAATTCACGGTTGTGTAAGAATGGAGGTCCACTCCATACCTGAGGTCGCTAGCACCTCTAATACTCCCGGCCTGTTATGACGCACTCTCAGGTATATTGCTGCATGTGTGTGGTGAGCATGACTGCATGAGGCTATAGGGAGATGAGCCTGAAAGAGGCAAGGTCAGGAGACATTTATAGTTCCTAACAAAATCATGGAAATTGATTGAGCCACTGTTCTTCTAACACCGTTTTTGTTGTTTCTAGAGAGAAACTCTCTCCGCCTCTGAAAAACAATTTGGACACAACAAGAGGCCAAACATGTACCGAGCTCACATGTTCAACTGCAAATACAACACCTAAACCTGAAATGTTGGAGATAATCATGGATCTGGTGAAAATGAATAGACCGCATCCTGGATATCAACACCAGGAAGGAACAAAACTGCTTCTATCAATGTGTCAACTCTAGTTAGTTAAAGCTGAAGCAAGCAAGTTACAGTGTTTTGGGACTTTTTTGGCAGCGTTCAACATGGAATACAGGGACTTTTTTTAACTTCCTGGTTTGTGGGAATATAGCTGTTTTTTCTTTGGGGTTTATTTTTCGCTGGATTGACCAACAAATGCAATGAGTGGTCAATGAAAGGCCTTGAGCTGTGCTGGACCTGAAAGTGGATTTCCAAAACCCTCTGGGATTCCCCCTCTCCTACTCACCCCAAATGCTAAACCGAAATCAAGATTGTATTGACTGGCTTTAAATGTGATGTCCTTGTGCATAATTGAGGCTTTGAGGGAGACAACATTCCAAGCTGTCCATGCTTTGTTGTAAGATCTTGCTGCCAATGCCACCGGAGCTATGGTACAGGACAGCACTTGTGTAAAACTATTTTTATTTTTATTTTTTTACTTTGGAATCCAAATAAAGAATAATGTCCATTATAGACATTTGAAAAATACTGTAAAGTGGGTCATTTAAACAGAAAGCTCATGTCATAACAGGCATTTTTTTTACTTAGTTCACTCACTCAGCTATAAATATATGTATGTATGTAGGTATTTATATATACTGTATTTGTATATATACTGTATACACACATATATATATATGTATACTGTATACACACATATGTATATATATATATATATATATATATATATATATATATATATATATATATATATATATATATATATATATATATATGTGTGTGTGTGTGTGTGTGTGTGTTAATTTCAAAATTTCATTTTTTTTCACAAATCAGTACTATCCTCCAATGTTGTCTATAATTTTCGCATATTATTAACAAACTCACATACATTTTGCGTGAGTATCGGTAATAAATTGTGTTTAAATTTCGAAAGTAAAAATCATTTAGTATGAATTCCACAGGCAGCACTAGACAGTTTTCATTGAAAGGACAGTCATCATGTTCTAACGTTCCCCATTAGGACAATATGCCAAAAGCTGCTAAGTAAAAACACTCATGCTACAATCCCACTGGTGTGTAATTTTTTCCCCATTTGCATCAGTGCCTCGCCACATAATAACATGCTTCATTTCAAGGAGACAAATGTTATCACCTTGTACATTTCATTCATGTGCTTTCAAAGCAGGCTTTCCTGTTTACTTTCATCCGTTCCGTTTGATTCTGCTCTTGAATCAAGCTAACTCTTGAACGGGTGCCAAACAATAAATGAATATCTTCATTAGACACATCACATCCAAATTAGCATTCAATTAACAGGCCAGTCAACCTCATCTAATCAAGCAATTAAGCCTTGCGTGTTGACAGAAACGCTAACAAAAGCACACAAGTCCCGTGGGAAAATGCTGAAACGCTGCAGAGGAGACACGGTGAAAATGAGATGCTCGTTTCAGCAAGACTTGGGGAAAATGGGAAACTGGAAAAGACCTCTCGAAAGGAAACTTGAATGTTTGTGCTGAACTTTTTTTAAAAGCGGGATTTAGCATTTCCATAAAAATCACGTTTTGTCTCATTTCTTCACGCAGTCATTACGACTTGCCAGTTGAACACAATCAATATGAATAAAGTCAGCTGTCTCTCGTCCCATTTAGTGCCTCTAATTTCATAAAATATAACTGCACACAAGGAATAACAACCAATGAGTGTTAGATTAGGTTCAAATCACCTTATTATCTGCACCAAAGAGACCGTAACTAACGAGACAGAAGGCGTGCCTTGTAGGGTGTCAATCACAACCATCACAGCCTTAACCTTTCATGTTGGAATAACGCAACATTATGAATCAGGGGTGCTATCGAAAAGGTAGAAAATTACAAACTCTGATTCTAAGGGTGTGTAGCGCTCACATAGGTGCACTGATCCACATTTTAATTGCAAAAAGTCCAGTTTTGAGACAATACAGTGCTTTACTTTTCATGACTTTTTATTCTAAATGCTCGCTTGAGTCTGCTGCTAATGGCACATACCTTTTTGATCACAGTAGTTTGCAGGCTATTCAAACGATTCCCTCACCGAAGGCCAAACCTACAAGAGAAACAAACGCTGCATGTCAGAAGGTAACAGACAGACGAAATATTTTCCAAGCAGAGACATCCCGTCTGATGTTCGTCGTTACATTTTAAGCTCACCAATGACCTCTTTTCCTTTCAACTCTCGCCGTCTTATCATCTAAAGGTCTGGTGTCTTACGGTGCGCCAGTCCAGAACGCAGCGGAGAATCCCGTTAATGCAAAACGTAAATGTCGGAACGAGGCCATCTAATTGCGTCATTACTAATTCATGTTTATTAATGCAGGGATGTAAGATGGCTTCTGAAAGTGAATGGACAAGGCTTGTCTGAAGTCGTCATGTAAGGCTAATTTTTGGCCAATGAGGCCTGCAGGCAATATGGGCCGCATATGGTGGATGCGGGGCATCTGGTGTGTGTCGTGACAGTGCCAAGTGGTGTGTGAGTTAAACATGGAGGCAGTGGCGGTGGCGGTGACTGATGGAGCTGGTGTCTTCCATTGGCCCCGTGCCAGTCCCCCGCCGCCCCCTTACCCCGAGTCCCCAGTGCCCCAGCCCCTCACTACTCCAGAGCCTCTGGGCAAGTGCTCTGTTATTGTTTTCACTGGTAAGCAATTAGCAGCACTTAAGATTTATTTAGTCATGCTCTAATGTGCGCTGATTAGCTGGGGGCCCAAACAAGCCCCCTTGACTGCGTCGCCTTGTCGCCTGCGTTGGCGGCAGACTGTGAGGGAATGCAAGGGAGTTTAAGGCAGGGGGGGAAGAGAGAAAGATTACATGAGCGCGAGTGCATCAGCACTTTTTTTTTTCTTTTAAGAGATCTTCAGGGGCCTGTTGGCTGAACACAGAACAAGAGGAAAGGGCAAATACAGCCCAGTTACACTTTTATGGAATGCTTTGTGGAAAAACACCCCAGACGCCCTCCGTGTCCTGCCAGCTCCGTTTGTCATTTGGCCCGGGGGGTTCCGGTGGCCAATCACATGACCACCAAAATGACCTTCAAGGGCAGCTGGAAGCCACTCCTACAAGCTGGACTGCTCTTCAGAGGAGGCTGTTTGGGTGAGTGCATAATGCGAGATACATATGGCCCTCAGGGTGCCATCAAGAGAAAAGTGGGGTGGGGGGTAGAAGAAACCAGGTCAAAGAGATTATTCACAAGCTTCTAAGCAAAGAAATGAAAGACAAAGAAAATGATAAATGATCTCATGTTGTTGGTATGTAATGCTTTGGGGGATTTTCACACAATATCCACTAATATGAATTATTTTTAAGTCACAGATTTGTTATACATGTCAGAGCATCCTTTATTAAGACAGAGGGATTTTGTGATTGGAGTCACATTAGCTTGGGCTTTGTGTCTGATGCTTTCAGCAATTTACAGTGCAATTTGCTTCGGTTGTTTGGTTTTATTGCCTCTTTCTGTTCGACATGTTGGAAACATGTATTATTTGTCATTTGTATTTTTTTTAAATTCGTAAAATATTCAACGATTAAAACTATTCAAGATATTTATTGACATTTCCAGTTGACGTTACAATGAAAACACCTTGCGGTACGTAGCCTCCAAGAAGAACGACTAATCATGATGTGCTTTTCCATTACAGGTTCCAGAATGGCCTATCGCGGCTCTAGCCTTTGATTGGCAAGTTGCTTCTCCATTGCAACTAGCACCAATCTATTTGGGGCAGGCTCAACTGTGCGAGACTCTCCTACACACTCGCAGGGGTTCTGCCACAAGATTTCATGAGTGGCTCAGTCCAGGCCACTGGTTTTGCGGTGATTCAAAATATGTGTCGCAGGTGCAGGAAGTGGTGATGTTGCAAACTGTAGCTCATCAAATGCACAGAGGCTTTTGAAGACAAAAAAATCTATTTCCAATTGCAAGTGAGATAACTGCCTGCCACCAAGACATTGTATTTTACAACAATACCTACCCATATTTACAATTTCATGTGTACCTGCAAAGCTTGTGGTAAATATTTTTGCGAGCAGCGCACACATCGCAGAACCCAATGTTGAATGAATAACCCAAAAATGTGGTTGTTTGGTACAAAAACACTAGAAAATGGTTTGCTGTTTTTTATAAAACAACACTAACATTTCTGTTTTTATTTCATTATTTTATATACAGTATCATTTGTGGTTAAATGACACCCACAAAGTCTAGTTGGTCCATTTCAGACCAACTTGGGTGATTTATTTTTCAGCCAATTGTTTTAAGAGTGTATTACTGTAAAATATGTTTACTGTAAACTTGGTACTGGTCGGCTGTATAGCTTGCATAAAGCCACAAAATGAGCATGTGCAGTAGAGTTCTTTTCTGCGGTTCAAGAAACACCCACATGTGTCAGCCAATCAGATGACAGTGATGTCACGGGCCTCCTCAGCCTGCGTTCTAGGACCAGGTTGGAAGAGGTTCTAAGAACAGTTCCATTGCAACGACACGGCCTTAAAAAAGTCTAATGGAGACATGACCCCATAGGGCGCACCCAGTTGTTTCGGGGTACAACCGGCACAGTGGTAAAGCCCCGCAAGTGCAGCCTACGGAATGAAGAATGAGGAGTTGGTATGTATATCTGTAAGTCTGTTGTATACTGCCCTCAGATGGCCAAGGAGTGCAAATCAGAAGGAGCATCACAAATTAATAGAAGTGCGACAAAAACTGTCATTCTTTCTTTCCATTCAATTTAATTTCTTTGTTGTATGTTTTCATACAATACAATATTATTGAGTGCCATTTTTCTCATTAAAAACATTTCTATTTTTTTTTTTGGGGGGGGAACTGGACAGATTAATGGCATTTCCATTCATTTCAATCGGGAAAATCATTAATTTTCACTGAACAACTTACTGTAGAATAGTACATGCTGTGTTATAATTTACATTGTCTACGAGAAGTCAAAATACATTTTCTTGTGGCAAATGTTACAGTAGCTGTGAATAGATGGAGGTCAAACGCAGGTTCAACTGCATGTGCACAGCCTACGTGCATATAGAAAAGCCATCAATCTTTGTAAGTCGGAGTGGTATGGAGAGAATTGAACAGCTAAAAAGAAAAGAAAAAAAAATTGCTGAGGCAAGATTCTATCTGCGCCATTTTTTGTGTCGAGCGCTGACTGTTAGACGCTCTCTAATCATTTCACGACTATACACCTCCTCACTGAACTGTTGCCTAAAATTGCTGTGCAGTCTCGATGAGCGGCGCTGTAAAAGAAATATCCCTGTCCATTTTATCTCAGGGAAGGGGCGCGTGATGCTCAAAAGCAATCAGAATCTTACAGGCTAACCCTTGACCTTTTTTCCATCTCAATATGACAAGCATTATCTTGCAGAATATTAGAAGCGTCTTGCTATTGTTCACAGGCAGTAGCAGGTGCAGCTTATTTCAAGATAATATGCCTTGGCGTTCGCTACAAAGGCCCACCACGTACCAAAGAAAAATATTTCTCCTTAAATCATGTGACTGCATTCATGTACATATGTGTAAAGCGAATCATCTTGATTATTCCCGACTACTGTATCTCTCATATCGTGAACCGGTGAACCATTTGCTGGGCAAGCAGGTTTCGCTGAATGCTTTTGTTGAGTATAATGATGACGTGAGCACTGCTTTAATGCACATTTTCAAGCACATGTTTAGGTAGGTGATTATATGACGTTAATTGTGTTGGTCTCCGCAGGCAACTGTCTCATTGCTAGCATTCTGAAAACGGGTAGTGAGAATGATAACATCCCAGTGGTAAACAAAGTAAATTATGCGATGAACGTGAATGGGACTCGCGGAGGGATGAAGTGGCAGGGCAGCTGAGCGAACATCTGTTAGCCTGTTGCACACCAAAAGATAGCACTTTGTTACCTCAATTATCAAATTATGTTGTAGTCGTCATTAGTTTTCGTCAGTTCACAACCAGAAGTTGGCCCTAATTACATAACCGATTTTGTCGAGGGGTAGTGCGTGGGTCAAGGAAGAATCATAACATTTTAACGCAGATCCAGAGAAAGTCGAGTCATTAACATTCACCCTGCAAAATCATGTTGTTTAATTGTGACAAAGAAATGCACTTTGGTTTTTGATCAGCTCTGAGGAGGGTCTGCCCTCTACTCCATTTGTGTTTTTCTTTTTTGTTCTTTATTCGTGAAGTATGTTTCTGTCCAAAAACTTCCAGGACTGGTGTCTCAAAAGATACATTTCAAACCCTCACTACGAGTTTTCTCCTTCAAAGAAAATCTCCCTGGAGTCTACCATACTTTCCCAGGCTTCTGCAATACCTTCAAGCACTTCTTCATGATGGAAAGGAGGAAAAAAAAATACACAGCACCAGGTCGCGTGAGGTTGGAGGTTGCTCCAGCAATGGCCAGGAACTGTCAGATGCTCAGTCGCAAATGGGACATTTTGATCTGGCGTGTGAAGCAGCTGTATGGGACGTCTTGCCACCAATCTCGCCTCAGGCCCACATTGAAGTGGAAAACTCATAATTTGGGTTTGAATTCCTGTATCACTTTGGTAACATCATTTTGGAACCTATCCGACACACCTAAAAGTAGTGTTGTATACTTATCTGAAGGTTTTTAAAAACAAGTAAAATCCATAGGTAGTCACGTAAAAGTTAGTGCTATTTTAAATACTATTAAATACTATTTTAAATATTTAAATACTACTAATATTTTAAATAATCAATATTTTAAAATATACTGTCTTATATCCTAAGAAAAGCATACAATTTCAACAAAACCAAAACTTCTTATCCATTTAACTTGACCGACATCATCTTTTCAAAATAGGTCATGCATATTCCGATAAGCAGGAATCTATACACACACATGGTAAATAAACAAAATGCAATCACTGACTGCAACAATGGTTACATCTAATTATTAATCATCTAAAACGACTCATTTCAAATTGACACCATCAGTGGCATACTAATTTAACACTGTGTTGTAAATCGTCGTGGCTGTAATATGCAGAGGTGGAAAACTGCAGTTCATCATACTAAGAATCTCTAATATACTTTCCCTCTCAGCTCATGTTGCTGAATACGTTGAATGAATAAATGAAATGATAAATAGAGTAAATATGAAGAAGCACCTTTCAAAATGATGGGGTGCAGTTCAACACCACTGCAAACCACAACCAGGCTATGTTAATAAATGTAATGTTCATATCTCTCTGTCAAAACTTAGAATTAATATCAACATAAGGGCAGAATTATGTGCTACTGCTCTTGTGTTGAAAAATAGTATGAGTTAAACGGGGGTTATTTAATGCGAAAAATGTGCATCTGGATCACGAAAATTTATGTTAAATATATATTCAGACTGTTAATGTGGACCACCGAAGCACAGAAACTGACCATGAATTTGAAGTAGCTAACAGCCATGCAAATTTCTGTCTGTCCTCATACGGCAGGAACTCGGTGGTTCTATCCAAACACGTCAATGGTGGGCCACGCTTCCAAAATAAGTGAATGTGTTAACATTTTTGTTCCCTTTCTGCACCTTTAGCACATGTTATTATCTATTCTGCTGCATGTGTAATATGATGGAGGGTCACAGGCTCGTACTGTTTTAAATGTTATATTTCCATGATTGGTTCATTTTCTCCATTTCCTGTTCATTGTGGGAGAGCCAGGTTCATTGTCTGAGGCTGGATTCTGCCGGGCCCTCGGAGGGACCATCCCCAGGGAGCACTGCATCTTTTATTAATCAGGGGCGCTGTGCTTCAGCCCTGCTTATCTAATTTAGCAGCCCGCCTCAGCTTCGGCTATGTCGCGCTCAGTCTGGAAAGGAGGAGATGGGGTGCGGGGTGCCGTTGGTTGGAGATTGGATGGGGGTTGGGGTGCCACCTTTATTTATTTATTTATTTATTTATTCCCATATTGTGGACGATGCTCCGGTATGGGTGCAGGGATTGCAGTGGGGGGCCAGTGACTTATCAGACACCTCGTCGCCAAGTTTTAGAAGTGAATCACAATACAGCAAATTACTTTCTGCTGACAAGGAAAAATGAACACAAGCCTCATACGGGGGGGGAAAAAATAGGATTGTCAGGAAGAGGTGACACATCGAGTGCTTAGTATGCACATGTAGAAGGCTGGGGTTCACAGGCAGCCTCCCTCTATTTATGTAGAAGTGGTTCACGAGCGCGCATGGTGAAGTAATGGGTGAAACATTGAAACGCCATGTGAGATGGGAGCCCCTTTCTTACTCCGTGATATTGTCGCATGGCTGTCTGCGTGCTGAACGTCCGTGGATGTGCCAATGAACAGAAGGCAGTTTGGAGTTCACTTCACCATGTACTGATCGTAAACAGAACATGCGCATGCACCCTGCCCCATCCACCCTCCCCCACTCTTTCTCATCTGTGTCATAGCGCAGATGAATCAGTGTCGCCGGTGTTGAGAGCACTTACTGTCAACCCTGGCGCCCCGGGCTATGCCACTGATGGACACAAACTATAAAATATCAGCCCCCTGGGGAGACATCGCTCAAATGCTGCCCCACAGCCCCGAGGGGGTGTGAGCTGGTCAGTGTGTGCATTTGTGTGAGTGTGTTGGCTGAGCAATAGTACGACGTGTTTGACTGCGCTTTGGCAGTTATTCCCTAAAAATGGCCATGCATGTCCACCCATGTGAAGCATTTACATCGAGACCAAGAGCACTTAGAGAAATGCAGGCCGCCGTTAAGACCAAAGCGGTCGATTCCTCCCGCCCGGCTTATCGGTTAGTGTTCGACCATGATGAACACTGAAAAGCGCTCCTCAACTACCACATTTTTGATGATGTTCTGAATCAGTATTTTGAGCTATGGTCGTAACAAATACGATATTCCCTCACACTTGGTGGAGGGAGAGGAAAACAAACCCGTGACAAACATATTCACTCTCGGCGAGTCATTCAACATGCAGACTGTCACCCACATCACTCACCAGGCCAGGCCCTCTCTTTTAAAGCCAAACACACCCAGTTACACATACAACAGTAGAACATGAGTGGGCGGATGGTGACCCCAACTCGTAACTGTGTTTCATAATGAAAAATATTAGGCTTTTTTTCTGATTACTCAAATAATCATTGGGAAAATCTAAAAGTATTCATTAGCGGCAGTTTATAATCATAATGCCAACTTTGCTCGACATCGAGTATAGTTTACTACTGTTTCACGCATGCATCTGCACATCCAACATCCAATCTTATAAAGTTTGTTTTAATACATTTTGTTGCAACTGCATCAGTGTAAACTACAAAACCACATATGTGCCAATTAAAAAGGGGGGATTAAAATAATACCAATTCAGCAGCTTTCTATTCGGGCCAAAAATCTCTCTTCTAGTGTTCTAGAGAGGCTCAAGACATTTATTTGCCATTTCCATGCCACAGCACAGTTATCCATGGGGACTTAGTGACAAATTCCATGAGTGTTTATAAGCTTAGACCAAAACTGCAAGCATCCAAGTGGAATCAATCAATAAAATCAATAGCGCTGTCTGTCATGTCCTATTTTCGTGGTTACATCTTTCAACTTCTTTTTTTCAATTAGTCTGAGTTTGCATGGTTTAAAAATAAGACTGGGACATATTAAAACACAAACGAACAGCAGACGGGCACACAAAGCTTCTGCCTCCAAAGTTCACCGACTGGAAGGTCACTTATTTACACATCACTGAATGTATTCATGCATGAAGTCAACCAAATAATTATTAAGAATGCACCAAAGGCTTAGATTGTGGGAGATGAAAGATTCTTGAGAGCCGAGGCGAGGTAAACTTTATTCACACAAATATGTCTCTAAACATTGCTTACGATTCTTCCAGGTATTGACTATTCAATTAGACTGTCTGCAGCCGCTTGATTGGCCTAATATAAGTATATTAGCAAGGGTCCTTTGAGATTCAAGGACAAAGGCACTGATAGGAACATAACACTGTACTGCAAGAAGACACGACGGTATTACACCTCCGGGCAAAGATGTATATACGTACAAAAGCCATTCAGCCAAGGAAAACTAGATGAACATCAAGTATAATAAGTGTTGTACTTGCACTTGTATAGGGAAAGAAATAATGATGCTTTTCCTTCCATAAACTGTGAGCTGAGGGAGTTTGGTTGTTGGCAAAATTATTAGCAAACAGTTATTGCAATTGCGTGGAGAACAGGAAAGGCTATATTTTATTTTTAGTGCAAATACCTTTCCAAAGTAAACTAATTTGATGCATCTCGAAGCTCAACTGGAGGCGAATTGATTATATTTTTCATTATACATGTACAACAATGTGAATGATTGTGTTTGTGGAGTAGAACTGCCCTGTATTCTACCAAGAGATATTCTAACATTTTGGTTAAGGCTGACAAGAACCAGGACTGACGAACATGAACTTGGACCAGCCTCGCACAAGGTCTCGCTGCTGTAGTTTAGGCAACAAAGTCTTTTTTTTTCTTGCTTCATAAACAATACATCTTTAGCAGTGCATGTTCACGCTCACTGTTCTTCCATTTGAAGGCTGAAGCAGTATTGCAGACCCTGAGAGTCACTTAAGTGAAGCACTCGCCTGCCAGGCCTGCCACCACACACTAAAATTCATCTATAATTTGTGACGAGTGTAATGCCATCTCCACTTTATGATGATATGATATTCTTCACCTCCGCCACAGCCGGTGAGGCCAAGAGGCTGGCAGTCTTATAATGAGGTGCCTTAAGAGTTCAGCTTAGGGGAACGCAAGGGAGAGAGAAGATGGCTGATGATCCCCAAGCTAACATAAAGTGGATCTAAAAAATCTACACGCCCCTGTTCAAATGCCAGGTTTTTGTGTTAAAAAAAAATCACCCCCCCATCCAAAAAAAGCCTTTTACCACAATCAGTGTGACCTATGACCTGTACAACTCACCATGCTTTGGGTGGCAAGAACTGGGGCATTTAATAAGATGAAAAGAATTATGAACAGTTCGAAATAGAAGCCAGTGCTGGTACAAAACCTTAAGGTTTCTGCAAGCTAACAACAAAAAGAAAAATGTCAGGAAAAGCCTACTAGAAGAGCTGAACTTTCTTCGGGGTTTACCGGTGGCACTTTAAATCGTGTTAGGTGTTGAACTGGCTCCCATTTAACACAAAATTGGCCATGATTATGTTATTCTGAACACAGTGACATACCATTTAGAACAGGGTGTGCACACTTGCGCAATCTCACTAGTTCAATTGTTTGTGTTTACTTCCCCTCTTCAAGGGTTTTTTTTTCAAAATGAGTTGCACAGGGTATAGGCCACAATGGTGTAAACAGCTTTTGAAATTATTTGTCTTGCTATCGTTTATCACATCTATGTCTCCCTTTCATCATTTTGCTGCTGTAAATTGGGAATGTCTCCATTGTGAGGCAAATAAAGGTTTTCTTATCTTATCACAAAAACAAGGAATTTGAACAGTGTGTGTGAATTTTCCACATCAAAATTTCAACCAAGCCGTGGGCTTGTTTTGTTACATCCATCCATCCATTTTCCGATCCGCATACCCTCACAAGGGTCGCGGGGATGCTGGAGTTTATCCCAGCCGTCCTCGCGCAGTAAGCGGGGGACACCCTGAACCGGTTGCCAGCCAATCGCAGGGCACACAGAGTCAAACAACCATCCTCGCTTCCACACCAAGGGACAATTTTGAGTGTTCAATCAGCCTGCCATGCATGTTTTTGGAATGTGGGAGGAAATCGGAGTACCCGGAGAAAACCCACGCAGGCCCGGGGAGAACATGCAAACTCCACACAGGGAGGCCGGAGCTGGAATTGAACCCGGTACCTCTACATTGTGACGTCAACGCGCTCACCACTGAAACACCGGGTCACCCTGTTTTGCTCCAGTAGTAGCTAATTACGATAATGCACACAAAGATATGCCATTGCTACTGATTTAAGAATCACTGTGTATCATTCAACCGGACAATACTTTAGACACAATACGTCTCGGTTAATAAACTCCTAGTTTGCCACCAAAGGCTTTTCTCAGTATTGTTTTTGTTGTTTGATACTTTGTGTTGTCACAAAAGCAAGACGTATCATCGCATCAGAATGCATCTGAACGACTCTTCCTTTTCACAAATTGCTAATTTTTGTCACTTTTTTGGCCAAAAGTGAAACCAACCAGCCATGATCTTGGCAAAATGTTTTTTCTTTTTTTTTTGGGGGGGGTGGGCTAATTCCTCAATGATATGACACGATGTTCTCAGTCTAATGAGACCTCGTCAAAATGAAAACAGCAAGCCATTAGATGCCTGCCCCTCCGCCCCCGCCCAAAAATGATAAAGGAAAGATGGCATCCGGGTTTTTCTGAGGATTATGTCCACCAGGGAGCTCTCGCAAGGAAAACCTAATTAGCTGTGTGGATTCCTATGCGCTTAAGTTGGATGTTATGAATAAATAAATAACAACACTTTTCCGGCCATTTAATCTCCAAAGTACCGCAATTAGTAAGTCTGTAGTTTGTGCTGCCTTTTTATCTGCACTTATTATTATTGTTATTGAAATATCACACTTATTTAGTTGAAGGATGAATAATAAATAAGCTATAATTACCAACTTCAATGAGCTGATGGCTTGACTGGGCCATTGGTGTGGGTAGGCCCCCCCCCCCTCCCCACCGCTCCCCCGTCCTCTCTCTCGCTTTAATTTGATCTTTGTAATTAGTTTCTCTGATGGAGCTGGGAGGTCTGTGGCATCTTATGCCATGTTCATTAGTGTTCCTGTAGGACGGTGCAATTTAAGAAAAAAAAAATCCCACTCTGTCCTTCAGATGTCATAACACTCTGCATGTGATCTGAACTGTGATCTGTTCAAAAGCAGCAAAAGCTCAACCATCTTTCCCCGTTGAAATTAATGGAAATACTCTTGCCCCTCTAAAAACATGTTTGTAATGCTTTTTAAATAGGGAAAAGGGTACTGAGTTTTATTTCATAAAACACACATTCCAGTAATAACATGAGTGAATAAAGTGTCAAGAATGAAACAGTCTGTGCATCATGATTCATATATCGTGACACCTTCTGGTATGTGCAACTGGTCCACTGGGGGGGACAGGAGAATACAATTATGAAGACATATACAAAAAAAAAGACTTTCAACCACTACGGTCAGTGCTTCATTAAACTGCCTTTAAATGTGTTATTTTTGCAGAGAATGAAGAAAATAAATAACAATACTCAGTGTTATATTGCCTGTCGACATCTGTTGATGCACCTTTTCTCTTCAAATACGTGTTGCTTGATTCATTGTTTGTATTATTGCAACTACCGATGTTCTTTGTTAGCCGTCTAGGGTGTTTTGCATCGTGTGCTCACTTTGGGAGAATGGAAAAACAAGTTGTGCGGTTCTTTTAAATAGACGATGTGTAATTCTCTTGATCTGATGCTGACTTTGACAGTAAACTTCAACTGGGAGTGACATTAAACAGCTTGCGGCCTCATTTGAAGAACTGTTCACTATCTGCCGAACTTGACGACGCTGGATCGGTCATATCTCACAATATTCATTCATTCATCTTCTGAAACGCCTGATCCTCACTAGGGTCGCGGGGGGTGCTGGAGCCTATCCCAGCTGTCTCCGAGCAGTAGGCGGGGGACACCCTGAATCGGTTGCCAGCCAATCGCAGGGCACACAGAGACGAACAACCATCCATGCCCACACTCATACCTAGGGACAATGTAGAGTGCTCAATCAGCCTACCATGCATGTCTTTGGAATGTGGGAGGAAACCGGAGCACCCGGAGAAAACCCATGCAAGCCCGGGGAGAACATGCAAACTCCACACAGGGAGGCCGGAGCTGGTACCTCTGCACTGTGAAGTCGACGTGCTAACCACTGGACTACCGGGCCGCCCTATCTCACAATAATCAAAATAAAATCAAGAAAGAAAGAAAGAAAGAAAGAATCACAGTATCTTTGTCATTTAAAAATAAGGACAACCCCGGAAGACTGGAAATGGCTGCAGTTGATCAGAAGTGACCATTTTTTTTAGATGCAAGCATGCACCAGACACGCACATACACCAAACACAATATGCAGCTATATAATATTCAATCCCCCTCCAGCACCCCCCCATCCTTTCTTTTCCTCCCCTCCCTCCACTGGCCAGGCTATACGAGACATCTCTCCCTAATCAGCAGCCTTGTCTCGCTCAGACCGGTTGCCATAGTAATAGGCTGGCTGGTCGACATGGCAACCACTCCGAGGTCCACTATTAAATGAAAAAAAAAAGAGGGAGGGGGAGAAAAGGAGAAACAGCAGGGCCAGGGAGAGGTGGTCCAAGATGGGGGAAGGGGTATTTTGGGGGGTAGGAGGGAAAATGAAAAAGGGGGGATGAGCAAAGAAATATGAGGAACGCGACAGACAGAAGGAGGGGCGAGTGCTACACTGGTGGTTCAGCATGCTGTACCTATTGCATTGTGTGCTATTAAAAGCTAAGGCTATCCGCAACAATGCCATTAAGCTAATGCATGACGTCAGCTGCTTAATGCCTTACATTTATACATGAAACTTGCGTGGCCCTATCAAATCTGGATAAAGGATCATAAACTAATAGCATGTTTTAAGAGCTACTTATGTGCTCATCGGCATTCCACGTCAGACAGGTCGAAAAATATGTAATAGAAAATGAATATTTATAAAGTATGACGGTTTTATGGACTGCAGACCCGTCATTATAATCAGGGAAGGAATGTAAAAGCGACGTCCAAAAAACAATAAAATGGTCGATTTTACGACAGGACCAAATGAAGGAGCACCAGTGTTATTTTTCCAAGGGTCTCATAGTTGGCAGAGTCCCACACGGTTCCACTTGATATGTCACTTTAGGTGAAATATGTAAAATGGGTGCAATTCCCAGATCCAGCGCATGCCGGATGCTTCCTGGAGACGTATTGTCATCGCCGCGGCACTCGTTCACAACTAAAGTGACATTTTGCCGGGGCTCACACATACGTCTCCGCCGTGATCTCCCTCAATCACTCTTAGCTTGCTGCCTCCGTCTTCATTTCTTATTTGCGCCTCACCTCTATCTCGACGTCGTCTACGGCTTTTTATCACAGCCGCTAGCTCCCTTTGACCGCTTCTCTCTGTCTTGCCTTCCGCCAATGGATGACTCTTTAATGAATAAAATGTCAGTCCATCAAGATGCCACCACAAAATAGCATTTGTTTCCTCGCGTGTCAAATTCCTCCATGAATTGGAGACCTCGCTTGCATTTCCGCAGCAACCCCTCCCCAAAGCAGCTTAGGAAAGATAGCTAATTGCATGTCCACATTGTGCCTTCAGTCCCCGCTTCCCCGGTGCACCATTCACAGGCAATTAAAGTGAGCTTAAACAGAGTACAAAAGTGCGTCATCCTCTTAATGCAATTAAGAAAGCGTGCACACCAACATTGCAGTTATTCTCTGAAGCACAAAAACAGCAACGCACAGATGAAACACATGGGAGGGCAGCTTCATTTGTCGACAACCCAACTTTCATTCATCCGAAGGTAATTTCAATTGTTTTCGATCATTTTTTTTCCAAAGTGATTTTTACAGCGATGAAAAGCTTCTCAACCCTCCAGTATACTGTACAGTGTCATGGATTCGGATATTAGTGTTTTGTAAATGCTATTTTATTGTTATTATATTTTGGAGGGGGGGAAACATATTACCGGTAGGCGGCCCGGTGGGCCAGTGGTTAGCGCGTCAATCTCACATTGTGGAGTTTGCATGTTCTCCCTGGGCCTACGTGGGTTTTCTCCGGGTACTCTGGTTTCCTCCCACATTCCAAAAACATGCATGGCAGGCTGATTGAAGACTGTAAATTTTCCTTAGGTGTGGGTGTGAGCATGGATGGTTGTTCGTCTGTGTTCCCCAAAACATTTGCTAACATCGCCTATTAAATCTTAGCTCCAGTCGAGGCTATTTTTCTGATTTTAATTTTTAATACATTTTTAATCACAGTGTAGAAGCATGACAATCTAAGAACATATTAAATGCAATACTGCAATGCAGTACTACAACACACTGACATTATTTGGAAGATGCACACTAATACTGTTTCTTAAAAAAAGCAAATTCTCGATTATTTATCATAATTTTAAATGCAAATCTAAAAAAATAAAATCTTCGGAGTAATTTTTAATGCACCTCAGAAAATACAGGACCTCACTCACTCACGTTTTTAACAGTTTTCTTTATCGGGCTTGATGTGGTATACAAATAATTCTTACATTTTCCTCATAATATTTCACATAGAATGGTTTATAAAATGCCCCAGTATACCACGGTAGAACCACAGAAATCTAAGTCATTATTTTTGCTCAATCTTGACACTTGTTATCTGTGACATTCTTGAGAAAAAAAATACATTGATGACTGTGATATTAAAAAAATGAGACCATTGAACAAAGTGAAACAAAACAAAATAATGAATCGTTTTGAGTAGGAAAGTAAAAATAAACAACTGAGATGTGGTTGCACGAGTGTATACACCCTCTTCTAACTGGGATGTGGCTGTGTTGCGATCTTTTTGAAGATTATATGACATTGGAATCAGCACATTCCGGCCACCATTGATAGTGCTTCTGATTTATCCTAAATAAAGTTCAGCTGTTCGAATAGTTTTCCCTAATCTTGGTTTTTGCCTCATAGCAATAGGATGAATCTACTTTTTCAAACTGTTCAAAATTCCCTCCCCCTAACCACGGTTCCAGTTCCAGCTGAAGAAAAAGCATGTTTTACTGTAGGTATTGTATTGTTTCAGTGATGAGCAGCGTTGTGTTTACGCCAAACATACCTTTTGGGAATATGGCCAAAAAGTTGGATCCCAACCAGACATCCTAAACACATGTATGGGAAAAGTGTAAAGTGATGAACACATGGAATTTGAACAGGGGTGTGTAGGTGTAGATACTCTATGTTTGTGTTCCTAATTGCACAATTTAAAAGTTATTTCTGGTCTTACGTTTCAACAACATTGCACAAAACACAATATTGGCCCACCCTGCTTGTAAAAGAGCCACCGATTGCAATGCATTGAGAAAGGAACAAATTTGAATTTTAGCAAAAGCAACTGGCCGCATCAATCGCATGAAGTTGTTATATTTTTCTTTACTCTCTTCAGTAAGTAACCAACAACTGCCACAGTTCAGCCAAGAATTTCAAAACTAGTAAATTTATGACTCACCAGGGACTCATTTGCAAATATTAAAGACAAGAGCAGGGTTTGAATTTAAACATAAAAGCAATTTGTGCCACGTTTATTCTGCAAAGCTGAACAAGCAGATAGTTAACGCTCACTGGTCAAAAATTAGATACCGTATACATGCACAATATGCCTGTGTCAATAATTGTGACTTGACAAAGATAAAAATGCATGATGCAAACATTTAAAGTGACACTGTCAGAGGTATTAATCTAACATTATCTTTATTATTGATTATGATGGACTTCATTTGTGCTTTATCTTATGAAGAGGTTAATTACATATCACTGCAAAATATTAGAAAAAGCTTTGGATATTTGATTGGGTTCTTGTCTAGGCTACACGTGAATGAAAATCAAAAAGAGGCATGATTTAAATGGCAACTATGTTGCGGGTGTATTTATGATTTAGATCCAGGTGTAATATATGATGATTAAAGACACCGCAAATTTTTCTGACGAATGATTTCCCCTTTCATTGGGTGCGTACAAATACTCTATGGTATCTTACAGTACATAATGCAGAAAATTACACAGTCTTTGCAAGAAGAGACAGTGACAGCTTGATGACAAAAATGAGTATGTAAAAAAAAAAAGCCTTAAAAAGGGATATTAAATGTGGCACTTGCAAGTGACTACACCCTACATCGGGTTCTAAATCATGTCCTTTTTCTCACAACGCGTGAGCCACTTGTGTTGATTTTCATTGTTGCAAGAACATACATGCGGACTACTCACAGAAGCATTATGATGGATGACTTGATTTAAATGGAGGCTTTTGCCACCTATGTTGCCCCCTCCCCTTCTTCAGCCCAAACACAACCACAACCATTTCCGACACCAAATGTAAAGTCCAACTGCCCTCCAAATCCCTCCCAATTATAAAAGGTCCTTGAGTTGCTGTTTTGCCCCCTCTCCAGCTCCTGTCTGATTACTGAGTGCGGGGCATGCGCCGCAGGCAATCAGCCCCAAAAGCACGCAGGACCAAGAGATCTGGCGGAGTGTTGCCGTTGGTGGGGGGAATCAAATCCAAAACACTGCGCAAAAAAAAAAATAAAAAAGCTAAAAAGGGACTTGCGGACGGCAATTACAGGCCATCGAGCCAGGCCTCGGCTCGAGCACTCAAGAGCGGCCGTGATTTCCGACAGAAAAGCTCATTAGTTTTTATTGGAGGAAATAGAAGCTAGGTGACTTAAAATGGCAAAGTAATGTTTTGGGGAGGAGGACTGAAAGGAGGCCTCCCTCACCTAGGTCTCCCATGGCCCCCATTGTGCTGTCAGAGGGACACACCGACGTCATAGTCCATACTATGGCTGAACGATTTCAGGAAAAAATTGAATTGCAATGTTGCTGACAGATTTCAATTGGATTAGACAAAAAAAAAAATATGTATATGAACTGTAATTTCTTGTCTCGGGTAATACTTGCCAGTGGTTGTCATGAAGAGACCCATTCAAGACAATTGACTCTGTGTGACGAGAGTACGGTAGGATCCACCGTATTTTGACGACCATACGGCGCACCGTATTAAAAGGTGCCGTGTCAGCTACGGGTGCTATGTAAGTATTTAACACATACACAAGACACATTTATTATTGGACGCAGACATGGTAATATGTAGGCTAGCTTAAAAAATAAGGTACATACATTCATGCATGCGCTAGCGTATGTTTTTAAAAAGGCAGCAGGAACAAAACGGAGTTCTGTTGTACTTTATTGACGCGTTTAGCTCAGTATTTACTCCCGCTTATTTTTTTTTATCAATCCTCATCCTCAAATCCATCAAACTGCTCATCTTCTGTATCCGAAATGAACAGCTGGACAAGTTCTCCATCAAGCATGCCAGGTTCCCTCACGTCACTGTCAGAGTCACTGTTGTTGCCGTGCCGTTTGCGGAAGCTCGAACAAAAGTGCAAGCACATAGGTAAGCCCAAGCATTCACAATCCACTCACAAATTGTGGCTAAACCCGCTCGGCACTGCCTCCCAGTCTTAGTAAAGCTATTCGCTGTGTTCGCCATTGCTCCCACACCCCTCGCAATTTTAATTTGGCCATTTCTGTCTATTACCATGGCAACCAAGCACAACAGTAAAAGCCGACTACACGCGGTTAGGTTGAGTGGTATAATTTTTACATTTATTCATTTATATAGTTTCTGGACATGTTCAGTGCTTAAGAAGTGCAGTCCATATGTTTACATAATTATTTATTTTTTTAAATGAATATTTTAAGTGGTAAAGTCACAGATTTGTTTGCGTGATTGTTATAATCTGATTTCTGACCTAGTGACTTCTAAATACGCCACACATGGTTGAGGGAATTTTGTGAGGTTGTTGTATTGAAACCTTCAAAGACTGCGAGCCAAGTTAACAACTCTGAAGTTGATAAATGAACTGTACTGCCTTTATTTTAGTGCAAGTGTAAGACCAAAATATTACTGCATAATAAATCTGGTATTGTGTATTGTAATTGAGATACATTTTGATTTAAAAAAAACATGAAAAGGGGACCTTGAAAAAAATAATTGCACATATAAATTGCAATATTGAAGGGGGGTGTGAGGGAGAGCAGTTAGATTATTTTTGAAATTCGTTCAGCCCTAGTAAGCATAGCCGGCGTTCTGTTGAATGGATACATTTTATCCTTGTGTCTGTATGCTTGTCAGCGCACGCATGCATCAACACAACAGTCGGACGTGCGAAAACATTGTGAGCGGGCACGGCGGCGGTGTGTTTGCTCGACTCGCTGTAATGACTGCCTGCAGATTTCTCGTCACGACTGTGTGGGTCCGAGGCTGCGAGAGGACGAGCGAGGTAGGCCGCCATGTTTGCTTTTGTGCGCGGCCGCCAGTGTTTGTGCGTACCGCGCCGCGTCTGACGTTATTGCAGATTGTGTAAGCGATGATCTGCCGCCAACCGGTGGATGAAGTACTCGCATGTCTGTGTGCTTTTCACAACCGGAGGAAATATTTTAAATCAACAATTATTTGGTGGCTCGGATGCGGCATCTCCATCACTTATGTGTACACAACACAATTATTCTGTTTAGGAGGGCGTAATAAATGAAATCATATATTAATTTTATCAGTTCTGAGTGTGTGTTTGTCTTCATTGTGTTTGCAGCTGATACTCTCCTCTCCTAATCTGTATTCAGGGCAGGTGGGCTCCAGCACAGACCCACGGCTCGGTAACTAATGGAGGGGCTGATGGGAGCCTGATGATGACCACATGGCCATTTATACGCACGCGCACGCACACACGCACTGTTTACAGTCCCACAAACACGATGGTCATTTGACTCATTTCCAAGCACATCCCTACCTATCATACAGCAAGCCAGATAAGTTAATTACATTGACCGTTTAATATTTGGTGGGCATGTTTGTTTGTTTGCGTGTGTGTGTGTGTGTGTGTGTGTGTGTGTGTGTGTGTGTGTGTGTGTGTGTGTGTATGGGTGCGTGAGATGCATTCTCATTCTGAGCTTGTCAAATAGAGACACCTTCGGTTCAGCTAGTGTGAATGGTCAAGTTGAGTTCTAGTGTCATTTAGACACAAACACCACTTGGTTAAGGCAAAACGGTGGCTTTATCTTTTTTCCCCGCCTTGGGTTACTTGAGTTTCCTTTTCATGTAAGTATAAGGAGATGTGTTCAACTTCGCAAACGTATATTAAACTATGTTTTTTTAATTCACGGAAGCGAACAGATTTATTAACTTGATGTGAGTCTTCAACATGACACTGTTCTCTTGCATATGCTGTTGAAACGGTGTCGCCCAACGACCACTGAAAACATGTTTTATTCAGACATGCCAACCGCTATTTTCACCTCTCAGGAATATGCAGAATGTTTTGTCAGGAACACTGGGCCTCACTCACTAATAAATGTGTTGGAATGTTCATACAAATTAAGCGTATACGCAAAATCACAGTCGGATTCACGACACCTGCTAGAGGTCTATTTTCTTTTCACAATTGTGCGTATGTTGATGAATCAGAATTCATTCTAAATGACAGCGTGTGCCTCCGGCGCCCTAATTTGCAAAACCCACGCCCATTTTTCTCCCCAAAAGGGCATCCGTTTGATGCATGTCCAAAAAAACAGACGCGACTGATGACACCGAAACATCTATAACTTTCTGGATCCAATTTTCAAAAGGGTTTTCTCATCGGGAAGCTTGCAGAACACAGAACCTGACAACAACTAATAACGTAAGCCGTTTTTTAATTAAGTCCAAAATTAAAGTGCAGAATACTGAAGACAAAACATGTATAAAAATAATAATAAAAATCACTGCTCCAATTAACAATAGCTTCACAAGTCGTTAAAATAAATAGTAATGAATAAATATAGCACAGTTGAGAGACATCTGAAGCCAACAGAAATTATGAAATGTATTGTGCTCGGCATACTCACGGACTCTGCTTGTTGGCTAATATTTGCGGACACGCAGTACATATGTGATGAGAATTGTCCTTCACAGTTATTCAGGACATTTGTCACCTCGTTAGCAAACGGTTGATTTCAGTGACTGTCGTTAAAATTATGTTTTATTGATTTCATAAATGACTGACTGCAGTTTCAATATGTCATATATCTTGGGTTGAGGAGGTGTCTACTTGACATTTGTTTTGAAAGCTGATTATTTGTGCATTGTCTGAGGATGTTTTAAATATTTTTTTAATAATTATTAAATTACCTTAAATTATATACAGAGGCGGATGTTTATTTTCAGGGATTACACCTTTCAGTCTCCTCTTAAGGTTAAAAAAAAAAAAAAACAACACATGCTCAATAGGGTTTGAATCTGGATATTGACTTGTCCAGCATGATGAACTACGTTGTTGTTTTGGCAGCATTATCTGACTCTCTAAAGCCTTATCTGACTCTCTAAAGCCGATGCACATTTTTTAATTGGCAAACAACATTTTTACTGTGGACCTCTGAGTTAATTTTTCCGCTGCTATAATTTTAGTTCGTCAATGAAGATTAATGAGCCCGTCCGTCCCAGAAAAAGCCATGCGAGCCCAAGCTGTGACATTGCCTCCAATGAGGAAATCATTTTCTCCCTCAAAGTTTTAGTCTTAAACTTAAAGGAGACATGTATTGCATTTACCGGTATTTTAATTAGTTTTTTATTCAAACCACCAACAGCCCCGTAAATAAAAAATAATGACTGTGGTACATTTCACAGGTACAATTTTTTGCTTGCCAAAATCCTATTTTGCGTCGGGTAGTTCTGTCGAATGCGAGTAATGGTGAGTACAGATTTCCGTATTTGACAACCAATAGTGTCAGAGTTAAGGGTGCCTGCATTTTGAGTCCTGAGTGGGAAAAAAGCAAGTTCGAACTGTGACACGTTGCATGTTCCCTCATGGAGTCAACACTTCATTACACAGCATTCATGGAAGGTGAGTTTGTTTTGAATAATCGCTGTTGAATTATTGTGGGTTTTCCCCTCTATGAATTTATATATGATTCGTCATCTATGACAGTTGTAACTGCTGTGAAAGACAAAACTGTCCTAACATCCAGTGCGCAGATCTCGCCAAATCATATTTTGTCAGTTGCTTTCTCCTGGTTTCCTTTCCTGCTGCTTTGCTTTCCCTTTCTTCCTCCTCCTCCGCTGATCTCAGTCCAGTGAGCTGACTGCGTGTGTGACCTAGTGGCCTCCGAGGCTCTCAGGGAGAAAGGTAATGGGCCCAACCCCGGAACACAATCTCACTCTGGGTGCAACTCGGGGCTGCCGGCGGCTTTGATCCAGTAGCCCCTGCTTAGGTCTCCTGACGCCTGCTGAGGAAATTCATAGGAACAACTGGAAGAGGCCTGTGTTTATTCAGCTCCTTTAATGAGGAGGGAGACGGATTATCAGGGGCTACAATCTCCCCCCACAAAAACAACACACCGAAGGAAAACTGCTGCTCCTTCCAGATGTTGCTCTATCACTGGTCACTCCAAGAGAAGCAGAGCGGGGGAGAGCGAGAGAGAGAGAGAGAGAGAGCCATGGGGAAGTTTCACTGAGCAGTAAAGTGAACTAGCGGTTGGAAAAGGGATTCCCCGGCATTGTCTGGACACATGTGGAAGCTATTTGCTCTTAATTTAAAGCACTCTACAGATAAAAGTTTCCACTTAATTTAGAAACGTGTTTTTTCAACGTCACAAGAATTTAGCGAAAAATAAAAGAACCACGACTGTATTTTCCTTTTACTGCAGCTACAGAAGAATCCTCACAGCTCCTGCTTGAATTATCAATGCTGCTTAGAAGGACAACAGTAGACACGGGATTTATTGGCGACGACGACAATTGCTTTCAACACAAACGGACGTGGCTGCGAGTCTCAGCTGTAAACCTCAACATTCTCTTGACACAGTGTCAGCCTCTGTCACGCACCGGATACCACGTCACAAGGCCGAAAATTGGAGGGTCAACCTCAGTTCCCCCCTTATTCAACAGCGGTACTTTACACAGGACAGCAGGTTGGTAAAAAGGCAGGGGGCGGGGGCTTTTTGGAAGACAATGAATTAAAGACTTATAAGTACAGTCAAGCATCTGTGCTGATGCACAAACGCATGATTACATTACGAAATGTCCTTCCGTACCTATTTGTCATGTTCTTGTTTATGATGATACTAATGCAGCGTGTTATACCGGAGACAAATTCCTTGTGTGTTCTACATACTTGGCCAATAAAGATGATTCTGATTAAATAAGTCCTCTTGAAACAAACTGATGTCAAATATATCAGGTGCACATCTTGATTTCAAAAAACATTCTGGTGGTGTAGAAGGGCAAAATATTCTAAAAATTATAAGAAATGATCATGCGGTAGCCAGATATATTGTCTTATAGGGCTGCTTTTGCGAGATTTTACCTGCAGACCGAACACTGATGTTGGCTGCGTGTCACGCTCTTGACCTTTTTGCCCGTAGCTTGACCTGATCAATACATTGCTCTATTGTCAAGTCGTTTAGAAGAGGATGATGGCTCAGCCGCCGGTCACAAATCGACACACAGGCTATAGGTCAGTCTGGGTGTCTCGTTTACATGTCATTGGCATACCGTTTACATACATCAGTTAATGTGGAAACAGGTTGCGTTGGATGTCCGGCCAAACACAAACGCTAATGAAATAATATGCGACGGTTGAAAACATTTCTCAGCTATGTTTGGTAACATCTCAGAAATGTTATTTGGTCCACTCAGAGAGACAAGAAATCCATTGAGAGGCATCTCAGAAAATGGTTTGCGCTTTGTTAAACGTTAATGCCGTCTGTCTTGGCTCATGTTGCAAAGCTCGGCCAAGTTTCATGCGTCCCCTAGTTTCTGCTTCATATATAGTTGTCCTGGTGGAGGACGCGTAACGCTGTTTAGAGTGGATTTAGTATCACTGCGTAATAGGCTATAGCCATTGTATGACAGATATTAGCTTTTTATATTTAAATAAGTTATTCCCTGTTTTGTAGTTTAGCTCAAATTGGTCTCATTTTAAGTTAATGTGTGACTTTCACTTTCCTTCGCCACATTGTTTTATGATTAGAACTGGCAACTCTACTGAACATTAGGACATTGTGGAGATTATTCTGCAGCACAGAGGGGAAATATACTGCTTCCAAAAAATAAAGGGAACACTTAAACAACACAATGTAACTCCAAGTGTTCCCTTAATTTTTTTGAGCACATTTAAATTATCACCTTCCTAAATAAATGTGGAGGTGCCGGGTTCAATTCCAGCTCTGGCCTCCCTGTTTGGAGTTTGCATGTTCTCCTCGGGCCTGCGTGGGTTTTCTCCGGGTACGCCGGTTTCCTCCCACATTCCAAAAACATGCATGGCAGGCTGGTTGAACACTCAAAATTGTCATTGCTTGAGTAGCTTTTTCACCAATTAGTTTTACTCAAGTACGTAATTATTTGGAGGACAGCATTACTTTTACTTGAGGGACATTATTCTAAGGATAAAGTTTTATGATGTGTGTAGCTTGTGACTATGTGTTGGAATCAGGGAGACTTTGGTCTAACTTGAACAGGATGTCTTTCAACAAGAATTATTCAGGCTAGAGACCGGATTGACTCCAAAAATGTTCATAAAACAAGATTGCCATTGTATTATGCACATTGCGAGGTAAAGCGCGGGCAGACTAGAAAGAAGGGAATAACTATATGAATTACTGTAGGCCATATCCGAAACAATGTGTATTTTCAGGAGAAATTACACAACATAGGAATTTTGTACAAAACAAACCAAAACAAACATATTCCAGAGCAAAAAAATAACACGTTTTAAGTAAGCACTTACCAATTGTGAAGCAGAGGAGCACTTCCCTCACAGTCCTATGCCTGCAACACATAAAGAAGTGCATCACTGTTGACATGCGGCCTTAGATCTCAAATCCTTGACCGTATGCAAGAAAAAAAATAAGAGTGAACCACAGGTCTTACTGCTCATTTTAGTTTCCTAACATTCCAATTCCTAAAAACTCATGCCAACATCCATCTTAGAGGCCAATAACATTTGCCTCAAAGCTGAACTCAGCCCGCAACACAGTCTTACGTTAAAATGGATACAATCTGAATAATAGAACAAATCAGAGAGAGACATTTTCATCATTATTATTATTATCATCATTATTATTATTTTGCATTCCACTCAAACTGCGAGGGGCATGCTGTTTGTTATTAAGTTATATTGCAACTCGAGGGCAGGAAAAAGACAGCAGTAATATGCCTGAAATACCTTGTACAGAAGAGCCACAAAAAAAAAGATGAAATAAAAAAAAAACTACAGCTTTCTAGACTCCTATTTCATTCTGAATCTCATTCCCAATACATAGAGTGGATATAAAAAGTCTAGACACCACTGTTCAAATACCAGGTTTTTGTGACATAAAAAAATGAGGCCAAGATTACTTTTTCCACCATTAATGTGACCAACAATCATTTCAACTTAAAAAGTATTTTTGGGAAGGGAAGTAAAAATAAACAAGTGAGCTCATGTGATCACCTAAGTGTGCAAGCCCTCTTAACTGAGATGATTTGGGCTGTGGTTAGAATTCACCAATCGTATTTAAGCATGTTAAATGGGAGTCAGCACGCACACACACAACTTAAAGTACCTCTTATGACCCCCAAATGAAGTTCAGTTGTTCTGGTCGGCTTTTCCTGGCATTACTTTGCTTTTTAGCAGAAGCCTGAAGGCTTCATGCTATCTGGAATATTGGCAGCTGTTCATGCAGTAGTTCCCTGGACCCAAAGTAAGACCTGAGTTCCAGTTGAAGAAAAATAGTCCCAGAGTCTGATGCTTCCACCTGACATACCTTTTGAAACTATGGACAAAAAGTTCAACCTTGTTCAACGGGAGTGAGTATAATACATTTTCCCAAATGTATTTGCTTTAATTTGTCTTTGTTTTTGCAAAATATTGATAGGTGTGAATACTTTTCTTTGAAAGAAAGGGCGTCCATCTTGCTATCCTAACCTATAGTCCAGACAAATGCAGTAGACGGAGATTGTTGTCACATGGACTGGACACGCAGTACTTGCCCAAACATTTCTGCACTTGGTGAAGACTGTCTTCACCGTGCTCCTGTGATATTTATGTCCTCAGAAATCATATTATCCCCTTTGCCTTTATGAGCGGGTGAGAACACTTCTGCAACCACATCATATCAGTTATTTTCACTTCTCTTTTAGAAAGTTTTTTTTTTCTCAAAGGAATTGTACAGATTATAGGTCAATGGTATTTGAATTAGGGGTGTGTAGACTTTTTATATTCAATGTATTGACGACAGTTCGGCCCAAAGTGGAGAGCGCATATTATTCCTCCTCCGAACTCATTTGGGTCACAGCACGTAAAACTCGGACTTTGTAAACATGGTAAAAAGTTGAAATAACTTGATGTATGCTACTACTAAATGCCAGCTTTGCACCTCAAAGACATTCTATTAAGTCCATTGCAGATACTTCTGGGATCTATATTAAAACATAATCACCATTTTTTGAGATGGAGATCCAAACCTTGGAAACATGACCTTGAAAATAATTTCCTTTCTTCTTTCATTTGTGAAGAAATAATTACAGACGTCATTCCAGACTCCCTCGGTGAGCAATACATTATAGTTTCATTTTAGTCACTAATCTTCAGTCCGGGGAACTGCAACCTTACATTGCACCGGAATACTCCATCTCAATAGCTGATAAATTAAAGACTAAGTAAACTAGTGAGTACTAGTATTAATGGAAAGTAGACCTCTGCCAAGGTCAGGGTGTTGTTAGTGTTGCAGATGGCTATGATGCTACGGAGGTGGTCTTAGTATTCCAAAGATAGATATAGAGATATAGATACCTCCGAAAGGCCCCTGGAATTACCATAATGTGCATTACTCAGTGAATACCAATATACAGAGGTACTAAACCCTTTTTTTTGTTTGTTTGTTTTTTTAATCTGATGGGCTTGTCTTGCTTGGTCTAGGTTTGCCTGGGCCAATTACATCATGAGATAGCTAACATAACTCAAATAATCTTTTCCAATTGAAAAGAACAGAAATGCTATTAATCCGTTCCAATCTTCCCGGCAAAAACAAAAAAAAATGTTGTCATTTGTATTTTGAATGAGGAAAAGACAATAATGTACTTTACAAAAACATACTGTAATGACATTTTGACTAAAATTAAAAAATAAACCATGTAGCACTGCATCAATTCAAAGGTTGTGCTGCTCTTTCTCATGTGCCGCCTGGGGACAGTATAAAACATAGACTGATATAGTGTTCAGTGAGACTATCTACTTCTCTCAGTTCATCAGTACAGCACTAATAATTATTGCAGAGCAAAAATTGTATGACTGAAATTTGTCAAACATGTGTTACTACATTGCCTATGGTAAGTCTGTTGCATAAAGTGTTAATAGTGCCACAGAATAGATGCTATTTAGCGTTAGCATGAAGATAGTGGACTTTAAAGCAAAATTATGTGGTTAATTTAAATACACAAGGTGTAATGCTCTGCATTCAACATAAGGGCCGTTCACACGGGCAGATTTATTTCGGACTTACTCCGAAACTGCTCCCCTTGAGCGTTCATACGTGCAACTTTGTTCCAGCGTAGCGCCCGAAAACAGCTTGTTTCGGATCAAATTTAAACCACCTCAGGGAGGTGGTTTAAAAATTTGCTCTGGAACAAATGCTCGTTTGCAAAGCTGTACCGAAGCAAATGTGAACGTATGAACACAACTGGGTTAAATTTGCTCCAGAGCAAATGCTCGCTTGCAGGGGAGTGGCCTCGCTACGCATCAGAGGAGTCCATCCGGGTACTTGCCAACATGCATCCTGAATATTTTGCGCTTCAAAACATGGCGGGTCTTTTCTCTCTCTCCTGCGGCGTCTGATTATCAACCACATCGTTGATTTCTCCAGAGAAGAAGCCATTTTGTCAGAAAGAAGGAGGGGAAATGGTACTTCCTTTTCCCCGCCTTCTTCTTTCTTTATGCATGCGCATGTTTCACTTCCGCATTCCTGTCGTTTTGTTCCGCAACAGGAACTGCCCGTGTGAAAGCAAGTGGAGCTGAGTCGATGCTGCTCTCGTGCTGTTACGCTCAGCGGCTTTGTACGTGTGAACGCTCCACAAAATTTGTTCCGGTGCAAAATTATATCGCAACAAAATACTCCGGTGCAGCGCCGAAATAAATCTGCCCGTGTGAACAGGGCTATAGAGACAATGTATCGTAAACAGGAATGACGTTGTAACATCAAGCCTTGCTAATACTTAACTCAAAGCCACACTTTGTCTCACTTTGCAGTGTGCCTTGCAAAGGGATGCTGAAACCTCAATCAGTCCTTAACCCGCTGCCCTAAGACAAGATAAAGCCATTCATTCCCTTGACTCCAGGTCAGTAAGTAAGCTTGTATTTTGGGATGGCTGCTGCCGATTGCGTATGCACTTTAATAATCAGGCTGCAGGTCCGGCAGATTTATTGGCCAGTGGTGGGGCGGGGACCGGACTCCCTTGGCCTCCAGCTTCCCTCGGTGCCATTACGCCAGAGTGAGATATAGTGGGATATTGATCCCAATGCCACTTCATTTTGCAATAACTATTACACGATATTCTCCCGGGCGGCGCACGGGCGCCTGATTTATGCCGCCTTGCTATTTACATTAACAGTAAGTGTTTTTCTATACCGGCTGGGGAGGGTCTTCCGGGCACACGAGTGGCTATGTGGACATTCACATTCCATCCCATACCCGTGAGCCTTTTTGTAGTGTTTGAATCCTTTATGCACAGGCAGAGGTCCTGAGCATTTTGCAGTCTGCCACGTGGGTAATGAAAGGTACAGACGTAAACATACTGCGGAGTACATCCCAGCCTTCATTACAGATGCACAGTTGTCCTTGAGGCAATGTTACCCACTCTTATTAAATTGTATTTAGAGCATATGCTCTAAAATAAGTGACACGTGCCAATATAATTTCCTTCACACTGCAGTGGGCATAATAATCTACACACCCCTGATAATGAGACCAATATAAATCATTTAAACCATTGGTGTGACCTATACAAATCAATTCACTTTTTTAAAATATATATATTTTCAAAAGGGGAAGTAACAAAGAATTGATCAAATGTGGTTGCATCCTCTTTTCACTTCAGCACCTTTGTTCAGAATAATTTCAAACTCATGTAAAATGAGAGTCAGCACAAACCTGCCACGATTTAAAGTGCCTCTGATTAACCCTACCCCGCCCCACCCCAAAAAAAATGTATGTTCTCGGAGGCTTGCTAGTTTAGCCAGGTTTTGTACAAACAGAGTGAAATAAAAGAAAGTGAAATAAAACGGTAACTATGGTGTTCTTTTGAGCGGTGCTGTGTTTGCAGCAAACACCCTCTGGAATTATGGTCTAAAAGTTCAACCTTGTTTCCATAGAACAATAACAAAAATCTCCCAAACATCTGTGTGAAAACTTGTTATGGCGTGTTATGAAATCCAGGTTGAACTTTCTGGCAATAATTCCAAAAAAGTGAGTTTGTGCACTAAAAGAACACCGTAGCTAAAGTGAATCATGGTAATTCTTTGTTGCTATTTTTCTTCAGGGAGAACTGAGTCCTTTGACAATATGGCAGATCTTATAAACAGCAGCCAACAGCCACATTGAAGAAAAACAACAAAAAAAACAACAACACTCAAGCACTCATGTATGTAAAGAGCACATAATTTGAATCAAGTAGCGTTTTCTCCTGCCCCTCCAATAGATTTCAATAAGCACATCCACCATTATGTTCCATTTATTTGCTCTCGAATGTTTAATTGAATGCTGCCAGTTGGCAAAGCCTCTCATTTGAAAGACAATGATGAGGTTAATTAGGATAAGCAGACGGGGGCACGGTTACCCGGCATGTGCTGCAACCAGCTGCACACTCCAGAGCCGGGGACTTTGCCAAAGTGCTTTCTCATGCAGTGCCAGCCTGGTGTTGAGTGTTTGTTTACATGCGGGCGCACACTGTGTCAATGGCAGCTGTGAATGAGGAGGCGGGGGCAGGAGCTCCACATCGTATAGTGCCGACATTCCCACAGGCAATCCCCACGGGGGTCACAGCGCCCCAGATGCTGTCACTGTTACACGGTGCCACGAGACCAAAACAAAAGGACTAATGACCCTTAATTGCTTTGACGCTGTTTAGAATCAGATGAGTGTTGCCTAAGCGGCAGTATGTAAATCAAATCCCCCCCCTCCTCGCTCCACTTCCTAACCAATCCCCAAGCGCTCTCCCCTGGCACAATCAAGCCTTTCTCTGATAAGGGGGCGGGCAGCTTAGCAGGCGCGCTGCCAAGTGACGGGAACTGGCAAGCGTGGTAATGTGCGCACACTTGTTGCTACAATGGCTGCCTGTTACGCTGCTACATTGTGGCCACGGGTCGACGTGTGCGAGGAGCAGATGGGCATCCGAAAGCCTCCACTTAGTTCCACATTCACCATGGCGGAAGAAAAGAAGTGTGCCCCGCGCTGTGTGTGCATGTCCCGTTCATTAATAGGTCCATTCATATGCAACACTTAGTTTGATTGTAGACAAATGTCCCACTTGGGAGGAAGGGAGTGCCAGTGAATTGAAATTAGTGTGTGTGCGTTTGTTTATCTATGAGAGCTTATTTGCATTTGCTTTGCATATATTTCAGTTTGAGTTTTCAAAGAAAAGACTTGAACATATTGCTTGTTGAAAGAGGTCAAGGACATTTTAAAGTAAGACCATTGAAATTAATTCCACTCTGTAAATGTAAGTTTGACAGTCCGCACTTGCAAAACAAATTCCCGTATTAGATCCAATAGAAGAATGAAACCAAAGAGAAAATGATTGACGCACAAGCTAACTGGGTCTCTCTCTCTCTCTTTTTTTTTTTTTTGCTAATGTGCATTTTTCTTTGACTGTCACCGTTTACCAGTAATTTAAATTTTGAATTGCAACAAAACCATCGGCAACTCATTAAAGTAGTTGCCGAGCCCCACAAGTTGCATGACAGTTCAGCTTGTGACGGGCCTTCGGGATATCCGGCTTCAGGATAAATCTAATATGCACTACAACCTTTACGGGTGAACTTAATTTGACATCAGTGAAACTTTTAAATGCCATGTCCAACTTTTCGGTATTTCTGAACTTTTTCAACAACTTCTGGTCTCCAACAGGGAGCGGAACAGGAAAAAAGGCCACAGGTTTTTCATCCATGGATATTTCCGAGGCCATCCACTTATATGCTTTTCTGTGACTCTTCAAGTCTCTCAATGTCTCTGTCGCAACCTGCTGATGACACTGACCTCAGTGGACACTTCCCGCTGAGAACATCTTGTCTGAAACCTCTCTGTACTACTGATCAACTGTTGGGTGATGTCACGGTTTCATGTCAAAATGTGATCAGCATGATGACGGTTCACTCTAAAATTTAACCCAAATTCCGACTACACCTAACTACATTATTAGTGAACATTATAAATGGTATTTGAAATCCCCAGTGTGATAGAGTGCAGTTCTACGTGACTGAAAACTGCACAATAATGAACCCATTGTTAAAATCGACATGTTACTGACAGTGCCAACCGCAAGTAACCATGATTGTCTTTTTAGTTATGCCGAGCGAGTCACTGTGGTGCTAAGATTAAGGTCTGTCCATGGGGGTTGTGTCGAGCCGGTGGCCCAGTGAGATGTGAGCGATGTGCCCCCGGGTGTCCCCCATCTGCCGCCACAACCATTAACATCAAGCCTTAATGCATTTCTCATACCTGCATGCTTTTCCACGATATGGACCTCGTTGATGATTTAAAGACAGCAACAAACCTGTCCCATTTTCAGAGCGATATTATTGATAGACTGTCACTTCAAATTGTAGGTAACTGCTAATGGTTATTTTATGGTGCCCGTGTCAGTGCTGATGTATCCATGTTTTTCGCCTCCGCCCCTTTCCGCATATGACTCTGTTTTATTTCAATGTAGTGATTGCCTTGAGATCATTGTCCCAATTTTACGAGAGAAAACATGACTTCCCATACAATGGACCAACATTACCAAATGTAACCTTTTAAAAAACAAAATACATACCATGTGCCTGTCACGTTAGCATGGTGGTGGTGGTGGACCCCAAAACGCAGGCAAGAGAGAGGAGCAGGGTGAACTTGACAAATTGTATTAAAACACAGAGAAAATGAAATCCTAAACAAAGTCCGGAAAAAAAAAAGAATCCAAAGTATATATACAAAACCATGACTGAAATAAAAAACTATCACAAACCGAAACATGACCGGAACAAACATGACGGCAGCAAACAAACAGCCACAATGACCTGACACTGAGTGTCCTTTTATACAACTAATAATTACATAACGACCAACAGGTGTGCAGCTGCAGGGGGAGCCCTACAGTGCCACCTGTTGGTCCCAAACCAAATCATGACAGTGCCAAATAGACTATCGATTTGAATCATTCCATCATTCAGAACAGCAAATTTGCACCCACCACGCCAACCCAAAAGAGAGAGAAAACGCGAGAAAATAGAGTTAGTTCATGAAAGGAGTCATCGAGTCTGTCTGGTTTGACTCTGCACTGTAAGGTCAACACACTAACCACTGGACCAGTGGGCCGCCCATCATTCAAGATGATAACGTCAATATCTTCAACACGATCTACCACCCCTCATGTTTTAGTTTATCTTTTCATGGAACAACACTGAAAAATATGACATTTACTGTCATTTAAGTCTAACCTGCTGGCAACAAAAGTGAGCACACCCCTCAGTGAAAATGTCTAATTTTGGCCCAATGACACATTTTCCCTCACCAGTGTCATAAGAAACTTTTGTGAGCAGTAACTGCATACTGACTGCGACTACAACTGACACATTTCTTAAGGCAAGGCAGTGCATTTCACATAATTTGGTTCGCATAATTATAGGTACACCATATAAAAGAACGCAGACACTAGTTTGTTGCATACAAAATGTTTTTTTTTTGTTTTCCTCCCGAAGATAAGGCACACATTCGTATCGTGATTATTTAGAAAGAGACAGAGCCACTTACTTGTCTGGCATTCATATTACAGCATTTCAGTCATTGTTACAGGCCTGAATGATAAGCAGTTGTTTTGATAATACTCTCGTCTTAACATGAAAACTTTAAAAATCACCAAAGTAGTAACTTCATCTTTACTTTCAACAAGTTATTAAACATTAACATTGCATTTGCAGGACGTCAGCATTCGCAAGCCATTGCCATTTCGAGCTTACAGGTTAAATAACTGCTCAGTATGGGCCAGTCCACTGAATCGGAGACATTGGCAAAACCACATTAGAAAATGTATGAATGCAGAATAAAATTACTTGTAAAATACATATTTTATTATGCAAAATGTCCTGCACATCGCTTATTCTTTATTAGGATCCCCATTAGCTTCTACAAAGTTGTCACGAGTCTTCCTGGTGTCTTCAAATGAATATGACAAAAGCACACAAAGGTTGAAATAAAATGTGAATGTGAAAAAGAAACAATAATCTACAGATACTATAAGTCAAGTCAAGCAAACAACTATCGAAAAAAATGAAAAAAAACGGATGAAATTACAGGTACACACATTAGTAATAAATACAATTACGTTGCATCCCTGTCTCAACATGTGATTAGCACGAAGATCGTGTGGCTACATGTAGTATATTTGCAATGCTATGCTTAAAAACTTGCTCCCGTTATTTTCAGGTAGTTTCAGCACAAAAAACTAAAACCAAAAAAAACACATCAGTTGCTCTCATTGGGTAGTAGTTCAGTCATTATGTCTACTATAAGAAAATGAGAGTTGGAAAAAAAAATTGAAATTCAAATGTATCTTTTGAATATAACATAATATATATAATATATAATGCATAATACATTACATAATATAGCAAATGGCATCGATTTGGTGGATTGGCCTACATCGTGTTGCTTCAAGGCAATCAAACAGGAGTCTTGCTTAATATGCTCATCAAGTTGCTCTTTATCCACTCCAGTGTTTTCTCCCAGCAAACGCCGACCCCCTGTCATGGATTAGCTTCTATACTTGCCTGAACAAAGACGCTCGCTTGGGCTTGTGTTTACGTACTGGTCCATGCGTCGTGTGAAGAGGAGCTACGTCCCTCACTTAAGTCCATGTCTTAGAGGACCCCAATTTGCGAGTCATTAATCAGAACACCTGCTCTGAGAGAACCCGGCGCTTTTCCGACAGACTTTTGGCCACTTGAGTCATCAGTGTCATTTGAATTACATGTAATGATTGTGCCCGAGACTAATTTGAGTATGCAAATGCTTTGCTGGGAAAAGGGTGCTGTGCATTACCTGGAGATTAAACAGCAGTATGTAATTCGAGTGTTGGTCCAGCAAGCACGTATAAACATAGGCCACATTTAAATAAAGTTGAATTTGGCTTACAGCATTGAAAGGCTTTGTGGGGGGGACAAAGCATGCAAGAGAACAATACTGTTGGGGAAGGGGGTTGGGGGGGTGTAAAATACTGTGACAGGACAAGGAAGACTAGGCCCGGGGAAGAAAGGGCATCTAAGAAAAGAGGTAGCAGAGGAAACAAATGAATAAATTCATGGGGCACAAAATGAAAGTGAAGATGGAGGGGAGCGGAGTGGAGAACAGGGGTCGGAGTCATCAGTGGAAGATTGTTTTATTGTTCGGACACAGGAGATGCACACAAAAGCACCGGGAAGATTCAATTAAGTATCATATGCAGTGACCTTATTTCCATGGTTACGGAACAGTGGAAAATATTAATCAAGTCTGCACTCTCGACAGGGAGAAAGAGGGCGCAAGGAAAAGACGGAAGGAAAAAGGAAAGGATCGCTTGGTAGCGGGGAGAGAAAGCCACGTGGCGCAATTAGCATCCAGTGCTCACGATGAAAAGCGTGTTTGTGACAATGGAATTCTGGACAAGAAAAAAAAAAATCGGTCTCATGTTGGAATTAAACTCAGTTAGCTCAACAAAATAAATCAACAACCTTTTTGTGCAGCGCTGAACTTCCTGACTCACAAAAGAATTGTTCAATCAGGTTGGATTTTTATATCGTGATGCCTTGGTGCAGAAGAAAACAAAAAATGGAATATCATCCTCACAAATGTTCGCCAAACAGCAATGTTTTTATCCATGAATGAGTTTCCTTCTTATTTAAGGGTGCACTTACACTGAGCGGAGGGGGGGGCTTCTAAAAAATAGTGCTTGCATATTGTTAGAGACACAGACAGTAAAAATTATGACAATGGTTTCCAATCATATTCTATTACAATGTTTCTCTGTCACATTTCCCTGCACGCAGCAGAGGGGGAAAGTTGAAGATAGTTGTGTTTGATGAAGCTGTAGAGTGTTTGCTCGCTGTCTGCAGGGACTGTCTTGAAAACAATCTATCTGAAACTCCCCCGCTGTGCAAAATGTTAAATAAACAAAAGGCGAGGATAAACAAAATCACTCCATTTCAATGTCACCGAGAAGAAAGCCGACATTTCAATGTTGCCAGAGCGAAAAGAAGGTGGCAGCCCTAACGTTTAAACTTTGGACACATGGTGAAATGTTTTTGAGTGTTTTTTTTCCCCCACAGAGAATGTTTATTTATAAATATACTGGCAACACAGATGTGGGTTTTTTTCTACTTTGCGGGTGCTTAAGAAAACAAGAAGAAAAATAGTCAATTGGAAGTTTTTCCCATCTGCTTTGGGAAATGAGCACTCTTGGAGTTACTGTATAATGGTTCGAAATACAGTACACAGTATGTGAAGAGCACTATCACAGGTTTAGGACAAAACACAAATGTAAAACTTAAGTCAAGTTTTAAAGCTCCTGATGTAATTTCTTTACCGCAACGTCATCAAAATGACTTTTATGTGCATTAAACTGTATAAACACAGCCACATGCCACAACATTATACCCACTTACACATCGTTAGATATTTCCCATGCTTAGTTTTGACTGAGACAGTCAGAGAAGTATTCATTTAAAATTATATTTAGTGTTACTGTTATTATTATTATGGTTTTAGTAGGCGGGCGGCACAGTGGTCGACTGGTTAGCATGTCGGCCACACCACAGTTTTGCGTACCAACTGGTCGTTCACCTGCCTGGTGGCAAGACAGCTCGATAGCGGCCACTCTTCAGGTGGTATGAGACAGTCTTTGGACGCCAGCACATTTTTGTAAGCAACAATAGGCAGAAGTAGCTAGTAATGCGTTACATGTACTCTTCTATTAACCAGGCTTATTGTGCCATTTTGATAAATTGTTCATTCCCATGAATCATGGCAGAAATAACGGATCAAAGGAATAACAGCGTGCAACCTCCTCCCGTGTTCAGAGAGAACCTTGCGTTTGAAATGGCTTCAGGCCTGCCTCTCCACAATTTGGACATTTTTGTCCTCAAAACGCCTCTTCTGAATCCAAAGAAACTTTGCAGATTGGCTAGGACAAATGTTATGGTTGTACAACTTAAAGGTACGGCACAGCGCCAAGTTTAAGTTGCCAAATGTGGTGTGTGGCCCAACATGGGACACAATTGTAACTGACCAGACAAACCCTGACTTACAACCAATTGTATAAACAATGACGAATGTGCTTAAGAGAGCACACCAAGCGTTCTTGACTTCAGTTTGTCACAGGTGCATTGGAAGGTAATGGTGTCTATCCAAGTATGTCAACCGATCTCGATGGTGGGCACGACAGGACCAGTGGGGCAGGCGTCCACAAAGGCGTAACCAAAGAGGGCCCAAGCTGAGTGGCTCTTCAAGTGCCTGATGTGACCATGACCACTTCCAGAAACAATTTAATTCCAGCGCTTCAGCCATCTCCAGCTGATCTACTCCTCCAAGGTCATTAAGTGCGTTACTGAAGGTCACGTGATTAATGAGTGACAGACCCTCTGGTGCAATAACGTGTATGAATGTCGCCCATTAATTAGACAGTGGGTGCCAGAGAGAATGAATGGCCAGGGACAGCTTGGCCCCCTCATGACCTCATCTGTCCCACACACCATTTTTCATTTTCGTCTGTACAAACACACACACAGACACATGCTTCTATTAGTCCTAAAATTTGAAAAAGAAAAAAAAGAAGAATCATGAACAAAGCACACCTGCGATGGTCATGCTCACAAAAGACACTATATGAGCAACAGACAACCTGTTTTCATAAACTAAAAAAAATGCTGGGAAAAAAAGATATTGTCATAAGACAGACATTAAGAACACTTGCAAAAACGAATGCACTATGATTACTTGAAAAGCAACTTCACATATTTTAGGAAAGCATTTTTTTCCTTAAAACGCATTAATGCATTTCAACTTTGTTAAATATGTTTGAACACCTCTTTTTGCTAATAACGAATTACAATCTTTAAAAAAAAAAATATATATATATATATATATATATATATATATATATATACATATATACATATATACATATATATATATACATACATATATATATACATATATATATATATATATATATATATATATATATATATATATATATATATATATATATATATATATATATATATATATATATATATATATATATATATATATATATATATATATATATATATATATATATATATATATATATATATATATATACATATATATATATATATATATATATATATATATATACATATACATATACATATATATACATATATATATATATATATATATATATATATATATATATATATATATATATATATATATATATATATATATATATATAAAACAAAGGATTTGTGTACCAGCCGATTTCTTGCAATTTTAATGTGTTTCGTACAATATGTTAAATTATGATCTAATATTGACTAGTAATACACAATTGTGTGAAATTAGATTGGAATCATATGTAATGTTTCATTAAGGATTAAATTGAATACAACAGTGCTTCAGGTGGCATTTCGGAATATCTACCATTTAACTAGCATTTTAGCAACACTAATTTGTCATTAACAGCACTCTTTTATTGAACTGTTATTTTTTTTTCTACATATTCAAACATTGATCAAACATAAAGGTCAAGTACCAATATAACAATCAGTATAAATGGAGCCATCATTCGAGATGAAGATCAACAAATACAGAGGGAAGGAAACCAAAGGAGGATATAAAGAAAAACAAAAAGACAATACAAATACTACATTATGCATAATACAAAGACAGAGGCAATGCTGCCTCATGCTCGGGGCACGAGGGTTTATATAAATACAATTACATCAACACATCGTTTTTAAAACTTTTTGTTCATCTGAATAAAAGCTAAATTTGCTATGAAAGGCATTAAAACATGGCCAGGAAATTTACAACAATGAATGTGATATGTCAACATATTGTGGTGAATCAGTCCGAACACTGAGGGGCACTACGTAATTATGTACATGACATAACAAGAAGAAAGAACGATGAAGGTATCTGGAATCCGGTAGCACTGTGAGCCGAGATGTCAATGAAGTGAAAAAAAAAAAAAGAAAAGTGATTGGCGAGAATACTTCAGCGAATGCCCGATACAAGACCAGACAGGAAGCCCCGCCCATTCCGAAAGCCTTTGCGTGATCGAAGGCTTTCACGACAGGTGGTCGGTGGCGTATCGAAGCCACCTGCTAATGCTCATGCGAACAGTCGTGAATCACTTTCTATCAAGTCAATGTTCAACAAGCTATTATCTTATTACAAAAGCACGAGCACTGCAACCCTCAGAGGCACCGCCTGTGCATTGAAAACAAAGTCATAACTTGCTCATAGCTCAACCAATTTCCATGAAGCTTACTTTTTTTTTTGTCCATGCCAAAGCATGTGCCATCAATAGAGAGAATATGCACGGTTGATATTTGGAACCGGGACACTTTTCCCGCACTAGCTTTAATGTCGCCGTAGGCACAGGTGATGACTACGTTTTGTTCATATCTATGGTAATGACAGTCAGGCCACTCGGTTCCCAAAATGCATTGCATGGCACAATGCATTTAATATTTGAAGTATTAGAGACATTAATCCTTGTCATGTGTTTGTTACGAGGAGTGTGCTGAATGTGCATCTTGTTTAACTATCACATTTACACGATGTTTGATTTATGTTAGACGATGTTTTTGTTTTTAATCGGACGACTTATTTGCCAGGCAGAGCATTCGGTCGGCCTTGAATATTTTCAAATGTAATGTCTGTAAGAAAGAGCAAAGGGTCTCAAGTGGTCAAAGGAAAGAAAATGACACTTGTTTTAATTTGCCTTTCACATGCACTGTAAATAAATTACACAGGTAAAGGTAAATGTGAAAAGGAGTATGCTGTAGTGCTTAAAGTTGGGGGTGAGGTAATGATAAATACATTGTGTGAGGAAAAAGATATCTTCTGGTCCTGGCCCCCATTTTGTGCCTTGAAATTAATATACAAGAAACCACAGCGCCCGAGAAATACAACCAAGTAATATAGTAATATTCAATAAGAAATAAGGCGGTTTTCGAGGATAACAAAGTAACGGGTCCACGTGAGGTCGTCATCGGCAGGTGCACACAAGAAGTCTGCGACACCTCATAAGTCAAGACTTCTGCTTCAAGTGTTTTTTTTGGGTTTTTTTAACACAGACAGGCGTGGTGGTTTCTTACATATCAAATGTAAGGCACAAAAAGATACAGTCACGGAACCGGCAAGTACTACCGGCAAGTCATAATGAGCGCACAAATGAATGCACGTACAAATCGGACGAAAAAACGATTTTCTTTGAAAATCGCAAAATCTCCCTTCACATTTGCGTATGAAATATCGCACAGGACTGTTCAAGTGCGTGTCCGCATGACCCACGGTTCCCCTCCCCGAATCAGAGCAACTGTTCATGTGATCCACTATTGGCACGGCCCTCAGGTTGATCTGGTTATCAAAGATCACATTGTTGGCTTTTTGCAAAGCTATAAGCCCCTCTGCATTACTGAGGACAATCTCCAGGAGGAAATGAAACATTCTGCTGCCACGGACCGACTTTACTCGAAAACACAAAGGGTGTAACGTTTACAGATGGGGCATTTAAATGACCGAGTGTTGACGCAGTATTGAACGATGCATTCGTGCGGCAGACTAATCAACGTAATGCAACGCCAACAAGAGTGGTCATGCTGATGCGAAACCTTGTTCTGCTTTTATTTTCACAAATGTACAGCTTGCTAAGTATATTGGGCAATAATATAAGGATATTGTGCATCATTTGTATGCATTTCAATTTTCTCACCAAGTCATAGCATTACGGACACACCCAAGTGGGGTCATTAATCAAAAAAAAGAATATGCATGCACAATATGTAATAACAACCGGTAGGGAGACAAAGACTTCAGACGAGGTCGTGCGCAATATCAGGTAACACATTGGCTATCTATGTACACAATCTGATCAGTTCACACTCTGCACCTGGGTCACATCTCTACAAAGCCCCAAACGCACCGTCAGCAGCGAGTAAACGGAGCAAAACCACATTTTCAATTGTCCCAGTAACACAACAAGCAGTGACAGAGTGAGCCCAGTCCAACAAAACAAAAAAGGGAAGCATTGAGAAATGTGCACGTTTGAGAAATAACCCTAAAATGAATTTTAGGTCACAGAGATTTATTTGTAGTTATGAATATGGAGGAGAAATTATTTATGAGGCACGGGCGACAATCACGATGAAACTGAAAGGTGCGGCTGATGCTATTTACCACTGCGTTTTTTTTTCTTTTTGAAAGAACGAACAATCCAAATGACGTTATTAAAAATATTCTTTCATACATCAGACACAAAGTCGACACGTTGACCCTTCTGAATAAAGCCTCCCTCAAGAGATTTGACACACATCTTTCAGCACACATCTGAAGAAAGACATGGATGTTGTTTGCCCTCTGATATATTTTTAATATTCAGATCATATCAAACGTGTCCCCTTTCAATTATTGATCCATCTATCCACTCGCAACATAACACATGCTGAGCCCTGGCACGTGATTTCCACGGCCCAGTCAGTCGATCTTCTTATTCGACATGATAAGCGGAGGTGGAGCTGCATCCCGCGTGCGACGCGCTTGGCCGGGGGAACTACGGACGCACGCTCCATCAAACACCATCAACCGGCTTCACCGTCACACACGTGACAGAGGCTACCTTTGCTGTGTCTAAGTCGCCATCTACGTGCGCTGACAGCAACGCTTGAAGACGAGACTATGACTAATATTTCTGACCTCCTTTTCATTAATATTCTACTTAAAACACGTACTATTATATATTAAAAAAAGACACAGTTTTGATTCAGAGATGGACTGGTTCTAATAAGTGTGTGGCTCAGTTTTCAGTGATGCAGTGCAGAACTAGGCATGTACATAATACAATTTTTGCCCATTTCACATTTCATCTAGTTTATATATATATATATATATATATATATATATATATATATATATATATATATATATATATATATACACACATACATACATACATAGCAAACTGTAATGGGTATGGCATATAACAGGAAATTAAATATCATTCACTGGTGCAAATCTATTGTTTTAGCAAAAAACAACAACATACACAGCAGTGGGGATGCACGATTATGGCTAAATTAATAATTGCATTTATTTGAATCAATATTGTAATCACAATTACTCATGTTACTTTTCAAGAACAGTATGTAAAACGGATGTATTATACTTTGTTTTTTTTTAATTACCTAATATGTACCAAGGCCTAACAGTGTAAATATGCTATTATCTTAGCTGTTAGCATAACATAACCTGCCCTGAATCCGAAACAAGTCCAGACAACATCTCTTCATCTCGTTCCAAGCACTAGCGCTTCTCCATGATGCTCCCCAGCTCCAATTTTTGCTGTGCTTTCTTCTCTTGCCATAACCCAGCAGGGTGTGCTCGCTTGTTATTTAGGAAGCTTGCTGAAACCTTAACCATGTGTTTTTACCCGGTGGTTGGCTGACCGCTGGTAGAGAAAGTGCTTGAGTAGATATGCAGCAGAGGCAACATTTCAAATGTAAACATTTCTGACAATCAGGTGAATTAAATCGTGGCAGGAAAAATCATATTCACCAATGAAATTTGAGATACTGGACAGCAATGTTTCAAGTGTGGGGTAAAAAGAGTCACTGAATGGAATGTTCAAACTGCACCATCAGTATAGGGAAATTCTGAAGTACAGTTCAGTTTATTGACCATTCAAAAATATGTTTTTATTTTGTTCCTATATTGAGTAACACTTCTGCCGTTTTCTATTTTTAGATATTAATATGTGTCAGAAGGGAGACTTGAACGTAATTTGTTTGCATTATTTTATGCTGCGCCACCTATATGCACAGATTTTTGTTGGGTTGTTGAATTGCAGCTGTATTGAATAGATATATAGATAACAACTGAATAGATAACAGCTATCCATTCATCCATCCATACGTAGTAGGCGGGGGATACCCTAAACGGGTTGCTCGCCAATCGCAAGATACAACAGCTATCAAATGTGTATTCAAATTAATCAAATGAAGAATTGTTTTTTTTTGGGGGGGGGCGCATCAGGACTCATTGTCGGCAGATACTCACAATAAGGTGACTGAGTTGTGTGAAAATGCTTTTTTTTTTAATTCAACTTGAATGTTAATTCTAATACAGTAACTACATAGTAGTTGAAGTAATAGAGTATTTCAGCAGTGTCAATGTTCAAATTGGACATAATGCAACATTGGCTGACAGTAATATTAAATATATTTTTTATGAAAAGAAATCGCTCTGGAATGAACACGCGAGTTGAGATAATACATAAACAAAACGATATTGCGTGTTTGAATGTTTCCAGATGCTTATCTGAAAAAGGCTAAACAGCAGTTGTAGATTTATATATTTATCACATCAGATTATCTGACTAGAGTCAATTTTCCAAAGGAATAACAAGCAACATGATGATGTTTAATGGAGCGAGTGTTTTTCATGCCGTCTTTTGACCAACAGCATCTCCTGCGGTGGCTCATTTTTGTGCACGGCGCTCGGACCCTCCATGTCCGGCTTCAGGGGGCACGCTGTAGCAAAAGGCAGACGGAGGGAAGGAGCAAAGTAGAGGAAGGACACCGTGCTGGGTGAAAGGAAACCTTCCATGCGCGAGAGCCCGAGTGGCTAGAGGACATTTCACGCTAATGGCGGCCGGGCCAATTGAAATGACTGCAACGCTGCATGATTTGAAGGTCAGGAGACAGCGGATTATATTCCAGTGATGGCGGAAAGGGGATTGGTGGAGTAAAATTGTGCCTCCCCCCTTCACCCCACCCCTTCTTGCACGCTCCTGAATTATTGCAGAAGAGCCAAGATTGAATCAACATAGCACCAAACGCCACCACCATTACTCTTACAGATAGCATGCGATGAAACACGGGGCAGGACCAGTACATCAAAATGAGAAATTCTATTCAGGAAATGTGAAAATTGCATTTTTCATACCATAAAACAAACACTGTGATGTTTTGTTTTTTGTTTTGTTTTTACACAACAATTAACATTTACTCTTGACTGCAGTTCATTCTTTTGCGTGCACATTATTAAAGATGTTCGATATTAAAAAAAATAAAAATAAAAAATAAAAGAATTCATGCTAATTTTTTTGCTGACCAATTGGGATTGCTCAGTTAGCATTTTTGATGACTTTTTACATTCGACACCGCACTGATAAAACAAATAGATTTCTTCTCATAGACACAGGCGACCACCCGGATAAAGAGGCAGGCCTGAAAAAGCACAATCATTTGTCAGGATTGCAGCTGGGGGTGCAAAAGTTAGTCACACATAACAAAAGCGTGGGGTGATTATGCACATGACTGCAGTAATAAGCTGTAATAAGATGAGGAATGACCATACGTATTTAGTCCAGACATTGTTCAAGAGGGCCTAATGTGATTATGTCGCATTTCCATGTTGCAGATTTCAGGAAACCACAGGCCAGCACGGACACCGATTTGAAAACAACAACAACGAGGCAGCAATGAGGATGTCAAGAGGCGTTTTGTGAAATTGCCGACATGACTGTAATTAAACCGATTCTACGGATGCACTAAAGTCAGTTTGCATGCTTGACAAACTTGTTCAGGATGAGCATGGGTTGACTCTACCCTGCATTTATTTACACGCTGTGCAAGTTGGGATTTCTGATCTCAACATAAACCTAGCAAATTTCACCATGAAATAATGAATCCGCTTCACTCACACAAGAGCAATTAACATTTGATGAACATATGAACTTCTTTCAAACAAAATGCTTGCGTGATAGAGATTGAAAGATGACACCAAATGGAAAAATATCACCGTGCACTTTCATGTGCTTTCAAACACCCGCTCCCTGAAAGGTCTTTGACTAAAGTACCTTGACTCCACTATAGATAAATGATCAATGAATCTATTCATCCTCAACTATTTTCACGTGGTAGAAAGATGTCTGATTAGCTCGGACCAGAATGCTGGCATGCACTGCAGCTCGACATCACATAGTTGACATAATGTTGTTCTTATATATCATAACCTCACAATGTAGTGCACTCCATGTTGCTCCAAGACACAATTAATCAATTGTCAAATGCTATTTGTCAAGGTGAAGTCCCCCAATCAGAAAATTCTGCAGAAAAGAAATTAGGCATTATGGCCAGGGACAATTTTATGACTCTTGATTGCTGTGTTAGTAAATTGTTTTTTTTTTTCTTTTAAATACAAAATCACACTAATGATTTCCACCATGTCAGAACAGATGAGTGCTGTCTCCAGGAAAGTGTCGGCACTGATGACTCCCCCTTCTTGCTGCAGTTGTCAGGCGCTAACAAGCAGCAAAGTCAATCCAGCGCATGTTTGAATGGCCGAGCATGTTAAACCCTTAAAGCAGCCGTTAATCCAGGATTTTAAAAGAACGCGTAACTTTGGCACATTATCATGGCCGAGCCCAGACCGTCATCCGAGTTAAATCGCTATGACCAGCAGCACTCAAAAGTCTCACACAGACCTTAACCCTTGTGCAGTATCTGTACTTGAGCGGGACACTTAAGAGGGGATGTCACCAGGATTGTCATGCTCCCAAACTGCACTGAATTGGCTGACCGTTGTCTGCTTAGATCCGTGATTCGAAAACTTTGTACACCAACTACCACCTCAAAAAAAAAAAAAAAAAACATTGTGGAAGATCGAATTTGTTTATGATATTCGAGGCCAAGGTTAAATTCCGAAAAAATATGCTGAAAATTATTCAAGACTATTCAACATTATGCACACTTATGATACAAGAAAAAAAAAGTTAAAAACTTTCTGATTTAATTAAAATGTCTTGTACATCAGAGTTAAATACAAAAGTGTGCATAAATAAATGTTTGAAAACAGTTTCAAAAGACACCGCTTAAAATGTGGTTTCACTGCCGTAACATGATACGCATTTTTCATTCAGTAATTCTTTCTCATAACTGACAAATCTATTGATTAATTCCAAAAATATGTACAAGTTTGACGTATGTTTTTTTTTCATAATTCAAATATCTGTAGATGCCCTTTCAAAAATGTCGTCCAAATCAAGATATACACCTACTATGTTGATCCAAGCCTGAGAAAATGCTGATTTGCTTAACTAGTGACAAAAATGCGCTAAAACCAGTGGGCCATTATAAAATCCGTCATGCATTAAATCTCAGTCCTGCGATTACTGATGGCTGAAGCAAGCGCACTGCAAATACGTTGGCTCTCGCGGCAACCCGAGTGACCTCTGCGACCATTTGGCTAGTCTCCTCTTCAGACTGGCCTCAGCCGCCCGACGTGTGCAGGCCGCAGCAGACGGATGCATCTCGGGCGCCCTTGACTCCAGCTGCACACACAGGCCAAACAGGCGCACATCGAACAAAGCAACGCAGACAGACTAACGCGCTAAGAGCTGACAGCTCCGGCTCCGAAGCATGCATCTGCATGACAGCCATCAGCCAATCTGGCAGAATTCATGAGGAAACGCTCACGTGACTGGACACGAGTCGAGGGAGCGATCGTGGGCTCGGGTTAAGGTTTAGAACTAGAGCGGGGGGCTTTGCTAGTAGCTGCACGGAGGATATTAGTCGCAGCGGACAGACTGATAAATCTGCTTGCATAGCGACTAGGACATGACTTATCATGGAACATATGAAAAAATACCACAGAAGCTGTGGAGAAAAAAGGAGGAAATGAAATGAAGTAGGGGAGCAAGCCTGCTTTCCTGTATCCTTTTTTTTTCTTCTCCTCGCAGTCCAACACTCAACACACACTCCTTAGTGTTCAGTTTTCACGCGGGCTGATGCATTCACTTGTGATGCACAATGCACAGAAGCAGATGAAAAGCCACGTGGATAACAATAGGTTTGAACAATTAATTCAAACTGACATGATGTAGAACACAATTTTAAAATCATTTTGAAATACTGTCTATATATATATATATATATATATATATATATATATATATATATATATATATATATATAAATACATATATATATTTTTTTTCCTACACATTTCATTCATTTATTTATATAGTGTCTAGATTAGTTGAGCGCTTGAGAAGAACTGTCCACATGTTTACACATCGGTTTGAAGTTTCTTTTTTCTTAAATAGACAAATGAAGACAAGAGGAACGCAATCATGCTACAGATCACTTGTTTCAAGAAGCATTTGAGGTGATAAAGCTAAAGATTATGATCGTGATTTATGATTGACTGATTTGTGCTCATGCCACACTTGTTTGGTAGCATTTTGTGTTGTTGTCATCGTGAACGCTTAAAAGACTGCAAGGCAAAACTGTTTAGTAAGTTAGTGACAAATTGAAGTGCATAAATAAACTGTTTTATACTGATTAATGCTTCATTTGCTGTTATTTGAATGTACGCCGAACCTAAAAGACCACATTATTCATGTATAACAAAACTGATATTGTTTATTTGTTGTGCTTGTTTGAAAAATAATCACCTA